>OY282559.1:159232983-160432983 GCA_958295665.1 Tipula vernalis
GAGGATCGATGAATGAAAGTTGAATAAGAGGAAAAAATAAATAAATAAATAAAATAGAATTTTGTATATAAATTGTAAATTTTGTAATCGGGCCATATGGCTCCTATTTTTGGGGCTAGTGCAAATAAAAAAAAAAAAAAAAAAAAAAAAAAAAAAAAAAAAAAAAAAAAAAACCTGATACCGGACAACCAATTCGGATTCAGGCACGAGCACTCTACAACACACGCAATAGCGAAACTCACCGCAGATGTTTGTCAAAATTTAAACAACAAAAAATGCACCGGAGCAATATTCATTGACATGGAGAAAGCATTCGAATCAGTATGGTTAGACGGACTTTTATTCAAATTAAACAAAATGAAATGTCCCGCAGAACTTATACAAATACTATATGAAATGCTCTACGATCGAAACTTTAAAACAACAAACGGAACGGAGATCACCAATCACATATTCAAATTACATAACGGGCTACAACAAGGCTCGATCACTGCACCTCTACTATTCAACCTTTACACTAAAGACTTAATTGAAAGCTCAACACTGAACTCAGAAATGGTACAATGTATTGCATATGCCGACGATATAACACTATATAGCTCTAACATCAAAATAAAGAATATCGAAGATTCTCTGCAGGCAGCCATTAATTACACGAACGACTTTTTACATACATGGAGAATAAAACTCAATGAAAAGAAATGTGAAACAATACTTTTCAGGAAATCAGTAGGTCACGCAACAAATGATACAAAACAAAACTGGAACAAATTCAAAATCACTATAAACAATGAACAACTGCCGAATAAGTCAATTATCAAATATCTAGGTGTACATATAGATAAGTTTTGTTACCCCAACGAACACGTGAAGATGCAACTAGACAAAGCAAGAAGAGCATTCATCGCTAACAGACGAATCTTCAGAGCAAAATACATAAACAGCAATGTCAAACGAATATGCTACCAAACACTAATTCGACCAATAATTACTTACGCATGTCCTATATGGTTCAACTTAAATCCCAACAACATGGAAAAAATACGAATATTTGAAAGAAGATGTGTACGACATTGCAATGGGCAGTTTAGGAAAGTCAATCATGAGGATCGACACTATATATCAAATAAACGTCAATATGAAAAATTCAAATCAGATAGAATAGATCTGCACATTATTAAGCTAATCCGTCAACACATACTAAGATCAACCAACAACACAAATAACTCCATGATCTACGGTCCGTACTACACCAATCCACAAATACTCATAAACAGCATCACACCAGGTAGCATACCAGGCCCGGAAACATTCATAATTTTAGATAAATTAAAATATATACAGAACGAGGAGCAAATACCCATCATCTATCACATCAGCAGAAAATCAAACGAGAAGGGATTTGACCCAACGAAGTTCACAACTACAACAATACTCAATCTAAGATTTGATACATCGTTCAACCGAAAAACACAGGATAAACACAGAAGACAACTAGCAAAATATTGGTGGCTTAATACACCAACAATCTAGCTAACTAAACATAGTACAATTCAATTAGGTTAAGTAGCTCAATCCAAATTTTAAAAAAACAACATAATCGGTCATTTTAATTAAGCAAATTTTAGACCAACAAAAAAAATGCAAACACATTAATTTATGGTACATAAATTAAACAAATCAAAAAACATAAAACATCAATTAAAACATACCTAGCCGGAGAATCCTAATATTGGAGCAGTGGCTTCATAAGAAATTTAACGGATCTCGATTTTCTTATATATTTTTTTTTTTTTTTTTTTTTTTTTTTTTTTATTTTTTTTTTATTTGCACTAGCCCCAAAAATAGGAGCCATATGGCACGATTTCAAAATTTACAATTTATATACAAAATTCTATTTTATTTATTTATTTATTTTTTCCTCTTATTCAACTTTCATTCATCGATCCTCTTTCATACTATTATCCCATTCATTTTAATAAATTCATACATCTCCTTATACCCATTTGTTCCCATTCGTAATAAATCATTCAAATTCCTTGCACTCATAAGGACATCGAACATTCTTCTACTCTGAGTAAACTTAGGACAGTGCAGAATTAAATGTTCAATATCCTCCACAATCAGACATCTTTCACATAAATCATCCTCAATCAAATGACGTTTCTTTAGACTTTTTTTCCAATTTCCATGATTCAATCTCACTCGTTCCATCGTTCGTATCATTGCAGTGTTCCCTTTGAGCTCCTTAAAGAAAGGTTTACTCAAAGGAGCTTTGCACCATTCAAAGTACTTCTTGCCTTTCACACGACTCTTTTCAACAAATTCCCTCTCCCATTTTCTCCACAGATTCACCTGAAATTCACGAAGTACATCTCTTGCATCCATAAATTCATATTCAGTTTCTTCCTCAAGCATACAACCCCTTTTCGCAAGCATATCAGCTCTTTCATTACCCTCAATCTGTAGATGCGAAGGTATCCATTGAATGATCACCTCGCTCCCACAAGATTGAAGGTATTCATATATCATTTCAACATACACATTGCCTTGAGTACCCCCACCCCTATTAATTAAATCCAATCCGCTCTGGGAGTCGGAGAATATAACTACTCTCCTCCTCCCTTCTGTCATTGCCAACTTAATTCCTTCCATAATCCCAATCAACTCTGCATTCATTATACAGATGTTATCATTAATTCTCAGCATTTTCTCTTTTTTCATACTTGGAATAAATATTCCCACACCTACCCGATCCTCATTTACACTAGCATCTGTATACACTTCCACATGTGCAAAAAAATTCAATTGCATTTTTCTAAATTCTCTCTTAACCGATAACTCATTCATCATCGCTTTTGTTGTGTCTCCAAAATTCAAACACACCGTAAGACCATTCGGAGGAACTCTCGGACACACTTGTCGGATCTTGGAAAATAAGTGAATATTTTCCAAAATTATCTTCGCCCTTTGTGTCTTCCGGAAAACCGTTCCTCCTTGCAACCTTACTTTCATCTCATTTACTAACACGTTGTCTTTGGTCAACATTCGCACAGTCTCTCGCACGGTGATCCATTCTCTCTTATAATTGAGAGGTGAATCACCCAATTCAGACCATAGAGTTTGTATTGGGGTTGAATTAATCGCCCCCAATACCACTCTAGCACATGCATTCTCAACTTTCATTAGCTTTTCAAACCCGACCTTGGACCCGTCACCATACACGCTTATCCCATATGCAATCTTGGCAGACACTAGCGCCTTTCGCAACATGTCAGTCACACTAGGATGAGCTCCCCATTTCGGTTTACTCACCCTTTTGATCACATTCAATCTGCTCTTGCAATTATCGGCCAACTTTTCCATATGCACCTTAAAACTCAATCGCTTATCAATCCAGATTCCCAAATACCTAGTCAAAGTCACATATTCAATACTCTCGTTATAAATTTTCACATCAATTCTTCGTTTTGAACGAAAAGCCATACTGTAACATTTTCTCGTATTTACACGCAAATTCAATTCCGTTAAACCTTGTGTTACCTGATTCACACATTCCTGAGCCCGATTCAGTGCCTCGTCAATGTTTCTTCCCTTGCCTATCAAGACAAAGTCATCTGCAAATTGCAAAATTACCTTATCCGCGGAATTAAGTGCATGAATCGAGCTCGTATACAGATTGAAGAGAGTCGGAGAGATCTTACTCCCTTGTGGAAGGCCAATATTCACGGCTCCCTCCAACCTGTACCCCCTTCCACACAAAACTAACTTACGCTCACTCATAAACTCATATACCCACTTACAAATTTTCCAAGGGAAACCCAAGTTTAAAAGAACCTGAGATAGTTTCCCTGGAACCACATAATCATATGCCCTCTCGATATCCAGAAAAACCGCCACAACATTCTTATTTTCCTTTCGTACTTCCCACACAAACTTTTCCACGCATTCATTAGCAGAGTGATTGCGCCGGAATCCAAAGGTGGTTTCTGGCAACAAATTACCCTCATTCACGAATTTATCCAATCTTCCTTTCATCATTCCATTCACCATCTTAACAAAAACATTCAACATACATACTCCTCTGAAATTTGTTGCCAGATTCCTATCCCTGTCCTTCTTAGGAATTGGAACCACTCTGCTCTCCTTCCATTTTTCCGGTATCTGGATACTCATCCACACCTTATTTAGAATTTGCAACAACGTTCCCTTTGCCTCAAATTCCAAATCAACAATCATTCTATAACTCACTCTATTAGTTCCAGGGGTAGTGGATTTTGATGATTCCAGAACCCCACAGAACTCGTCCCATTCAAATTCAACACACATTTCATTTACAGATTCCCTGTTATTTTCAGGTAACACGCATTCATTACTTTCACCTAAATTATTCCGTACATCCGTCATCATTTGTAAGAATTGATTTCCATTCTCTCTGTCATCTAAAACGGCATTTCTGCCTTGTGTTTTATGACCTCTCACTCTATTAAATTTATCCCATACATCCTTCGTTGTAGTTCTATGTGTCATATGAGACACATACTCCCGCCAACTTTTCCTTTTCGCTCTACGGATAGCTTTTTTTAGCCTTGCATTCGCCCTTCCATACCTTATCCTACACTGGTGGCATATACACCTATTAAATTCACTCAAGCTTATCCGTTTTCGTTCATACCAATACTGGATTTCATTGTTCCACCAACCATGTACCTTAATTTCATTCACTCTTATTTGCGTACTGCACATATCATTCACTCTCTGTATTTCATCCTCAAGTTGGTTGACCTCATTTATTTCATTCATCATGAGAATTTCATTCATACATCTGACCCATTTTTTGCTATTTATAATGCTCTTTTGCTCAACGTTTACATTTACACCACCTATACAAGCGTGAATCAAATAATGATCACTACCCAAATTCTCATCAGTAACATTCCAAGTGACTTGGGCCGCCAGCCCGCTAGACACTAAGGTAATGTCTATCGCGCTGGCTGTGGCCCCTACATACGCCATCCTTGTTGGTCTTCCATCATTCAGTATTACAAGATCGGAATCCAGAATGAGGTCCGCCAACAAGTTTCCCCATGCATTATTCCTTTCACACCCCCATACCCCCGAATGTGCATTCATATCACCCCCCACAATTATGTCACTTTTTCCACGCACCCAGTCAAAAAATTTCTTAATATCCCTCAGGCCTTTTTCTCTATCACCCGCAGATTCAATTGTGGTTGCATATACACTTACAATTAACAAATCTCTATCCAGATTCCGAGTTTTGGCAGCGACCACTTCAATGTGTTCAAAATCAGGGACCTGCACTGTTTGCAGCGTGATATTGGATCGCGCCAATATCGCTACTCCCCCGTAACCATCGGCCCTCGGTCTGGATAGAAAATTGTAACCATTCACTCGAAACGTCTTGTTCTCACGTTCCCATGTCTCACTTAATAGCATTACATTCACATAATTATTGGCCAGATAAGTCCGCATCATATCGCCATTGGCATACATGCTGCGGATGTTAATCTGACCAATACACATACATTCATTGGATCTTACCATTCGCTCCGTCATGCGGTTTTATTCATTCATCCTTTCATCCTCTTCTACATCTATTATAATATTGAGCTCGTTTGGACTCAAAAATTTATATTTGTTTTGGGATGCTGCTGCTCTTCCATCTGTAGTTTTAATTGTTGCTTCCTTTGTTGTTTGTTTTTGTATTTCAGCTGCTGCTGAAAAACTGCTTGTTGTCTCTTGTCTTATTGTTGTTGGATTGATTTCGTTGTGTTTTGTTTTATTGGTTCCTGTTTGTTGATTCGTGTTGTTATTATTTGTATTATTGTTTATTTTACTTTGATTATTGTTGTTTTGATTTCGATTATTGTTGATATCTTTACTTTTGTTGTTATTAGTGTTATTTGTATTAATATTATTATTGTTAATTTGATTATTATTGTTTGTTTCGTTTGACTTTTGATTTGTATTTTCGGTATTTGTTAGCTTCGTTTTTAATATGTCACTGAATAGAGGTTTCGTTTGAGCTGCCGTAGATGCTGGTGTTGTGTTTGCGTATTCGCGGTAATAAATTTCCTTAGCTCTGAAATACGTTATTCTGTCCATAGTTTTTATTTTCATTATTTCCTTTTCCATGATGAAAGTAGGACAGTCCTTATCAAAAGTTGTGTGTTCGTTTTGACAATTGGCACATTTGATGGGTGCACATTCAATCGTCTCATGTCCCTTTGGAATTTGCTTTGCGCATTTGGGACAAACCGGCACTCGGGTACATTTGATTTTTGTGTGTCCGTATTTCTGGCAATTATGACATCTCATTGGATTTGGAATGTATATCCTTACATTTAATTTCAAAAACCCTGCTTTGACCTCATTTGGTAGCTCTGTCGTGTTAAATGTGAGTATATGCAAGGGCGTGTCTTTAAGCTCCCCGTTGATTTTCCTCTTTATCCTCTCGACTTTTGTAACCTTCTGACTCTGTAACTCTTTCTGAATTTCATCAGGGGCTACATACATTAGGTCGTGGCTATATATCACTCCTTTGCTGGTATTCAAAAATTTATGTTCTTCCACTGACACTGGCATCTCTGCGATCTTGGTTGCTTTCATCAAAGCTAAATAACCTTCCTCTTTGCTGGTAAGCACTAGTAGGTCCCCACTACGCAATCTTTGTGTTTCCTGTATGTGGCTTGTTACCATTGCTAGCCCTTTTTCGATTAAAAATGGTGAAATGCCTTTAAAACTGTGTTCCCCATCTGTTTTTTTTATTACCACATACTTCTGACTGCCTTTGTCATCAAAAAATAATCTCCTTCTTTTTTGGTTGTTTGTATCCGGTAATATAGGATTAGCATTTCCCTTCATTTTCATTAAGGTGCTAAACCTATTTTTTGTGGGTATCGGCATCCTGCCCGTAGGCAGATACCGTTAAAGATTCACGGAAATTTGTTTTTTTTGTTTTTCGTCCCTCACTAAATGAAATTTGCACTTTTTTCCACTCTGTTTGTGTTAATTTGTTTGTAATAAAACTGTTTATATGCTTGCTGTATCAGCTGTGCACTCACTTAAATCACTAATTCAAAACACTAAATTAATTAATAATTACAATAAATATAACTAAACACAAAAAAAATGTATTTCTAAATTGATGAGCTGTCAAAATTTGTGTTTCTCGCATGAAATCGCAAACAAGACTTCTCTTATATATTATCTTTAATCATCTAACAAATTATTGTAAAATATTAATGCTTGAAATAAAGAAACAATATTATAAAAAAAAAAAAAACCATACCTTGTTTAGAATACCGGTTCTCGTCCGATCACCGAAGTCAAGCAACAATGGGCGAAGTTAGTACTTAGATGGGTGACCGCTTGGGAACACTTCGTGTCGTTGGCATTTTTTTTGTAATTTTTACTATTTCATTATGATGATTATATCAAGCAATCGAAATTTTTATTTTTATTTTGTTTTGAATTTAATTTTAAAGGAAAATAGTATATTATTCAACGAGCATACATATAATGATGGCTGTTATTCACGAAGATGAAGTTTACCGTAAATCATCTGAGTGAATAACAACCATTATATGCGAGTAGAATACGATACTTTGTCCACGACCGATAAAAAATTGTATTTTATTATCAAATCCGTTAATTAAACCTAAAATAATTTTCGTCGACATTTTGACGTCTCAATTTAATAATAATGAAAATAGCAAGAGACTACTAGATAAAATTTCCAAAAATGAAATTTTTATTTGGTAGTAGTGAATAATAGAAGAAGGGACTACTAGATAAACTAGCAGTGAATAATGGATATCATTATAATTGAAGAAACACTCGTATAATGAGTATATTATGCGTTAGTCGTGGACAAATACATTTTTATTTGATTTTTTTTTTGTGCTAACACATGAATTTGACATACAATTATTTTTAAAGTGTTATATTTTCTGGTATATACTGCCATCTAACCAAATAAAACGATTTTATAATCATTAAATTATAGTTTTTCATTATTTATGTTAACAACATAAACATCTAACTTCGACAACGACCATACCTTGTTTAGAATACCGGTTCTCGTCCGATCACCGAAGTCAAGCAACAATGGGCGAAGTTAGTACTTAGATGGGTGACCGCTTGGGAACACTTCGTGTCGTTGGCATTTTTTTTGTAATTTTTACTATTTCATTATGATGATTATATCAAGCAATCGAAATTTTTATTTTTATTTTGTTTTGAATTTAATTTTAAAGGAAAATAGTATATTATTCAACGAGCATACATATAATGATGGCTGTTATTCACGAAGATGAAGTTTACCGTAAATCATCTGAGTGAATAACAACCATTATATGCGAGTAGAATACGATACTTTGTCCACGACCGATAAAAAATTGTATTTTATTATCAAATCCGTTAATTAAACCTAAAATAATTTTCGTCGACATTTTGACGTCTCAATTTAATAATAATGAAAATAGCAAGAGACTACTAGATAAAATTTCCAAAAATGAAATTTTTATTTGGTAGTAGTGAATAATAGAAGAAGGGACTACTAGATAAACTAGCAGTGAATAATGGATATCATTATAATTGAAGAAACACTCGAATAATGAGTATATTATGCGTTAGTGGTGGACAAATACATTTTTATTTGATTTTTTTTTTGTGCTAACACATGAATTTGACATACAATTATTTTTAAAGTGTTATATTTTCTGGTATATACTGCCATCTAACCAAATAAAACGATTTTATAATCATTAAATTATAGTTTTTCATTATTTATGTTAACAACATAAACATCTAACTTCGACAACGACCATACCTTGTTTAGAATACCGGTTCTCGTCCGATCACCGAAGTCAAGCAACAATGGGCGAAGTTAGTACTTAGATGGGTGACCGCTTGGGAACACTTCGTGTCGTTGGCATTTTTTTTGTAATTTTTACTATTTCATTATGATGATTATATCAAGCAATCGAAATTTTTATTTTTATTTTGTTTTGAATTTAATTTTAAAGGAAAATAGTATATTATTCAACGAGCATACATATAATGATGGCTGTTATTCACGAAGATGAAGTTTACCGTAAATCATCTGAGTGAATAACAACCATTATATGCGAGTAGAATACGATACTTTGTCCACGACCGATAAAAAATTGTATTTTATTATCAAATCCGTTAATTAAACCTAAAATAATTTTCGTCGACATTTTGACGTCTCAATTTAATAATAATGAAAATAGCAAGAGACTACTAGATAAAATTTCCAAAAATGAAATTTTTATTTGGTAGTAGTGAATAATAGAAGAAGGGACTACTAGATAAACTAGCAGTGAATAATGGATATCATTATAATTGAAGAAACACTCGTATAATGAGTATATTATGCGTTAGTCGTGGACAAATACATTTTTATTTGATTTTTTTTTTGTGCTAACACATGAATTTGACATACAATTATTTTTAAAGTGTTATATTTTCTGGTATATACTGCCATCTAACCAAATAAAACGATTTTATAATCATTAAATTATAGTTTTTCATTATTTATGTTAACAACATAAACATCTAACTTCGACAACGACCATACCTTGTTTAGAATACCGGTTCTCGTCCTCAACAAATGATACAAAACAAAACTGGAACAAATTCAAAATCACTATAAACAATGAACAACTGCCGAATAAGTCAATTATCAAATATCTAGGTGTACATATAGATAAGTTTTGTTACCTCAACGAACACGTGAAGATGCAACTAGACAAAGCAAGAAGAGCATTCATCGCTAACAGACGAATCTTCAGAGCAAAATACATAAACAGCAATGTCAAACGAATATGCTACCAAACACTAATTCGACCAATAATTACTTACGCATGTCCTATATGGTTCAACTTAAATCCCAACAACATGGAAAAAATACGAATATTTGAAAGAAGATGTGTACGACATTGCAATGGGCAGTTTAGGAAAGTCAATCATGAGGATCGACACTATATATCAAATAAACGTCAATATGAAAAATTCAAATCAGATAGAATAGATCTGCACATTATTAAGCTAATCCGTCAACACATACTAAGATCAACCAACAACACAAATAACTCCATGATCTACGGTCCGTACTACACCAATCCACAAATACTCATAAACAGCATCACATCAGGTAGCATACCAGGCCCGGAAACATTCATAATTTTAGATAAATTAAAATATATACAGAACGAGGAGCAAATACCCATCATCTATCACATCAGCAGAAAATCAAACGAGAAGGGATTTGACCCAACGAAGTTCACAACTACAACAATACTCAATCTAAGATTTGATACATCGTTCAACCGAAAAACACAGGATAAACACAGAAGACAACTAGCAAAATATTGGTGGCTTAATACACCAACAATCTAGCTAATTAAACATAGTACAATTCATTTAGGTTAAGTAGCTCAATCCAAATTTTAAAAAAACAACATAATCGGTCATTTTAATTAAGCAAATTTTAGACCAACAAAAAAAATGCAAACACATTAATTTATGGTACATAAATTAAACAAATCAAAAAACATAAAACATCAATTAAAACATACCTAGCCGGAGAATCCTAATATTGGAGCAGTGGCTTCATAAGAAATTTAACGGATCTCGATTTTCTTATATATTATCTTTAATCATCTAACAAATTATTGTAAAATATTAATGCTTGAAATAAAGAAACAATATTATAAAAAAAAAAAAAAACCGGTTCTCGTCCGATCACCGAAGTCAAGCAACAATGGGCGAAGTTAGTACTTAGATGGGTGACCGCTTGGGAACACTTCGTGTCGTTGGCATTTTTTTTGTAATTTTTACTATTTCATTATGATGATTATATCAAGCAATCGAAATTTTTATTTTTATTTTGTTTTGAATTTAATTTTAAAGGAAAATAGTATATTATTCAACGAGCATACATATAATGATGGCTGTTATTCACGAAGATGAAGTTTACCGTAAATCATCTGAGTGAATAACAACCATTATATGCGAGTAGAATACGATACTTTGTCCACGACCGATAAAAAATTGTATTTTATTATCAAATCCGTTAATTAAACCTAAAATAATTTTCGTCGACATTTTGACGTCTCAATTTAATAATAATGAAAATAGCAAGAGACTACTAGATAAAATTTCCAAAAATGAAATTTTTATTTGGTAGTAGTGAATAATAGAAGAAGGGACTACTAGATAAACTAGCAGTGAATAATGGATATCATTATAATTGAAGAAACACTCGAATAATGAGTATATTATGCGTTAGTGGTGGACAAATACATTTTTATTTGATTTTTTTTTGTGCTAACACATGAATTTGACATACAATTATTTTTAAAGTGTTATATTTTCTGGTATATACTGCCATCTAACCAAATAAAACGATTTTATAATCATTAAATTATAGTTTTTCATTATTTATGTTAACAACATAAACATCTAACTTCGACAACGACCATACCTTGTTTAGAATACCGGTTCTCGTCCGATCACCGAAGTCAAGCAACAATGGGCGAAGTTAGTACTTAGATGGGTGACCGCTTGGGAACACTTCGTGTCGTTGGCATTTTTTTTGTAATTTTTACTATTTCATTATGATGATTATACAAGCAATCGAAATTTTTATTTTTATTTTGTTTTGAATTTAATTTTAAAGGAAAATAGTATATTATTCAACGAGCATACATATAATGATGGCTGTTATTCACGAAGATGAAGTTTACCGTAAATCATCTGAGTGAATAACAACCATTATATGCGAGTAGAATACGATACTTTGTCCACGACCGATAAAAAATTGTATTTTATTATCAAATCCGTTAATTAAACCTAAAATAATTTTCGTCGACATTTTGACGTCTCAATTTAATAATAATGAAAATAGCAAGAGACTACTAGATAAAATTTCCAAAAATGAAATTTTTATTTGGTAGTAGTGAATAATAGAAGAAGGGACTACTAGATAAACTAGCAGTGAATAATGGATATCATTATAATTGAAGAAACACTCGAATAATGAGTATATTATGCGTTAGTGGTGGACAAATACATTTTTATTTGATTTTTTTTTTGTGCTAACACATGAATTTGACATACAATTATTTTTAAAGTGTTATATTTTCTGGTATATACTGCCATCTAACCAAATAAAACGATTTTATAATCATTAAATTATAGTTTTTCATTATTTATGTTAACAACATAAACATCTAACTTCGACAACGACCATACCTTGTTTAGAATACCGGTTCTCGTCCGATCACCGAAGTCAAGCAACAATGGGCGAAGTTAGTACTTAGATGGGTGACCGCTTGGGAACACTTCGTGTCGTTGGCATTTTTTTTGTAATTTTTACTATTTCATTATGATGATTATATCAAGCAATCGAAATTTTTATTTTTATTTTGTTTTGAATTTAATTTTAAAGGAAAATAGTATATTATTCAACGAGCATACATATAATGATGGCTGTTATTCACGAAGATGAAGTTTACCGTAAATCATCTGAGTGAATAACAACCATTATATGCGAGTAGAATACGATACTTTGTCCACGACCGATAAAAAATTGTATTTTATTATCAAATCCGTTAATTAAACCTAAAATAATTTTCGTCGACATTTTGACGTCTCAATTTAATAATAATGAAAATAGCAAGAGACTACTAGATAAAATTTCCAAAAATGAAATTTTTATTTGGTAGTAGTGAATAATAGAAGAAGGGACTACTAGATAAACTAGCAGTGAATAATGGATATCATTATAATTGAAGAAACACTCGAATAATGAGTATATTATGCGTTAGTGGTGGACAAATACATTTTTATTTGATTTTTTTTTTGTGCTAACACATGAATTTGACATACAATTATTTTTAAAGTGTTATATTTTCTGGTATATACTGCCATCTAACCAAATAAAACGATTTTATAATCATTAAATTATAGTTTTTCATTATTTATGTTAACAACATAAACATCTAACTTCGACAACGACCATACCTTGTTTAGAATACCGGTTCTCGTCCGATCACCGAAGTCAAGCAACAATGGGCGAAGTTAGTACTTAGATGGGTGACCGCTTGGGAACACTTCGTGTCGTTGGCATTTTTTTTGTAATTTTTACTATTTCATTATGATGATTATATCAAGCAATCGAAATTTTTATTTTTATTTTGTTTTGAATTTAATTTTAAAGGAAAATAGTATATTATTCAACGAGCATACATATAATGATGGCTGTTATTCACGAAGATGAAGTTTACCGTAAATCATCTGAGTGAATAACAACCATTATATGCGAGTAGAATACGATACTTTGTCCACGACCGATAAAAAATTGTATTTTATTATCAAATCCGTTAATTAAACCTAAAATAATTTTCGTCGACATTTTGACGTCTCAATTTAATAATAATGAAAATAGCAAGAGACTACTAGATAAAATTTCCAAAAATGAAATTTTTATTTGGTAGTAGTGAATAATAGAAGAAGGGACTACTAGATAAACTAGCAGTGAATAATGGATATCATTATAATTGAAGAAACACTCGTATAATGAGTATATTATGCGTTAGTCGTGGACAAATACATTTTTATTTGATTTTTTTTTGTGCTAACACATGAATTTGACATACAATTATTTTTAAAGTGTTATATTTTCTGGTATATACTGCCATCTAACCAAATAAAACGATTTTATAATCATTAAATTATAGTTTTTCATTATTTATGTTAACAACATAAACATCTAACTTCGACAACGACCATACCTTGTTTAGAATACCGGTTCTCGTCCGATCACCGAAGTCAAGCAACAATGGGCGAAGTTAGTACTTAGATGGGTGACCGCTTGGGAACACTTCGTGTCGTTGGCATTTTTTTTGTAATTTTTACTATTTCATTATGATGATTATATCAAGCAATCGAAATTTTTATTTTTATTTTGTTTTGAATTTAATTTTAAAGGAAAATAGTATATTATTCAACGAGCATACATATAATGATGGCTGTTATTCACGAAGATGAAGTTTACCGTAAATCATCTGAGTGAATAACAACCATTATATGCGAGTAGAATACGATACTTTGTCCACGACCGATAAAAAATTGTATTTTATTATCAAATCCGTTAATTAAACCTAAAATAATTTTCGTCGACATTTTGACGTCTCAATTTAATAATAATGAAAATAGCAAGAGACTACTAGATAAAATTTCCAAAAATGAAATTTTTATTTGGTAGTAGTGAATAATAGAAGAAGGGACTACTAGATAAACTAGCAGTGAATAATGGATATCATTATAATTGAAGAAACACTCGAATAATGAGTATATTATGCGTTAGTGGTGGACAAATACATTTTTATTTGATTTTTTTTTTGTGCTAACACATGAATTTGACATACAATTATTTTTAAAGTGTTATATTTTCTGGTATATACTGCCATCTAACCAAATAAAACGATTTTATAATCATTAAATTATAGTTTTTCATTATTTATGTTAACAACATAAACATCTAACTTCGACAACGACCATACCTTGTTTAGAATACCGGTTCTCGGCAGTTGATAGAGCAACGCGCAGTTGATAGCATCGTCGGATAAGGCGTAAAAGTCAAAGTGTCTCAAAGTGGTATAATTAGTTTAAAATTATTAATCATAAAACAGTTTTTTCTCAAAACTATACAATTAAAGTGTACAGTTGGTGCAATACAAAAGTGCTTATAATAGTGGCGAAAACTATAAACGTGGCGATAGTGTTTATATCTCACAGATAAAACCGCTTAGGCGGTGAGAATATTAAAGTGACGGACAGTAATATAAATGGTGAAAGTGTCAGGTGTAATTTAAATATTGATACAGCCTCAACAATTAACAATAAAAGAGAATTATCCGAAACAGATTGTTTTAGCTCGCAAAATGCACATGAAGCAAATGCAGATAACAGTAAACGCATTAAAATTATCGACAATAGCAGAGCAACGATGAGTCATACCAATACCGGCTTGATGATAAAACCAGAGCAACGACTCACACGTGTTACAAAATTAGAACTGGACAATGAAATATTACGCAAAAAAATTGAAGAACTTGAAAAATTATTACAACAACAAACAAGTAATAATGATGCGACAATTAACAAAAATCGATTCATTTCTTTGATGGATGAAGAAGAAACTGAAATAGAAAACACAAATAAATTTATTTCAATTGATCCCCCGAGAAAAACGGTACATCAAAAAAATAGAAATACAGATACACAACAACAAAATTTAAACGAAAAAAGTAATACAAACGTGAATAAGGATAATCGAAAACGTATTAAACCACCGCCGCTACATATTCATAACCAAAAAATACATGAAACACTGCAACAGATGAAAAAAGCAGAAATACTCGATTTTGAAATACAACGGGTGAACATGAATAAACATTCAGTAATAGTTAAAGACATAAATGAATATCACAAAGCACAAACAACACTCAAAGAAACTAACACGGAATTCTTTACCTACACACCCAAGGACATGAAACCAAAAACAATTATTTTAAAAGGGCTTAACGAAGATGAAGACACAAATGAAATAAAAACCACTCTAGAAGCAAACGAAAAAATCAAAATCACAAAAATTACACAATTAAAAACTAAATACGCAACGGAAAATAAAGTAAAGCTGCCGCTGTATATAATTCAATGCTCCGCGGACACTGATATGGCAAATATATTCGAAATAAAGACCATGCACCATCAACGTGTGACATGGGAGACACTCAAAAAAAGGAACGAGATTATACAATGCCACAAATGTCAACGATTGGGACATGTTGCAGCAAACTGTAACCTTGCATACAGATGTGTAAAATGCAAAAATAACCACAAACCGACAGAATGTCCTATTAAAGAACAAACGGACAACAACAACATTTACTGCGTTAATTGCAAACAAACTGGACACCCCGCATCATTTAAAGGCTGTCCAACATACCAAAACGCCTTACAAAGACTAAAGCATAAAATTAAAGCCAATCAGCAAAAGCGGTTACCAGCTCAATTTGCACCAGCAATACCGGTAAGCAAAGAATTCGGCACATTCGCAGATATGTTGAAAGCCAACAACAACACCAACACAAACGCAGAAACGATTACCATTCAATCACTGGCCTTAAAGGTAGAGAAAATGGAATCAATAATCAATAGTCAGAGTGAGCAAATTGCAACGCTTATAAATTTATTAACAAAAATATGAGCAGCACAAAAATTATTGCATTAAATGTTAACTCGATAGTCAGTATAACAAGACGCATAAACCTATTAAAATTCATCAACCAGCATAACCCGGAAATAATGCTGTTAAATGAAACTAAACTAAATTATAAACACAACATAGAGTTCAAAAACTATATTACCATAAGGCAAGATAGAACGATAAATCAACAAGGGGGAGGGACGGCTATACTAATAAAAGATCACATTAAACACGAACACATATTAGACAGCAAAATACAACAACTCTCCGGTATAGAAACAACAATAATAAAAATTACATTAGAAAACAACAACAACCTATATGTAATTGCAATATATTGCACCAGTAACCACCAAATATTAACAACAACGCAATTCGAAGAAGAGTGGAATAAGATCTTTAAAATACTAAACCTCAATAATGATAAAAATTACTACATAATTGCAGGGGACTTCAATGCACGGCACTCAGAATGGGGAAATCAAATTGATGATCGCAGAGGCACCAAACTAAATCTCTGGATAAGTGAAAATGAAACGATTTACAGAGCAAAAGTCTATAAACCCGACAAACCTACTATCCCAAGGACTGGAAATTATATTGACATAGCAATATTAGACAACAGACTATCTATATTAACACAAAACGGAAATGAGATACCCACACTAACGTACGATGGCGATCATAAGGCTATAGTAGTCACAATCCTGAATACTGGATGGGTGGTGAACAATACAGCAGAACAACCACATATAACATACAATCTTTCAAAAACGCAATGGGAAAAGTGGAGAAGTACATTGTCCAACAGACATAAACAATATCTACGAGGTACGGGTCTTCCATCGATTATACCAACAGACAGAAATATCGAAGATCAGGAAATAGAAGGATATATAAACATTATCACCGAACTAATAAAACAAAGCTTAACAACGAAAACACGTAAAACAAGAAGGATTAACAATATGGAGTGTTTCACAAATAAAACCATTGAAAACCTTTACAAACATAAACGATTTATGATATCCACAATTAAAAGAGCTAAAAGAAATGGAACTATCACTGCGCAAAATACAATAACATACAAAGCTCTAATTCAAAGAATAAATGAATTAATTGCGCAAAACATAAAAATCGAAATAAACGAGCAACTTAAAAAGAAAATGCAAGCTATCAAACCAAACGGAAAGATGTTTGCCACATTAAAAAAAATTGGCACAGAGAAATACAAGATCCAAAATCACCATCTCACAATACCAGAAAATGAAATAACAAAATTAGCAGCATTAAATATAGACTGGACTAGCCTGCCGAAACATAATCAAGAGTTCATCAGCCACAACCAATATTACAACCTAAAAATACTAGGGTACTATATAGAGAATAATACACAATACAATCCTGCATTAGGAAAAAAAATGCACGAAGAAGCCATCCTAAATACAGTACAAAAAATAAAAAATGAACACAAGAGGATTAAAGACAACAAATTAACGACAACAACATTCTCTTCAACCAATAAGGCAAATGAACCGGCACAATCTGATAGTCAAGACTACTTCATAACAACACCAGAATTAAAAGGAATTCTAAAATGTATGAATAACAAAAAATCGTACGGACTGGATATGCTACCAAGTATAGCAATGAAACAGTTACCCGATGAGTTTGTGTTGGAAATATGTACACTATTCAATCACTTATTAAACAACAAATCATTCCCCAAGTGTTGGAAAACCGCAAAAATTTATCCAATACGGAAAAAAAACAAAGATCCAGCTAAAGCAGAAAATTACCGACCAATAAGTTTACTAAGTAACCTTGGTAAAACATATGAGATAATTATTGCCAACAAACTATATGAATACACCACAAAGAATAACCTGATACCGGACAACCAATTCGGATTCAGGCACGAGCACTCTACAACACACGCAATAGCGAAACTCACCGCAGATGTTTGTCAAAATTTAAACAACAAAAAATGCACCGGAGCAATATTCATTGACATGGAGAAAGCATTCGAATCAGTATGGTTAGACGGACTTTTATTCAAATTAAACAAAATGAAATGTCCCGCAGAACTTATACAAATACTACATGAAATGCTCTACGATCGAAACTTTAAAACAACAAACGGAACGGAGATCACCAATCACATATTCAAATTACATAACGGGCTACAACAAGGCTCGATCACTGCACCTCTACTATTCAACCTTTACACTAAAGATTTAATTGAAAGCTCAACACTGAACTCAGAAATGGTACAATGTATTGCATATGCCGACGATATAACACTATATAGCTCTAACATCAAAATAAAGAATATCGAAGATTCTCTGCAGGCAGCCATTAATTACACGAACGACTTTTTACATACATGGAGAATAAAACTCAATGAAAAGAAATGTGAAACAATACTTTTCAGGAAATCAGTAGGTCACGCAACAAATGATACAAAACAAAACTGGAACAAATTCAAAATCACTATAAACAATGAACAACTGCCGAATAAGTCAATTATCAAATATCTAGGTGTACATATAGATAAGTTTTGTTACCTCAACGAACACGTGAAGATGCAACTAGACAAAGCAAGAAGAGCATTCATCGCTAACAGACGAATCTTCAGAGCAAAATACATAAACAGCAATGTCAAACGAATATGCTACCAAACACTAATTCGACCAATAATTACTTACGCATGTCCTATATGGTTCAACTTAAATCCCAACAACATGGAAAAAATACGAATATTTGAAAGAAGATGTGTACGACATTGCAATGGGCAGTTTAGGAAAGTCAATCATGAGGATCGACACTATATATCAAATAAACGTCAATATGAAAAATTCAAATCAGATAGAATAGATCTGCACATTATTAAGCTAATCCGTCAACACATACTAAGATCAACCAACAACACAAATAACTCCATGATCTACGGTCCGTACTACACCAATCCACAAATACTCATAAACAGCATCACATCAGGTAGCATACCAGGCCCGGAAACATTCATAATTTTAGATAAATTAAAATATATACAGAACGAGGAGCAAATACCCATCATCTATCACATCAGCAGAAAATCAAACGAGAAGGGATTTGACCCAACGAAGTTCACAACTACAACAATACTCAATCTAAGATTTGATACATCGTTCAACCGAAAAACACAGGATAAACACAGAAGACAACTAGCAAAATATTGGTGGCTTAATACACCAACAATCTAGCTAATTAAACATAGTACAATTCAATTAGGTTAAGTAGCTCAATCCAAATTTTAAAAAAACAACATAATCGGTCATTTTAATTAAGCAAATTTTAGACCAACAAAAAAAATGCAAACACATTAATTTATGGTACATAAATTAAACAAATCAAAAAAAACATAAAACATCAATTAAAACAAACCTAGCCGGAGAATCCTAATATTGGAGCAGTGGCTTCATAAGAAATTTAACGGATCTCGATTTTCTTATATATTATCTTTAATCATCTAACAAATTATTGTAAAATATTAATGCTTGAAATAAAGAAACAATATTATAAAAAAAAAAAAAAAAAAATACCGGTTCTCGTCCGATCACCGAAGTCAAGCAACAATGGGCGAAGTTAGTACTTAGATGGGTGACCGCTTGGGAACACTTCGTGTCGTTGGCATTTTTTTGTAATTTTTACTATTTCATTATGATGATTATATCAAGCAATCGAAATTTTTATTTTTATTTTGTTTTGAATTTAATTTTAAAGGAAAATAGTATATTATTCAACGAGCATACATATAATGATGGCTGTTATTCACGAAGATGAAGTTTACCGTAAATCATCTGAGTGAATAACAACCATTATATGCGAGTAGAATACGATACTTTGTCCACGACCGATAAAAAATTGTATTTTATTATCAAATCCGTTAATTAAACCTAAAATAATTTTCGTCGACATTTTGACGTCTCAATTTAATAATAATGAAAATAGCAAGAGACTACTAGATAAAATTTCCAAAAATGAAATTTTTATTTGGTAGTAGTGAATAATAGAAGAAGGGACTACTAGATAAACTAGCAGTGAATAATGGATATCATTATAATTGAAGAAACACTCGTATAATGAGTATATTATGCGTTAGTCGTGGACAAATACATTTTTATTTGATTTTTTTTTTGTGCTAACACATGAATTTGACATACAATTATTTTTAAAGTGTTATATTTTCTGGTATATACTGCCATCTAACCAAATAAAACGATTTTATAATCATTAAATTATAGTTTTTCATTATTTATGTTAACAACATAAACATCTAACTTCGACAACGACCATACCTTGTTTAGAATACCGGTTCTCGTCCGATCACCGAAGTCAAGCAACAATGGGCGAAGTTAGTACTTAGATGGGTGACCGCTTGGGAACACTTCGTGTCGTTGGCATTTTTTTTGTAATTTTTACTATTTCATTATGATGATTATATCAAGCAATCGAAATTTTTATTTTTATTTTGTTTTGAATTTAATTTTAACGGAAAATAGTATATTATTCAACGAGCATACATATAATGATGGCTGTTATTCACGAAGATGAAGTTTACCGTAAATCATCTGAGTGAATAACAACCATTATATGCGAGTAGAATACGATACTTTGTCCACGACCGATAAAAAATTGTATTTTATTATCAAATCCGTTAATTAAACCTAAAATAATTTTCGTCGACATTTTGACGTCTCAATTTAATAATAATGAAAATAGCAAGAGACTACTAGATAAAATTTCGAAAAATGAAATTTTTATTTGGTAGTAGTGAATAATAGAAGAAGGGACTACTAGATAAACTAGCAGTGAATAATGGATATCATTATAATTGAAGAAACACTCGTATAATGAGTATATTATGCGTTAGTCGTGGACAAATACATTTTTATTTGATTTTTTTTTGTGCTAACACATGAATTTGACATACAATTATTTTTAAAGTGTTATATTTTCTGGTATATACTGCCATCTAACCAAATAAAACGATTTTATAATCATTAAATTATAGTTTTTCATTATTTATGTTAACAACATAAACATCTAACTTCGACAACGACCATACCTTGTTTAGAATACCGGTTCTCGTCCGATCACCGAAGTCAAGCAACAATGGGCGAAGTTAGTACTTAGATGGGTGACCGCTTGGGAACACTTCGTGTCGTTGGCATTTTTTTTGTAATTTTTACTATTTCATTATGATGATTATATCAAGCAATCGAAATTTTTATTTTTATTTTGTTTTGAATTTAATTTTAACGGAAAATAGTATATTATTCAACGAGCATACATATAATGATGGCTGTTATTCACGAAGATGAAGTTTACCGTAAATCATCTGAGTGAATAACAACCATTATATGCGAGTAGAATACGATACTTTGTCCACGACCGATAAAAAATTGTATTTTATTATCAAATCCGTTAATTAAACCTAAAATAATTTTCGTCGACATTTTGACGTCTCAATTTAATAATAATGAAAATAGCAAGAGACTACTAGATAAAATTTCCAAAAATGAAATTTTTATTTGGTAGTAGTGAATAATAGAAGAAGGGACTACTAGATAAACTAGCAGTGAATAATGGATATCATTATAATTGAAGAAACACTCGTATAATGAGTATATTATGCGTTAGTCGTGGACAAATACATTTTTATTTGATTTTTTTTTGTGCTAACACATGAATTTGACATACAATTATTTTTAAAGTGTTATATTTTCTGGTATAGCTATACTGCCATCTAACCAAATAAAACGATTTTATAATAATTAAATTATAGTTTTTCATTATTTATGTTAACAACATAAACATCTAACTTCGACAACGACCATACCTTGTTTAGAATACCGGTTCTCGTCCGATCACCGAAGTCAAGCAACAATGGGCGAAGTTAGTACTTAGATGGGTGACCGCTTGGGAACACTTCGTGTCGTTGGCATTTTTTTTGTAATTTTTACTATTTCATTATGATGATTATATCAAGCAATCGAAATTTTTATTTTTATTTTGTTTTGAATTTAATTTTAAAGGAAAATAGTATATTATTCAACGAGCATACATATAATGATGGCTGTTATTCACGAAGATGAAGTTTACCGTAAATCATCTGAGTGAATAACAACCATTATATGCGAGTAGAATACGATACTTTGTCCACGACCGATAAAAAATTGTATTTTATTATCAAATCCGTTAATTAAACCTAAAATAATTTTCGTCGACATTTTGACGTCTCAATTTAATAATAATGAAAATAGCAAGAGACTACTAGATAAAATTTCCAAAAATGAAATTTTTATTTGGTAGTAGTGAATAATAGAAGAAGGGACTACTAGATAAACTAGCAGTGAATAATGGATATCATTATAATTGAAGAAACACTCGTATAATGAGTATATTATGCGTTAGTCGTGGACAAATACATTTTTATTTGATTTTTTTTTGTGCTAACACATGAATTTGACATACAATTATTTTTAAAGTGTTATATTTTCTGGTATAGCTATACTGCCATCTAACCAAATAAAACGATTTTATAATAATTAAATTATAGTTTTTCATTATTTATGTTAACAACATAAACATCTAACTTCGACAACGACCATACCTTGTTTAGAATACCGGTTCTCGTCCGATCACCGAAGTCAAGCAACAATGGGCGAAGTTAGTACTTAGATGGGTGACCGCTTGGGAACACTTCGTGTCGTTGGCATTTTTTTTGTAATTTTTACTATTTCATTATGATGATTATATCAAGCAATCGAAATTTTTATTTTTATTTTGTTTTGAATTTAATTTTAAAGGAAAATAGTATATTATTCAACGAGCATACATATAATGATGGCTGTTATTCACGAAGATGAAGTTTACCGTAAATCATCTGAGTGAATAACAACCATTATATGCGAGTAGAATACGATACTTTGTCCACGACCGATAAAAAATTGTATTTTATTATCAAATCCGTTAATTAAACCTAAAATAATTTTCGTCGACATTTTGACGTCTCAATTTAATAATAATGAAAATAGCAAGAGACTACTAGATAAAATTTCCAAAAATGAAATTTTTATTTGGTAGTAGTGAATAATAGAAGAAGGGACTACTAGATAAACTAGCAGTGAATAATGGATATCATTATAATTGAAGAAACACTCGTATAATGAGTATATTATGCGTTAGTCGTGGACAAATACATTTTTATTTGATTTTTTTTTTGTGCTAACACATGAATTTGACATACAATTATTTTTAAAGTGTTATATTTTCTGGTATATACTGCCATCTAACCAAATAAAACGATTTTATAATAATTAAATTATAGTTTTTCATTATTTATGTTAACAACATAAACATCTAACTTCGACAACGACCATACCTTGTTTAGAATACCGGTTCTCGTTCGATCACCGAAGTCAAGCAACAATGGGCGAAGTTAGTACTTAGATGGGTGACCGCTTGGGAACACTTCGTGTCGTTGGCATTTTTTTTGTAATTTTTACTATTTCATTATGATGATTATATCAAGCAATCGAAATTTTTATTTTTATTTTGTTTTGAATTTAATTTTAAAGGAAAATAGTATATTATTCAACGAGCATACATATAATGATGGCTGTTATTCACGAAGATGAAGTTTACCGTAAATCATCTGAGTGAATAACAACCATTATATGCGAGTAGAATACGATACTTTGTCCACGACCGATAAAAAATTGTATTTTATTATCAAATCCGTTAATTAAACCTAAAATAATTTTCGTCGACATTTTGACGTCTCAATTTAATAATAATGAAAATAGCAAGAGACTACTAGATAAAATTTCCAAAAATGAAATTTTTATTTGGTAGTAGTGAATAATAGAAGAAGGGACTACTAGATAAACTAGCAGTGAATAATGGATATCATTATAATTGAAGAAACACTCGTATAATGAGTATATTATGCGTTAGTCGTGGACAAATACATTTTTATTTGATTTTTTTTTTGTGCACACAGTGTTTATACTTACCATATTCGTATGCGTTGTTTTAGCTGTGAATCCGTGACAAGTTGAAAATTCCAATCACATAAAAAACTGAATTGTTTCTTTTAGCTATTTTATTTATTTATTATGAAAGTATTAAACATACATTTTATATTTTTATAGAGATTAATTTATTAACATAAAATAATTAAAAGTATTATATTGATTAGTTAATTGATTGCACATTTAAAGATTAAACTTCATTTTATGCAGTTTCTAAATTAAATTGATTACATTTTTTATATTATTTTAAATTAATTAATAAATTGGTATTCATAGTTATAAAGTTACATATTCATAAATTTCATTTTCAAAATGTGCTACAACAAATATCTTATTTATTAACAGGAATATAAAACAAAATATTTTAATAGATTAATTGATTAATGCCGAAATATTATTATTAAACTTATAGTTAGTTCATAATTTTATAATTTTATTTACTTAAAGCTACAGTTATTAATTTTAAATCAAATTTGAATTTCTCGATTAATAATTTTATATAGCTACATTAAAGTTAATGTATTAATTAATCAATCTCCATTAATTTATAATGTCCCAAAGCTAAAGTTTCATAATCTCCTTTAACTAAAAATCGTTTATCATCATGAGGATTAAGTGCGGTTTTGGTTTGAATAACTGAACTAACGTGATGTTTTCTCGATTGAATTAAGTTTTGTGAAATAATTCTAGGTTTTTCATTATTTAAACAGTTTAGATAATCATTAAATGTTATTCTGCATATTACAACTTGTTTTTTTACTCCTTTAGCTTTTTTAGTTTCTATAGTTCTTCGTTCTTTTTCCTCACCCTGAACCTTATACGTATACATATTTGATCTCAAACCAACAAACTCGGTCATTATTGCACCATTATTCTCATCTTTCATAAGACCCGGAACTTTTTTATTTACGGAAGGAATTTACCAAATATTATTATCGGGGTAGTCACTTGTATCAAAACGTGTATAACAATCCTGCTTAATTATTTCATAAATATCGGGACATGTTATCTGATAGACGAGACTGCCTGTATCAGTATAGCAAATTATGCAATTATCTCCAAATTTAGGAATCATGTAACCATAATGAAAGTCATAAAGTGTTGTTTTGGCCAAGTCTAAAATACACATTCCAATATATATTGGTTTATTAAAAAAAATTTCGGATTTATTTAATTCAATAGCAACTAAATTTTCATTGAAAATAGTTGACGACTTGAATTCTGGCTTTGAAATTAGTGCTTCGGCTCCATATCTTCCTAACCACTTAGTCACCAACTTTACAATACTATGTTTTCGAACATTCTCCATAGTTTTACCGAAGACAGCATTATTCATTAGTTTGAAAAGATTTTTCTCAAACTCATTCTTTGCATTTGATCGTAGCAATGTATTTAAATCTATATACGGCTTTAACCAAGGTGATTGATCAAACTCAAGAATCTTATGAATTTTTGTTATTTTTAAACCATATTGGATAGCTTGTTTTAGGTTTCTATAGTGAATAATATATTTTTCTTTGTTATACAACGTAGCCATTAATTTCTCCTCTTTCGAACCCGGACTACATTGATGTTCTGGACAGAATGGTAAGCCATTATGACTGTCGTGTAATTCGCTAGGATACTCTATATCTACTTCTAAAATATATCCCTTGTTAGAATTTTCTTCAATTAGTTTTACATCAAAATCTTTAGTTTGAACCCATTTGAAGCCTCTAAAAGGTAAATATTGTGACATTGTCCAACCGTATTGATTATTAATATCATTATACATTAAATAAGTGGATTATTTATCGGGATCATAATTTTTGATATATTTATTATTGGCTTTAACGTAACGTTTTGTACACTGACTTAAGCCACCTCTAATTCCACGCTCTACGAACATTAACATATCAATATCGGTAAGTAGCTCTAAAGATTTATTAGTATATTTTAGCATCGCATCCCAAGTGTATCCAGGAAGCGTAAAATAATGTGCTGGATCTAATCCATAAGTTTTATGACAACTATCTCGAAACTGCTCGAAAACATCCGTTAACAACAATTCATCTGTTTTGAGATATAAATCTGAATATTCACCGAAATTGTGTATATTGAATTTATTCCAAATATTTTGAGCATGTGTATATTATTTCTCACTAATATTACTATCATTTAGTTTATTATAGAATTGTTCAAGCGGAGGGAGTGTTTCTTCTGCAAATTTTTGAGAACTATCGAAATAATCGGAAGGATAAACACCCTTCTTAGTTAACAGCAAAAATGTATCATCTGAAATTAGCGGGTATTCAGATTTTAAATTAGGAAAAGTAATTAAATATGATGAAAGATCATCTATGTAAGCTTTTATCCATAAATCGAAATGAATCTATAAATCGAAATTTTGTTAAATATAAATTTAAATGTTTAGTAAATGATATGTATTTCTCCTTGTTTATTGGTATTAGCTTTATAACTTTAACTTTTAAACTTCAACTTTAACTTTTTAATTTTTACTTTAGCTTTTTAACTTTAACTTGAACTATTAAACTTTTTAACTCTAAATTTTAAACTTTTTAATTTTTTAACTTTTACTTTTAACTAACTTATTTTAACTTTAACACTTCTTAAATTTAACACTTTTTTTAACTTTAACTTTTTTAACTTTTGCGTTTTAACTTTAACTTTTTAACAAACTTTTTAACTTTAACGTTTTAACTTCAACTTTTCAACTTTAACTTTAACTTTAACTTTTTAACTGTAACTTTTATTTTTTTTTTTTTAGTTTAACTTTTTTAACTTTAGCTTTTTAACACTAACTTTTTAATTTGAACTTTTAATTTTAAGTTAAACTTTTTATCTTTAACTTTGACTTTAACATTTTAAGTTTAACTTTTATGCTTTAACTTTAACTTCTTTAACTTTTAAGCTTTAACTTTTTAACTTTAACTTTTTTAACTTTAACCTCAACTTTTTAATTTTATCTTTATCGTTTTAATTTTAATATTTTAATATTTACTTTTTAACTTTAACTTTATAACTTTAACTTTTAACTTTTTAACTTTAAGTCTGACGCCTCACAAGTATAATGCATATTTTAGCAAGTTTTAAGAAAACCCCATTTAAAAATATCAGTGATAGAAAATTGCAAGACTGAAGTCGGGGTTTTTATATAATTTTCCTGTTGCAATAATTTAGTATGAAATAGATAACGTGTTTTACAGTTTCAGTTGTCCTTGAATTATAATTTGAAAATGAATCCGATATCACTTCATTTGCACAAAAAATTATGAAATTTTAAATTCTGGGATCATAAAACAGTTAAAATCCAGAAAGAAAATCACGAAAAATCAAATAAATGAAAAAAAAAAATCAATTTTACAGATATTTTTAGATTTTGTTACAAATTGAGATATTTCTGGTTCACATCTATGTATAAGTAGAAGCGATTCGAACAATACAATTAATTCAGTCATTAATTTTGTTAAACTAAATTTTGGCTGCTAATGGCAGAAGAGTATTTCTTTTCCATAAGTATTGAAATTTTAAGGTCTCAATACAGTTAGAAACTTCGTTCGCCGTTTTACAGCCTACTTCAATCTTAATTTTGAGGTATCATGGTTAAAATCGACTAACTTTGGACGCACTTCTAACAATGTAAAATAGATTTTGAATGTTTTCTAAAGTATTGAGATTCCATCAACAGTCGGCATTATCAAAAGCCAACGAGTTTTGGAGAAATCTAAAATTATTTAGTATTCAACATCAATTATTAAAAAAATCTTGAGGTGCGAGTACTTGAATTTAAGGAATAACCATATAAACCATCTGCAGATTAAATTAATTTGTATGTAATAGGGCCGATCACATAATAGGGACGATCCCTATATAATCTCTTTCCATAACTTTAGCATTTTGTTTAAATTAGCAAGTAGTAGGTATGTTTAAATATATTCATTCTGCGGAAAATTTATTTGCGAAATGTGGTATATTTAATTCATTCGATCCTCTTGTGGAACAAAATGTGGTACAGTTGAAAACGTAGTACGTTATTTTTCGTTCGAGCAATGATCATAATGATACTACTATTCATATGCATTTATTTATTTTTATTTATCTGAATTAATACAATTTATATAATGACCTCAATTTGTGAGGATTAATAATTCAATAACAGTAATAAATATAAAATACCTACATAAACATTCTTTTAACTTAAAAGTAAATAATCAAGACAAGAGATAAATAATTATGAACATTTGAAACATATATAAATGTTGTGTTAAATGCCCCATCAAGAGAAAATATTATAAACAAATGTATTTGCATGAGGTGCAAAAATTCGATTACTTATTTGAATATATTAATTACACATATGATTAAAAAAACAATTATAAGGAAACATCCCTAGGAAGACAAAATAAAAAAACTAAAAGAAAATATATTTCTATTAATTTATATATTTCTATAAATTATTATTGAGAGAGAATTTACAGATGTGTTATATATCATTCTATTTCTTATTCATTCATCTAATCTCATTTTATTGGCAAATGAGCATACATTTGTTATCTCTCGTAAATTGCATAATTGGCAGCAATAAAGAAAAAATATTTCGTCATGAATAAAATTATTGCATCGTCAAAATTGAATTGTCATACATTTTTTATATATTTACAAACGTCTTATCATATGTACGCAAGGTCAGCAATCTTAACATCACATTTTATTTTATTTTCACGAAATGTAGATATAATATATCAGGTTGATTAATTAGCGTTTTATGTTTTTATTCATTAAACAACAACAACAACAAACTGAATTTTCGATTAAAATACTATTTTTATATTGCATGACGTCATATACTAAGATATTAATTTTGGTAGGTTCTAAAAGTTGCAAATTCGAGAAAAAAAATTATCTCATCATGTTCTTCAATCTGCTCCCGGACATACTTTGTACGCAAATTTTTGTCAAAATTTCATTAGGACCTCTAATTTCGAAGATAATTAGCCTTTTATGTTTTTATTCAATAAACAACAACAACAAACTGAATATTCGATTAAAATACTATTTTTATATTGCATGACGTCATAAACTAAGATAATAATTTTGGTAGGTTCTAAAAGTTGCAAATTCGAGAAAAAAAATTATCTCATCATATTCTTCTATCTGCTTCCAGACGTACTTTGTACGTAAATTTTTGTCAAAATTTCATTAGGACCTCTAATTTCGGATATAATTAGGATTTTATGTTTTTTATTTATTAAAACAACAACAACAAAATATTTTTTTTTATTTAGAATCAAATTCTCAATTGCTCTACATTTATATGAAATGACGCCAAAAAAAGCAAATTTAGACCTTCATAAGAAAATACATGTAATTTTGCGCTCGCACCCGCATAGCTTATCTACTAATTTGACATACAATTATTTTTAAAGTGTTATATTTTCTGGTATATACTGCCATCTAACCAAATAAAACGATTTTATAATAATTAAATTATAGTTTTTCATTATTTATGTTAACAACATAAACATCTAACTTCGACAACGACCATACCTTGTTTAGAATACCGGTTCTCGTTCGATCACCGAAGTCAAGCAACAATGGGCGAAGTTAGTACTTAGATGGGTGACCGCTTGGGAACACTTCGTGTCGTTGGCATTTTTTTTGTAATTTTTACTATTTCATTATGATGATTATATCAAGCAATCGAAATTTTTATTTTTATTTTGTTTTGAATTTAATTTTAAAGGAAAATAGTATATTATTCAACGAGCATACATATAATGATGGCTGTTATTCACGAAGATGAAGTTTACCGTAAATCATCTGAGTGAATAACAACCATTATATGCGAGTAGAATACGATACTTTGTCCACGACCGATAAAAAATTGTATTTTATTATCAAATCCGTTAATTAAACCTAAAATAATTTTCGTCGACATTTTGACGTCTCAATTTAATAATAATGAAAATAGCAAGAGACTACTAGATAAAATTTCCAAAAATGAAATTTTTATTTGGTAGTAGTGAATAATAGAAGAAGGGACTACTAGATAAACTAGCAGTGAATAATGGATATCATTATAATTGAAGAAACACTCGTATAATGAGTATATTATGCGTTAGTCGTGGACAAATACATTTTTATTTGATTTTTTTTTTGTGCTAACACATGAATTTGACATACAATTATTTTTAAAGTGTTATATTTTCTGGTATATACTGCCATCTAACCAAATAAAACGATTTTATAATCATTAAATTATAGTTTTTCATTATTTATGTTAACAACATAAACATCTAACTTCGACAACGACCATACCTTGTTTAGAATACCGGTTCTCGTCCGGAGTGTTGTGTCTACCTTCGTGGTGCTAACATCGCAGTGTTCGAATTTAAAATATTTCAATAATATTATTGAATTAAATTAAATATTAATATAAATTAATTAGATTAGTGATTAGCTTTTGCTATAAAATGTAGTTCAAAGGTTGGAAAATGGTTGAATTTATACAAACATTAATAGTTAAGGTTAAAATTGTGATTAATATAATATTAGATAGTTTTAGAAGTGAAATAACATTAGTGTCATAAAAAAACAAACACAAACATTTATAATACAAGTGCAAACGGTAGTTGTGGGTCCATAAACTGGACGAGTCACAATAAAAATGCATTAAACGGTAAAAATGTTTTCGCATGTACAAACAAAATAAAAAATGATGGTATAGCAGACCACACAATGGAAAGTACAACAGTTCAAACAAATACGGTCGAGCTTACAGCGGAGCAAATAAAATTGGTACATTCCAACGAAACCAATTATCCGAAATGGAATAACATAACTAACATGGCAAGACCATCCAAAATTAAGATAAAGCCGAATCTTATTACGGCAGAGCAACAAAATGGCAGCAAAATAAGAAGACTTCGCATCGCAAACGAGAAACTAAAAAACCAATTGGCACACATTGAAAAAAGGGAAAATGTATTCTCAAAAAACCGTTTTGAATATTTAGTGCAAATGGAAGAAGAACCAGAAGATCAGGACCAGTCGAGTGATCAGCAAAATACATTCGAAGCAATAAAAAAGACGATAAAGGAAAAAAATGCCGCACCGTCAAATAATATAATAAAAGCAACTAATGGTGGAAATACGACCAGCGTAAACAAAAATTTTAATCCAGAAGGAAAATCGGTGAAACCACCACCAATCCACATACATAAGCAAACTATAAACAATACAGTTACATTAATAAAAGGCATCGAAATCAAAGACTTCGAAATAAAGCGTGTCAGTAGCGAGAAACATTCGGTATTGACACGAAACCTGGAAGATTACCATAAAATTAAAAAAATTTTTGACGAAGTGGATACAAAATATTTTTCTTATACACCTAAAGGTTTCAAACCCAAAATTATGGTGCTAAAAGGTCTAAACGAAGAAGAAAATCTGAACGAAATAAAATTGGAAATTGAAAGAAGCGGCGAAGTACGCATCACAAATATATCACAAATGACGACAAAACGAGCCATGGAAGAAAAGAGGAAGTTGCCTTTATATATTGTTCAATTTGAGCAAAATACTGAGATGACTAAAATTCATAATATAAAAACAATCAATTACCAAAGAATTGTTTGGGAACCGCTAAGAAAAACAAATAAAATTATGCAATGCAAGAATTGTCAAAGGATGGGTCATGCAGCAGCGAACTGTAAATTAGAATATCGATGTGTCAAATGCGAAACACAACACAATCCAGGTGAATGTGCGATAAAAAGTAAAATAGAAAGTACCAAAATATTTTGCGTTAACTGTAACGAAAGCGGACACCCAGCGTCATACAAAGGATGCCCGGGAATACCTAAAAGCAATCGAAAGATTAAGAAGGAAAATTAAAGAAAAGCGTGGAAATGCAGCATCAGCAAAAATCCCTCAACCCGCTACAAATATACCGACTTCGAGTAGACGTACAAGTGCAACATATGCAGATATAGTGAGAAACAACACAGAGGAGGCATTAACAGTTCAAAAATTGGCTGCAAAAGTAGAAAAAATGGCAACAATTATACAACAACAAAGTGAGCAAATCGCTCAACTGCTCAAAGTTATACAAGGATTATGAGTAAATTAAAAATTTTAGCAATTAATGTAAATTCGATTGTCAGTATACACAGACACCTAAACCTATTAAACTTCATGGAATGTCACAATCCGGACATACTGTTACTAAGTGAAACGAAACTAGACTATCGGCATAAAATAGAATTTCAAAAATATTCCATCGTAAGACAAGATCGACCAAAGCTGAAGAAGGGAGGTGGGACAGCCATTATTATTAAGCACAAAATAAAATATGAAATTGTTAAAATTAACAAACTTCAAAATTGCTGTGGTATAGAAACAACCATAATAAAGGTTGCATTAAAAGATAAATGTCAATTATACATAATCGCAATGTATTGCCCGAGTAACCAAAACACAGAAATGGAAAAATATTTTGAAGCGGAATGGAACCAAATATTTCAAAGTTTAAATTTAATTAATACAAACAACTATTATATTATCGCGGGAGACATAAACGCTAAACATGCAAATTGGGGGAACTCATCTGAAAACAAAAGAGGTATAATACTAAACCGATGGTTGACTAATACCGGATTTACATACCGATCAAAAATGTATAAGCCTGATGCCCCTACATATCCAGCAGCAGGTAGCTATCTAGACTTGGCGATCTTGGATCATAGGCTGAAAATCAGAACCAACGTACAAGGGGAAATTCCGTCGCATCGATATGATAGCGACCATAAAGCAATCGAGATAATAAGTGAAGGTATCGAGCATACAGAAGAGAATTTACAGGAAATGCAGAACGCAAATCATTTCACAGTCACTAACTGGATATGGTGGTCAAACAAAATGAAAAAGGCATACTGTCGACATCTGAGAGATAGTGGGCAGCAAGTGATAACACCGAACGATAGAAACTTATCAAACGAAGAAATAGAAGCATCCATTAGCACGTTAACACATCTCGTCAACCAAACAATAATAAAAACTGCTCCCAGGATTAGACGTAAAAATAACATGCAGTGCTACACTAACAGAACGATAGAGAAGTTATATAGACACAAAAGCTATCTAATATCCCAAATCAAAAGATTATAAAGGCAAGGTTCACCAATATCAAATCAGCAAATTATCACCTTAAAAGCGCAAATAAAAAGAACAACCGAGCTTATTGAACAAAACATAAAGATACAAGTTAATCAATATTGGAAAAATAAAATCGAAAAAATCAGGCCAGGTGCAAAAATGTTTTCGCAAATAAAACAAATAAATAGAGCAAAAAACTCTAAAAACGTAAATCAAATTGAGATTAATGATACAGAGATAGCTTGTATGGGAGACTTAAACATTGATTGGAATGCTATGCCTAAAGTGAATCGAAATTACAAGAGCTACAACACTCGGGAAAACCTTGACATTTTAGGCTACTACATAGAGAAACAGTCAAAAGGAAATTCAAGTTCAATTAACAGCTCGCTTGAAAACATAGTCACCCAATATGCACAAAACTTGAAAGATCAACAAGCACAAAACAGCGCTAAATTTCAATTCTCTCATCAAAATATAGCAAATGAAGTTGAACCCTCAACACAAAATTATTTTATTTCACAACAGGAACTGAAAGCAATCCTACATTGTTCGAACAATAAGAAATCATTTGGTGTGGACAAAATCCCAAGTATAATATTGAAGCACCTCCCAGATGAAATTGTTGCAGAGCTGTGCACAATATATAATAATTTACTAAATAATCGGTCCTTTCCTACATGTTGGAAAATTGCAAGAATATTTCCAATATTAAAAAAAAATAAAGATCCAACTAACGCACAAAACTATAGGCCAATCAGCTTACTCTCAAATTTCAGTAAGGTTTACGAAATAATCATTAATAATAAAATACAAAAGCACATTGATGACACGAACATTATGCCGGATAATCAGTTTGGATTTCGCCACGGACATTCCACAACTCACGCTACAGCAAAATTAACTTCAGATATCAATAACAATCTCAATAAAAACATATGCACGGGCGCTGTTTTAATTGACATGGAAAAAGCGTTTGAGTCAGTTTGGCTAAATGGGCTACTTTTTAAATTGCACAAAATAAAAGTGGAACAAGATATACTGTTGATCTTGGCAGATATGCTATTTGGACGTAGATTTGTGGTCACTGATGGGGAGGAGACATCAAATCACATGTTTCGAGTTGAAAATGGATTACAGCAAGGAATGATAAATGCGCCGGTGTTATTTAATCTGTACATAAAAAATTTAATATTAAATCCAAAATTGAACACTGCAGATTTAAACACCATTGCCTACGCTGATGACTTAGTCATTTACTGTGCCAACCACAAAATTGTAAACATAAAGGAATCAATACAGGAGGCGGTTGAATTCTCCATCAAGTACCTACACACATGGCACATAAGAATTAATGAAAAGAAATGTGAAGCAATACTCTTTAGAAGACCGGTACAACCGGTCCAATACGGGAACTTCGATGCAGAAAGGATTGATCTACATATCATTAACTTAATAAGAGAACACATTAGACGCGCCACAGCACAACTCAATAACTCCTTAACGTACGGATTATATTATACGGATGAACGAATTATAGAAAGTTCGATACAAATGAGGAATATACCTGGTCCAGAAGCATTCATTTATTTAGATAAAATAGGTTACATCCAGAATACAGAACAAGTTCCGTTAATTTACCATATACAAAGAAGGCCGACCGAAAAAGGATTCGAGGAGACAAAATTTAACAATCCAAATGACCATCTAAGATTCAGCACGGCATTTAGAAGAATGGATCATTTAAACTTCATAAAAAAAAAAAAAAAATATTGGTGGCTCCATTAGCCAAGATTTTAGATCCAAGATTTTAGATTTTTATTTATTTATTAGGTTATAAGTTTTTAATATTATATAAGAAAGTAAAAAACGACAATGTTTAATGTAGCAAATTTTATGTCGGCATGAAGCGGAAATATTCTCACTGAGATTAGAATCTAGTTGATAGAATAATAGGGATCATAAAAATAAGAAAAACCTTAGTAAATAATTAAACTTGAGAATCCTATAAGGACTAAAGCTTTTTTTTTTTTTTTTTTTTTTTTTTTTTTATTTGCACTAGCCCCAAAAATAGGAAAAATAGGAGCCATATGGCCCGATTTCAAAATTTACAATTTATATACAAAATTCTATTTTATTTATTTATTTATTTTTTCCTCTTATTCAACTCTCATTCATCGATCCTCTTTCATACTATTATCCCATTCATTTTAATAAATTCATACATCTCCTTATACCCATTTGTTCCCATTCGTAATAAATCATTCAAATTCCTTGCACTCATAAGGACATCGAACATTCTTCTACTCTGAGTAAAATTAGGACAGTGCAGAATTAAATGTTCAATATCCTCCACAATCAGACATCTTTCACATAAATCATCCTCAATCAAATGACGTTTCTTTAGACTTTCTTTCCAATTTCCATGATTCAATCTCACTCGTTCCATCGTTCGTATCATTGCAGTGTTCCCTTTGAGCTCCTTAAAGAAAGGTTTACTCAAAGGAGCTTTGCACCATTCAAAGTACTTCTTGCCTTTCACACGACTCTTTTCAACAAATTCCCTCTCCCATTTTCTCCACAGATTCACCTGAAATTCACGAAGTACATCTCTTGCATCCATAAATTCATATTCAGTTTCTTCCTCAAGCATACAACCCCTTTTCGCAAGCATATCAGCTCTTTCATTACCCTCAATCTGTAGATGCGAAGGTATCCATTGAATGATCACCTCGCTCCCACAAGATTGAAGGTATTCATATATCATTTCAACATACACATTGCCTTGAGTACCCCCACCCCTGTTAATTAAATCCATTCCGCTCTGGGAGTCGGAGAATATAACTACTCTCCTCCTCCCTTCTGTCATTGCCAACTTAATTCCTTCCATAATCCCAATCAACTCTGCATTCATTATACAGATGTTACCATTAATTCTCAGCATTTTCTCTTTTTTCATAGTTGGAATAAATATTCCCACACCTACCCGATCCTCATTTACACTAGCATCTGTATACACTTCCACATGTGCAAAAAAATTCAATTGCATTTTTCTAAATTCTCTCTTAACCGATAACTCATTCATCATCGCTTTTGTTGTGTCTCCAAAATTCAAACACACCGTAAGACCGTTCGGAGGAACTCTCGAACACACTTGTCGGATCTTGGAAAATAAGTGAATATTTTCCAAAATTATCTTCGCCCTTTGTGTCTTCCGGAAAACCGTTCCTCCTTGCAACCTTACTTTCATCTCATTTACTAACACGTTGTCTTTGGTCAACATTCGCACAGTCTCTCGCACGGTGATCCATTCTCTCTTATAATTGAGAGAACCCTTTTATAACCAGGAAAACCATGAAATAAAACAGCTAATTTTGACATATTTTTAGCTGATTTATCAACTAAACTTATTATTAAATTTATATTTTTCGATGCAATTTACAAACGTTCCTTTATTTTCTGTTTTAAATACAAAATTTTGCTCAAATCTAAAATATGAGATAATAAATTTTCAAAACAATGGGCATAACCTCATAAAATATGAAAAGTTAGTACATTTTTATTTGTAGTTTTCTTAGATATTAAAGGCTCAACCGATTATTTAGTTTTAATAAAATATGTTAAATAGTATATTAAATTTTTAATGTAACCTTCAATGTTTTTTCAAAATAAATTTAATTCACAATTTTGCAATTTTAATGGACATGTTTTAATCGAAACTCCATATGAAAAAAAATGTAAACAAACAATTTTGTAAACGGACTAGCACCTCTTGCTAAAATGTATGTGAAGCTGATGTACTAAAACAAGGTCTATACAAATTTCCATGTACTAAAGTTCATTACTTAAATTGTGTCTGTGATACAATTTTATTCTAATTAGAAAAGAAAAATATTTATTGATGAATGTGGATTTGAAACTGATAAATTGACCTTAGCACTCCTTGCCAGAGATTTGAATTCACTTTCCGATAGTACATGTAGTAGCTGACCTACTACTACATCCATCGAGCCCAAAAACTCACCCTATCCAGGGGAATAAATTAGCCTGGAAACTTTTTCTAACAAATGAGATTTTAGCTGAAAGTGACAAATCGGCCTTAGCACCTCTTGCCAGAGATTTGAATTCACTTCCGGATAGTACATGTAGTAGCTGACCTACTACTCCATCTATCGAGCCCAAAAACTCACCCCTATCCAGGGGAATTAATTAGCCTGGAAACTTTTTCTAACAATTGATATTTTAGCTGAAACTGATAAATGGGCCTTAGCACCCCTTGCCAGAGATTTGAATTCACTTCCGGATAATACATGTAGTAGACGGCCTACTACTACATCCATCGAGCCTAAAAACTCACCCCTATCCAGGGGAATAAATTAGCCTGGAAACTTTTTCTAACAATTGAGATTTTAGCTGAAACTGATATATAAGCCTTAGCACCTTTTGCCAGATATTTGAATTCACTTCTGGATAGTACATGTAGTAGTTGGCTTACTAATACATCCATCGAGCCCAAAAACTCACCCCTATCCAGAGGAATAAATTAGCCTGAAAACTTTATCTAACAATTGAGATTTTAGCTGAAACTGAAAAATGGGCCTTAGCACCCCTTGCCAGAGATTTGAATTCACTTCCGGATAATACATGTAGTAGATGGCCTGCTACTACATCCATCGAGCCCAAAAACTCACCTTATCCAGGGGAATAAATTAGCCTGGAAACTTTTTCTAACAATTGAGATTTTAACTGAAACTGATAAATGGGCCTTAGCACCCCTTGCCAGAGATTTGAATTCACTTCCGGATAGTACATGTAGTAGATGGCCTACTACTACATCCATCGAGCCTAAAAACTCACCCCTATCCAGGGGAATAAATTAACCTGGAAACTTTTTCTAACAATTGAGATTTTAGCTGAAACTGATAAATGGGCCTTAGCACCTATTGCGAGAGATTTGAGTTCACTTTCGGATAGTACATGTAGTAGATGGCCTACTACTTCATCTATCGAGTCCAAAAACCCACCCCTATCCAGGGGAATAAATTAGCCTGAAAACTTTATCTAACAATTGAGATTTTAGCTGAAACTGATAAATGAGCCTTAGCACCCCTTGCCAGAAATTTGAATTCACTTCCGGATAGTACATGAAGTGGACGGCCTACTACTTCATCCATCAAGCCCAAAAACTCACCCCTATCTAGGGGAATAAATTAGCCTGGAAACTTTTTCTAACAATTGAGATTTTAGCTGAAACTGATAAATCGACCTTAGCACCTCTTGCCAGAGATTTGAATTCACTTTCGGATAGTACATGTAGTAGCTGGCCTACTACTCCATCTATCGAGCCCAAAAACTACCCCCTATCCAGGGGAATAAATTAGTTTGGAAACTTTAGGTAGTTAGATTTAAGCTGAAACTGATATATCGGCCTAAGCACCACTTGCCAGATATTTGAATTCACTTTCGGATAGTACATATAGTAGTTGGCCTACTAATACATCCATCGAGCCTAAAAACTCACCCCTATCCAGGGGAATAAATTAGCCTGGAAAAATTTTCTAACAATTGGGATTTTAACTGAAACTGATAAATGCGCCTTAGCACCACTTGCCAGATATTTGAATTCACTTCCGGATAGTACATATAGTAGACGGCCTACTACTTCATCCATCGAGTCCAAAAACTCACCCCTATCCAGAGGAATAAATTAGCCTGAAAACTTTATCTAACAATTGAGATTTTAGCTGAAACTGATAAATGGGCCTTAGCACCCCTTGCCAGAGATTTGAATTCACTTCCGGATAGTACATGTAGTAGATGGCCTGCTACCACATCCATCGAGCCCAAAAACTACCCCCTATCCAGGGGAATAAATTAGCCTGGAAACTTTATCTAACAATTGAGATTTTAGCTGATACTGATAAACGGGCCTTAGCACCTTTTGCCAGAGATTTGAATTCACTTCCGGATAGTACATGTAGTAGATGGCCTACTACTTCATCCATCGAGTCCAAAAACCCACCCCTATCCAGGGGAATAAATTAGCCTGAAAACTTTATCTAACAATTGAGATTTTAGCTGAAACTGATAAATGTGCCTTAGCACCCCTTACCAGAGATTTGAATTCACTTCCGGATAGTACATGAAGTGGGCGGCCTACTACTACATCCATCGAGCCCAAAAACTCACCCCTATCCAGGGGAATAAATTAGCCTGGAAACTTTATCTAACAATTGAGATTTTAGCTGAAACTGATAAATCGGCCTTAGCACCTCTTGCCAGAGATTTGAATTCACTTTCGGATAGTACATGTAGTAGCTGGCCTACTACTCCATCTATCGAGCCCAAAAACTACCCCCTATCCAGGGGAATAAATTAGTTTGGAAACTTTAGGTAGTTAGATTTAAGCTGAAACTGATAAATCGGCCTAAGCACCACTTGCCAGAGATTTGAATTCCCTTTCTGATAGTACATGTAGTAGTTGGCCTACTACTACATCCATCGAGCCCAAAAACTCACCCCTATCCAGGGGAATAAATTAGCCTGGAAACTTTTTCTAACAATTGAGATTTTAGCTGAAACTGATAAATGGGCCTTAGCACTCCTTGTCAGAGATTTGAATTCACTTTCCGATAGTACATGTAGTGCTAGCTTTGTAGCTGACGTACTTCGCTGTTTATCGAGTCTTAAAAGTACCCCCTACCCAGGGGAATAAATTAGCCTGGAAACTTTTCGTACCAATTGAGATTTTGTCTGATATCGTTCATTGACCGTTAACACATTCTTCTAGATATTTGAACTAAGGATGCGATAGTACATGTAGTAGCTTCTTAAAATTGTTGTCCATTATCTCTATTAACTATTTCTTAAACCAAGAATTAATTTAAACTGGATATTTTTTCTGGCGATTAAGACTAAAAATTGTTAAATGTCTTTTACGCCACTTGCCAGTGATTTGGATTCATTTTCTTATGGTCCATATATTATTTTGACTAAATTCCACTAATATTGCCTCTGAATGATCTTATTTTCCCACGAAATCACTTTTATTCGAAAGATTTTTTAAAGAAATTACATTTTGAATGCAGTATATTTGAATTCCAATTGGAACCAAATAATAAATATGTTGAACTAAAACTATTTGATATTTTTGTGGTTTGTAACTTTGGTTTATAGTTTTAGAACTACGATGATTGATTGAAAAAGTTTAACTGGTAGCAAAAAAGTATAGAACGGGTTTTAGTACATCAGCTTTACAAACATTTTCGCAAGAGGCGCTAGTCCGTGTACAAAATTGTTTGATTACATTTTTTTTATATGAAATACCACTCCAATAAAATTGCAAAATTGCTAATTAAAACTATCTTGAAAAAACGCTGAAGGTTACATTAAAAATCTGAAATAATATTTAACATATTTTGTTTAAATTAAATAATCCGCTGACCCTTTATAATCAAAGAAAATTGCAAATAAAATGAGGTAGTTTTTCGTTTTTATGAGGTTATGTCTGTTGTTTTTGAAATTTATTATCAAACAAAATATAAGATTTGAGCAAATTTTCGTATTTAAAACAGAAAATAAAGAGAATGTTAAATAAAATATAAATCGAAAAATATAAATTTAATAATAAGTTTAATTGATATGAATATGTTAAAATTAGCTGTTTTATTTCATCGTTTTCCTGGATATTAAAGGGTTATGGATTATTCCCTTTTCAAAATACACGGCACCAATCTATTGTAAATTATTATTATTACTTTAAACTTCATATCGTGGCATTTGTTTTTAGTAAAACTTCAAAAAAAAAAAAACTAAATAAACGTTTTTGTACACTGACTAGCGGATATAAACGAACTGACGAATATAATTACTTAAATGAATTTAATTAAATTAGTTTAACATTCCGTTACTGCTGTGCTTAAAAACTGTTTTTATTATAGATATTATAATACTTTTATTATATAATTGAGAATAAACCATTCAGTTTATTAGATTACACCGTTGTATAGTAATATCAAATACTAAATATCGTTATCTCAAATTAAATTAGTTTTACATATTGCATTAATAATAATTTATTTGAACAAACATTATATTGCATTGATTTTATTCGGTTTTTTAAATCGAAATTTAGTAAAATTATATTATACGAATTATTAACAGTGTACAATACGCACCAACACATGAAAAATTAGTTAGAATCCAATATGATTTGTTTTTTTCCAATATGATTTGTATACGTATTACTGTGGAAAAAAGTGTAGAAAACTTCACATCCTTCAATAAGTATAAGTTGTAAATAGGTCTTACGTTACAAGTCATATTATATAAGTGTAATGTGTATACATATTTTGTTGGAGGATCTTATTTTTCCTGTTTAAACCTTATTACTTTGCTGGACCCGCAGTCTCGAATTAATTCGAAAAAAGTCGCCGGTCACTTTTCGATTGAATTTCAAGAAGACGAGCCCAGATATGTAATTGGTTTTTTATTTAAAAATCCCCGATTAGATGGCGATAATTTTATTTTGGGTTCATTTTGTCATTAATCACTGTAGTCATTTAGTGATAAACTGATAACTCTACATAATATTAAGGGAAAATTGATATCATCAGTTCGAAAAAATAACAAATCGGTAATGACATTTTTTGGAACCTACATATGTATGTTGTTTATGGTTATTGATTAGATTGCAAACTGAAGCGAATACACCGTTTGTTAATGCTAAAAGACAACAATATCACAAATTTTTAGAAATTGAATGCCTGAGTTGGGCGTTCTTGCGATTTTTATTGTTGATAACATAATTTGCGATTTGTTATCAACAATAAAAAAATAAATAAACGGTGCTTAATAAAACATACAACTTCAAAAAAACGCCAATAAATAGAAAATACTCAGTTATAAGGTTAACCAGTTTTAAATTAAAAATCAAGATCGTCGGAAGTAAATTAGCTAAAAGTGTAAAATGAGTGCTCTGTTTGTCGGTAATTTGCCAGAACCACTAGAAGTTGGTCATATTATTGTGGTGACCGGTCGACTACGACATAATGCTGAAAGGTTTGATCTAAATTTGGGATCGGGACGAACAATTAATGGACACCTTCCGCTACATATGTCTTGGCGACAAGGAGAGAAGATGATTGTGCGCAACACTAAAGATAGCCGCGGCTGGGGTTCTGAAGATCGTCAACAACATCGTAATCATGCTTCCCAAGATTTGCCAATTAATCGTGGCCAAGATTTTGAATATACGTTCAGCGTGCAGCATGGTTGGTTTGATGTTGCAATAAATGGCAAACCATATTGTCAATATCATCACCGCATGCCAATGCAAGAGGTACGCACAATTATAGCTGAGCGTGACTTTGACTTGATTCGTGGAATTAGTCAACGTCGTGTTCAACCGTACCTGTTCCCACCACGCTCATTCCCATTGGATCAACAATTGGCATTTGCGCAAGATATTCCAAATCCTCCAAAACCCGGCACAGTGATAGTAATCACGGCCACACCCACCGGTAATTCAAGAGGTCGTTTTGATATTGTACTCCGCCAGGGTGCTGGTAAACAGCAGGCATTACATATTTCAACACGTTTTGCTGAAAGTGCTATAGTACGGAATACTCGAGACCCACATGGAAAGTAAGTTAATAATGCGTAACACAAATCAAATAAATAGTAAATCTATAACCACAACAATTTTATTATTTACAGATGGGGATCTGAAGAACGGCATGGGCGTTTCCCGTTTGCACTAAACCGTCAATTCCGTATCGCAATCGGTTTTGGCAGCAATATATTCCATATTGCGGTAGATGGAAATCGTTTTACAGATTTTAGTTTCCGTTCGCCTGATGTTTATAGCGCGGTCAGTGGACTTACTGTAAAAAACGTTGATGGTCTGAACATGATTATTACTGGAGTTGATCATGTCCGAGATCATACGCCAAATATGTTGACATTGAATCAATTGTCATCGCTTGGAAATCCATTAGTAAGAAATTTCTAGAGAAGCTTTTATGGTGATAAAAATTGGCGAATACGTGTCTATATGCGAATAAAATGTTTGGTATCTATTTGAAGTGGCTTTTCATTTATAATTTATTTTTTAATTTATTATTCACTAATCTCGGCTATCTTATCTAATCAAAAATCAAATAAATAAATGTTTATACTTCTTAAAGGTGATCGCTTATAAGTAAAGATTACGACGTAAGTCATAAATGAAATAATCATTGATTGCTCCCCAAATTTTACATAAATATCAGCTAAGACCATGTACACTATGACTTCTCGCCTAGAATAAAATGCTTATGTAATATGTATAGGGTACCGATTTATAGGCATTACGGTGAGTCTCCATTTGAGTGCTTTGGGCGGTATCATGAGGAGTAACCTGTAAAGATACCCTCTAGTGTAAGTCAGCGACACGTAGAGTTTCGTTATAGATTTCTCCCGGACAGAGGCTTGGACGCGGTTTTGTTAATGTCAACAATACAGGCTTTTGATAATGTCAACAATTTCATCCAGTTTGCCAGATTTAACCATGAAGCGAGGAACGACAATGTTTAGAAGACATTCCACTCGCAAATGATCCGCATTTCAATGGCTCAAATACCATACTATGAGTTGAAGTGTTCTTTCATATCCTCGAGGATAGGCAAATGAGGTCTCCTGATGGTCATCTCGTAGCTCAGAAAACAAAATTTGGATCGGAAATTTTAGTTGTCGGACGGGGCGTGCTAATAGAGTCAAATGAAACGGTCTCAACGTACACAACGAATATCGCTGTTAACATGTTGACCCAGCCTTGAAAAAGTTTTGGGAAACAGAGGAAGTCAGTGGCGCACTATGAAGTCACTATGAAGAAACTACAACTCGAACTCAGGAAGGGAGATTCGTTACAAAGTAAGCACTATCGAGTTATCAAGCACATTCAATTTGTCTTTACGCTGTCTGAAGTTCATGGAAAGGCGATTTGAACGAGACCCAAGCCTATGCTATCTCTATATAGCTTTTTGGACGAATACGCGTATTATGGGGCCCCTTGAGGAAAGTGAACGAAGTAATTGATCGGAATGTGTATTTCATGTCTCACCATGGTGTTCTGAAACAAACGAGTTCACATCAGCCAAGTGTGGTTGGGAAAAATTTGCTCAATCAAGTTATGATGAAGGTACCAAGTACCAACCGAACTTAGACGAGATAATTCTGAAATTCATATTTTTTCAATACGTTTTGACCGGAGACATCGAGAAGATGTTAAAGCAGGTTCTTGTACACAACCAAGATCAGAAACACCAGTTGATACCGTGGCGAAGATTACCCATAGAAGAAACTGCTGCGTTCGAATTAAAAACTGTCATTAAAAAGTCTTTATAAATTTTTGTATAAATAAATTGGAACAATAAAAGTTTAATTGAATTTAAATTAAAATAAAATAAAACAAAGTGTTTACGTTTCGGATGATTCGGTTGATACGGTGAAATTACTAAACAAACCTATTGCCGTACACGCGGACAATTTTTATTGTGGCCAGGAATTTTCGACGGGATCAACACATTTAGTTGGTCGAGTATTGGGCCTATATACCACAAGTTGGTGACCCCGACGTCTCAAATAAGACATGCTCAAAGTACCCAACCTAATTTCTCGGGAAACATAAATTTCAACCACAACATAACCTCAAAACCACCACGTGGTTATCTCCAACAAAATGAACGGGGGCGAAACAAAGGAAGTTAACAACGATGGTCAGCATTCAACGAACATTTACAAGTTGTCCGTAAAACATTCCACATTCAACCGTGATGACCCCGAAATATGGTTTATGCAACTGGAAGTCCAATTCCAACTAAGCGGAGTTTCAGCCGACCAAACAAAATATGCGCATTTAGTAGCCGCTCTCGACTTGGAGACCACAAAGTGCGTACGTGAATTGTTACTTCATCCACCGAAGGTTGATAAATACGCTACATTGAAGGCGGACATTAAGGACAGATTGTGCGAATCCAACAGGACAAAATTAAACCGTCTGCTATCCGGTTTACAACTAGGTGACAAAAAACCATCACAATTGCTGCGCGAAATGCAGGCACTGGCGTCAAATCAAGTCGCTAGGAAGTATTACAAAACACACGATCCGAATCTCAGATCAGGAAATTCCCAAACTGCTGGTATCACGCCAAATAGGCTTTGACTTTCCAGTCAACTAGTTTGTATTTATTTTTTATTTTTCCTACAATTTTTCTATATTAAACTTATTTGGTAATAAAGGAAATACGGCTCACTCGTAACCCAGTATATCGAGGAATGGAGTGGCGCAGTTAGTACTTATCCTGGTGGAAAGAAAAATAGCGGGGTTGAAGCTATCTAAGTGAATATTGCTTACAAAGAAAAAACAGCCCGGTCGTGACCCATAGTGAGGAGGAGAATCGGAGTGATTAGTACTTGGAGTTGGAGCTGCTCGTACCTAAGCGAATAATCGGCTGTATGGCATTGGACGAATTTTTATTATATATTAAATATTGTACATTGGCAAATTACTGCGCACTCTATTGTGAATGAGCTTATGCTCAAAATAGGGTGTGCCAAAATTATAATAAGAAATTATAATAATAAGAACAATGCCAAAGGTTGTGCGAAACCTTGCATGTACCAGAGGGGCAAGGGCACTAGCACTTCGAAAAACCGGTAGGCTCCTCACTAAATCCGGCGAGTGATGCTAGCCTTTAAAACAGCCGTCTAATAGTTATTGATTCAGCAACAAAACAACAGTTTCTGATAGACACTGGGGCTGAGATTTCCGTCGTAACACCAACCCAGCGACAAGAACTTATCATATCGGATTTAAAATTATTTGCTGCCAACTCCACACCCATAGAAACATTTGGTACAAAGATCCTAACTCTGAATTTAGGGTTATGACGACCTTTCCGAGCCGATAGTGGACGTTAAAAACAAAAAGATGATCGACCCACTGACTACCTTGTCAATTTCTGGAATCTCGATCGCACTAGCATCCTATCAATTAACTGCCGTCAAGTTGGACGGAATCAACCCACGAATTCAAAACCTAATACAGGGATTCAAGGCAGTATTTCACGAAACACCGTTGCTCAACACGGTCAAACATAGCGTTACTCATAAAATTGAGACTGAGAGACAACCGTGTTCCCCAAAGGTGCGACGTCTTAATACCGAGAAAATGCAGATCGCCAGGAAAGAAATCGACCTTTGGCTAGACCAAGGAGTATGCCGAGCATTGAAGGGTAATTGGGCGAGTCCTATCCATATAACCAAGAAAAAAGATGGTGGTTGGAGACTCTGCGGAGATTACCGCGGATTAAAACAGAAAATGAAACCCGCTCGCTACCCAATACCGTTCGTCACGAATTTCCATCATCAACTAGAAGGATGTAAGATGCAGATACCAGTCGACGAAGCGAACATCGAGAAAACAGCCACCGTTCGGATTGTTTGAGTTTCCGCGCATGACGTTCGGATTACGGAACGCGGCTCAAACGTTCCAACGATTAATACATTCAATTTTTCGCGACACAAAGTTTATCTTCCCATACATTGACGACATCTTAGTCGCGTCCAATGATCTAGAACAACACGTTCATCATCTGAAGATCGTATTTCAACGGCCACGGGATGCCGATCTCGTAGTCAACATAAACCAATGTGTTTTCGGCGCAGAACAAATCAGCTTTCTATATAGGCTTCGACATCTCAGCCGCCGGCATCAAACCAACTCAAACCAGAGTGGAAGCAATTGTAAACTTCAAACGGCCAACCACAACCAAAGGTATACAACGTTTCTTAGGCATGATGAACTATTACCGTATATTTCTTCCAAACGCGGCTCAAGAACAAGCAATCTTATATGATTTTATTAAGGGATGGAAGAAAAATGACAACAGTGAAATAATATGGCATGAGGAAATAGATCAAACGTTTGCAGTTCAGCTAGCCCATCCATCCGCTTTTCACAAACTAGCTATAATGGTCGATGCGTCTAATCAATCTATCGGAGCGGTGATGCAACAAAATGTATCCGGAAGCTGGTATCCACTAAGTTTTTTTCTCTCGAAGACTTACAAGAGCAGAACAAAACTACAGCACGTACGATAGGGAGTTGTTGGCGGCGTACGAAGCTATTAAGCATTTTAAGCACTTTGTCGATGGGCGAGAATTCGTTCTATACACCGATCACAAACCGATTACATACGCGCTAATTCAAAACCTAGACAACTAGCGTAATATACTACAAATATGCAACATATCGCCGGGAAGGACAATGTCGTGGTGGACGCCCTGTCACGGGTCGATTCGTTAACAATTCCAGGCAGTACAGACTATTCGCTCATGACTGATGGACAAACCGAGGACGACGAACTCGAAACATTAATCGAGAACAACAAAAGCCTAAAATTTCACAGGATGCCCAGTCGTTGGAACGGACAAATTTTTATTCTGTGACATGTCAACAAGTACTCCTAGGCCATATGTTCCCAAAAAAATTCCGACGTCAAGTATTCGAAACATATCACAATGTGGTGCACCCAGGTGTTCGAACCACAACCAAGCTCATTCGAAAAAAATTCGTTTGGCCAGGACTAAACATCGACGTACGTCGATGGGCGAAATCATGCATGAATTGTCAAAGGTGCAAAATTTCCAGGCACGTTAAAAGTCAATGCGGCAACTATCCAATCGTCAGCAACCGTTTTACAGAAATTCACATTGACATTGTCGGACCATTATAGCCGTCCGAAAATCAACGGTACTGCTTAACGATCATAGATCATTTCACTCGGTGGCCGGAAGCCACACCGATTCCGGACATAAAGGCAGAAACAGTAGCCGACGCGCTGTTGAAAACATGAATCAGTCGATTCGGAGTGCCCTCGGTTATCGTCTCCGACAGAGGGGCTCAATTCGAATCCGAGTTATTCAACAGTCTGGCTAACGTAATAGGATTCCAGCGTAAACGCACGAGATCTTACAACCCTGCATGCAACGGTATGGTTGACAGATGGCACCGCAGCCTAAAAGCAGCAATAAGGTGTGTCAACAATCATCAATGGACCAAGACATTACCGCTTGTACTACTAGGTTTGAGAACCGCATTCCGTGATGACTTCGAGGCTTCATCAGCCGAATTGGTTTACGACGAAAGTTTACGTTTGCCAGGAGACATGATGCAATCGATATCATTCACGACTCAAAACGAAGTCATCAATCAAATTCGGAATTACTTCAAAGCCGTGTAGTCGTCTCCACCAGCCCGGCATACAAAAAACCGAACATTTTCATTTTCAAGGACCTCAAGAATTGTACACATGTTCTAATCCGTACAGACGTTTTGCGTAAAGTACTGCAACCTCCGTACGAAGGTCCGTACCGTGTAGTCCACCGAGCGGAAAAGTATTACACTGTAATAGGTAAATGCGTCGAATCCAACGTATCAATAAACCGGTTGAAATCATGGGTGAGTCCGAAATGCAAATTAAAATGTACATTTTTTAAAATGTGCATTTTTCATTAAATTAAATTTCATTAAAATCATTAAATTAATTCAAATTGGACAAAACCAAATTAAGAAATCGACAAATATGGTTAATTAAAATATAAATTAACATTAAACAAATGTATTGAAAATGCACATAAAAACTACATAGCATGTAGTTTTTTAAAAGTGCCCTCACTAAATGCACATTTTCTATTTCGGACGCACCCAATGTTTTATCGAAAATGAAGAATAAAATAATCACGGAAACAACGGCCAACTGAGCAATGAGACTCCAAATGAAATCACCAACACGGCAAATCAATCTACGTCGGTAACGAAGACTTCGGACAGCCCAGCAGTTATAAATGGTAACAATCCTGCGAAAAAAAGCGATTGAATACGCACGTTATTCAGATAGGCAAATTCGTGGTTCAAATTCGCCGTTCACATTTTCTTTCGATTTTCGATCGCTCTCAATTTATTATTTCCGTTATAAGAGTCGGGCTTTAATATTTTCAAAGCCCCTCAATATGCGGTTAATGGCTATTCACTGAAATTTCGATTAATTCACTGACCGTAATTAATTTCACAAAAAAAAAAAAATCGATACTTTCACAAGTACTATTCGAAACGTTCCCAATAACTTTCCACTTTAATTTTCTCCCTATCGCAGTTTAAAAACGATTTTTGTTAATTAATAAAAATTTTGGCAGTTTTATTGAATTTACAAACGGATTTATTAAAAAAAGGGTGCTAATACGGTTCGAAGGACCATAAACAAAGTGTCACCAATGAGTCCGGTTTGAATTTCTACATAATATTCACTTATAAGGTACAATTCCGACATGTCTCCGAAATTCAGATACCAAAGATTATACCTTTGTTGTAGAATTGTAAATACCACGTGTCCGGTTTTAAAGCGGTGGTCAGTTAAATCGTGTGTGAATTCTTCGTATACAAATTAAGCAGCGGGTCGAATAATCGTGATAGTTCTCTCGTTTTCAAAAGTCTAATGCGAAGGGCAAGCTGGGCTTGGGCAAGGGAGGGCAACAAAACGAACGCGACTTGCTTTTTTTCTCGTGTCTAATTACCACATATATTAATGTTAGTTGTTCCCACATTAATTCAATTTTAAGGCCAAACCAAAATGGATTTCCTCTTTAAAGTACTTTATTGGGTCGCAAACGAAAGTACCTTGAACGTTGGTTGAATCTTGAGCACTTTTTGTAATTTTCAAACTCAAAGGAGTCAAAAAAGTCCCTAATCCAACCAAAATAACATTTCTGTTCTGATTCTGACTACAAGAAGTGAGTGACGATGACGACAAAACTCAAGACACCAACACAAACACTTACACAACACACAAGACACATTAACATAACCTTAGATTAACTATAGATAGAACAAAACAATTTTTGTTGTGAAGCCGTTTTTGTTTATTTATGTTTTGATTTTTCATGAAAAGAGAAAGAAGAAAACGAGATAACAATATTTAACGTATGACTGAATCGCGCAGTGGCGGAGCAATTTGATATAATAAGAAGGGAACAGAAAAATATACAAATGCAAATTGTTTTCTATTGAATTTTTATTTTATTTTAAAAATTAATTACATAATACCTTAAATTTTAAAAAAACATTAACGCATCACATTCCTTGAAAGTTAATTATTCTTGTGTAGAAAGATCGCAGTGATGTTTTTTTATTTTCTAATTTTGCTATATTGTGAAATCGTATGTTTAAATATTTTTCTGCTATACACCTAATTAACAAATTTCTGTGGCATTCTGCTTCCAAGAAAACGGTATTGTTGCAAAATCTTTCTTGGGCCCTTAAGATTATTTTATTGTAAATGATTCTAGATATTGCAATATGACTTTTAATACTTATTCTGATTTCCTTTTCTATAAATTTACAAATTTTTATTACATCGAATGATGGTTTTTTTAATTTATTATTTCTATCTTTTATATCTATTAATAAATGTTTATCCTGATCTGATTGTAATAATCACACCGCACATAATAAATAAAATAATTTTAACTACACCACTGGGTTTTCGAGCCGAATGAAACTTAAAAACCTTGTAAAAACACAGCTCTTACATTATACTACATTATACTAACACAACTGTACTATACTTGTATTGTTATTGTTTACAAATATAGCACGTGGATTTTTAACTTTTTTTTAGAAAAATTTTATTGTTTCCACTTATTTTTTTGAATTAAAATTAATATTAATTAAATTATTAATTAAATAGTATTAACTATGCACGTCTACACTATAAATTTGTGTAATGCTAATAAAATCAATCATGCCGTTATTAAGTAAATGCAAAAAAACGGTTTATTGACACTATCGAAAAACTTACCTATGGAAAGAAATTTCCTTTTTTTTTATTACATCAGAGTTTTCACAACCATAAACATTACACTTTCTCATTTTTTATAAAAAATAAAAACTTATTTTTGTTTTTTTAATTTAAAATCTGATATTTTTAAGTTATAACTTTAAGACACAAAATTGCACTTACGAATGACTAAAATATCCTATTTGTGGTCTTATATGCGCATCTCGTTTTATTTATTTGTTCATCTCGCTTTGGCATGCCACCTTTGCGGCTTCACTTTTTATTTTCGTTTTGTATTGAAATTTTGATAGTTGTTCTATCTATAGTATAATCTAAGAACATAACTAAATCTACAATCAAATACTCTAAAATTCCAAACTCCACTCCATATCCATACCAGAAACCAGAGTACCTGGGCCCCTATTTGTGAATACGAATTCGAATAAACGAAAGACGTTTTCGAGCCATCGGTATTTTTGAATTCGAACACGAATAATTTTGAAAGAAATACGAATTGCTACGAAACGAATATAAATTTCCCTTATCTACCAATCCGTTTTCGACTATTATTTGTACGTTCATGGACGGATTTATGTACGTTGAATAAATTGTTGACGAATCCATATAAAAAGGAAGAATGTAGTTTAATAAGTAAGATGCTATTTGAGGAGGGGATAATTTTTACTTATATATGTAACCATTAAATAAATAATTTTACAAGAAAAGCAATAAATTGAAAATTGGCTAATGGACCAAGCCGGTTAGACAATGTAAACACAGGCGAAACATGAAAATTTCAGCAAATAGTAAATAGAGATACATATTTACACGCACAAAAATATTGTTACGTTTTTGCCTTGTCAATCAAGGTTCGTATCACTGGATTGTGAATAATACAAACTCAATTCAATTTATCACCAACGAATTTATTTATTTCACAAAATTTATTACAACACAGTTTATCAATCAAAATTCACAAAATCACTTTATATAAATTATTCTCAAATTTTACTAATCACTTTTACTTTTTATTTCGCACAAAAACACTTTTTAAATCACTTTTTAATTCCTTTTTAATCTTTATACTATCGCTTTCCAAATATTACTTATTCTTACAACTTTACACTATCGCGTTCCAAATACTAATAATCCAATTCGATCTTGTTCGCCTTTTTATATACACAAACCAAGCTTCTCGAAAGTTCACGACTTTTCCAGTTGGAATAGCGTAGAAACATTACGTAACAATTTTTATCATGGAAAATTCCATTTAGTACAGTAAACATTGAGCTATTAGTTTTACTTATTCTATTACACACTAGGTGTCACCGTCACACTACCCCTCACCTAAGCCTGTTCGTCCCGAACAGGACCCAAATCACCTCCTCTGTATAGGGCCAGCCTCTCCAAATGCACCACCTTTGGTTTACCTCGATGTCCCTTCCGTATCCGATAAACCACGTCGTTCATCCTTGTGATGACAGTATAAGGTCCTTCCCATGCTGGTTGCAGCTTCGGTGATAATCCCTTTTTCCGTTGCGGGTTGTGAAGCCATACTAATTGCCCTTCCTGGAAGCCCTGGTTATTTGCTCGTATGTCATATCGAGCCTTCATCCGGTCACTTGACATCCGTATTTTCTCCCGTACAAATTGATGAATCTCATTAAGTTCCTCTTTCATTCGGTCTACGTAATCTTGTCCACATAAAGCCGATGATGGTACAGCCCCAAACTTTAGATCTCCAGGTAACCGTAGATTATCTCCAAATAACGTTTTAGCTGGTGTCATTCCGGTTGTGTCATGTATAGCTGATCGATAGGCCATCAGAAACATCGGTATATGTCGATCCCAGTTGCGTTGGTTTTTCTCAACGACCTTTGCTAGATATTCCTCCAATGTACCATTGAATCTTTCCATCATACCGTCAGACTGTGGATGCAAAGGCGTTGTTCTCGTTTTATTTATACCGAGCATCTGGCATATTTCTTGAAACACCACCGATTCGAAATTCCGTCCTTGATCGGTATGAATCTCCATCGGCACTCCAAATCTGCTAATCCAATTGTTTACCACGGCATCAGCTATTGTTGTCGTCTCCTGATTGGGAATGGGGTACACCTCCGGCCATTTGCTGAAATAATCCATGATTACTAGCACATATTTGTTGCCGCTCTCAGTGGTGGGAAATGGGCCCGCTACATCCATTGCAATTCTTTCGAATGGTGCTCCAACGTTATATTGCTTCATGGTTCCACGACTTTTGCGTGCGGGTCCCTTCACCGCCGCACATTGGTTACATTTTTGGCACCATTCTATCACAGACTGCCGTTCTTGTCTGAGTTCATTTGGCGCCTAAATAATGACGGTCTTGTGAAGTTCTGCACAGCCTCGATCGTCAACGCAAACGCAACGGTCTCCGCGAACGTCGCTTTAGGTGACAACATCACCGCCCTGCGTGTCTCTGGATCTCGAATGCCGTCAATGAATGCGTCAATTTTAAGCCTTTCCATATAATCGGCCGACGTACTGGTATGTGCTAGATGTACTAATCGCTCGATTGCCGATGAAAATTCCTGTAGCGATTCTCCTCCCTTTTGGTAGCGGCTTTTCAATTCCATTCGATAAATTTCTCGCTTGTGATCACTGCCGTACTTCCTATCCAGCGCCTTCATAATTTCGAGATAACTGTTGCGATCTTTTTCCGGAATTGTTTGTAAGGCCTCCGCAGCTTCACCTTTAAGGGCCACTATTAATGCTGCGACAAGATGTTCATCATTCCAACGGTTTTGATTGGCTGCCGTTTCAAATTGAAATTTGAAAATGCCGAAAGATGATGTACCGTCGAAGTTTGGTGGTTTTAACTTAACTGATTGAACGGTCTGTACCACTTGCGTCGTTGTTCCACTTGCCTTGACATCAGTTAGATCTTTCTCGAGACGTTGACATTTTTCCACAACTTGTTGAATCTCCGTTTGCAATTTCTCTTCAACATGTTGAACCTTCGTTTCTAATTTTTCGTCAACCTTTTGAATCTCCATTTGTAGCTTCTCTACTTCGCCGTGTATGTTAGTAGATAATTCGAGAAGTTTCTCGTCCATTCTCTTTTGCCCATCTGCAATTTCCTGGATTGGTTGTTCAATTTTCTCTATTTGTTGTTCCATTTTTAGGTTTGACTGCTCTCCTTGTTGCACCATTTGATTTTTAATTTCTCCTAGCTGTCGTTCGTTTTGTTGTTTCATTAGACACATCTGTCCTGTCATCTGGTTCATAGCAGCTATTAACTGCGACAAATCGAAACTTCCAGAATGTTCTTGTGTCTTTTCGACCAACGGTTGTTTATCTTCTGCTTTCTCTACAGTTGCCGCATCCGTTACTTCCACGCCAAAATCATAATGGTCAGCGTTCAGCCCTTCGTTCTGCATGGCCTCACGTAGTCGCGCTTGTAAAGCTGCTTTAGCACCATCAGTGGCCAAACCCCGTTTCTCAAGTTCCCTCTTTAATTCTGGAACTTTTAATTCGTTGAAAATCATTTTCTTGATCTTTTTATTCACAATCCCACCGCTGTCACCAATTGTTACGTTTTTGCCTTGTCAATCAAGGTTCGTATCACTGGATTGTGAATAATACAAACTCAATTCAATTTATCACCAACGAATTTATTTATTTCACAAAATTTATTACAACACAGTTTATCAATCAAAATTCACAAAATCACTTTATATAAATTATTCTCAAATTTTACTAATCACTTTTACTTTTTATTTCGCACAAAAACACTTTTTAAATCACTTTTTAATTCCTTTTTAATCTTTATACTATCGCTTTCCAAATATTACTTATTCTTACAACTTTACACTATCGCGTTCCAAATACTAATAATCCAATTCGATCTTGTTCGCCTTTTTATATACACAAACCAAGCAATATTATGTATTGTGACGGTGACACCTAGTGTGTAATAGAATAAGTAAAACTAATAGCTCAATGTTTAATGTACTAAATGGAATTTTCCATGATAAAAATTGTTACGTAATGTTTCTACGCTATTCCAACTGGAAAAGTCGTGAACTTTCGAGAAGCTTGGTTTGTGTATATAAAAAGGCGAACAAGATCGAATTGGATTATTAGTATTTGGAACGCGATAGTGTAAACTTGTAAGATTATTTGGAAAGCGATAGTATAAAGATTAAAAAGGAATTAAAAAGTGATTTAAAAAGTGTTTTTGTGCGAAATAAAAAGTAAAAGTGATTAGTAAAATTTGAGAATAATTTATATAAAGTGATTTTGTGAATTTTGATTGATAAACTGTGTTGTAATAAATTTTGTGAAATAAATAAATTCGTTGGAGATAAATTAAATTGATTTTGTATTATTCACAATCCAGTGATACGAACCTTATTTGACAAGGCAAAATCGTAACAATTTGGTGACAGCGGTGGGATTGTGAATAAAAAGAGAAAAAAAAAAATGATTCTCAACGAATTAAAAGTGCCAGAATTAAAGAAGGAACTTGAGAAACGAGGTTTGACTACTGATGGTGGTAAAGCAGCTTTACAAGCGCGACTACGTGACGCCATGGAGAAAGAAGGGTTAGACGCGGATCATCATGAATTTGAAAAGGAAATAACGGCCGCGGAAAGCGTAGAGCAGAATACAGGAGATAAACAGCCGTCAGTCGAAACAACACAATTACCATCTGGAAGTTTCGATTTGTCGCAGTTAATAGCAGCTATGAACCAGATGACGGGCCAGATGAGTCTAATGAAACAACAAAACGAACAACAAATGGTGAAAAATGAGCGACAGTTAGAAACTATAAATCAGTCAAACCAAGCAATGAAACAATCAAACGAAGAACTTCAACACCGGGTGGAGAAACAAGGAGAAGAAATTAAAAGCCAAATTACTGATGGTCATAAGAGAATGGACGAGAAACTTCTCGAATTATCTACTAACATACACGGTGAAGTAGAGAAGCTGCAAATGGAGATTCAACAGGTTGACCAAAAACTGCAAAAGGAAGTTCAACTTGTCAAAACGGAGGTTCAGCAGGTTGAAGAAAAATGCCAACGGCTCGAGAAAGAACTAACTGATATCAAGGCAAGTGGAACAACAACACAAGTGGTACAAACCGTCCAATCAATCAAGATAAAGCCACCAACATTCGACGGAACAACATCTTTCGTCATTTTCAAATTTCAATTTGAGACGGCAGCCAATCAAAATCATTGGAACGACGAACATCGTGTCGCAGCGTTAATAGTGGCCCTTAAAGGTGAAGCAGCGGAGGCCTTACAAACAATTCCGGAAAAAGATCGCAACAGTTATCTCGAAATTATGAAGGCGCTGGATAGGAAGTACGGCAGTGACCACAAGCGTGAAATCTATCGAATGGAATTGAAAAGCCGCTACCAAAAGGGAGGAGAATCACTTCAGGAATTTTCATCGGCAATTGAGCGATTAGTACATCTAGCACATACCAGTACGTCGGCCGATTATATGGAAAGGCTTAAAATTGACGCATTCATTGACGGCATTCGAGATCCAGAGACACGCAGGGCGGTGATGTTGTCACCTAAAGCGACGTTCGCGGAAACCGTTGCGTTTGCGTTAACGATCGAGGCCGTGCAGAACTTCACCAGACCGTTATTAGTTAGGCGCCAAATGAACTCAGACAAGAACGGCAGCATGGAGCGAATGGTACCGACAGTCGGAAGAGGCAGGCTTAGGTGTTGGAAATGTGACAAGTTGGGTCACATCTCAATGGACTGTCGGAAAGTAATACATGGAGAGAGAAGATCGCCACCTTTTATGCGGGTAAAAACGGAACGGTCGGAACAAAGGTCTAGAAGCAGCGAGCGAAGATGTTGGGTATGTAACAGGATTGGCCACATCTCGCGAGATTGTTTGGAAGCAAGGGGAAAGCGGCACGGATCACCAACTTCTATGAAAAGAGCACTAAGAGGAGAGCAGGGATCGGATGAACGGATGGCAACAGTCGCTAAAGTGGAAAGGTTAGAAGTCAGTTTGAAGGAACCGAAGCTGGCTTCGCCGTCTGGTTGCCCCATAACATCCATCCCTGTTACGAGTGAAGCACGAGGCGGAAGCAGCGTCACAGTTATGGGCGGTGTTGATGGGAGGAGGTGTATTATTACGCTGGATACCGGAGCAACCCACACAATTGTTCGGAAAGATTTGATCGCAGGAGCAGTGCAGCTAGTTGATGGGTTAAAATTAAGAATGGCAAATGGGGAGAGTGCAATGATTAAAGGAAAAAAGATCGTGAGCATAAGGATCGGCGAAACTCTTTTCCCACACGAAGTTCTAGTCGCAGACATTGTGGACGAGGTCATTTTGGGAACGGACTTCATGAGGATGAATGGCTTTGTGTTGGATTTTGGCCGAGGAATATTGAGTAGCGATAACATCGAGCTGAAACTTAAGTTTAACGGTACGGATGCGACAGTAAGGCGAGTAACAATCAGTCATTGCGAGGAGCTGCCATCGAAATCTGAAACAATTGTTGAGGAAACCAAAGAACACCAGGTTAAGCAGACTTTGGATAAGAAGGGCCGAGTTGTGCGAGGTAGAGTGCGAGTGTCGGGCGACTGGATGAGAACTCGATGTGCCATACGGGCAAATGGCCAGGGATTACACGAGGGGCAATTGGTGTGGCTTCACCACTCGCAACAAAAGAAGGGGGATTTATCGGCGAAAGTGCAGCCTTTATGGACGGCACCCTACAGGACAAGAAAAGGACAAGGAGGTAAACCAATGGCGGTACATTTAGAGAGGCTGGCCCTCTACCGAGGAGGTAATTTCGGTCCTGTTCGGGACGAACAGGCTTAGGTGAGGGGTAGTGTGACGGTGACACCTAGTGTGTAATAGAATAAGTAAAACTAATAGCTCAATGTTTTACTGTACTAAATGGAATTTTCCATGATAAAAATTGTTACGTAATGTTTCTACGCTATTCCAACTGGAAAAGTCGTGAACTTTCGAGAAGCTTGGTTTGTGTATATAAAAAGGCGAACAAGATCGAATTGGATTATTAGTATTTGGAACGCGATAGTGTAAACTTGTAAGATTATTTGGAAAGCGATAGTATAAAGATTAAAAAGGAATTAAAAAGTGATTTAAAAAGTGTTTTTGTGCGAAATAAAAAGTAAAAGTGATTAGTAAAATTTGAGAATAATTTATATAAAGTGATTTTGTGAATTTTGATTGATAAACTGTGTTGTAATAAATTTTGTGAAATAAATAAATTCGTTGGAGATAAATTAAATTGATTTTGTATTATTCACAATCCAGTGATACGAACCTTATTTGACAAGGCAAAATCGTAACAATACATAATTGAAATAAAACTATTGTGTCTGTTTAATAAAATAAAAAATTTATTTTCCCAAATACAATATTGTGACGGTGACACCTAGTGTGTAATAGAATAAGTAAAACTAATAGCTCAATGTTTACTGTACTAAATGGAATTTTCCATGATAAAAATTGTTACGTAATGTTTCTACGCTATTCCAACTGGAAAAGTCGTGAACTTTCGAGAAGCTTGGTTTGTGTATATAAAAAGGCGAACAAGATCGAATTGGATTATTAGTATTTGGAACGCGATAGAGTAAACTTGTAAGATTATAAGTAATATTTGGAAAGCGATAGTATAAAGATTAAAAAGGAATTAATAAGTGATTTAAAAAGTGTTTTTGTGCGAAATAAAAAGTAATAGTGATTAGTAAAATTTGAGAATAATTTATATAAAGTGATTTTGTGAATTTTGATTGATAAACTGTGTTGTAATAAATTTTGTGAAATTAATAAATTCGTTGGAGATAAATTAAATTGATTTTGTATTATTCACAATCCAGTGATACGAACCTTGATTGACAAGGCAAAAACGTAACAAATTGGTGACAGCGGTGGGATTGTGAATAAAAAGATAAAGAAAATGATTCTCAGCGAATTAAAAGTTCCAGAATTAAAGAGCGAACTTGAGAAACGGGGTTTGGCTACTGATGGTGGTAAAGCAGCTTTACAAGCGCGACTACGTGATGCCATGGAGAAAGAAGGGCTGGACGCGGAACATCATGATTTTGGAGAGAAAGTAACGGATGCGGCAACCGTAGAGCAGAAAGCAGAAGATAAACAACCGTTGGTCGAAAAGACACAAGAACATTCTGGAAGTTTCGATTTGTCGCAGTTAATAGCTGCTATGAACCAGATGACGGGACAGATGAGTCTAATGAAACAACAAAACGAACGACAGCTAGGAGAAATTAAAAATCAAATGGCGCAACAAGCAGTGCAGTCAAACCAAGAAATTAAGAATGAAATGGAACAACAAAATGTGCGGCAATTGGAGACTATAAACCAGTCAAACGAAGAAATAAAACGACAGTTGGAACAACAAAATCAGTCTAACCAAGAAATGAAACAACAAATGGAGACTATAAATCAGTCAAACCAAGAAATGATACAACAAGGAGAGGAAATTAAAGACCAAATTATAGATGGTCAAAAGAGAATGGACGAGAAACTTCTCGAATTATCTACTAACATTCACGGCGAAGTGGAGAAGCTGCAAATGGAGATTCAAAAGGTTGACGAAAAATTTGAAACGAAGGTTCAGCAGGTCGAAGAAAAATTACAAGCAGAGGTTCAACGTCTCGGGAAAGAGCTAACTGATATCAAGGCAAGTGGAACAACAACACAAGTGGTACAAACCATTCAATCAGTTAAGTTAAAACCACCAAACTTCGACGGTACGACATCTTTCGGCATTTTCAAATTTCAATTTGAAACGGCAGCTAATCAAAACCGTTGGAATGATGAACATCTTGTCGCAGCGTTAATAGTGGCCCTTAAAGGTGAAGCTGCGGAGGCCTTACAAACAATTCCGGAAAAAGATCGCAACAGTTATCTCGAAATTATGAAGGCGCTGGATAGGAAGTACGGCAGTGATCACAAGCGAGAAATTTATCGAATGGAATTGAAAAGCCGCTACCAAAAGGGAGGAGAATCACTTCAGGAATTTTCATCGGCAATCGAGCGGCTAGTACATCTAGCACATACCAGTACATCAGCCGATTATATGGAAAGACTAAAAATTGACGCATTCATTGACGGCATTCGAGATCCAGAGACACGCAAAGCGGTAATGTTGTCACCTAAATCAACCTTTGCGGAAACCGTTGCGTTTGCGTTAACCATCGAGGCTGTGCAGAACTTCACCAGACCATCAGTATTTAGGCGTCAAATGAACTCAGATAAGAACGGCAGCATGGAGCGAATGGTACCGACAGTCGGAAGAGGCAGGCTTAGGTGTTGGAAATGTGACAAGTTGGGTCACATCTCAATGGACTGTCGGAAAGTAATACATGGAGAGAGAAGATCGCCACCTTTTATACGAGCAAACACGGAACGGTCGGGACAGAGGTCTAGAGGCAGCGAGCGAAGATGTTGGGTGTGTAACAGGATTGGCCACATCTCGCGAGATTGTTTGGAAGCAGGAGGAAAGCGGCACGGATTACCATCTTCCGTGGAAAGAGCACGAAGAGGAGAGCGGGAATCGGATGAACGGATGGCAACAGTCGGTAAAGTGGAAAGGTTAGAAGTCAGTTTGAAGGAACCGAAGCTGGCTTCGCCGTCTGGTTGCCCCATAACATTCATCCCTGTTACGAGTGAAGCACGAGGCGGAAGCAGCGTCACAGTTTGGGGCGGTGTTGAAGGGAGGAGGTGTATTATTACGCTGGATACCGGAGCAACCCACACAATTGTTCGGAAAGATTTGATCGCAGGAGCAGTGCAGCTGGTTGATGGGTTAAAATTAAGAATGGCAAATGGGGAGAGTGCAATGATTAAAGGGAAAAAGATCGTGAGCATAAGGATCGGCGAAACTCTTTTCCCACACGAAATTCTAGTCGCAGACATTGTGGACGAGGTCATTTTGGGAACGGACTTCATGAGGATGAATGGCTTTGTGTTGGATTTTGGCCGAGGAATATTGAGTAGCGATAACATCGAGCTGAAACTTAAGTTTAACGGTACGGATGCGACAGTAAGGCGAGTAACAATCAGTCATTACGAGGAGCTGCCATCGAAATCTGAAACAATTGTTGAGGAAACCAAAGAACACCAGGTTAAGCAGACTTTGGATAAGAAGGGCCGAGTTGTGCGAGGTAGAGTGCGAGTGTCGGGCGACTGGATGAGAACTCGATGTGCCATACGGGCAAATGGCCAGGGATTACACGAGGGGCAACTGGTGTGGCATCACAACTCGCAACAAAAGAAGGGGGATTTATCGGCGAAAGTGCAGCCTATATGGACGGCACCCTACAGGACAAGAAAAGGACAAGGAGGTAAACCAATGGCGGTACATTTAGAGAGGCTGGCCCTCTACCGAGGAGGTAATTTCGGTCCTGTTCGGGACGAACAGGCTTAGGTGAGGGGTAGTGTGACGGTGACACCTAGTGTGTAATAGAATAAGTAAAACTAATAGCTCAATGTTTACTGTACTAAATGGAATTTTCCATGATAAAAATTGTTACGTAATGTTTCTACGCTATTCCAACTGGAAAAGTCGTGAACTTTCGAGAAGCTTGGTTTGTGTATATAAAAAGGCGAACAAGATCGAATTGGATTATTAGTATTTGGAACGCGATAGAGTAAACTTGTAAGATTATAAGTAATATTTGGAAAGCGATAGTATAAAGATTAAAAAGGAATTAATAAGTGATTTAAAAAGTGTTTTTGTGCGAAATAAAAAGTAATAGTGATTAGTAAAATTTGAGAATAATTTATATAAAGTGATTTTGTGAATTTTGATTGATAAACTGTGTTGTAATAAATTTTGTGAAATTAATAAATTCGTTGGAGATAAATTAAATTGATTTTGTATTATTCACAATCCAGTGATACGAACCTTGATTGACAAGGCAAAAACGTAACAATATTTATGATTTAGCTCAATAACACATTTTGAACACATCCATTTTTACGATGTACACCTAAAAGCACGACTGTATGAAGCAATTTATCATCAGCAACTTTAATTCCGTACAGAAGACACAAATAATAATATTCTTTCTAATAATTATTTAGTAGAAGACATATCCACAACACAAATCAAAAATCTTCAAACTGCGAGACAATCGGCAAAACAATATGCATGTGGTGATATATTCCTAAATAAATCCTATCCAAAAATTATTTGTTCAGATTCGTATTGTCAACAAGTGAGTAAACAAATAGAAGCAATCATAGAGTTCAATAAAATATGGAACGCTTACATTCTCCCCTAAACGCAGTGTTCATAAAAACATAGCTTTTTTACCCAACAAACATTTTGTTTGAAAATAAAATGCCAGTTGAAAATAGATATTCGAAATATGCAGTTCATTACTATATGTACTAAAAATAAATATAAATATAGTATGAACGATATGCATATTTAAGTGTTATAACGTTCTTTTAAAAAATACATTAAATAAATATAATAAATAATAAAGATTTATTTAAATAAATAAAATTTATGGTGTGTTTTAATAATCAAATGAATAGTTAATTAATTCCCCATATGCATACGTCAAAAATTCATCAAGGTTTATATTTTTCGTATAGGTTTACCCAAAAAGAAGAATTTCCCTTTTGATTATTTAACAGTGTATATTTTTATTTTCGATCGAATTCCAAAATACCAATTCTTACTCGAAACGAATACACCATTCGTTTCGAATGACGAAACGAAACGGATTCCCAAATAGGGCCCCAGACTACCAGAGGCAGAGACGTTTGTATTTTGTAAATATGTCTGTGGTGAAAAGGTAAAGTATCTTATCTCGAGATAAGACATTTTTGATATTTTAACAAAATTATATTCTATTAAAAATTAGCTATTTTTACAGCTAATCGGTTTGCCTGTAGCTATTACAAAATTCGAGTTATTACTATGTCCGAATAACTTATTTGAAAAAAAAACTATAAAATCAAAAGGAAAAACATCTTATTTAAAAATTAAAATAAAGTTATCAAAAAATTCGGAAGCAAAACATTTTAGTTACATATATGTCAATAAAAAAATTTTAGTAAAACATCTTGTTTCTACATAATTTTCGGTGTTTCAAAAAAAAATATATTTAAAACAACTTATCTACAAACAAGGGATTTTTCCATTTTATTTTTGTTGAAATTATATCCCGTCAAACAAGGTGTTTCGTTTTCGTAACATTAGCGAAGATTTTTGTTCATGCAGTTCGTCGTAAACGAAACACTTTGGTGTTGCAAAAACGAAGCAATTATGTCATTCCCATCCTATGATAATTAGACTTTTTGCGAGGAGTTGTTTTTGTGTTAGTAGTTCGCAAACGGTCCACTTTAGCATTATATTAACGTAACGAATTTAGTGCAACATTAACGATACGAATTTTCCGAAACACTAACATTACGTTTATTGCGCAGAATTAACGTAACGTATTTAAGGCAGCAATTAAAAACACAGTCAATCGTAATCATACGAATTAATATTTGTTCTCGCAAAATTTTTATTACAACAAATTTTTTTTTTACATTATCGATTTGAATTAAAAAAATTTCGATAATAAATTTAGATTTATTTTGGGAATTCATATCTTAATGCATATTAAATTATAAATAAGAAAAACTTCTTAATACAATTTTTTATTGGTCAAGGACTTTTTATTTTAAATTAACGACAGATATCTTTTGAACCCTATCCGGGTTTATTTTCAAAAGTATAAAAAATATATTTATGCTTTTGAAAATGAACTCGAATAGGGTTTGAATGTTAAAGCTTTAAAATAGAGCCCAGAACCAGTAAAAAGTTTTGTTAATTATTTAAATATTGGCTCAATAAAATAAATATATTTAGGTAAAATATCAATTATAAATTAGGTACATATAAATTGTCATAATAGTCAGGTAGCAAAAACGCTTTTTAATTATATACATAAATATAAAACATTACTTAAATTCAAAAAATTAATTCAACGAAATTGATTTTAAATGTAGGTTTTTTTACTTTATTATAATACATATACTAATGTGATTATAAAGTGATACTGACCGAACGTTTTTTATAAAAAAATAAAAAGACGTAAAATTTATTTTAATAACCGAATAACTCGATTATAAGGTTCAAAAAATATAGTTTTAAATACCTCAACAATTTTTATAAAAAAATTCATTTTAAAAAACTTAGTAACCTTTAGAATATTACGTAATAGTAATTAAACGCAAAAAGAAATTTCAGTTTATAAAATTTAGCAAAATGTTAACTTATAATAAAAGCGGATTCTTAAACATTACATTTAATCGATTTTTTACACGATCTTTGGCGTACTGGAACCACCGTTTGATTATACTGGTAATTTCTGCAGTTTTACAAGTCGGAAACTTCCGCATGGCACATTCTAAAAAAAAGAATTCAATAAATTGTAATTGTTGTTTTGCGAGTGATACCAACTTTTTACCTTTAACTAAATTCATTAAATGAAAGTTCTCCACTGCAATGTTATTGTGACGGCCATATCACGAGAAACTTGAAGCCGCATGATCATTTAATAAGAGTTTTAGACAAGCTCTTATAAATTTGTCTAAATTTTGATCAGTTACCTTTTCAAATAGTTTAATCTGTAAAATTAAATAATTATTAATAAAATTGTATTAAAATAATTTAATAATTTATAAAATCTTACCATGAAAATTTCTTTGGATTTGTTTTGATTAACTTCTTTTTCCAGATCTTCAAACTCGGCGGGAGAGGTAGCAGGAATTTGTAGTAATGGAGATACTTCTTCAGGCTCATTTGGTTGGTGTTATTTAAACGCTGCTCGCGCCGAAAGAGTCTTTCCGCTAATTCACGTCCTAAATTATTGACATCGATTGCAATGCAGGAATTGAATTCAACGGATCCAAAATTCGATTCATTGGAAATAAACGAAATATTACTGGACTCGGAACTAACATTGTCGTGGTTTTCCATATTATTATTAGCGACATTGAATAAATTATTTACGCCTTTTTCGAAACGGGATTCATTCAATTTTTCACCGCAAATTTTTTTTATTTTCGCGATTTACTTCATAATACCTTCTTTTGTCCATCTTTGATGAGGTATTATATGCACTTTTTCAGAAAACTGTAACTTATTTCTTAATTGTTTGAATCCAGTTGTATATAATATTTATACTCAGTAATATTTATATTTTAATTTTACAGTTTTTACAGTAAATTTTAATTTATATACGTTTATAATAAACTATTCACTATAAATCAATTATTAATTGTTTCACACAAAAACTATAATTACTATTCTCTATAATTACTTTTCACTACTTAGAAAACTTTAAAGTAAATTTAATTAATTCAAAAAAAATAACAAAACAGACAATGGCGACAGAAAATTCAAAAACAAATGATTGTTTTCTTTGTCCTTGCTCTTACTAATATTTTTGTACTACATGTACATATGGTATTATATTTTATTTAAGTTGGAGAATGTATTAGTGTAGAGCAATAAAGTATTACGTTTATAGTATGTTTATGCGACGTATTTTGTGAATTCGCTTTTTTTGTTTAGAGGGATGCTTATTCAATATCTTATGTCCTATTAAGATTTATTGGAATATGCATAAAAATTTGGTAAAATAGCTTAAGTGAAATAAGATAAGTTATTTTAACAAAATTGTAAACGTAAAATAACCTGTTTGCATTTTTCTTAATTTTCTTAATAAAGCATTGACCAGCGAGTCTTTAAGCATCCGTAACAAAACCTTACAGAATTTAACGAAAATATATTGTTAAGGAAATTTTGACAGATCGCCCAGCGAATCCGTAACACGATTTGACAACAAAAAAACAAGGAATATTCGTAATTGTATTTTGCAATAATTGTTTTGTCACATTACACTACATAATATATTATGTACATATTTGAAATATATATAAAACATTATTTTAATTAATAAAACATAAATAGGCCATGTTTCACTGTTTGACGTTTCTTCCTTCAGTTTGGGCGGTAATTTTCGCTCTTGTTAAAGAATGTTAAATGACAATTCAAATTTAACGAAACTGAACGAAAAGTTCTTAAAGTTTCGCTGGTCAGTAACATGCATGTTCCTATGGTCGCATTCTTACTTAAATTTCTTAAAGACTCGCTGGTCAATGCTTTACTCTACTAATAAAATTTAAACTAACTAATACTTTTAAAAAAAATGCATTGGCATTTTGCATCATCTTACGAAAACCCTGGAAAAACTAGCTTATATAGTCATATATTTTTTCACAGATTTATTTTAACCGTTTTTTTGCTCTCCTGAAAATTGTATAAAATCGAGTAAGATACTTTACCTTTTCACCACAGATGTATTCATGAACAGCGTTACCACTCGAAAAAATTTAAATGTATCCAACTATTGGTAAAAAATGTATCCAAATGTATCCATTTTTTTTTTTTTTTAAATAAAACGTGATAATTGATAATTCTTTGGTTATTACTAAAGTATGTGCATTTGTATTTAAAAAACTAAATTAAATTATGTATAAAATTTATAGAGATAACTAAATTAAAATTATTTCCGGGTGCGGTACCTAAACCTGACTCGTTTTATTGGAACTGGCCGATTTTTTTTATTCTTCCAATAACAATTCTTTTGCGGCCATAATTGAGTCCATCGTCTCGATTAACAGACGATTTCGATTTTTCGTTTTTGTATTATTCAAATCAGGAAAAATTCGCTCTGCTGCCGCCGAGCTATGAGGCAAACTCATTAAACTCAACATAAAGTTAGCCAATGTACCAAAAAGGAGCTCTCATATTGAATTTTTTATTGATCCAATTTTTACCCAAAATTCCCTGATGTTTGTTTTATCTAAATTTAGTAAGTGCGAGGATAACTACAGCACTTTCAGTTCGTCCAATACGTTATCTTTGTCAGTTTCATTTGCTAACAAATTCGGAAAAATATTGACTAATGGAATTATGGAGGAAACATTTGATGACATTAAGCAATCAGGATTAATTAAAGATAATAATTTAAATGCCGGGTTGTTAAAAGCAAATCGGCGTTTTATTTGGAGGGCAAGTTCAATATAAAATGTTTTCACATTTCTTGCCACTTCCAAGAATTCCTCTTCATGCAACTGTTTAACTGCTAAAAATGATTGAACGGCATAACCCATGCTTATTTCGGCCAATGATATGTGATTTTCTTCATTATCAAAATCGATGTCATTTACGTTGTTTCTTGATATTTTGGATGCAATTGGGGTTTATAAAGTTCAACCCTAGCAGCATGTAATTTCGATTCGGTATTTCAACAAAATAAATAATTTTTAAAAAATGTATCCACTTTGAATAAATTGTATCCATTTTAGTTGTTTTTTGTTTTTTGAGTATCCAGTATCCATTTCTTAAAATTATTAAAATAATGTAACCAAATGGATACAATTGTATCCAAGTGGTAACCCTGTTCATGAACCATCATGATTCATGATGGAATGAATTCATTCTTTTGTTCTTTAAATTAAAAATCGGGACCGCGCGTACGCAGTCCCGGCTACCAAAAATTTTGTGCACGAGTTATTCACATTAGGAATAATCGCAAAGGTCAACCCCGCCGAAGTGCAATGGAAGGGCCTCGCTCTGGAGCAACCACCTTGTGGATCATGGTAAGCTCTACACCAGGTAAGTATGAATTGACTAAAATCACTTTACATTATATATTTCAACTATACCAATCGTTTTAGCGAATCATATACAAATTTTAGAAAAAACAAATGTACATTCTACTTTCTACATTACATATTAACATTATTAAATTCGTACAAAAATTCGTATATAGCTATGTATGTACATAATATTTTTACAAACACATGTGAAGTTTATGAATGGTTCTGGTTGTTGCTTGTTGGTTCTTCATGCATGGTGTAAAAAGAAAGGGGAAATTGAAAATACTGTATTTGACAAGACAATTGGCAATCGCCATTTTTATATTTTGATATGCATTCCGTGTAGATTTGTTTTCAATGAACGTTGTTATTTTTATGTGCTATAAGAAAATTTGGTTTGGGTTAAAAATTAAACGATAAAGGGCTAGATACTCGATACTCTAACAATTCGCAACTCAGTGAATATGACGGATTTGCTAATCAAAAATTTGCTTGCATAATATGATATAATTATGTACATACATACATACTTTCTTTATTTTAGCAAAGCAGAATAATAATTTTGTATTCAGCGCAAATGTCATAGTGCTTAATATAAAACATCAAATGAATTAAAAATCATGAAAACTACTAAGTACAGAGAATGTTTATTTTAGTGAATAGAATAGTTAATGAATAGAACCTAATTATACTTAGGGGGAGCTATTGATTATGTTACAAGAAATAGAAAAAACTCCGGAATTAGTGAGATGTAAGTTATTTTTGAATAGTAAAATTAAACATTGTTCCTTATTTTTAATTATTAACGTAATTGTTTTAGGTGACAACAACATGACCGTCAGTAAAACTAAACTGGCTTGAGAAACTATTGCGACAAAATATCTTCCACTAGCCAGACCAGGAGAACTGGCGAGGAACTAAAGAAAAAATTTGCCGATTTAAAGTCGCGTACCAAACAAAAGTATATTACATTTAACATTTAATAAACACGTAAAGGGAACAGATGGATCTGAACCAAAGGAATTAATTAAATGGTTAACGAAGCGTAATTTAAAGCAAATTTATTTATTTATTTATTTATTTATTCTCTTAAACCATACAAAATTACAAAACTAAATATACAAATGATTAAATTTTATGGCAAGAAGATAGGTTTCCTTTGTCAAAGACAGTGTTGGAAACCTCTAAAATTAAAACTAAAACAATTGGTGGGGGTCAAATTAAAATAATAATAAAAATAGCAAAAATCAAAATAAAAACATAAGAAACAAATTAAACAAAATTAACAATAAAATGATAATAAAGTAAAAAAGAAAATCAAAAAAATAATTAATTAAAAGAGATATAACAAAAGTTTAAAATTTAAAAATAAAAATTATTTTATTTATTTTACAACCTCAAAAAGAAATTTTAAATTCTTTCTTTCAAATAACCAACCTATCACCAGCTTCAAAAATGAATTAGTGGAGATCAGTGATCGGATATGTAGAAACAAACCTCACCACTACCCTTTGACCACTATGATAATAAAACAAACGAAGAACTCTAAAAACATAAAGATGTTGCAGCGGAAAAATTTTATTTGCAACATAAACTGGCCAACAGGAATCAGTACGGCTCATAAAAAACATGGAACGAATAATATGGTTTTGTAACGTGATTAAAGGAATTAACGCACAATTAAAAGCACCACCCTAACAGGGAATTCCATAACTCAAACGAGAGCCGACACAAGCATGATAAAAACTTAATAAAACAGATTGCGAACAATAAGAGCGCAACATATAGATTGCACACAAAACAGAACCCAATTGACTTTTTAATTGTTGAATATGCAACTTCCAATTGAGGCCAACATCCAAATGTAGACGGAGGTATCTGAAGGACTTAACAATTTCAATTCTAAAACAATCATTATTACAATTCAGGAAATTACAGTTAGAATGGTGATAGATAAATTCAGGCAAATAATTCAACAAAGGGTCCCCAGATAACTTGAAAAACATAATTTTAGACTTCTCACTTAGAATCATACCATGTCGATCAAACCAAACACGTAACAATTTTAAATCATAATTGATATCGGTATAGAGATATTGTCCAAACATGACCCCGAATAACTTAAAGCCATATCGTCCGCAAAGGCTATTATTTTTCCACGTAGACCCAGGCTAAAAATATCATTTATATAAATTAAAAAAAGTAATGGACCTAAGACAGAACCCTGAGGAACACCACAATTCAATGTAAAAGGAACACTAAAGGAACTTTGAATTTTAACCTTGTAATACCTATTACTCAGATAAGAAGCAAACCATTTCTGTGAGATACCTCTAAAACCGATAGAATCTAGTTTATTGAGAAGCAAGTTATGATCAACCATATCAAACGCTCGTTTAATGTCAATGAAAACAGCTCCAGCCTCTAGCTTATCATTCAAATGAAGATGAACACCATTAAGAAATTCAACCAAGGCAGACTCATTACTTCTACCAGATCTAAAGCCGTACTGATTGTCACTTAAAAAATTATGTTTAGCATGGTATTTATCTATTCGTCATTTCATGGTTTTTTCAATTATTTTTAAGATAATAGGTTGAAGAGCAATAGGACGAAAGTTCTCTTTGAGCAAGCGATTACCTTTTTTGTGCAGTGGAATAACAATTGAAGTTTGCAAAATATCCGGGGCAAAACCAACAGATAAACTGCCACTTATAAGAACAGAAAGGACCGGAGAAACAAATTCGCCAACCGACTTCAACATTTCGGAACTAAAACCCAATAAATCAGTACTTTTTCGAGATTTTAGACTGCTTATAATGGTTAAAATTTCATCACTGTCAACTGGCGCAGTAAAAAATGAATCACCAAAATCACAATTACCACTCGAATTACAAGCATATGGTAATGAAAAATTCAACTTCAACTCATTAACAATTCTTGAAAAATAATTAGAAAATTCATTGGCAATTAAAACAGAATCAGAAACAATAATACCATCATCATTTAAGTTTCTATCAATAGAAACTTGTCGATTATTTGATAAAATATCATTAACCACTGACCAAACACGCTTACTATCGCCAGAACAATCATCAATCTTGCGGTTATAGTAACTAAGTTTCTCAGCTTTAACGCAAGAACTAACCTTATTCGACAACTTCAAAAAATATTCTTTGAGTCTAATGTTATTAGGATGTTTGCTACATTTTACACTAATTCTCCTCTTTTTTTTCATTAAATTAAGTAAGTAGCAATATATCCAAGGTTTAAGCTTGGTATTTGATTTTCGAATGACAGAAATGTAACAAGACGATGCAATGTTGTTAAAGCAACTTACGAAATTGTTAAGGCTAGCGGACGGATCACTATCAGAAGAGTTTAAAAAATTGTACGATAAAACTAACGAATAAAATTTAGTAAGATCAAAAGATATGTATGGGCCGTTATTATGAGAAGAAAATCTAATATTGGATGACAGAACTATTTCTAATACAATTAAACAATGATCAGTAATCGACAATGGGAGAACGGATGCTTTTAACAACTTCATATCGTTATTACGAATACGAGCAAAACAGTGATCAATACAAGAAACACTAGAGTTAAAAACACGAGTAGGAGAATCAACCAGAGACTACAAACCAAAAGAGGACATCATAAATAAATAATCGCCACTGCTATTAGGCAAATTTAAAATGTTAATGTTGAAATCACCTAAAACAAATAAATTTTTACTTTTAATTACACTTAAGAATGACGAAAACTCCGAAATGAAATTGGCTATAGAAACAGACTGAAGGCGATAAACACCAACAATAATGAAAGTATCATTATTAATTTGTACAGTTAACTTAAGGATATCAGCAGACTCTAAATTGATTGACTCAAAGGAACAGTTAAGGTTACAATTATAAAAAATACCAACCCCACCCGACCGATAATTATTATTGCAACACGTAACAAAATGATAGTTAGGAATGTGGAAAAATTCCATTTCATAGTCATAAATCCATATTTCCGATAAAATAATTACAACCGGTAAAGTACCAAAAGAATTTAAATGCGACACAAATTTGTCAAAATTTTCGCGTAAACTTCGGATGTTCTGGTGAAAGATTAAAAACTTTGAGCAGCTAACTGCTGCAGTATTAACATGGTCAGAAGAACTAAAACTATAAGAACTATTATCTAGATAATCATGACTACTAAAAGCAACACTGCGACCCTGAATAGGTATATTTTGATTAGAAATTATAATAAAGAAATATTTAAATTACTTCCGAAAAACTTCAAGGTCGCATAAAGCATTGATTTTATGTAGATCATTATTATTGGTTTTAACAAAAACTGTTCCGTTACTGAACCAAACACTGTTGAATTTTTACAGATGTTTTAATCTCCACGCCTCAGAAAAAAAATTTCTTTTGGAAAAACACATACTACGATTAATGTAAATGTTTTTGTTTTTGTCGACAGAAAAACCCAAATGTTGTACTGTTAGAGTTTTACACCCCTTTTTGGCCTGCATGATGACATCCTTAGACGATTTCCGCAAAAATTTTACTCGAAAAACCGTCTCATTGTTATTTTTACCTTTAGCAGATGTAATTGGTGTCACACAATCAAGATCGCTTTCCAATAATGACACACCCAAACAGGTATTAAACATACTTAAAACGGTGGTTGAGGCTATGTCCCCTTTATTATACGGAAGGCCAACAACATCGACGCAATTATCATACAGCGATTGTTCCACAGCAGTCTTCATCATTTATCTGATTAACAATTTAATTTACCCTAGTTGCAAATGGCTTAACAGGTTTTCATTAAAGAATTGAATTGGAGGTTTCACCGGTTCCTGATGGAACGGTTTTAACGAACATTGTGGAAGCTGAATCTCGCATTCCAAGACCAAAAAAGAGGGCACATTTTAAAATTTGATCTTGCCCAATAGTTACACATTTAATTTTGTAGATGCATTTGACAAGGAATATTTAAAAATAGCTACAGGAAGCAGGTGGAAGTTGCAAAAAATAGACCAATGGAACACATCAAATCTAATAGTACAGCGTGTTCCTTAAAAATAAATTTTTACTATTTACTGGAACCGATTAATTAAGGTTGATATGGATGAATTAAGACTGAATAATGATTTTAGCGAATTTTTTTTATTAAATGTTTTAATTTTATTAAAGTTATATATAGGTATTTTGTTTAAATTATACAGTTTCTCGGCTTCCGTAGTAGCGTCTAGTAGTGGTGTTAACAGGTTAACAGAGCGGATAGAGCTACCCACTAATGTAATTGCATAGTCAGACTAAGGTTTAGTTAGTGGGAGGACGCCATGAGTTAGTTTATCGATATTAATGTAAATCTCATCACTCTTAGTTGAGCTGACTTTTTGATTTTGTTTTGAAAAATAAATACAACATAAGCATTAAACAAATAACTTATAATTTAAATGCTTTAATTATTAGTTATAATTAGCCATTTATTTTGTTTGTTTACACAACACAAATATTATATACTTTAAAATTACACAGGCCTGCAAAAAATGGGTTAAAACATTTTTTTTTATCAAAAACTCGTATCGTAAGTAATATTATTGGGCTCAACGAGCACCCCTGCTTGACACCGGCTTTTATTTGGACTGGCTGTGAGTCCACTGTACAGACTTTTGTTAGATTTCTGCATTATAAGGAGTATAAGATTCACCCAAGATGTTAGTTAGCATGCTCGATACACACGAAAGTAAAGTCAAATGAATGTTTTTAAAAGAAAGCATTTTGAATCCATAGTGAAGTATGGATTCCGATATACGTCAAAAAAAAATAACCGACGTTTCCATATAAAATTTGAAAATAGCCTTTTCAATTTTCAATTTTTATTTTTGAATATTTTTACTATTGTATATGTACTACACTTTGAAAAGTAAACTGTAGTAGTTAGGCCAAAGTATCTACTTCAAAACCCACAAAAAAAAATTTAAACTTTTTAAGAAATAAAGAAAAATTAGATTTAGGTGCCTTCAAAATTATTTGTGCACTAAAAATTAATAAAAAAAAATTAATCAATTAATTAAATTAAAATTATTTTTTACTAACTGAACAATGATTTATTTGCTTAGTCAAAAGTTTTTTTATTAATTTTTAGTGCACAAATAATTTTGAAATTAACTAAATTTAATTTTTTCTTAATTTCTTAATTAAAAGTTTAAAATTTTTTTTGTGGGTTTCGAAGTAGATACTTTGGCCTAACTAATACAGTTTACTTCATTATAAAATATGGTCCAGATCTTATTTCCGAAGCAATTGAAATTTGCGAAATAAAAAAATTCTGAACCATGACTTTAAGAAAAACGTAATTTTGTGTAGAAAAGTAAATATGTACATACAACGAAATAACAGAAAAATGTTTGTAGTACACAACAATTAATCGATTTAATAGATGTCACTAAGTTCTTCGTGGAAAAAGATTAAAACACCAACAACGTACAAATTTTGTTTATATTTGTTAAATTCGCTACATCAACGAGAGTTTAGTTTCATAACAACCTACAGTAAAACTAGTGAACGTTATCGCTTCTCGGCCTAAAGGCTAAGATCAAAGTGTAGTATCTGTTCTTATCAGCTTAACATCTGATAGTTCCCTCATAGAGGGACCACAAATGTTAAACTGATTTTTGGAAATAGACGGAGTGCTAGGGGCTTGCTCCACCTCTGTCGCGGGTTGGCCTGGTATTGCAGTACCGCCAGGATCGGCCCAATAAACGTAGAAAAATATTAATTATAAATTAGGTATTATCAAAAACAGAAATTTGTCAAATTGAGTCAATATCAAAGAAACATTTGGCCAATTTGTTGTTATTTATGTAATGTTAGATTCTTTCGATTTCCATTTCGTAAAAAGATAAAACGCCCTATCGTATTTGTGGAGTGGTTGTGCGCGGCTGATTTTATTGGTTATGCTTATGCTATTAGCTTAGCTAATTAGCAGATTTTTTGTACACTATTTTATTGTGATTAATTTGTAATTTTATGAGATTAATTAGAAATTTTATCGATTAAAATTGTTAATAAATAGTGCAAATAGCAAAATACAATGTGGATTTATTTTTCTGTAGCGAATGAAACTGGAGGAAACAAAAATGTTTGACAACTTGTACGCATTTTGTTGTTAACATGTACAATAAAAATATTTTAAAATTCGTTTTTAAAAAAATTGATTTTTATTCAATATTTAATTAGGAAATATTAATTAAAATATGAATTTTGCCTGTAAAAAAAATGTAGAGTGTTTTATTCCATTATTTCTTTTTTCTTTACAATAATACGAAAATTTGATTTGAGTGACTTGAAGTCGCCGAGTGACTCTTAGGTGAGAACCATAATAGGGGTATAAAAAGATATGTGTCACTTGTCAGTCATATGCTGCCAATGAATTTTGTGGATTACAATTTTAAAAGGAATTTCCACAGTTATTTAACCTAATAATATGTTTATGTGTAGTTCATTTTAGCGAAAAATGGAGATTATTTGATAGCCGCCGGCATTATCGATTGATTCCATATACATTTAATTAATATGAACAATTAAAATGAAGTAGATGTCTAGATGTGGTTTGGAAACCTACCGTATTCGTTGCACGCCCGCAGAAAAAAATTAGCAGTTATACTTCTTTGTTGCCATGAAATAGGTTAATATCACTAACAGACAGACTAAAATGATTGTTAAAATAAAATTTGCGCCACAAATAGAACTACATATATCATTGATAACACAGGCCTGCATGAATTTTTTTAATGATCAACAGCCGTTCTGATGTAATTTTTTGTGCCGAATCCGAATCTGACCACAGAATTATCCTATCAAGTCAGGATTTTAATTTTAAGATATTCTAACCTAGAAGTGTCAAAAAGCGTGTTTTACGTTTTAAGCGTGTAAGCGAATCCGAATCTGACCACAGAATTATCCTATCAAGTCAGGATTTTAATTTTAAGATATTCTAACCTAGAAGTGTCAAAAAGCGTGTTTTCGGCACTTTCGAACTTGAAATAATTCAAGACCAAAAAGAGTTATGGCAAACCTGGCAACGGGGCAAAAACTTTAGAGAATAATCTGCGGATCATTTAGTTATAAAATGAGAAGGGATACAAGTTTGTGTGCTTATGAAATTTTTAGATTAGCTATTGACTGAGAACTTGATAATACAAAAAAATTCTTTTAATTGTGTATGCTAACTATATGGATTTCCGTAGATTTTGACGCTAAATTACGCCTCCAGCTGTCAGATTCGGATTCAGCGCAAAAAATTACTTACGATACGATACGAGTTTTTGATAAAAAAAAAATGTTTTAACCCATTTTTTGCAGGCCTGTGTAATTTTAAAGTATATAATATTTGTGTTGTGTAAACAAACAAAAAAATGGCTAATTTTAACTAATAATTAAAGCATTTAAATTATAAGTTATTTGTTTAATGCTTTTGTCGTATTTATTTTTCAAAACAAAATCAAAAAGTCAGCTCAACTAAGAGTGATGAGATTTACATTAATATCGATAAACTAACTCATGGCGTCACTCCCACTAACTAAACTTTAGTCTGCCTACATAATTACATTAGTGGGTAGCTCTATCCGCTCTGTTAACACCACTACTAGACGCTACTACGGAAGCCGAGAAACTGTATAATTTAAACAAAATACCTACATATAACTTTAATAAAATTAAAACATTTAATAAAAAAAATTCGTTAAAATCATAATTCAGTCTTAATTCATCCATATCAACCTTAATTAATCGGTTCCAGCAAATAGTAAAATTTATTTTTAAGGAACACGCTGTACTATTAGATTTGATGTGTTCCATTGGTCTATTTTTTGCAACTTGCACCTGCTTCCTGTTGATATTTTTAAATATTCCTTGTCAAATGCATCTACAAAATTAAATGTGTAACTATTGGGCAAGATCAAATTTTAAAATGTGCCCTCTTTTTTGGTCTTGGAATGCGAGATTCAGCTTCCACAATGTTCGTTAAAACCGTTCAATCAGGAACCGGTGAAACCTCTAATTCAATTCTTTAATGAAAACCTGTTAAGCCATTTGCAACTAGGGTAAATTAAATTGTTAATCAAATAAATTTGCTTTAAATTACGCTTCGTTAACCATTCAATTAATTCCTTTGGTTCAGATCCACCTGTTCCCTTTACGTGTTTATTGAATGTTAAATGTAATATACTTTTGTTTGGTATGCGACTTTAAATCGGCAAATTTTTTCTTTAGTTCCTCGCCAGTTCTCCTGGTCTGGCTAGTGGAAGATATTTTGTCGCAATAGTTTCTCAAACCAGTTTAGTTTTACTGACGGTCATGTTGTTGTCACCTAAAACAATTACGTTAGATAATTAAAAATAAGGAACAATGTTTAATTTTATTATCCAAAAATAACTTACATCTCACTAATTCCGGAGTTTTTTCTGTTTCTTGTAACAGAATCAATAGCTCCCCCTAAGTATAATTAGGTTCTATTCATTAACTATTCTATTCACTAAAATAAACATTCTCTGTACTTAGTAGTTTTCACGATTTTTAATTCATTTGATGTTTTATATTAAGCACTATGACATTTGCGCTGAATACAAAATTATTATTCTGCTTTGCTAAAATAAAGAAAGTATGTATGTATGTACATAATTATATCATATTATGCAAGCAAATTTTTGATTAGCAAATCCGTCATATTCACTGAGTTGCGAATTGTTAGAGTATCGAGTATCTAGCCCTTTATCGTTTAATTTTTAACCCAAACCAAATTTTCTTATAGCACATAAAAATAACAACGTTCATTGAAAACAAATCTACACGGAATGCATATCAAAATATAAAAATGGCGATTGCCAATTGTCTTGTCAAATACAGTATTTTCAATTTCACCTTTCTTTCTTACACGACACCATGCATGAAGAACCAACAACCAGAAACTGTGTTGTGCTTGTAAAATTGTGTTATAAAATTGTAAAAATGTCAACGTTTTAAAACTCGCTCTGTAAAGCCGCGGCTACACGAATGGAAAATGTCGACCAATATTGGTCCAATGTGATTTGTAAAATGTTGGACAAATATTTGTAAAATAAAATTTGACTGTCTACACGATTTGCCCAATGTTCATTTTTCGAATGGCTACCAATGTATAACCAATTTTGGTGGTTTATATATTGATATTTATCACTAGTTGTCACTACTAGTCATACATTAATTATGATATCCCCCACAAGATGGAAGCCAATGCAAACATATTGCTTTAAATGCACTTCGAGCTTATTTTTATGTTGACAGTGTTTTAAATCCCAAATTTCGGGATAATTTTGATATAAATTTATAAATTCTAGCACAAACTCAGCCGACCAGTCAGATTCCAATTTGGATTTATTTGTTTATAAATAATAAAATATAATGACATCTACAGTTGTATTTAGTGACATCTGCCGTTAAGTATTCAAAAATACATTTTTTCTCACCATTCGTGTAGACGAAGTACCAATATACACTCCAACGTTGGTAGTTTCCTTTGATCTTTTTATAAAAACCGCCTATTGAGCGAATGGTTACCAATGTTGGACCAATATAACCTTCATTTGTATTTGTTATTTTTTTTCTGTCTACACGATTGGTTTTTTGGACAAATCTCCAACGTTGGTCTACATTTTTCATTCGTGTAGCCGCGGCATAAGATTTGTTATTTCCTTTCTACACATCGAATAATAATTTTTACAACTGGTCGATTTGAAATATAGTAAGTAGAAAACAAAACATATTCTGATGATTATTTATTTTGCATTTGCATCGAACAAAGAAGAAAAGAAAAAAAATTCTCTACTCAGTTGATTCAATACTACAAAATATTCTATTCGTTATTCAAACAAAGGGGAGAGTGAAACTAAAGAATAGAAGATTAATTTTGTTTAACATAGCATTCACAATGCAAAATCTTTTACTTTTAACTTACAGGATTGTATGAAAATAAATTTGAGAAAAAAAATTTTTTTGCTCGTAATGTACCATGTTTCCATGACAGAGTTAACCTAGGTTAACTCAGGTTTACGTGCATGGAAACGCAGATTAGGGTAGAGTTTCGTTAAACCCAAATAAACTCAACGAAACTAGTAGGGTTGAGTTAGGTTTGCTTGACATTTATCTTTTCTCATTTTTTTTGTTTTTGCTATGAGTGTATCAGCACATAGAAGGCATTTGGTATTTTGGTAATAAAAAAAAATAAAAAATATTTTACTTGTAATTATTTCATCTGCGAATTGCTGTTTAGGTCAAATCAATCTGTCAAATTAACTCTAGTCTATACTTTCTCTGTTGGTGAAGACCTTAAGGTAAAAGATAACACTTTTAACTTTTGCCTTAAGAATAGTTGAATGAAGTTAGTTTCATTTCATGTTTTGTCAAATTTGTTTTGTTTAAATTTTTTATAGTTGTCGTTGAATTTTTATTGTCATAAAATTTTATTGTAGAAATAAAAGTGGTTTAAAATGGAAGCGAAACTTATTGAATGTGTTCGATCTTATATATTTATTTATGATAAAAGTTGTAAATTATATAAAAATAAAATTGCAATTGCAAATGCTTGGGAGGAAATTGCAAAAACTTTAAAATTGACACCCGAAGAGTGTATTGCAAAGTGGGGCTTACTGCGCAATACGTTTACTAAAGCCCTGAATAAAGAAAAAAAAATTCCAAGTGGCTCTGGAGCTCTCCGAACTAAACCATTTAAATATATGGAAGAAATGGGGTTTTTACGGCCATATATACAAAAACGAAGGTAAGTTTTATGAGTGTTAATTAATAAAAATATAAATTTAACTTTGTTGTTTCGATTTTGCAGAACTTTTGGTAATATAGAGACAAGTCCGAAACGTCCTATAGAAGAGTTCAGTTTAAATGTTAATCAAACGGATGAAGAGAATGAATATGACGGTGGTTTCAGCACAAATATACAAAACATAAATTATTCTAATGTAGAAATATTAGAATCTGATCTAGACAGTGACGAAGAGTTATTTGAAAATGTCCTGGCAAATCTGGAAGATTCATCAAAGGCTAATGAGCCAAATATAACAAATATAAATTTAAGGTTTGCGTCGCATACAGCCATCAAAACTATGCTAAACGATTTTTTATAATTGTAGAACAGTGTTCCCGATTTTTTGGGACATTGTATAATCACATGTTTCCCATCTATACATCCCAAACAATTTGGGAAGTTCCAATTTTTATAAAAATCATCAGCAATTGTATATGCTGTTGTAATCCTGTTTTAATGCTGTCCAAATAGCTTGGCAAACCTCAAATATAATTTTTGATACTGTTGATCGTCCTACTCGATACTCATATGACATGCTTGCCATTGAGTTTCCAGCAGCGAGATATCTGAAATAGAAATTAAATTCAAATTAACTGAAATGTCACTAAAATAGTTATTTTATTATTTATTACCTTAGTGTCAACATTAGTGTTAGGCCTGGTGATATACTTTTTCGTATGCTATTTTTCTTCACTAACGGAGAAACACATTTTAACAGCTCCCGATATTCTTCGATGGTAAACCGACAATAATTTTTGAATTTATCGGGATATCTATACAGCTCTTTTATTAGAGTTTTATACGATCCATTTTCAGCTCTGTTCTGCCAAAGAGGATGAACCCAATATCGGCGATTTGTTTTTTTTAGCTTAATGCACGCTAAACTAAACATCGACAAGAGTGCCAAATCTAGTTGCCGATCTCTGTCACTCATTATTTAAATATTCTGAATTTTTAACACAATTTTTTAACTCGAACAAAAATTAAACTTTGAATGTTTATGAGGATATTCAACGAATGAAAACAATACAAATATTTTTATTTACTCTTTTAAAATATAGAAGCACTTTAAACTATATACAAATGCAACTAAAGCCTTTTTATTTTTATTTATGATCCTTTTGTAATTTTAATACACTTTTTTTAATTTTATTACACACTAATTATATATATATTTTATAAAACCAGATTTTGACAAGTAAACAAAAGAATTTATTTATGCAATGAAGTTTGTTGAAGTTTAAAAGCAAACTTCAACAAACTTCATTGCATAAATAAATTCTGCACTTTAATTTATTTTTATCATTGTGCATGCTATTCTTAAGGCAAAAGTTAAAGGCAAAAGTCAAAAGTAAAAGTTTTTTGCATTGTGAATGCTCTGTAGTTGCGCATAAAGAAAAGAAAATTTGTCGTTTTACACCAAATTATCATAAAATATTCGAATTTTTGGCCAAAATTATTACTGTTCTAACTCAATTCTCGATATAGCCCCAAAAATAAATCAAAACAATTTTGCATCTTTAAAAAAATTTGTACATTTAAATACTATTGAAAAATTATTCACTATAATTATTCATTCCGCAGTGAACAAAACAGAAGAAAAATAAATTTCTATTCTATTCAGTAAATCGATTCTCTCATTTTGTTCCTTTTCTTCGCTCATTATTTATTTGTTACTGAATAGTATTCGTGAATTTTTGGTTTACTATTTTGATCGAAGAAGAGAAAAGAGAATTGGAAAATTCATTTCAAACTAGAAGAAAGGGAATAAAAACAAACTGAAGATTAATTTCAAACGCTGAAAAATGTGCTTGTAAAATTATTATGTACATACACATATACGAATTTAATAAATAATGTATTGTACATTTGTTTTTTCTAAAATTTGTATATGATTCGCTAAAACGATTGATATAGTTGAAATATATAATGTAAAGTGATTTTAAGCAAATCATACTTACCTGGTGTAGAGCTTACCATGATCCACAAGGTGGTTGCTCCAGAGCGAGGCCCTTCCATTGCACTTCGGCGGGGTTGACCTTTGCGATTATTCCTAATGTGAATAACTCGTGCACAAAATTTTTGGTAGCCGGGACTGCGTACGCGCGGTCCCGATTTTTAATTTAAAGAACGAAAGAAAGTAGAGCTTCGGCTCCAAAATTGAGCTGATCAGTGTTACCATTACCACTTGGAAACTTGAAATTTGTAGCAAATTTGATACATTTTTTTGAAAATATGTACCAATTTGGTACATTCTACTATTTGCCAGTACCAAAAAAAAAGTCATAAAAGCTGTGTTTTTTGATTCGCTCCGGATAGCTGATATCGAGAGCCGTCATATAAAAAGTGGCTTCCGATAGCGCTCCATATAAATAGATAGAGCCAAATATTTTTTATATCAATTTTTCGCTAAACAATTGAATTAAAAATGATAGTTTGATGTTAAATAAGTTTAGTTTGCCAATAAATAGTAAATTAAACTAAATTTAGACGTATTTGCAAAAATCACAATTTTTTTTCGTAGTATCACAAATATAATAAGTTTTGATAATAATAAGGTAAACATACAACAAATGAAACATAATATGGCTCAAAAGCAACGTCTTTAAATTTAAATTTCGCAGCAAATTTTCCTAAATCTTCTTCCGGTATATACTTATATGTATATCTGTATCCATATTTTCTTTAATTAATGTTCTAGTAAACATCATATTACTAATTGTATTATTCTCAAGACGATTTGTTTTCTTATTTTTTATTAAATTTAATGTGGAGAGGGCCCTTTCCGCTGCTGCACTTCTGTGCGGCAATGACAGCAATGTTATAGGATGTAGACGGCTAATTCTGTACAAATAGGAAATTCTAAATTATTTTTTAAATTTTTAACTTACAATTTTGAGCAGCGTCATCAGAATCCATGTGTGTCAACAAATTTTTATTTCCAATTAAGCTTCGCCACTGTTCATTTAGTATTTCAATTAAGACATACGTTTTTTTAAAAGGATAATTGATTAACAAAGGTCGAATTTTTGGCATAGTACCAGCTACAATTTCAGCTACATTACAAAATTTTAAAATTTCCAATTTGCTGTCATAAAGTTGAAAACGTTTTTTATTTGGCAGCAAAGCTCCTTATAAAAACACATAATATCATTTTTAACGGTTGCGATTTTAAATTTGCTTTCTTCTAAAAATGTTTCCTCAAATTCTTGAAAACCTAATGAAAAAAACATTGAGGTAATTGGGAGATGATTGTTAGTATCTCTAACGTCAACTTTTAGATCAATGTTGTCCAAAACCATGAAATTTTTTCAAATTTCCAAATAAACGCGTTTGATTGTTTGCTAAACGTTTTGAATTTCGGGTTTTTCAGACTGAAAAATTTTGTTAACATCGTTCACAATTTTTAAAATAAATGATAAAACTAGCAAATATAATTTAAATTCGCCGTTCGTAAGGAATTCGAGGATGTCGTGGGCAGAATCAATTTTATACTTTACTTCGAAGCAATACAAAATAAAATAATGCTTTAAGGCCTCCCGTTGCTCTAAAATTCTTAAAACCACCGCCTCAAGTGCAAGCCAACGAGTTTTGAAAAATTTTAAAATTTTTTGATTTTGAATATTGAAATTCGCTTGAAACGCAGAATATTCGTCTCGCAAATATGTATACTAAAAATTCAATTCGAAAAGCCTCGATCTAATTAATTTAAAATCAATTACACAAATTCAAATCGCACTGCTATAATTTCACAAACTCGTTGATTTTGATTATTTCTTAATTTCTTATTAATAGATTTAATAATATATTAAACTTCCAAATATATTTGAGAACTGCCGCAATGTGCGTGAGCTGGGATACCATAACGAAAACCGAATACCGTTGATTTTAATTATTTTTGACAATTCATTAAACCCCATTTTCGTTCAACCAATGACCCTCACTAGACAACAATTCAATAAGTGCGGTTCAAAATCCAACCGGAAAATATAATCCAATAAACATTCATGTTGAGCTTTCGATAAAAAAATTAAATAGCACAAATTAAGTAGAAGTATTCAAAGAAATGTATCAAAATTAAAAGGTACGTACCGAAATTCTTGGGTCGGGAAAATGTACCAAATTTGATACAATTGTATCAAAGTGGTAACACTGCGGCAGCTGATAAATAATTTGGGAGCCCAGTGGAGCTCGCTAACTTTCCAATTGGAGCTTTCGAAACAGTTAATAATTTTTATGTTTTTTAAATGAATTTCATTTTTTAATTTCAATTTTCTGTACTGCGATTTTGTTGTGTACATGAGAGTATGGCAGGAATGAAATTTACATAAATCCCAAAGTACTAAAATGTTGAGCAACAGAGGACTAAATTACGCTTTAAAGTACTTTTTAATTTTTTTGATGTGTTAACATATTTCAGCGATAGGTATAACTAAAAGTGACAAAAGGGTATTTAAACTTTTTTCTTTTTCTTATGAGTGTTCAGTTAAAACGTTAAATGCTGATTTTGTGAAGAATTAGAGGCAGGTATTCTGTTGCTAAATTAACGAGGTCTTAGAAGTCGGCACAGATAATTTGTTTAGAATTACGGGCTTCCTACATTATGCACGAATTACGAATGCGAGTAAACCTTTTTTTTAGACTTATGATATTCAAATCACTTATATATAAAATTTTTGCCTATTTATAATATTAATGTAATGTTTTCAATCAAATTAAATTTAATTAATTCCGAAAATTACTTCAAAATTAGAGAAAAACGGAATTCGCTCATAGTATGGCATTTTACATTTGAATTTTATTTTTCTCTGACTCTTTTTCTCTAATTTGTTGCTGTTAATCAATCTCTCGGCAATATTCCGTTCAATGTAGATGATCTATTGGAAAAGTTCAGCGTAGTTATATGTCAATCATCCCGGACCATTCTAATAATGCTACACCTATCACTGTTGAATCTGCGAGTGCTCCAATTCAACCACCGCAAGCGGAGTTTATTGTTGGCTCTTGCGACGATACCGACGATACTATCAAAGCTGTTCCGGATAGGAAGTATATTTATGCCTCAAAATTCGGTAACACCACTGAACCGGCTGCTTTACGGAAATTTCTAAGTATGGTAAGCTGGTAATTTCTGACGGTGAGATTGAGTGTCGGGTGCTTATGTCAGTTGGCCATGACGTTAGTCGGCTCAATTTAATTTCGTTCAAAATCGCCGTTGATCTAGTCCATTTCAGCAAACTCCTTCAGCTACACATATGGCCTGCCGGAGCATTGGTCCGAGAGTTTGTACCTCGTCCAAAAAACTTCAGACTGACGCTTGTAGAATAATACCGTGATCTACCAATGTTAATAGTAACGTTTTCTATCGACCTAAACTCCATAATATTATGCCCACCATTTCACCAAATAATTCCAGCAACAATAATAATACTCATCTATTTTGTCTTATAACTAGGACATCGTTATTTTTACGGAGACCTGGTTGATTTCAAATCGGGGGAATATTTGGTGCTGGATCGATGACCAGTTTATGGGATCATCCGTTTATATCACTTCTAGCTGTGTTAGAAAGTTTTGCGATTTTGGAACGCGTCAATTCAATACTATTTTTAACGAGTTTGAACGTATTTTGGACTTAGTTTTTCCATCTTGCGAATTCATCGACATGTGGTAGAATCTTGTCCGGATGTAGCGGAACATCACACGCCACTTTTAATTAAATTTTAAATTTTAGATTATGATTTTTTTAATTTTATTGAGAGCGATTTTAAATTTGATTTTAGGAATGCTGACCTTGTGTCGGTAAACAACTTTTTTGATAATGTTGATTGGACAGCTTTATTTCACTTATTGGCTATTTCGGTTGCTGTTTCAAAGTTTTATAGTATATTGACGAATGGTTTTGAATTATTCGTTCCAAAGGTTTTTGTGGGTTCGATGTATACAGAATCATGGTTCAATCACCGCTTAAAAAACCTCACAAATCGTAAGTCTAGAGCATTTAAGAATTATAAGCGTTCTGGGGATATTAACGACAAATCTAGATATCGTGATTTATGCAAAGTGTTTAAATACCTCACCGATTTTCTTTACAAAATGTATGTTTTCCAGATCCAAAGTGAAATTTTGATTAAACTTAAATGATTTTTTTGCATTTATAAATCAAAAAAGAAATTCACGTGGCTATCCGAGGATTATGTCATGCAATAATGTTTCAGTCTCAGGATCTCATGAAATATGTGACGCGTTTGCCAAATTTTTTCAGGTCTCTTTTGATAACTATGATACTTATATCTAACTTTTCAGGTATCATTGATGGTCGCTAAGTGTGCGCTTTCTTTGTCTGTACCATTGCTTAATTTGTTTAATAAGAGTCTTTCAAGGGGAGTGTTTCCTGATATTTGAGAAAAACATTTATAGTTTCTGTTGTATATTTAAATCTTTTAGAAGGAGTGATATTGCATGCTACAGAGGTATCTCAATTCTCTCGGTTACACCTAAACTTTTTAAATCGTTAATAAAATCTATAATTGAGATTCATATTATTAAACGTATAAGTGCGCGTCAACTCGGCTTCGTTCGCGGTAAATCAACAATTACTAATTTGATGGTTTTTTGGGGCAATGTTTTCGAGACTGTTGGAAACCGTGCCCAGGTTGATGTTGTCTACACAGATTTTTCGAAAGCTTTGATTGAGTTCGGATCCGATTTCTTTCTAATAAAATGGATCGCATCTTATCTGACATCAAGACATCAATGTCTGAGTATTTCGTAGGTCCATTTCTTCGAAATTGTTATATCTTCTGGTGTTTTTCAAGGCAGCCCATGCCAGGTATGGGACCTTTATTGTTCACTATATTTATTGATGATATTGTTCAGTGCTTCCGGTTTTGTAAATGTCCATTGTATGCTGGCAACTTAAAAATGTATGCTACAAGTAATTCGTTAATTGACACTGCGCAATTGCAAGACGAACTTGTTGTCTTTTGTGATTGGTCCGCTTAGATTAAGTTGCCCTTGAACACGTGCAAATGCAAAGTAATACCTTTTGGTCGATCACGCTTATCTAGCATATGGGCCCCTTATTTTTTAATGGATGCGCAAATTAGCAGAGTTTCTGATATTCGTGATCTTGGCTTTATTTTTTCGTGCAACCTTACATTTAATAATCATGTGGACTACATTACAAGCAGAGGGTATTCCTTATTGGGTTTCATTAAGCGTAATGGGAGGGAACTTTATAACCCTCTAATGATTTGGGATCCCTTCTATCACACCCATTTCGAGAGAATCGAAAGTATTCAAAAATAATTTTTGTTTTATGCATTACGTCGTTTACCTAACTTGAACCCTGGTTTTGTTCGTGAACCCTATATAAATCGTCTTGCGTTAATAAATTTACAAACTTTAGAAAGCAGACGCTTGCCCACCAAAATTACAACGAAAAAGTGTTATTATGTTAGTTTGCCGTCGCTTTTCGGTCGTTTCGGCGATTAGATTTGAATTTAGTTGAAATTCGAAGAGTTGGCCAACGAAAAATGATTCGTTCTTCCTAAGGCGCTGTCTAACGTTTACAGCAAAAAATGAATATAAATATTTTTTAAAAGGACTGAAATGTTGAACAAAAGTATCGAAGTACTTTTTATTTTCAAAAGAACCGAAAAAAGTACTAAAGGATCAACTTTTTCATCCCTGGAGTATGGGAGTAAATAACCGGAACGCAATAGTATTTTCAAATGTTGATGTGTTAGTGAATGTTGTTTTTGTTTATTTTTTATTTGATGTGGTTTTCGATTCACCGAAAAAGAGCAAGCCTGCTCTTTCTGCTGTCAAACTGTTCGATTTGTCAAGAAAAGTCGCTCGGTCGAGCAAAATTGTTGTTGTTTTACGAATCTCGATTTTTTGGCAGATTTACTAACAAAACACAAATAGAACTGTCATTTTGAAAGCGTCATTTGTGTTTTATGTTTTTTTTGTGTTTCTGGTTTATTTACATATAAATATTTTATATTAAAGAATTAACCTGTTGTTTTTATGTTGTTATGCATATAACACAATGTGTTGTGTTTTTTATCGAGTGTAAAAATCATAGGATATGTTTATATAAACGTCAAAAATACATACATATATAATACGGAGCAACTGTTCGATTCACACAGCAATAGAGAGTGATCTTTCAAAGATTTGGTAAAAGGCGAATCGAAATCGACATGAGATTGACGAGAGTTAATTTTAAAATATTAGGGATTTAGAATATAAATTATTTTAGATTTTAAAATTTAAATGGGGCAAAAATCAGTAGCCGCCAAAAGCTAAACTTCAGCCAAATTATTTAAAAATGCTACAATATATTAAAATTATAGATAAAAAATAAATACTCCACTATATTGTACGTGTACATGTATTATAAATACTCCACTATATTGTACGCACTAATGTATTACATTCATTACTTACTATATGTATATATATATATATTGTTACGTTTTTGCCTTGTCAATCAAGGTTCGTATCACTGGATTGTGAATAATACAAAATCAATTTAATTTATCTCCAACGAATTTATTTATTTCACAAAATTTATTACAACACAGTTTATCAATCAAAATTCACAAAATCACTTTATATAAATTATTCTCAAATTTTACTGATCACTTTTACTTTTTATTTCGCACAAAAACACTTTTTAAATCACTTTTTAATTCCTTTTTAATCTTTATACTATCGCTTTCCAAATATTACTCTATCGCGTTCCAAATTATACTCATAATCTTACAAGTTTACTCTATCGCGTTCCAAATACTAATAATCGCGTTCCAAATACTAACAATAATCCCGATCTTGTTCGCCTTTTTATATACACAAACCAAGCTTCTCGAAAGTTCACTACTTTTCCAGTTGGAATAGCGTAGAAACATTACGTAACAATTTTTATCATGGAAAATTCCATTTAGTACAGTAAAGCATTGAGCTATTAGTTTTACTTATTGTATTACACACTAGGTGTCACCGTCACAATATATTGTGACGGTGACACCTAGTGTGTAATAGAATAAGTAAAACTAATAGCTCAATGTTTACTGTACTAAATGGAATTTTCCATGATAAAAATTGTTACGTAATGTTTCTACGCTATTCCAACTGGAAAAGTCGTGAACTTTCGAGAAGCTTGGTTTGTGTATATAAAAAGGCGAACAAGATCGAATTGGATTATTAGTATTTGGAACGCGATAGAGTAAACTTGTAAGATTATCAGTAATATTTGGAAAGCGATAGTATAAAGATTAAAAAGGAATTAAAAAGTGATTTAAAAAGTGTTTTTGTGGAAATAAAAAGTAAAAGTGATTAGTAAAATTTGAGAATAATTTATATAAAGTGATTTTGTGAATTTTGATTGATAAACTGTGTTGTAATAAATTTTGTGAAATAAATAAATTTGTTGGTGATAAATTAAATTGAATTGGTTTTATTCACAATCCAGTGATACGAACCTTATTTGACAAAGCAAAAACGTAACATTTTGGTGACAGCGGTGGGATTGTGAATAAAAAGATAAAGAAAATGATTCTCAACGAATTAAAAGTTCCAGAATTAAAAAGAGAACTAGAGAAACGGGGTTTGGCTACTGATGGTACTAAAGCAGCTTTACAAGCGCGACTACGTGAGGCCATGCAGAACGAAGGGCTGGACGCGGAACATTATGATTTTGGAGAGAAAGTAACGGATGCAGCAACCATAGAGCAGAAAGCAGAAGATAAACAACCGTTGGTCGAAAAGACACAAGAACATTCTGGAAGTTTCGATTTGTCGCAGTTAATAGCTGCTATGAACCAAATGACAGGACAGATGTGTCTCATGAAACAACAAAACGAACGACAAATGGTGAAAATTGAGCAGTCAAACCAAGAAATTAAGAATGAAATGGAACAACAAAATGTGCGACAGTTGGAGACTATAAACCAGTCAAACGATGAAATAAAACGACAGATGGAACAACAAATAGAGAAAATTGAACAACCAATCCAGGAAATTGCAGATGGGCAAAAGAGAATGGACGAGAAACTTCTCGAATTATCTACTAACATACACGGCGAAGTAGAGGAGCTACAAATGGAGATTCAAAAGGTTGACGAAAAATTAGAAACGAAGGTTCAACATGTTGAAGAGAAATTGCAAACGGAGATTCAACAAGTTGTGGAAAAATTTCAACGTCTCGAGAAAGATCTAACTGATGTCAAGGCAAGCGGAACAACGACGCAAGTAGTACAGACCGTTCAATCAGTTAAGTTAAAACCACCAAACTTCGACGGTACATCATCTTTCGGCATTTTCAAATTTCAATTTGAAACGGCAGCCAATCAAAACCGTTGGAATGATGAACATCTTGTCGCAGCGTTAATAGTGGCCCTTAAAGGTGAAGCAGCGGAGGCCTTACAAACAATTCCAGAAAAAGATCGCAACAGTTATCTCGAAATTATGAAGGCGCTGGATAGAAAGTACGGCAGTGACCACAAGCGTGAAATCTATCGAATGGAATTGAAAAGCCGCTACCAAAAGGGAGGAGAATCACTTCAGGAATTTTCATCGGCAATCGAGCGATTAGTACATCTAGCACATATCAGTACGTCGGCCGATTATATGGAAAGACTAAAAATTGACGCATTCATTGACGGCATTCGAGATCCAGAGACACGCAAAGTGGTAATGTTGTCACCTAAATCAACCTTTGCGGAAACCGTTGCGTTTGCGTTAACCATCGAGGCTGTGCAGAACTTCACCAGACCATCAGTATTTAGGCGTCAAATGAACTCAGACAAGAACGGCAGCATGGAGCGAATGGTACCGACAGTCGGAAGAGGCAGGCTTAGGTGTTGGAAATGTGACAAGTTGGGTCACATCTCAATGGACTGTCGGAAAGTAATACATGGAGAGAGGAGATCGCCACCTTTTATACGAGCAAACACGGAACGGTCGGGACAGAGGTCTAAAGGCAGCGAGCGAAGATGTTGGGTGTGTAACAGGATTGGCCACATCTCGCGAGATTGTTTGGAAGCAGGAGGAAAGCGGCACGGATTACCATCTTCCGTGGAAAGAGCACGAAGAGGAGAGCGGGAATCGGATGAGCGGATGGCAACAGTCGGTAAAGTGGAAAGGTTAGAAGTCAGTTTGAAGGAACCGAAGCTGGCTTCGCCGTCTGGTTGCCCCATAACATTCATCCCTGTTACGAGTAAAGCACGAGGCGGAAGCAGCGTCACAGTTTGGGGCGGTGTTGATGAGAGGAGGTGTATTATTACGCTGGATACCGGAGCAACCCACACAATTGTTCGGAAAGATTTGATCGCAGGAGCAGTGCAGCTAGTTGATGGGTTAAAATTAAGAATGGCAAATGGGGAGAGTGCAATGATTAAAGGGAAAAAGATCGTGAGCATAAGGATCGGCGAAACGCTTTTCCCACACGAAGTTCTGGTCGCAGACATTGTGGATGAGGTTATTTTGGGAACGGACTTCATGAGGATGAATGGCTTTGTGTTGGATTTTGGACGAGGAATATTGAGCAGCGATAACATCGAGCTGAATCTTAAATTTAACGGTACGGATGTGACAGTAAGGCGAGTAACAATCAGTCATTGCGAGGAGCTGTCATCGAAATCTGAAACAATTGTTGAGGAAACCAAAGAACACCAGGTTAAGCAGACATTGGATAAGAAGGGCCGAGTTGTGCGAGGTAGAGTGCGAGTGTCGGGCGACTGGATGAGAACTCGATGTGCCATACGGGTAAATGGCCAGGGATTACACGAGGGGCAATTGGTGTGGCTTCACAACTCGCAACAAAAGAAGGGGGACTTATCGGCGAAAGTGCAGCCTTTATGGACGGCACCCTACAGGACAAGAAAAGGACAAGGAGGTAAACCAATGGCGGTACATTTAGAGAGGCTGGCCCTCTACCGAGGAGGTAATTTCGGTCCTGTTCGGGACGAACAGGCTTAGGTGAGGGGTAGTGTGACGGTGACACCTAGTGTGTAATAGAATAAGTAAAACTAATAGCTCAATGTTTTACTGTACTAAATGGAATTTTCCATGATAAAAATTGTTACGTAATGTTTCTACGCTATTCCAACTGGAAAAGTCGTGAACTTTCGAGAAGCTTGGTTTGTGTATATAAAAAGGCGAACAAGATCGAATTGGATTATTAGTATTTGGAACGCGATAGAGTAAACTTGAAAGATTATTAGTAATATTTGGAAAGCGATAGTATAAAGATTAAAAAGGAATTAAAAAGTGATTTAAAAAGTGTTTTTGTGCGAAATAAAAAGTAAAAGTGATTAGTAAAATTTGAGAATAATTTATATAAAGTGATTTTGTGAATTTTGATTGATAAACTGTGTTGTAATAAATTTTGTGAAATAAATAAATTCGTTGGTGATAAATTGAATTGAGTTTGTATTATTCACAATCCAGTGATACGAACCTTGATTGACAAGGCAAAAACGTAACAATATATATTGTGACGGTGACACCTAGTGTGTAATAGAATAAGTAAAACTAATAGCTCAATGTTTTACTGTACTAAATGGAATTTTCCATGATAAAAATTGTTACGTAATGTTTCTACGCTATTCCAACTGGAAAAGTCGTGAACTTTCGAGAAGCTTGGTTTGTGTATATAAAAAGGCGAACAAGATCGAATTGGATTATTAGTATTTGGAACGCGATAGTGTAAACTTGTAAGATTATTAGTAATATTTGGTACGCGATAGTATAAAGATTAAAAAGAATTAAAAAGTGATTTAAAAAGTGTTGTAGTGCGATAAATAAAGTAAAAGTGATCAGTAAAATTTAAGAATAATTTATATAAAGTGATTTTGTGAATTTTTATTGATAAACTGTGTTGTAATAAATTTTGTGAAATAAAAAAATTCGTTGGTGATAAATTGAATTGAGTTTGTATTATTCACAATCCAGTGATACGAACCTTGATTGACAAGGCAAAAACGTAGCATTTGGTGACAGCGGTGGGATTGTGAATAAAAAGATACAGAAAATGATTCTCAACGAATTAAAAGTTCCAGAATTAAAAAGAGAACTAGAGAAACGGGGTTTGGCTACTGATGGTACTAAAGCAGCTTTACAAGCGCGACTACGTGAGGCCATGCAGAACGAAGGGCTGGACGCGGAACATTATGATTTTGGAGAGAAAGTAACGGATGCAGCAACCATAGAGCAGAAAGCAGAAGATAAACAACCGTTGGTCGAAAAGACACAAGAACATTCTGGAAGTTTCGATTTGTCGCAGTTAATAGCTGCTATGAACCAAATGACAGGTCAGATGTGTCTCATGAAACAACAAAACGAACGACAAATGGTGAAAATTGAGCAGTCAAACCAAGAAATTAAGAATGAAATGGAACAACAAAATGTGAGGCAGTTGGAGACTATAAACCAGTCAAACGAAGAAATAAAACGACAGTTGGAACAACAAAATCAGTCTAACCAAGAGATGAAACAACAAATAGAGAAAATTGAACAACCAATCCAGGAAATTGCAGATGGGCAAAAGAGAATGGACGAGAAATTTATCGAGTTATCCACTTCGCTACGTGAAGAAGTAGAAAAATTGCAAACGGAATTGCAAACTGAAATTCAACACGCTAAAACGGAATTTAAAATGGAGATTCAAGATGTGGAACATAAATTACAAGCTGAATTACAAGCGGAGGTTCAACGTCTCGGGAAAGAGCTAACTGATATCAAGGCAAGTGGAACAACAACACAAGTGGTACAAACCATTCAATCAGTTAAGTTAAAACCACCAAACTTCGACGGTACAACATCTTTCGGCATTTTCAAATTTCAATTTGAAACGGCAGCTAATCAAAACCGTTGGAATGATGAACATCTTGTCGCAGCGTTAATAGTGGCCCTTAAAGGTGAAGCAGCGGAGGCCTTACAAACAATTCCGGAAAAAGATCGCAACAATTATCTCGAAATTATGAAGGCGCTGGATCGGAAGTACGGCAGTGACCACAAGCGGGAAATCTTTCGTATGGAATTGAAAAGCCGCTATCAAAAGGGAGGAGAATCGCTACAGGAATTTTCATCGGCAATCGAGCGATTAGTACATCTAGCACATACCAGTACGTCGGCCGATTATATGGAAAGGCTTAAAATTGACGCATTCATTGACGGCATTCGAGATCCAGAGACACGCAAAGCGGTGATGTTGTCACCTAAAGCGACGTTCGCGGAAACCGTTGCGTTTGCGTTAACGATCGAGGCCGTGCAGAACTTCACCAGACCGTCATTAGTTAGGCGCCAAATGAACTCAGACAAGAACGGCAGCATGGAGCGAATGGTGCCGACAGTCGGAAGAGGCAGGCTTAGGTGTTGGAAATGTGACAAGTTGGGTCACATCTCAATGGACTGTCGGAAAGTAATACATGGAGAGAGAAGATCGCTACCTTTTATGCGGGTAAAAACGGAACGGTCGGAACAAAGGTCTAGAAGCAGCGAGCGAAGATGTTGGGTATGTAACAGGATTGGCCACATCTCGCGAGATTGTTTGGAAGCAAGGGGAAAGCGGCACGGATCACCAACTTCTATGAAAAGAGCACTAAGAGGAGAGCAGGGATCGGATGAACGGATGGCAACAGTCGCTAAAGTGGAAAGGTTAGAAGTCAGTTTGAAGGAACCGAAGCTGGCTTCGCCGTCTGGTTGCCCCATAACATCCATCCCTGTTACGAGTGAAGCACGAGGCGGAAGCAGCGTCACAGTTATGGGCGGTGTTGATGGGAGGAGGTGTATTATTACGCTGGATACCGGAGCAACCCACACAATTGTTCGGAAAGATTTGATCGCAGGAGCAGTGCAGCTAGTTGATGGGTTAAAATTAAGAATGGCAAATGGGGAGAGTGCAATGATTAAAGGGAAAAAGATCGTGAGCATAAGGATCGGCGAAACGCTTTTCCCACACGAAGTTCTGATCGCAGACATTGTGGATGAGGTTATTTTGGGAACGGACTTCATGAGGATGAATGGCTTTGTGTTGGATTTTGGACGAGGAATATTGAGCAGCGATAACATCGAGCTGAATCTTAAATTTAACGGTACGGATGTGACAGTAAGGCGAGTAACAATCAGTCATTGCGAGGAGCTGCCATCGAAATCTGAAACAATTGTTGAGGAAACGAATGAACACCAGGTTAAACAGATATTGGATAAAAAGGGCCGAGTTGCGCGAAGAGGAGTGCTAGTGTTCGGTGGCTGGATGAGGGATCGTTATGACAAACCAGCCAACGGCGGAAGATTTGGTGAAAAGCGGCTGAAACGGAACCGCGTTCTACAGTGGAAGAAGGATTCGTCGTCGAAATTGCAGCCTATATGGACGGCACCCTACAGGACAAGAAAAGGACAAGGAGGTAAACCAATGGCGGTACATTTAGAGAGACTGGCCTCTACAGAGGAGGTAATTTCGGTCCTGTTCGGGACGAACAGGCTTAGGTGAGGGGTAGTGTGACGGTGACACCTAGTGTCTAATAGAATAAGTAAAACTAATAGCTCAATGCTTTACTGTACTAAATGGAATTTTCCATGATAAAAATTGTTACGTAATGTTTCTACGCTATTCCAACTGGAAAAGTCGTGAACTTTCGAGAAGCTTGGTTTGTGTATATAAAAAGGCGAACAAGATCGAATTGGATTATTAGTATTTGGAACGCGATAGTGTAAAGTTGTAAGAATAAGTAATTTTTGGTAAGCGAAAGAGTAAAGATTAAAAAGGAATTAAAAAGTGAATTAAAAAGTGTTTTTGTGGAAATAAAAATTATAAGTGAACAGTAAAATTTGAGAATAATTTATATAAAGTGATTTTGTGAATTTGTATTAATAAACTGTGTTGTAATAATTCTTGTGTGAAATAAATAAATTCGTTGGTGATAAATTAAATTGAATTGGTTTTATTCACAATCCAGTGATACGAACCTTGATTGACAAGGCAAAAACGTAACAATATATATATATATATATATATATATATATATATATATATATATTAATTTAGTTTAGTTTAAATTGGTTCTTATGCTGTGTGCCTTAATCGACTAAACTAACTAACTAAAGTACGACGAGTTAGTTAATGCAATATTTAAATAGATGGCTTTAGTATAAAAGTCTCTATCTGTGCCTCAACTTACACTAAACTAAATTTAATCGCCAATAAACAAGGAAAATACCCAACGTAAAATTTAAACAAAAAATAAAAATTTATTCATGATATTGCCGCATTTTTTATTTACCAACACACTTTTGATGTATTATAAACGTCTTTTAAGCAACCAGAATTCAAGAAAAAACGGAAATATCGAACCAAAGTAATTTACAACACAATATATTTACGAGGTTATGTTATGTTGTTCAACATTTTTTTGCTTTAAATTGCAGCTTCCACGAAACCTCTATTCTTCTTATAATTCTACAATTTTTCAAGGAATTATGTCGAATAATAACCTCTTTATAAGACAGTATTTAAGAGTAACGGCTGACTCTTTAAATGTCATATGCGAACTATTGGTCCAGCGAGAAACTCCCAAATTGATTTTACGTCGTAAAATTTCCCATTAAATAAACCCTCTAGTTTAATACGGGCCAAAATAAATCTCTCTGTTTCATCTTGTGTCCCTGTACAAATACATAAAAAAAATTTATTAAATTTTATTTATTGAAATAAATTTGTAAATTATAACTTACAGCGAATTGTGTAATGGCGTTTCTCAATTTTTACTTTACCCTAATCCATTTTATTTTATTTTTGATTTTGATGTTCACTTGTTACAGTATAAATGAAAAGTCATTGAAAAGTAACCTCGTAAATTGACTTTTCGGTTGCCGCCTATGAAACAATAGCAGAAGCTTCAACTTTTTTTTAGTTTAGTTAGTTTAGTCGATTAAGGCACACAGCATTAATCTAAAAAAAAATTTTATTAAAATTGACAAAAAAAATTGTAAACCTAAAACATACAATTCAAAATGGCAATATTCCCATATTCCCAATCTAAAAAGCATGGGAAAAAATATTCCCATAGGAAGATAAGCACCAAAAAATTTGAACCGATTTCACCCGATTGAATAATTTTTGATGCTTACCAAAACCAACAAAAATGTTTATACAAGCCAAACAGTACAAACACTTAAGATATAAAAAAGTACGTAATCAGAAAGTATATATACACAAAACAAATAAGTATAGGTGATAAATTCATAATAAATATAGTGTACATTTTTTTGATAGTATCTGTGTAAGGAGCGAACGAGACGGCTTGTATAAACATTTTTGTTGGTTTTGTGCTTACTGGTACAAAAACACACGAACACAAATAAAATTAATGACAACACACAGTAACAAAATTTTATACTTTACATGGTGTACGTATACAAAACTCCCTGGGAGTAAATTCCCATGTACACAACAAAATCGCATTAATACTGATTCTTTCTATTTAATATTGTATGTATGTATTTCCATTCTACAATCTGTAAGGGTACGTGCATGTTTATTAGGTATATAACCTTGACGGGCACATTTGTTCCTATAAGCAGTTTTTATGGATAACGATACGTTATCCATAAAAACTGCTTATAGGAACAAATGTGCCCGTCAAAATTATATAACCTTTCGCTCATTTCAGGAATACTTTAATATTCGGTCCGTACGAATATCTTCAGAATTAAACAACATAAAAACTAAAAGAAGAAATTCGCTAAAAACTTCCACAATTAATTCATTGCTAATTACCAAACAATTAACCAAAAACTGTTCGATTGTTGAATGAAAACCGTAAAAAAATGTATTATCAAAATATAAATTTGCAAACTCCTAAGATTTCAGATTAGATTTTATTGATTTATGTTGTTTAATTCCTCTAGTTTGTAATTAATGAATTGATTTTGGGCTAAATGTGAAATACAAACAAAAATGCTGAAACTTAATACATATTACATAATGTTAATTTAATGTGATATTTAAAATAATTAAATTAAAATCGTACTGTGTTATTTTATTATTCAGTTTTTTGAGTTATTATGAAACTAAAATGTATAATTAGTTATACAAATTAATTGTATTTTTTTATATTTATTGTAATTTGTACGTTTTCGAGTATATAATATACTGTGATTTTTAATTTTGTTTAGTGCATGCATAGTATAATAAACTGTACTGAACTGAAATAAAAAATAAAATAGTTTAATTAATTTGTTTTTGTTTATTTTGATGCTCTTTTGTTTGTGGAGCCGATTGGAGCCGAATAGAAATTGGATTGGAGCTGCCCGTTTTTTTGAAATGACAGCGCTTTGTACTTTGCGTGAGCAACCGAGAAATTTTGTTTGAGATGGCACGTTAAAAAATGAAACAGAAGTATAAAACATAAAAAAACAAAATTTTCGGCTTTTTAAATTTGTTTTTCATTGGAGTAAATTATAATGTTCGCATTTTTTTCGTTCTTTTTTTACGAATGATGGTATAAAGTGATGATCACGGTGAGAGCATCACCGTGATTGATCATTGATCGCTCTTAGAGCACTCATTCGTACAACAGGGCCATGAATATTTACAAGCGTCTCGTTCGTATCTCGTATGTAGTATTATGGACCAATGCCATTACATAAATAGCCGTGACATCAGTCTAAAAAAGTCAAATCACTAGTATAAAGTTGTCTACATAAAAAGCCATGACACAAAAATGTGTGGTAGTATGTGTTAAGGGGATAAAGATTTTTATTTTCCTATGAAACGTAAACAAAATACTATGGGATTTTCAAACACATTTTTTTATATATCGTCTCTATTTTCAATTTAAATAAATATTTTTATTTACAAATATAAATAATTTGATATTAAATATATTGAAATGTAAATTGTGAACAATTTTGATTGAAATTAATAATCATTTATTAAGTAATTTTGCATTTTTATAAAAATATTTGTTTCTCAAAATATCGGCATGCTTCGTGTTCCTCTAATCATAAATACATAATAAATTTATTATGAAAATGAAATGTTTAGAGAAACACGAAGCACGACGATGTTTTGAGAAACAAATATTTTTATAAAAATGCAAAATTACTTAATAAATGATTATTAATTTCAATCAAAATTGTTCACAATTTACATTTCAATATATTTGATATCAAATTATTTATATTTGTAAATAAAAATATTTATTTAAATTGAAAATAGAGACGATATAAAAAAATGTGTTTGAAAATCCCATATGATTTATCATATCTTTATCCCCTTAACACATACTACCACACATTTTTGTGTCATGGCTTTTTATGTAGTGGCGTTGTATGTGTTGTGTAATCGAAGTACATTGTTCTTAGCGTATTTCTGATAGAGTGAAGTAGAAGAGGAACAAGACGTCAGTGGTTAACGGAGGTGCTTCGATAACACAATTAACCTAAAATGGATTAAATAAATTAACGATGTAATTAAAAAGCATTGTGTGTATAATTTAATTATAATCGGAGAAACAAAACATGGTGACAGCGGTAAACTAAGCTAAAATAATAAGATATCGCTCCATATAACAGTAATCGTGGAAATTACAAATTAAAAAAAAAAAAAAAAAAAAAAAATGCAAAATATTCAGGCGCCGGATAATTTTACATTTGACGCTTATTTTAAACCTACGAAAAATATAATATTTGAGCGATATAAATTTAATACAAGAATACAGTACCAAGGCGAAACTGTAGAGGAGTTCATCGGGGAGTTGCATTCCATAGCGGAAGGATGTGAATACAACATCTTAAAAGAAGAGTTAATTCGTGATAGAATTGTAGTCGGGGTGAACGATCGACGTATTAGTGAGGTCATGCAGTTAAAAACTAACCTCACTTTGAAAGAAGCAATTGAAATTACGCGAACGGCTGAACTACAGAAACAACAAACACAAGTAATATTTGAAGATAAAGAAAAATCGATAAGGGCAGTGACAGAAAATTCAAAACATGGGAATTTTTTTTCGAGCGCACATAGAAATCAGCAAAAATGTATGTTTTGCTTTAAGACGCCGCATGAGAGGGTAAAATGTCCTGCGTTTAGGGTAAATTGTTTATCCCGTGGCAAGAGGAGGCATTATGCAGTAGCGTGCTTTAACGCAAATAAAAAGGTGATGAAAGCAGCACAACCAGCTGTTTCAGGATTTAAATCAAATGTGGGTCAGAAGAGGGCAAATATGATCAAAACCGAAAGTATCGAAAAAGCGGAACTTCAATCAACGGAATTTACAATAGGAAATATTATTATTTATAATACTAAGGGTAGTGACGATAGTAGCTGGAGATTAGACATTTTGATTGTGGAATTCGGATGTCTCCACAGATTTTTGATCGATACCGGATCTGACTGTGTATGTATTGCGGGTAGCATGGTGCCAGAGGTGTTGAGGTATAAAATAGAACCTGCTAAGTTGGTTTTAAAGGGTCCTGATGGTAAGGCGCTGAATGTCAAAGGTAGGATTTTTTTAACTTTGAATCTAGAAAATGTAGAATTTAAATGTTTTGCATATATTGTTGAGGGTTTGCAGGTGTCAATTTTGGGGCGTAGGGCTATTATGGAGGTAATTGCATTAAAGTGTAAGCAGTTTTTAAATAACAGTTCGGTTCAAGTGTATACAGAATTTCCTGAGCTTTTTAAACCCATTGGGGAGTTCAAAGTAACGGTGTCAATAAAATTACAGCCGAACGCAATTCCGTTTGTACAATCTGTACCACGCACGGTGCCAATTTCGTTATTGGGAAAATTGGAAACGGAGCTCAAACGATTAGTAGAATTAGAAGTGATTGAACCAATTCAGGAAATAACAGAGTAGGTTTCACCTATTGTAATTATTCCCAAAGGACAAGAAATAAGACTGTGTTGTGATTACACGAAATTGAATAAATATGTCCAACGTCCATATTTTCCTATATTTAAGGTTGAATCGGTTCTGAATAAATTGCAGGGCGCTCAGTGGTTTTCCAAAATTGATATTAATAAAGGATTTTACCAAATTAAATTAGATAAGACAAGCCAGTTGCTTACTTGCTTTATTTGTCCTTTCGGTCGTTTGGTTTTCAAAAGGCTTCCTTTTGGAGTATCGTGCGCATCAGAATATTTTGTTACGCAATTTTCCCAGGTAATAGCAGGAATCCCAAACGTGGTGTTCCATGTGGATGACATCCTCATTTACGCTAATTCGATTGAGGAACACGATGGAATTTTGAGACAGGTGTTAGACAAATTAAAGCAAGAGGGCATAACGATTAATAAGCAAAAATGTGAGTTTGGTGTTCAAAACATCAAATACCTAGGGCATTGCTTGTCGGCAGCGGGTATATCGGTGGATCCAGATCGTATTGGAGCGAAAATGGAATATTCCGCACCTAAGAACAAAACAGAGCTCCTCAGGTTTTTGGGCATGTTGAATTTTGTAAATCGATTCATTAGAAATCGATCAACTCTGCTTGAACCTTTGAATTCGTTGTTGAGAAATGGTATGGAATTTGTATGGGCAATAAATCAACAACAGGCATTTTTGAAAATTAAAGAAATTTTATCAGAATCACCAACCCTTGCGTATTTTGATACATCAAAGAAGATAGTAGTTAGTGCGGATGCTTCATCCTATGGTATTGGGGGTTGTTTATTACAAGAGAATTCGGAGGGAGTAAGAGAAATTGTAGCATATGCATCGCGAACTTTAACGGATGCTGAACGTCGTTATTCACAGATTGAAAAAGAGGCTTTAGGTTTGACTTGGGCTGCTGAAAAGTTTGCAGAATATATACTTGGTTTGAAGGTGATGCTTGAAACAGACCATAAGCCATTGATCCAGATTCTTCAATCAAAGGATTTGGATAGTCTCACTCCTAGACTACAACGTTTCCGAATTAGATTAATGCGGTATGACTATGAGGTGGTTAATGTACCAGGCAAACAATTAGTGGTTGCGGATGCTTTATCTCGTAGTCCAGATAGTAGCACAAAAGAATTGTATGATGAAATGGGTATTGAAGTGGAAGCATTTGTTAATTTTGTTAGGGAAAATTTTCCTATTAAAGATAGTTATATGGAAAAGATTAGAAAGTATCAAGAATTAGACGAGGTTTGCAAAAATTTGAAGCGTTATTGTGATGAAGGATGGCCAGGGAGAAATAGATTGTCGGAGTTTATGTGGCTGTACTATCAGCATAGAAATGATTTTAATGTGATTGACGGGGTATTATTGAAAGGGCAAAGAATTATTATACCACCTGCATTGCAGAGGGAAGTGATCGAATTTATTCATTTAGGGCATCAGGGAATAGTCAAAAGCAGACGTCGTGCACAAATCTCGGTATCCTGGTTGGGTTTAAGTTCACAACTAGAGACATATATTCGTAACTGCCCGCAGTGTGTTGAGGAGAGAGAGAATTATAGAGAGCCGTTCGAAAGAGAATTAATCCCAACGCGTCCAATGGAAAAAACTGCAGTGGACCTATTTAAGATTAACGGTAAATGGTATTTTATATTTACGGACTATTTTTCGAGATACTTTGAAATTTCGCAACTAAATACTATGAATGAAGAGTGCATAGTTAGATGTATGCACATAATATTTTCAAGGTTTGGTATATGTGATGTTTTGCGAACGGATAATGGCCCTCAGTTTCAAGCTAAATTTCGAAGGTTTGCTCAGGAGTATAATTTCGTCCATGTTACAAGTAGTCCGTACTACAGTCAGTCCAACGGTGCTGTGGAGGCAGCGGTTAAAGTAGCTAAGAGTATTATAAAAAAGAATTCGAGTTTGGAATCAGAAGTTTACAAGGCAATGTTGAGTTATAGGACAACACCTCTTTCAAATGGTTATTCACCGGCTGAATTGATGTTGGGTCGAAAAATTAAGTCTCATTTGCCAGTGCTCCCGAAGTTACTGGTTCCTAGTTATCCTAAAAATGTGTTAAAGAATGAGGAAATCCTTAAGGATAAGCAAGTACAAAATTATAATAGAAGACATAATACTAAGAAATTATCGGAACTAAATGAAGGAGATGGTGTTTGGATAACCGATTTGAGACGATATGGAAGAGTGGTAAGGAAATTGCAGTATCCTAATTCGTATTTAATTAAAGCAAGTGGTGGAATATACCGTCGAAATAGATTTCATATGATACCGGCTCCTTATTTACAGAATAGAGGTGAAGACGATTACGGGATCCAAATACCAACTTCTTATACCGAATTAAATAACGACAGAAACGAGATTGAAAGAAATAATGTAAGCGTGAGGGTATTAATGAAGAAAATACTAATTCTGATTCTAGGCTTCATTTACGTCGGCAGTGCGTATTGCCTCAAAGGTTTAAAGATTTTGTAATGTAAGTTAGTATAAGAACATTGTTTATATATATATATATATATAATATATATATATGTGAAAAGAGGGATGTTGTGTAATCGAAGTACATTGTTCTTAGGGTATTTCTGATAGAGTGAAGTAGAAGAGGAACAAGACGTCAGTGGTTAACGGAGGTGCTTCGATAACACAATTAACCTAAAATGGATTAAATAAATTAACGATGTAATTAAAAAGCATTGTGTGTATAATTTAATTATAATCGGAGAAACAAAACAGTATGGACCATGATATTTTGGTTGGATTAGGACTTTTTTTGACTCATTTGAATTAGAAAACGTGCCAAGGTACTTTCGTTTGCGTGCGACTCAAATAAATTTAAAGAGGAAATCCATTTTGGCCTTAAAAAGTTAAAATTGAATTAATGTGGGAACAACTAACATTAATATATGTGGTAATTAGACACGAGAAAAGCAAGTCGCGTTCGTTTTATTGCCCTTCCTTGCCCAGCTTCTGCCCTTCGCATTAGACTTTTGAAAGCGAGAGAACGATCACGATTATTCGACCCGCTGCTTAATTTGGATACGAAGAATTCACACACGAATTAACTGACCACCGCTTTAAAACCGGACACGTGGTATTTACAATTCTACAACAATGGTATAAGCTTTGGTATCTGAATTTCGGAGACGGTGAATTGTACCTTATAAGTGAATATTATGCAGAAATTCAAACCGGACTCATTGGTGACACTTTGTTTATGGTCCTTCGAACCGTATTAGCGCCCTTTTTTTTTAATAAATCCGTTTGTAAATTCAATAAAACTGCCAAAATTTTTATTAATTAACAAAAATCGTTTTTAAACTGCGATAGGGAGAAAATTAAAGTAGAAAGTTATTCAGAACGTATCGAACAATAGTTGTGAAAGTATCGATTTTTTTTGGGAAATTAATTACGGTCAGTGAATTAACTACAAAATTTCGGAAACTATAGCCATTAACCGCATATTGAGGGGCCTTGAAAATATTAAAGCCCGACTCTTATAACGGAAATAAAAAATTGAGAGCGATTGAAAATCGAAAAAAAATGTGAACGACGAATTTGAACCGCGAATTTGCCTATCTGAATAACATCGATTATATTTAGGAAATTTATTTTGGTTTGAAGTGTCAATTAATGAAATGATCGAAATAATACAAACTCAAAATAAATTTCTTCAAGAATTACGAGATCAACACGCCGATCAATTCAGTGGAAATCTGGAAATTGGGCGTACAAGGAAGGAGATTCCAGAGGCAAATGATAAAATAAATAATGGGATAAGTAAGTTAGGTGATTATTGTGAAAAAGTCTCCTTAGATTTAGGCGAAGGAAAGGGTGACGATGAAAATGATGTGAGCGGTACAGATATAGTGTTCCAACCGAAAGAACCGATCAGGCATGGCAACGTCATCAAATCGAAAACCACTTGAGGATTCATTTAATAATTCGTCATCAACGAACAAGAACAATGGCATTAATCAGAACTTCGGGTTTTCGAAATTCGAGGTGGAAGCTTAAAACAGTTAAATATTAAATTTATTTTAATCTTTGGGCCTTTGGGCTGTTAATTTACAATCTTTATTTCATATATAAACATAGTAGTACGACATAAAACGACATGCGGTAAATAATCGCGACATCACTCAGCTCCTCCGTCTCCTCGTCAGTCATCAGCTCCTCTGCCCCTCGTCCATAAACATCGAACTCCTACCGTAACAACTCATTTACGGGTATATATGCGGGTCTATACAAATATACGGAATTATGAGATTTTTGACTTTTTTTTAATGAAGCTTAAATTGGATACTTTTAATTTTTTCTGAGTGGTTCCAACCAATCGATCTGTCGCACTAGCCATGTTTTCTTTTTGTGACGACTCTTCGAGTTGTATAAGTCGTAAAGGTCGTAACTGCGGTCGTTGACTCCGTTTGGTTGAGATCTTGAGATTTGTTTTTTTTTCTATCGTGTACAGTCACTGAAACTTATTTTCATTTCCAACCCTTAAAATATCCTTATAAACCAAAACCAAACCAACAATTCACAAAAAAATATCCAAATTAACTCAGAAGCACGTGACACTCGCGCTCCGCGTGCTTTCGCTTTCAAACATATTTTTACATATATCATGGGAATGAACAGAATACTTTTTTAGTTCAGCGCATGTCAAACGAAGAAGGGATTCTCGGGTATTTCGGGTATAAGAAAAAAATTAGTTTCATTCATTCATGAAACATATAAGATAAAGATTGTCCAACTCTTACGAAGAGTAAGCATGTAAAGATCCCTTGCTTTAATAACCATTTCGAATTTTGTTCTCTCATTTGCATACGGCGGAGATCCGAGAGGCAGTCCATCCTGAACTTACCCAAGTGTTTGTGCCTTCTGAGAGCCAATGCTGGACACGAGCAAAGGAAGTGGACCAACGTCTCTTCCTCCTCTTCGTCCAAGCAGCTTCTGCAGAAGTCATTTGCCTCCAGACCCAGCCTTCTTGCATGTTATCCAAAAACGCAGTTTCCCGTGAGAATTCCTACGACCATTCTTAATTCACGTCTGCGTAGGGATATTAATGCCCTAGTGCGCCCCAAGTCCAGCTTTGGCCAAACTTGTCTTGTAACTCTACAGGTGAGGGTGTTAGACCACCTTTCCCCCGCCGAGGATAGCGACTGCTTCCCAAGTGCTTGTCTCAGGGCTGTGATATGCCTCCCCAGACTTGCCCTTTCCGGTTGCAGCTAGAGAGTCGTACCATGCCTAGAAAGTTCATCCGCCCTGCAGTTCCCCATGACGCTCGAGTGACCTGGGACCCAGATTACCTTGATATTGAAATGCTCACCCATCACATTCAGAGATGAGTGACAACTCAACGCCACCCGTGACGCCAAAGGCACCGATTCTGTACATAACTTTATTGTAATATATTTGTTTTTTTTTTAATTATCACTTAAAAATAAATTATTTTTCAACAAATTGAATTTATTACTATAAAATTAAACGGTATCAATCGAATAAAACTAATTTACATAGTTAAAAAACGAAATAAAAAATTTTAATTTACGAAGCTCAAAGCCGAGGCGCCTGGTATGAAAAGTACTTAAGTGCGAGAAATATGTCTCGGCTAAATGTCGATTGGAACATACAAAAAAATATGACATAAGAAAAACATAACCTCTAAATTTTTAATTCACGTAATACCAAAAAATAATGCGATAGTGGTTTAATTTTTAAAATTTTTGATGATAAAATATTAAAATAAATATTTAAAAAATAAATTTTAGCTTTATTGTTGTTAATTATTATCAAATATCACCTAGCGGAGAATGTTGACGTAACTGCTTGTAGCTCCTCTTGAAAAAATAGGTAGATCAGTTGCGAGTAGATGATTTAGCACAGACATAAACCATAAGTGCTTATAAGTACTTGTGATGGTCGATTGGAAAACCACTATTAGGACTATCACCACCAGAATACTGATTAAGACTTTCGTCTTAAAAAAAATAATTTACAGACTGGGTCTTAGCTATGTTATGTATTTATTATAAATGTAATAAATATAATGTACTTTATTATTATTAGTTTTCTTTATTTCAATTCTTATACATTTGTGTTCTCTTTATGATCTAAAACTAAAGCTAACATATCTCGAACGTCTATTGCTTATTCACCTTTAGTGTTACCATATTTCGTTCAGTTACGTTCAGGTGGGTGCGTTCACATACATACTCGTATACAATACTTTCCCTTTTTCAACAGATTACTTAAATTTAAGATCTTTAAATTTCCCTCACTTAACTAAACGTTTATCCTTATCATTTCTTTAACATTTTCAATATGATTCTTTGAATTCATTTTATCTGTATACATTTAACTGTATATATTCTACAATTTTTTTTATTTTTTTTATTTATTATTTATTTAGTACTTGACATAATCTTTAAATCTAACAGGCTCTTTCGTTTCCCTACCTGATCTTCTAACAGAGCTATTGTTTCCAACTTCACTGTTACTGCGTATCTCAGGAAAATCTGAATTATTCATTTTAACATTATTACAATCATTATTATTATCATCTGAACTGTTATTTTCGTTATCAATTCCTACACTAATATTTTCATTTTGGACTAACTCATTTGGTACAGTTTCATTACTATTATGTACATTTTGACTATGTCTATATTTTCTGTATAAGTTGTAGAAACCAGAATTCTTTCTGAAATGTGATTTTCTCAAATGATTCGATGTCCTCCTCAATACACTACCATGTTCCGTTTCTATAATATACGATCTCGGTGCTGAGGGTTTATAATACTTCCTTTTAGCCATTTATTTTTGTCTATGTAAACTATATTTTCTCCTTTATCAAATTCCTGTCTTGGTCTAGCATTTCGATCATAATAGTTCTTGACTTTCCAATTTTTATATTCTAGTTTATTTTGAATTTTCTTTTAATTTCTTGCATTCAATAGTTTTTCATTTATTGGTAGTTTGGTCCTTGTTAATCGTATCTCGGTGAACTTGTGATCAATTCTATATTCCATTCTTTCGCGAATTCTTTAAATGCGTAGCTATATTAAATGGTACATCATCACTTACGAACTGATTAGGTATGCCATGTGTGGCAAAGATGTGTTTTAATGCACCGATTACGTCTTGAGCAGTCTTATTTTTAATTTCAACGATCTCTATTTCCAACTTCACCAATATCACAAGCTACCTTCATAAAGGGTCTTGTTGGAACTTCATGCTGTTGTAAAGGCTCTTTAATATTTGTCGATCGATATTGTTCACATAAAGGACATGCTAAAATTAAATTCTCTATTCCTGAATTGATATTTGGCCAGGATAGAAGGTGCTTTGCTCTATGCTTTGTTTTTAGTATTCCTTGGTGACCTTCATGCAATCTTGCTAGCATCTCCTTTCTTAATTTACCCGGAATTACTAATCTATTTTTATAAAATATTAATCCGTTTTCCACAATTAGGTCGTCTTTATACTTTAAAAATCTTTTAACCCCCTCATCTAAGTTAATTTTATTTTTCGGCCAACCATCTATAATGCACTCCATTACTTTATTTAGAGTATCGTATATTTTAGTTTCATTTCTAAATATTTCTTCCTTTTGTTTTCCTACATTTATTGTATGCACTATCTCTACAAGATCTTCTTCTTCATTGTCTCCTTCAATATTGTTTCTTGATAACAAATCCGCTATTAACATCTTTTTGCCTGGCAAATAAGTTAATATAAACTTATATATTACTAATTTGAGCCGCATTCTTTGAATTCTTGATCCGTGTGACCCTGCTATATCCTTTTTCATTAAATTTACTAAAGGTTGATGATCAGTATGTATTTCTAATTTTCGTCCATAAATGTAATGGTGGAACTTCTTGCATGCAAAAACAATTGCAAGAAGCTCTTTCTCGATCTGTGCATATTTTCTCTCGCAGTCTGACAAAGAGCGGGATGCGTAAGCTAAAGGTTTTCCTTCTCGTAAAAGTACTGATCCAATACCATCTTTTGAAGCATCAGTTTGAATAAGTATATCTTTATCCTTATTAAAAATTCCTAATGCTGGAGCTTCCTTTATCACGTTCTTCAGTTTCTTTAATGCTTCAGATTGCGTTTATTCCCATTTAAAATCATTTCCTTTCTTAATCAATTCCCTTAGACTTGACGTTAAATTAGACATGTTTGGAATATATAATTAGCCATGCGTAATATGCTTTGAAGCTCTTTATCATTTGTGGGATCCTTAATGTTTCCAATTGCCAAAACGCGTTTCGGGTCTGGTACTATTCCTTCCTTTGAAAATATGTGTCCCAGATATTTAACTTCCTTGACTTTAAACTGGACCTTATATATTTTTATTGAATCGTATGTTCAATCTTCTTGCTCTATTTAAAACTTAATTTAATTTTTTCTCGTGCTCCTCTTCCGTTCTAGCAGTTATTAGGATATCATCGATATATATAAATGCTCCTTTGATGTCAATATTTGATCTAAGCATATTCTTAAATCTTTATTTGGCTTCTCGATTATTACAAGATTATTGATCAATTCCACAGCATAGTCTACTTTTGATATTATTCCTGCTATTTCCATTTTATCTAATGTCCTCTTAAAATTTTCTTTTAGAGATATAGGAAGTTTTTGAGCTCCTTTGATTACTGGTTGAGCATTATCTTTAATTTTGATGTGACATTTTGTTGGCATGCATCCCAAACCCTCAAATAAATCCTTATTATTAAAAATTATCTCATCTTTGCTTTTAATTGCATGTACTTGTATCTTTTCTTTTTGAATAGTAATTAATCCTAAAAATTTAATAGTTTTTAATCCCAGAATCGGACGTGTCTTATAATCTTCAACAATGATAAACTTTTGCATCGTATCAATATTTTTGTACGAAATAAACAATTGAATTTTACCTAATGGTCTAATAATGTGACCTCCAAATGCATCTAAGACAATTTGTGTTTTTCTAATTTAATACTACTAACTTTTAATCTTTTATAGATATATTCTGTGGTATCACAATGGACCGTCACCGGTCTAAGTGTGCATAAGCAGCCACTCCAACCTAACCTAACCTAACCTGGAGTGAGACGAGAGACATTCCTCCGGCGAAGAGGCGATACAGAAATCGCCGCTCGGCATTCCGAATTCTCGAGAAGTGGGCTGCGACCCCCGAGGGGCAGCTCACGGAAGAGCAAAGAACATCAGTAGCTTGGGCAAGGAGCACTGTGGGCTGCGGAGGCTCGGAAAGGGACCATGTGTCGAAAAGACAGCGGTCCCAGGACGAGGTGGAAGTAGTCAACAGCAAGCGAGCCAAGTTGGTGACTGACAAGAAGCCGAGCTCCAACTCAGGGACAAAGCTGTTCAGCGATGTCCTGAGGTAGGTTGTGTTGATGCTAGCCGTTATTGACGAAAGTCAAGAAGATGGGAGCATCACGGCGGAAAAATGGAGGTTGGTGTGTAATGCACTCAACCTTGTTTTTTTAAAGGTCCTGGTGAAAATCCGGGACCACCCCCATCCTGCAGAGATGCGGGATGGTATCAAGGGCGTGTGAAGATGACTGCATGTTCGGACTCTAGATCTGTGGATCTATATAAAAAGGCTATAGCCAAAGTAGGGGAGGTGTGGCCAGGCGCAAAGCTTGCGGCAGTTAGCCGGGAGGAAATTCCCAGCAGGCCGAGGGCACGTATCTGGCTGCCATCCGAACCGACTAGTCCTGACGAGGCTTTGAAAATCATTCAGGCCAGTAATCCGAATCTTCCGACTGGAAATTTCAAGATCGTAAAGCAGGAGGAGACGAAGGGGGGCTCGAAGTTATCAATTATGGTAATAAATAAGGAGTCCCTTGCCCTTCTTCACAAAACGAAGGGAGTAATTGACTTCGGTTTCGGGTCAATTACTCTCAACGTTTATAAAAAGGATGAGGCGGAAGCGAGTACGGGAGGCCAACCGGACGATGCTGGTAACCCGCTCAGGCCTGAAGGGGGTACCAGCAGCATGGGAGGAGAAGCTGAGGGTAGGGGGAGAGTGAATCCGGCGACTTCGGTCTGGTAAGGATTCACTTGGAAGATGAGGAGGGGCACATAAGCGAAGGAGCTGGTGTACCGATGGAGGAGGATGTCGGCAGCCCGGGCACTGATAAGTCCTCTACAGAGGGTACAAGGGTTAGCGAGACGGACGAATCCAGCGCATCCCAAAATACCGGGAAATAATATTCCTGCGGTAGCAGGAATATACTTTAGAGGTAGGTAGAGGTTAAAAGGTTATGATTAAGATAACACAAATTAACCTTCACTATTCTAAGGCTGCTTCGGCAGCTCTACTCCTCAGGCTGACTAGGTCGGGTGAGGATGTGATATTAATCCAAGAACCTTGGATTAATAACAACAGGATCTGTGGCCTCAGAACCAAGGGGTACAAAATTGTATCCTCTAGTAAGTCTGGGAAGATCAGATCTTGTATTCTTGGGAAAAATAATATTAATATTTTCCTTCTCTCTCAATACAGCAATGGCGACACTACTGCAGTTAGCCTGGAAGTAGGAACTTATAGATTCTGGCTAGTTTCAGCCTACATGGACCGGGAGAAGGAGGTTCCTCCGGATAACCTGGAGGAGCTGATCCGTGAAGCGGAACAATCAAAGGTAGGTGTGGTACTGGGAGTTGATGCTAATGCGCATCACACTATCTGGGGAAGCACGGACATTAATGAAAGAGGTGAGTCACTTTTTGATTATTTGATGAGTACTAACCTTTCAGTGTGCAATATTGGGCGGTAACCCACATTTATTACTAGTAACAGGCAGTTCTAGACGTGACCCTTGCCTCAAATAATATTCTTTATACGGTTAAAAATTGGAGGGTGGATAAGGAACACTCCTTTTCTGATCATCGATATTTAACCTACAGCCTCGATATTCACCCTCCCGGGAAGCCTTCAGGAACCCTAGAAGGACCAATTGGAGCAAATATGGGGAATTATTGGAGGATATGTTAACGTCGAGGGCTATGGAGCCCCCGACGACCGTTGGGGAGTTGGAAGACATTGTGGCTAGCAATGACATGGAAGACATTGTGGACCGTTGGGGAGTTGGAAGACATTGTGGCTGCCTGCCCACTGGCTAAGCCTAGAGGTAGGCAAAAACCAGTATGGTGGTCCAGGGAACTGGGAACCTATCGTAAGGCTTATAGGACAGCCTTTAATAGAGCCAAAAATACAAGGGAGGCTCAAGATTGGAACTCCTATAAGGAGAAACTCGGAATTTATAAAAAAGAATTAAGAAAGGCACAAAGGAGGTCTTGGAGAATCTTCTGTGATAAAATGGAAGAGGTATCCGAAACCTCTCGCCTTAGGAAGATTCTTTCCAAAAATACAGCTAGTCCGAGTTTTTTGATAAAACCGGATGGATCTTGGACAGCTTTTAGTGGAGAATCTCTGGAGCTTCTCTTCGAGACACACTTCCCAGGGAGCTTTGAAGACCTGTTGGTGCGTAGCAATCATCAGGAATCACTGTCAGTGTTCTCAGAGGATATCGTAACCAGGAAACGGCATTTAAATCGGCTGGTCCGGATCAAACTATACCAGCGGAACTTCAAAACAACTCAGTAATTATTCTTCCCTACCTGGAAGCTATATTCAAAGGGTGTTTGAAGCTGGGCTATATTCCTAGGTACTGGACGGAGGTTAATGTGGTGTTCATACCGAAAGCGGGGAAAAGCTCACATGTCTATCCTAAGGACCTAAGATCAATAACTCTATCATCCTTTCTTTTGAAAACCTTGGAAAGGCTGCTGGATATATACATCAGAGATAAAATAGGTGCCAGGAAGTGGGCATCGTTTCACCATGCGTACACAAAGGGTAGATCTGTGGGCACTGCTCTGCACGCCTTGGTGTGTACGATTGAGAAATCGATTAATTCGAAGGAATTCTGTTTGGTGGCCTTCCTGGATATAGAGGGCGCCTTTAATAATGTGAAAGCAGAGGCAATCAAGCAGGGATTGTCATTTTTGGAGGTGGACGTTGCTTTGATAGGGTTAATCAATTATATGCTAGGAAGCAGGATTGTTAGCTCGAAGTTGGGGGACTCCACCATCAAGAGGCGAGTAACTAGGGGAACCCCGCAGGGGAAGGGGTTCTGTCCCCTCTTCTCTGGAATATTGTGGTAAACGGGTTACTACTAGAATTGGAGAGAGAGGGTATTGAAGTTATCGCTTACGCAGACGACGTAGCTTTAGCTGTTACCGGGAAACTCCTGGGCACGATTGTAGCCGTAATGCAGAATGTGCTTACCATCGTTACGAAATGGGCTGGCAAATGTGGACTTGGTATTAACCCGTCCAAGACAGAGCTGGTACTCTTCACTAAGAAATACAAAATCCCGTTAGTTGTCCCTCCTACCTTAAATGGAACGAGACTTGTTTTTACTGATAGTGCTAGATATCTGGGCATTATCTTGGACAGTAAGCTTAGTTGGAAGCCCAACATGTTGGAGAGAATAAACAAAGCTACTATAGCTTTGTACTCCTGTAGGAACGCCATTGGTCATAGATGGGGTCTAAAGCCGGAGCTGGTACACTGGCTCTACACCGCTGTAGTGAGACCTGTACTCATATACGGGGTGGATGTTTGGTAGCCAGCTCTCTAAGGTAACTTATAAAAGTAAGATTGAGAGAGTGCAAAGAACGGCCTGTATGCTTGTTAGCGGGGCACTGAGGTCGATACCGACAAGTGACAAGTGCCCCAAACAGATGGCGGCAAATACGGCTGTACGACTTGCAGCCGACTCTCAGTGGAGGTGTCTTAGTATAGGACACTCTACTATTGTTAGATCGTTGAATATTGAGATGGCGAATCATGATTACATTAAACCTACTCTACGCTTCGAGAAGCGATTTCGGAACTCCTTCACTTCAAGGGAATCCTGGAGGGATAGACCGTTATCGGAAACCGAAGCGTTGCAATTCTTCACAGATGGCTCCAAGCTAGACGGCAAAGTGGGAGCTGGAGTATTCTGTGACAAATTAAATGTAAACATTTCTATTCGTCTCCCTGATTACTGCACGTGTACCAAGCTGAAGTCGTAGCGATTGAGGAGGTCATGACATGGTTGTAGCATAATGTGTTATCCTCAGACGATATCACAATGTATGTGGACAGTCAAGCGGCGATCCGGTCGTTAGAATCGGTGTCTTTGGCGTCACGGGTGGCGTTGAGTTGTCACTCATCTCTAAATGAGATGGGTGAGCATTTCAATATCAAGGTAATCTGGGTCCCAGGTCACTCGGGCGTATGGGGAACTGCAGGGCGGATGAACTTGCAGACATGGTATGACTCTCCAGCTCCAACCGGAAAGGGCAAGTCTGGAAAGGCCTATCACAGCGCTGAGACAAGCACTTGGGAAGCAGGCGCTATCCTCTGCGGGGGAAAAGTGGTCTAACACCCTCACTTGTAGAGTTGCAAGGCAAGTTTGGCCAAAGCTGAACTTGGGGCGCACTAGGTCATTAATATCCCTACGCAGACGTGAATTAAGAACGGTCGTAGGAATTCTCACGGGACACTGCCTTTTTGGAGAACATGCAAGAAGGCTGGGTCTGGAGGCAAATGACTTCTGCAGAAGCTGCTTGGACGAAGAGGAGGAAGAGACGCTGGTCCACTTCCTTTGCTCGTGTCCAGCATTGGCTCTCAGAAGGCACAAACACTTGGGTAAGTTCAGGATGGACTGCCTCTCGGATCTCGAAAACATTAAAGTGCGGGACGTCTTACGCTACATAATTAGCTCGAAATGGTTCCAATAGGGGTAAAAGGGGAGATATTCTGTGGTACCGCACAATGGACCGTCACCGGTCTAAGTGTGCATAAGCAGCCACTCCAACCTAACCTAACCTAACCTAACCTACTCTTCTTTACTTAAATATATTTGTTATTTATTTAACTAGAACAAATTTATTAAATTTTCATCCTATAGTTTCAATCTGTTTTGTAATCCGCCCATTTTGTTTTTTTTATATGTGTATGCATTCTGCTTGTACATTGCAATTTTCTTTGATGTAAAAAATATTTTTTTATTAATAATTCCAATAAATTCAATTCTATAAATTTAAATTACACTTAATTAAATTTTGGAAAAATTTAAATAAGAAATTTTATAATAATAAATAATAATTTTAATATATGTATATGTACATATTAAAAATTAAACACATCCAACATTTCATTACTTTTTTTCTCTATACGAGAAATTATAAATTATGATGCTTAAGACTGTAGTGTACGGAATTACAAATCGTTGTTTGTTGGGAAAATGTCAATGTTAAAAAATATAGAAAAAACTACTCATCGGGTAACACGTATTCGATGTTATCTTTGCTGATAAAAAAAATAATCATTAAAAAAGAATACTTTTCCTTGTTAACACAAAAAAAATCCGACGCCATTTTTTTTTGGTAGTCATTCTAGTGTTGTATAAAAATATAAAATTATCATTTTTTTGTAATAACTAACTTGTAAACGGATTTGTTGTTTTAAAATAAATAAGCCTTTTAAAACTAAAATAATTCTTATGTTGTGGGTTTAGTGAAAACGGCAAATCGAAAAAAGCATTGTATCAAACTCTGTTTTCGTCCACATACACATTCGTCCACAATACATTTGGTGTATATTCGGTCGATCGCTGTGAATCAAAAGCGAATCTATACGCATACATCATCGATTTCGCGCATATCACGTGTTAATCTACGCTAAACAATATCTATCCCGGAACGTCTCAAAAATTAATTGGAGTCAGATTTAAAGAAATTATATGGTCATAAACACGAGGAATAAGTTGGAGCAACAATCAGTGAAGCGCTCCAAATTATACACCACGTTACTGCGTGTTCCACCTCGCATCACCAACCATAAGACCATCAAATGTGTCGATGCTACATAAGACCGTGTTTTAAAAATAATTAATTTTTTAGTCTTTGACTTAAGTCTTAGCTAAGACCCAGTTTGTAAATTATTTTTTTTAGGACGAAAGTCTTAATTGGTATTCTGGCGGGGATAGTCTTAATATTATGTACTAAAAACTCTCCAAAGATTGTGTAGAGCTGTTAAATGGTACTTTTTTCCTTTTTGTGTTTGCTTTTCTTTGCTTAAATACCATTTTTATTTATTTAACTATCTATTTAACTTTTTATATATTTGACTATTTTGCAATACGTCCATTTTATTTTTTCATGTGTGTATGTGTTCTGTTTGTACACTGCAATCTTCTTTGATATAAAAAATATTTTATCCACTTTTAATATATAATAGCCCGATAACTATGCTGATTTCAAATAAAGAAAATGTAAAATAACCCATTGTTATTGTACAACCCACGCTGCTAGGAGCAACGTGAGTTATATTTTGTACAACAAAATGTTGAGTAGTCATTGGAAAATCATTCGTAGATAAATTGAATGAAAAACTATATTCCAAAAGTAGTTAAGTTAAAGTACACCATGACAATTTAAAGATCGGTCACTATGATAAAATGTATTTCAAAATTCAATGCTCCAGTGTGAAAACACAAATTGGAACTATTTCTTATTAATTTACGAAATTTATTGTAATAAAAGTGGATAAAACGTTGTATGCCACTCGTAAGCAAATAGATATTATCCACTCGGGATAATGTCCCACTCGGCTTTCGCCTCGTGGGACAAACCTATCCCTCATGGATAATATCTCGTTTTGCTCACTAGTACCATAAATAACTATTGTCCACGACTAACGTATAATATAATCATTATACGTTTGTTTCTTCAATTATAATGATACCCATTATTCACTGCTAGTTTATCTAGTAGTCCCTCCTTTCATTATTTACTACTATAAAATAAAAATCTCATTTTTGAAATTTTATCTAGTAGTCTCTTGCAATTTTCATTATTATTAAACTAAGACGTCAAAATGTCGACGTAAATTATTTTAGGTTTATTTGAAGGATTTGATAATAAAACACAATTTTTTATCGGTCGTGGACAAAGTATCGTATTTTACTCGCATATAACGGCTGTTATTCACTCAGATGATTTACGACACTCGCCTATCGGCTCATGTCGGTAAACTTCATCTTCGTGAATAACAGCCATCATTTCATTATATGCTCGTTGAATAATATACTATTATTCTTTTTTTTTCATTTTTTTATTTTCCAATAAATTCAATTATATAAATTTAAATGATACTTAGTTAAATTTTGAAATAATTTAAATAACTATAATTTAAATTTAAATAATGAAATTTAAATAAGGAATTTAATAATAATAAATAATAATTTGAATATATATAGTATATCGTCGGCCTAACTGTGAATTAACGTAACTGACATTTTCTCGACAACTCATCACTGATACTAAAATGTTCGTCGTGAGAAACTGCACCTGAATTCCTGCACCCACGTTAATTGACTGTTAGAACGACATCGCCGTGCTAACGGTGAACTAACGCGGGTGGAAAATTCAGACAGAGTTTCTCATGACGAAACATTTAGTACCAATAAAGAACTTTCGAAAAAATATCAGATACGTTAATTCACAGTTAGGCCGACGATATGTACATATTAAAAATTAAACCCATCCAACATTTCATTGATCTTTTCTATATGAGAAATTAAAAATTATCACGCTTAAGACCATCAAATGTGTCGATGATACGTAAGACCGTGTTATAAGACCAATGACAGCCATGACCACGTGCAGAATACGAAATAGTCTTAGCTAAGACTGTGCCCGAAACCTATGATAAATATTTTTTAGTACACATTTATGACATTTATTGACAAAACCGCATACACCCAAATTATCACGGGATTTTGCTAAGATAATTTTTGACACAAGCAGAATAAATTAATTGTTCGGTCGACATTTAACATGGTCGCCTTTGCATTTTATATCATCAAAATAAAATGTCAACTAGTCAATGATTATGTTATCGTTTGCAGCAAGTTAATAATAACAAAAGGATAATTTTCTAATTGCAACTGCAGTAGCTTGCCGACAATTATTTTCTTGTATAGTGAGATGATTTGTTCGTGTATGTCAACTAAAGGTTCATCTTATTTATATGGCATATTGATCTAGTGAATAAATAGAGAGCTACCACTATCGGCTGACAGATTATTGAATCTATTATAGAATTAGTTGATCGATTGATTTAAAACGTTGAATTGTACGCACTAGGTTGACTCTAATATGTTTTAGTTTGTGTTACAATTCTGATTTGAGACCACCCGTGTGTTGAATATGCATTGTTAATTTTGTATACTTCAATGTTAGCATCACTGTTTGTATTAAAGTGATGCAACAAATTAAACAAAGTCGGCGTATTGTATTCTATTCACAACGTAGTTAACTATAGTTAGTTTAGTTTTTGTTTTTTGTATATACAAAAAGGATGTATAGCGCAGTTTTATTTAAAAACATAAATAGCTCTAGGAAAAGGGCCGCCATTATAAATATATAATTAAACAGCTTCTGTTTTATTATTTTGTGTTCCGACGTTTATTACCAATAAACGTTTGTTCCGGGAATTCTCATAGTTTAGCTGTGGTTGAACTGGACATTTAAAACCTCAACAGGTTATGGGCCCAGGTCGCAGCCCAGAGTAATCCCAGCAGCTTTAAAAGGAATAGCTGTTTAATTAGCCGATCGTCGTATCGAATATATTTAATATAGAAAAGTATTCTTGATCAAAATATACCGTCGAACATTCTAGAACATTCGAATTACGTCACGTAAGCAGTTAGTGTGAATTCGATACGCGTGCGAATGTTTAAATTGTTTTAACAATGGAATCTAAATTCGATTTAAATGCTCGTGAAGACAGTCATTTTGTTGGTGTAAAGTTAAATGGTTCCAACTACAGATTGTGAAAATTTAATTTGAACGCATATTTCATGTCAAGAGGATTGACAGACAATGCAGCAGGAAAAGTACCAGCGATCGATGCATCACCAGATACTTTGGCAAAGTATAAGCAAAATGAAGGAAGAGCATTAATAGCATTAATGAATTCGTTAGATACAGAACGTGCCAATCTGGTATTAGGATGTTCTACAGAAGAAACAGCCGTAAAGCAAATACTAGATAAATTAAGCAGCATCTACGAAAAGAATTCCGAAATACGTGTGATGACACTGTATGAAGAGTATTTTGCTATAAGGATGAAAGATGAAGAAAATGTCGCTGGACACATTTCCAGAGTTAATCAATTGGCTTCAGAGATTGAGCAACTAGGTGAGAAATTATCTGATAAATTGAAAATGATTCGGATCTTTAGCAGCTTACCATCAAGGTTTAACAACTACAAAACAGTTTGGTATAACACAAAAGAAATGAGATCAATTGATACATCGATGTCGTCGTTGATGTTAGAAGAGGATAATTTGAAACGTATCAGCAGTGAACAAGAAATGTCGTCGTCGTCCGATGTAGCCTTTATTGCAAAATCAAAATTTGATAAAGGTAAAAGGAAGCCAACGTCAAACATTGATGAATTAAAGAAGAAAACGAATTGTCATTCGTGTAACAAAATTGGACATTGGGTCAAAGAATGTCCAACGAAGAATAATTTATCATCGATAAGCAAAAATGATGATAAGAAAGGAGAATTAGCCTGGTGTGGCGCCGTCCAAACAACCAGAGGTTATGATACTAATTATTGGTACCTATGCTGATTCAGGTGCGTCCAGCCATATGACTTATCATCGTGATTGGTTCCAGCCAACAACCATCATTTGGAAATACAAGGAGTTGGTACAATATTAGTTGAAGCCCGAGTAAACAATCAGTGGGAGCCACGTCGATTAATAAATGTATTGTATGTTCCAAATATTTGTAAGAATTTGTTGTCAACAGCAGTTTTAACAGATAAAGGCCTAAATGTTTTAATTAATAAAACTGGATGTAGAATAATGGGCCAGACAGTGTTGTAGCCATAGGTGACCGGGACAGCAATAATCAACTGAAAATGAACATAAGATTGCGTGTTAAAGAATATGCAAATGTAGCAGCAGTATCACTTCAACATTGGCATCATCGATTGGGTCATATAAATGTCGATTCAATTAAGAAAATGTGCAAAGATGGTTTGGTCAAAGGCGTCGATTTATCAGACAGCGACAACTTTTTTTGTGAGGATTGTCAACTGGGTAAAATGACACGAGCAAGTCATGAAGTTTCAGCGAAACGAGAAGCAACTATAGGCGAATATATGCATGCTGACTTATGTGGTCCAATGGAAGAAATAGGCATTGGTGGTTATCGTTTCTTCATGTTGATCAAAGACGAGGCAACAAGTTTTCGATTTGTGTACCTGTTAAAATCGAAAGATGAAGTTTTTGATTGTCTTACATCATTCATTCCAATGGTTAACAATATGAATGGTTCCAGTATAAAGCATTTCCGATTCGACAATGGAACGGAGTTTGTAAATAAAAAGGTCAAACAGCTGTTGTCAAAGCACGGAATTCAAATCGAAAATATAGTCGCATATACGCCGGAACAGAATGGTCGAATTGAACGTGATAACCGTACAATTCAAGAATGTGCTCGAACAATGTTAATCTCAAGTAATTTACCGAAAAATCTGTGGTCAGAAGCAGTTCGTACAGCAGCGTACTTATTAAATCGTTCAACAAACAACACATGTATCGGCAGCACGCCATATGAAAAATGGTTTCAAAGAAAACCAGAATTAGATCATGTGAAAATTTTTGGTACGGAATGTTTTCTTAATATTCCAAAACAGACTGGGCGAAAGAAGTGGGATCCAAAAGCAAAAAAGGTATATCTAGTTGGATACGAGCCCACAATTAAAAATTTTCGTTGTTTGTATGATGCGGAAAACAGGAAAATCATCACTGGTTGCGATGTTCATTTTAACGAATTAAAAATGATGTCATTTGTTATAAGAAATGATGAATACGTCGTAGAAGCAGATGATAAAGCCGATGTAAGCCATGAAAAAGAAGTTTCATCAGCTAGAAGTTCGACATCATCAGTGTTTGAAGATACAGAAAACGGAGATGAGACAATCATCATTATAGGTTCAGATGAAGACAATCATGTAAGCCAACGTGAAAATCATCGTTAGGATTTACGTAAAGAAATTAAGGCACCAGTTCGTTTAATTGAATCAGGTCTTTCAGCAATCATTAGAGAACCAAGAACATATGTTGAAGCAGAGAAGTGGAAGTGTGCAATGGACGAAGAATATAACTCATTATTGCAAAACAATACGTGGATGTTAGTGAATAAGCCGGATAATCAAAAAGTGATCGATAACCGATGGGTATTTAAAGTAAAATACAACACAGACGAAACAGTTGATCGATTTAAAGCTCGGTTAGTGATCCGTGGTTTCGCACAACGATATGGTATTGATTATGAAGAGACATTCAGTCCAGTAGTTAAATTTACTTCGGTTCGTGCAATTTTATCATTAGCAGCAATGAATAATATGCAAATAAAACAGTTCGATGTGAAAACGGCGTTTTTATATGGTGATCTTAAAGAAACTGTGTATATGCAACAGCCTATTGGTTACGATGACAATAGTGGACGTGTATGTAAATTGGTTAAAGGTCTATATGGCCTTAAACAAACTTCAAGATGCTGGAATCAAAAATTTAGTGCATTCATCCGTCAATTTGATTTCAAAATGTGTAACTCAGATTCGTGTGTGTTCGTTCGACAGAAGAACAATAAAATAACAATCGTAGCCATATATGTTGATGATGGTTTGATAGCGTCGAATGATAAAGAAGAAATAAAATCAGTGATTTCTTATTTAAAAGAACACTTCGAAGTAAAAGAGCTCGAAGTAAAGTGCTTTCTGGGGTTGCAAATTGAATGGTCGTCGAATGGTTCAATTAAAGTTCATCAAGAAGCGTACGTTAAAAAGGTATTGAATCGTTTCAATATGTGTGAAAGCAAACCCGTATCAACACCAGCTGATCCGAATCAAAATTTGGGTGACTTTGTAAATGAAGAAATATATTCAAATTTTCCTTATCGTGAAGCAGTTGGAAGTTTGATGTATTTATCCGTTGGTACCAGACCAGATATAAGTTATGCCGTTGGTGTAGTCAGTCGTTATTTGGACAAGCCAAATAAAAGTCATGTTGCAGCCGTGAAAAGAATTTTAAAATACATCAAAGGAACAGCCAATAAAGGTATTGTTTACAAAAGTAATGATAATTTTGATCTGATTGGTTACAGCGACGCCGATTACGCTGGTGATAATGAAACAAGAAGATCAACAAGTGGTTATATGTTTCATTTGGGTTCAGGCGTCGTTAGCTGGGCATCGTCACGACAACAGTCAGTTTCAACGTCAACAACAGAATCAGAGTATGTTGCAGCGTGTCAGGCGATCAAAGAATTGGTTTGGTTAAAGATTTTAGCAGCCGAATTAAATCTAAATCAATTAATCGAGGCAAAGTTCTACATGGATAATCAAAGCGCAATCAGGTTGATCAAGAACCCAGTATTCCACAAAAGGAAGGACAAAGCACATCGATGTACAGTACCATTTCATCCGAGAAAAGTTTCAAGAGGGTCAATTTGAATTGGAATACGTCGATACAAATTAGCAAATTGCCGATATATTTACCAAAGCATTAGTAAAAACACGTCATAATTATCTGTGTAATTTAATGAATATAAGTGAATACATTTACTGTTTTGATTATTAAATTAAATTTAAAATTAACGTAAATTTTAAATTAAAGTAGAATTTTAGTTTAAACCCACATTGTTCAGTTTGTTATTTAAGTTTTTTTTGAAATTTTAAATGTAACAATGAGTGGGAGTGTTGAATATGCATTGTTAATTTTGTATACTTCAATGTTAGCATCACTGTTTGTATTAAAGTGATGCAACAAATTAAACAAAGTCGGCGTATTGTATTCTATTCACAACGTAGTTAACTAGTTAGTTTAGTTTTTGTTTTTTGTATATACAAAAAGGATGTATAGCGCAGTTTTATTTAAAAACATAAATAGCTCTAGGAAAAGGGCCGCCATTATAAATATATAATTAAACAGCTTCTGTTTTATTATTTTGTGTTCCGACGTTTATACCAATAAACGTTTGTTCCGGGAATTCTCATAGTTTAGCTGTGGTTGAACTGGACATTTAAAACCTCAACACCGTGCCATTCCCACTTCCTGTATAAAAGCCTAACTATATCGTAATATATTCTCCAAAATTTCGGCGAGAATTATTGCACCATCGTCATATTATACTATGCTCTAACAAATACAGTAATACCCTACAATATATAATATAAAAAGAAAGCCAATTCGATGCATATAAAAGAATTGCTTGCCATTAAAATCGAATAACAACATGACAGAAGGGGAATACTTCAAAAAAAATTATTACACTATTCGGGCAGCGTAATGAACATTTGTGAATGTAGGGGAATATTTTTCAAATAAATGTCAAAAATATGTACTAAAAAATATTTATCATAGGTTTCGGTCACAGTCATGCTGTGTTTCTTATTTAAATCCGTAGATCGAGCATATTTTGAAATCTGAAATCAGATCGATTTGGTGGATCTGAAATAAGAAACAGGTTTCAGATTTTTTAGATCAAAAAAATTTTCAACTCATTATTTAATAAAATAATTTTCCTTCGTCCACATAAGAATTAAAATTTCATTCTATATTCATTTTAATAACGTTTTGCAAAAAAATTAAGTGATGAGAATGACATCTTTCTATGCGGTAATGTATGTATTTGAATTACGTGAAGTTAGCTAAACTAAAACTAATCTGAGAAATCGGAATATTTTTACAAATCAAAAAAATCAATCTAATCAATCTAAAAAAAAATAAGAAACAGCAAAAAAATTGATCAGATCGATCTGATCTGAAATAAGAAACAACGTTTTAGTACTCAGATCAATCAGATTGATTAGATCAGAAATAAGAAACACAGCATTAGACTCGAGTACTAAAATAAAGTAAAAGTCTTACATAAGACGATTTTTTAGAATAGGCCTGTAAGACCATCACCGCTAAAATACTGATTAAGACTTTCGTCTTAAAAAAAAACAACGTATTATGTTGAAAACCTTTATTTATAAGTAAGATTGTGACCGAAACCTGTGATAAATATTTTTTAGTACAAATTTTTGAAAAATATTCCCCTACATTCATAAACTTTTATTACCCAACCCAAGTATAACAAAACTGAAAACTTGAATCGGTTATAAAATCTTTTCCGGTTTTCGTTCGAAAAAATTGAAAATGCTGAAAAGATGGTGTTTCAAATTTTTAACACATGTAGCGTTGAAGTACAAATGTATTTTTGTTTTCTGTAGACGCCATTACGATTGCGTTATACGTAAATAGTTCATGTGTTTATTTATTTAAAAAATCGAAATCGACTGAAACTGATAGTGTGTAAAAGATAATACATAATTATGAAATAGGAATAAATTTATCAATAAAAGTGTTACAAGCAGACGCCTGGCCACTACTTGATTCGACATCGATACCAATTACATTTGCGATACCTCATATAAATTTTTGTGGACGAAAACTTACGTGGCTACACCGTTTTTGTCATGATGAACTAAAAGTCTCATACCTCAAGAAACCCTGTATCATTACGATGCAAACTTTTCAAATGGCTGTCCTATTGTTGTTTGAGACATGTGATGTGATGACGTAAGGATATACAAGAAACGCTACAGTTAAATAATGAAATGTTACAAAAGCATATTCAAAGTTTAATTGAATCAAAATTGTTGCTGTGTGGGACAGAGGTTGGTTTTTTTGTTTTACTAGGTCTTGTACCTTGAATACAATATAATATTGTAACGCTTTTTTTCTTTACAGAAATTAGAAGATTCAACCGAAATTATTGACTATTCAAACAAAAGGACTAAGTTTAAAATTACTGCAGCTCTCCAACGTGAAACACCTCAGGAAGTTGAACATGCGATGCACGCAGTAAATGAAGATAGAAAAATGTATTTACTCAGGTGGAGTTAAAATTTATATATTATAATAAATGTAATATTGTAATTTATACATGTAATAAAAATAAAAAGTATTCTTAAAAAAAATATATTTTTAATTAAAGCTAGATTTAAATTCAAAAGTGAAATTTTGGCGCCAAAATTTATATTATAAGCCCCGCCCACAAATTTGTCGTACCATAACCTAACTTTTCTTTTCATCATTTTCCGAGTTTTTTGGCCAACTTTCATAGGAAATCTTATAATAAGTCGGACATTAATTCGGAAAAGAATCGGAGATGAAATCAGCGAAATGTCAGAAAAATACAAAAATTTTCGGATATAAAAATACTTGGGTACGCACGAATTGTGTAATAGTTTTTTGAAGTATTCCCCTTCTGTCATATTGGTGTTTGATTTTAATGGCAAGCAACGCATGTTTTTATACGCATATTAGTAGCGTAGGGCTATATTTGTTAGTACATAGTATAATGGGATATTGGGATGATGGTGCAATAATTCTCGCCAAACATTAAGAAAATATAATACGATAGCTAGGTTTATATATAGGAAATGGGAAGGTCATGGGTATTCTCAAATCAGAATTGCAAGGCAAAATAAAAATATTGGAGGCAACTCTATTACGGATTAAAATAAATCGTTAATGATGTGGTGCATACGATTCAACGTTTTAATTCAATCGACCAATTAATTCTTTAATAGCTTCAATAATCTGTCAGGCAATAGTGGTAGCTCTCAAATTTACTCCCTAGATCAATATGCCATATAAATAAGAACCTTAAGTTGACATAAACTAGAAGAAAATAAATGTCGGCAAGCTGCTGCAGTTGAAAATTATTATGTTGCTGCAAACGATATATTATGTTATCGTATTGACTAGTTGACATTTTATTTTGATGATATAAAATGCTAAGGCGACCATGTTAAATGTCGACCGAACAATTATTCTGTTTGTGTCAAAAATTATTATAGCAAAAGACCGTGATAATTTGGGTGTATGCGGTTTTTTCAAATAAATGTCAAAAATGTGTACTAAAAAATATTTATCACAGGTTTCGGGCACAGTCTTAGTATCCATTGAATCATTTCAAGATAGACGGCTGCCCTTCGCTCAGTATTTAAATTGCGTTACATTTTTGGTTTAAAAAGTCAATAAGTTACACTATATTGGGTTTGGAGGACGAGCCTTAGCAACATTAAATGTTTAATTAAAAATTTTAATTTATCAGTGACTCGAGCGGATTAACAATAGAAAAAGAAGACATTGGCACCGAACATACTCCTCCAGATAAATATACACTTGTGTCAACTGAGGTATCAGTCATACCAGATAATTATATTGGATATATGAACGTCCACGCAGATATTGCGGATAAGGAACTATGTGTCGAAGGAATTATACGAGTAACAGGTGAAATTATTCCGCGATGTTTGATTAGGTTGGACGAAGGTTGTAATGCAAGGGTACCTGTCTTAAACTTGTCAGGCGGCAACATGGTAGTCAAGAGAAACCAAACGGTAGCTAAACGAAACGGGGATATACGTATGTGTATAGATTACCGACGGCTGAATTCCAAAACGGTTAAAGATCACTTCCCTTTGCCGTTAATAGACGACCAGCTGGATCGACTACACGGCAAAGTTTACTTTACAAGCCTCGATTTAGCGAGTGGGTATTACCAAGTACCGGTAGCAGTAAGTTCGAGATGTAAAACTGCTTTCGTGACACCGGACGGGCATTACCAATTTAAGGGAATGCCTTTCGGGCTTTGTAATGCCCCCGTAGTGTTTCAAAGACATAAACAGTGTATTAGGGAATTTTCGATATACCATAGCCATGGCATATCTGGACGATGTCATAATCCCAACAACTACATTGCCGAAGGAATGGAAAATTTGTAGACCATTCTAGGGTTGATTGCAAGCGCAGGTCTAACCCTGAATTTAAAGAAATGTATATTCTTTACAAGTAAAATAGAATACTTGAGATTCGAAATCTGATGTCACGGCATTGAACCTGGCAAGAGGAAGTTGGCGAGCGTGGAGCATTTTCCTGTACCGACATGCGTAAGGGACGTGCGAATTTTCGTGGGGCTATGTAGCTATTTTAGGCGATTCTTCAGAGGATTCGCAACATTAGCCAGGCCTCTTACCGAGCTGTTGAAAGAGGGTCAGGTTTACATGGGGCGAGAAACAAACTGTAGCTTTCCAGAAAATTAAAGGACTCTTGCTAAATAAGCCCATTTTAGCCATACATAATCCAAAAGCAAAATGTGAGGTACATACGGATATGCTAGTGCAGTTGGGTTGGGGGCAGTATTGTACCAGGAGCAAGAGGATCACACGTTAAGACCGGTGATGTACTACAGCCGAAAGACTTCCAAGGATGAAGCTAAGTATTCAGCAATTGAGCAGGAGGCATTAGCTATAGTGGTGGCGTTAGAAAAATTCCGCATTTATTTGATAGGAAAACATTTTGTAGTACGTACAGACTGCAATAGCCTAAAGATGTTGGCCAACAAACAGGGCACTACTCCGCGAGTTTCACGGTGGTTTTTGAGGTTATCAGAGTTTGACTTTACCGTTGAATATAAGCCCGGTAAATCTAATCAGGTGGCTGATGTGCTCAGTCGATACCCTGTACATGAGGAAAGTGATGGCGATGGCGATGATGGAATATGTTTGGGGATTAATATTAACACCGATTGGGTGGCCGTCATGCAACGCACTGATTCGGGAATTCTAGATATTCGAGATCAGTTAGAAAATGGAAATCAAGAAACACATAAGAAGTTTTCTATGTATAATTGCCGAGTTTATAAGTGCAAAAAATATAGATGGCGACTCTATGTCCAGATTGTCTAAAGTACGATGTCGTTAGAGATGCGCATGAGAGTATAGCTCACTATGGAATTGATAAGACGTTGGCAAAACTGAAGCAGTCATATTACTTTCCAAAGACGAGAGAGTTTGTCGGTAAATACATCAACCGATGTATCAAATGGGTGTTTTACAAAACACTAAGTGGCAAGAAACCAGGATTCTTACATCCATTGGAAAAAGGATCAGAACCATTTGTAACAGTACATCTTGACCATATAGGGCCATATGTAATGACGAAGCCAAAAAATCGTTATGTTGCCGTCTTTGTTGATGGCTACAGTAAATACGTGGTGCTACATAGGAGCGCAGCCAGATGTTTCCACGGATGAAACGCTAGCAGTTTTTAAACTGTTTATTTCAAATTACGGCAAACCAAAGAAGCTAGTTACTGACCAGGGAACTGCATTTCAATCCAAATCTTTTCAAGAGTTCTGCGAAAATCAATTCATTCAACATGTGATGGTGGCGAGTGGTTGTCCTCGAGCCAATGGTCAAGTGGAGAGAGTCAACCGGACAATAACGGAAAAATTAGCAATGGTGAGCACCGGTATCGAATGCGACGATTGGGATGAAAAGTTGTACGAAGTATAAATGGCCATCAATGGTAGTGTGCATAGGGTAACCAAAAAGACACCGGCAGAACTTGTTTTTCGTCACTCCTTCAGAATGACAAATGACAATCCATTGACCGACGAAATCGAAGAGGTAAATAAAGAGTTACAAATTGAGAAGGAAGATGTTGACATGGCAGAGTTGTTGGAACGTAATCGGGAAACCCAACAACGCCAGTTCAACAAAAGTCGAAAACAGCCAACAATTCTACACCCCGGAGATATTGTTATGCTCCGAAGTGAACCGGGAATGACCGATACTTAATCAGCGACCTAGAGGGCGAAAAGCAGTCTCAACGAATCTATCTGGCGATTGTTGCGATAGATCGATTGAAACCAGTTATACCAAACGCAACCAAGTGAAAGCATCACTTCCATGTTTAATTTCTATTTAAGTTTCTTTTTGTTTGTTGTTTGTTGCAATTAATTCCATGTGTAAGAATTGTTATGGAATTAACATTCTGAATTTGATGAGCGAGGACGTCATCTAGTATAGGATGGCTGAATTGTTGTAGTTTTGTTGGTTGCGTCTTGGCAACTTTTGCTAAGTTTTCATGTTCGTCGATAGATGGGGAAATGGTGATAAGAAGAAATAGAGAAAAGGGTGTATAAAATAAAACACAGAAGAAGAGGTATTGTCAAGTTGAAAATGCAGTCGAAAAATGAATATAAAGCAGCGTAGACGCATAAAAGACAAAATATAATTAATTTAAAAATAAAAGAAAAAGAAGTTTCAATATTGTTTTGAGTTTGTTCGAGATTCAACTGGAACCCGAAAATCGTCAACATTTTTGTGTCTACACACTTTTATAGTTTTTGTTTCCTATAGTCGCGCATAACCAAACTCATGCCGAGTTTACGACCATTTTCTGAAGAAAAATTTTCAACAGGCAACCAATCGACGTAGTCTATTTTGTAAACAAATTTCCCCTTCCGAACATAATTCTTTTGTTTTCCATTTAAAATATATTGAATCTGCTGAAAATTTTTCTTCAGAAAATGGTCGTAAACTCGCACTCAGCAACATCATTCATAAGCAATACTAAACATAGCATACCGATTAAACAATTTCAAAATTATTGTTTTATTATGTATCAATGTATAAGTGTCATTTTGACAGCTCGCTAAGATGTATAATATTTAATACTAATGTCGAATTCGATTGTAGAAAATTTTTCACTCGAAGGGTAAAAATAGTACTCTATTGGCTGTCAAACCGTCCCATTGAAAAAAAAATGCATTGAGGGTAAAATTTTTTTGTACTAGTTTTGCACTAGTGCAATTTTTGCTACTCTAGCTTTTTTGGTCGAGTAACCCCTCTTTTTACACACACCAACGAATATGACAATAATATTTTGTCGTAACAACATTTTGATTTGTCGTGATGACATTTTGATTTTAGGCGGCTATTATTCATGACATTTTGTGATTTGAATGGTGGCATTTTGAATTTGGCCGTTAAATTATTCCAACACCGCCAAGCCCCACGCATCCCTCGATATCAAACACCAAATTGTAATCTTCTAAATTTACATTTAGTTTCTCCATTTATTTTTATTATTGTTGATATTTTTCGGCCAAACACACACACAATTAAACACTAGTGCAATAAAATATTTTCATTCGATTGACGTTAAAAAATAGGGTACTCTATCTAGTGTACTCGAATGAGGGGAAAAAATCAATCGAAATCGACATTAAAGTATGCGTGTAATTCTGTTTGTTTCTAATGTACACTACTTACACTACACAAGCATAACTTTTGTGCCTTTCCATTTTAATTTGACGGAAATTGTAATTCGAATTATACAATGTGTTTCGTCGGCAAGTGACCGGCCGGAATATCTATGTAAAATTATCGCAAAAAATCCTTTAAAATGGGAGTCTAACTGTAAAACTTTGCAAGTTATTACGTTTTCAATTTTTTGAGTAATGTTTGGTGACCCCTTTTCACAGTTTTCATCATATCTCCCAAGTTATGGGCTCGGTTTTCTCGAGGCTTATGAGTCACTTTATTGGTTAATTTGCACACTTAACCAGGTTATTTTAAAGAATGTAAGTCGAGAAAATATTCCATTACCATGATTATTTTATTTATTATTATTAATTTACAGCATAATATCTACAAATTCACAAAACATTGTTACTACCTAACTCTTAAAAATACGGCGCAGAAATCACCTAAAGAAAGTAGGGAAATTAAATAAAAATTATTTGATCTTTAAATAAAAATCAAAGAGTTATAAAATAATACTGTTTTATTAATAATCAATAAAAACAATTTTTATTACAACTTTTTAAACATTTTTCGAAATGTCCTCCACCATCTTGTAAACAAACAGAGGCTCTCGTGATCATACACTTGTTGTTGTCCGACGCAATTTGTCATTGTTGCCTCTTATTTCTGCTGCAGCAGCGGAAATTCTTGCTGTCAATTGCTCCGCGGGTTTGAACAGGCAAGGCGTATACTTTTTGTTTCCTAAATTCCCAGAAATAAAAATCTAGAGGCTTAAGACCAGGGGACCTTGGCGACCAGGCTACAGAATCTCCTCTACCGATCCACCATGGTAATTTTCATTCAAATAATCACGTATTATCCTTGCCAAATATGCTGGAGCCCTATCTAATTGCAGCTGCATCTGCTTTTTCCTCAACAACGGCACTTCTTCCAAGAGCAAATTCAACGTTGATCGTGGATCATTCCCGCCCATACATTTATAGAAAATTGTCTTTGGAAAGTTGTCTCTCTTACGACCCTTTTCACGTAGCTATATTGGAAGCATCTCCTCTAAGTAGAGCTTTGGGTAAACAAAGGCCACCTAGATGGTCTAAACAGCTCCAAAGCTCTCGTCAAAAAATGCAAAAGGCTTTTTAGAAAAGCCAAGAAAATGAGAACTGCTGCGGATTGGGACTGCTATAAAGAAGTCCTCAGAACATACAAGTATGAAAAAAGAAGTACCAAAATAAGTGCCTGGACATGTATTTCAGTCCAAAAAATGTGCTATGTGCGATGTGCGTTTCGTATACGTATATGGTGTATAATATACTTTTTCCGATTGTGTTGTGTCAAATATTTTACTTGTGTTAGTGCATTTTTGTCATCGCAAGTATCAAAAATAATTGTATCGGGCGAAATCGGTTCAAATCTTTTGCTGCTTACATTCCCAAATTTCACAGGTCGCACATGCTTTTTTTATGGTGCGTTATGATTTTTGTTTTTTTATTAGTCAATTATCGAAGATCCTTCACAATGGTAAGTGTTTTGTGTTTATTGAATTTAATATAAATTTTTAAATTAAATTATTTTATTTATTACAGCTTAACGTAATATTCAACAGGTTATTGGTTGTAGGACTATTCTGTTGCAACCCCAATTGCAGTCTTTACTTCTGGATACTGCTTGTTCTATCGCATTCAATTTGCGGTAGGTTGTGGCGTGGACTCGGCGGTTAATCGCGGCGTGTTGGATGATCAATTGTGGGGCACAGACAAATTCGCAATTCTTACAGCTCGATTATAGCAGAAATCTACATAGTTATTGCTAGAGCGACACCCGCATTTGACTTCATATTTTCTTTCTCTATGGTTTATCCTTCGGGGGTTTTATACTGCCGTCCTAGAACCAAAAGCGGTATCTACTGGTGACATGAAATTAAGATATTAGGCTTTGAAGTTTTGGTAATAGCCCTTTGTAAATTGGAATGTTTGCTGTCTAAGAAAGGTGATTTCTAGTCAAAGTAATAGTAAATGCAGTATACTAAATACTAAAAACAAATGCGGTTTGTACAAATTCGCACACGCAGGTACTGCGTTTTTAGCTAGTAGTATGTAGATACCTCATTCCCGCGTAGAAAATGTAGACATTTTCGAAAGATACGATAAAATGATGCGTGTTTCTGGAAGAAATAATGTAAATACAGAGTTTTCCGTCCGTAAACAGGTAGAATAATATTCCAGGTTACGAAGAAAACCAAAAAACTGAATTTCCAATTTTTTGTAGATACCGCGTTTGGTTCTAGGACGGCAGTATAATTCTCGCCAGACTTTCTAAACTTGATGGGTCGTTAGTTTATCACCCACCATGCCTTAGTCCAAATTCATTCAGTTTGCTAGCTAAGGATGCAGTACACTTATGTCTATTAGATTTGAATCACTGGCTTGCGCCATGTGCCCATTGTGACATTGAGTGCGGGACCTCTGTGAGTTTCAGCCAATCGTACTGTTGTAAATTTTTGAAAATTTAGAAAAGTAATACCTGCAACTAGACTTGCGTTAACCAAATATACCTTAACGCAATCCGTACTCTAACGTAGCGTTATCTGCTCTAATGTCTAAACTACAAATAATATAAATTGATAAATAAATATTCGGTACTCTTCTATTCGAAATAAGAAAGGAAGGGTATTTGCAACTATTTAAGAATAATAAATTATCACGCTGATCCACAGGTTACCTGTGTGTTGATCGCACAGATTACCTGTGTCTTGATATCCAATATTAGTTAAAGTAATTTTTATTCATCAAAAGCCACAAAGCTGGCGTTTATGTAACGAGATAATTGATTAAAAGCACATAGTCAGTTGTACACAAAACTTGCTTCGGACTTGAGAGATTGGCTCACGGCAATCACATTTTTTAGCCTGGTTTTTGCAAATATCTGTTTTTATAGCAAAAAATGCAAATTATGCTCAAAATGAATACCGAAAATAATTTTCTTTTTACTTTTACCAATTGACATTAAAAATTAAATAAAAAAACAACAAAAATTTTTAAAATTATTACTAGAATAGTTCTATACCTACAAAAAACTTGCTTTGAAACTATTCATTCCGGAATGAAAATATGCGGCATTGTTGTTGTAAAATTCCCAAAGGAAGACTACATCTATTTCGTATTGCTTTTCTTTCCATATGATAAATGTTTTTGCTCGCATACACGTATATTTTACGAATACTATTACTTTCCGGTTCGCACTCGCACATCGCACATTTTTGGACTGAAATTCGCACCCTGGATGCTCTACTGTGGTAAAATACAGGAGTCCTCGGAGGCTGCGAGGCTACGCAAAGTACTGGCTTCAAGTCCTGTCATCCCGAGTCATCTCCAGCGACCGGATGGTTCTTGGACTACAACTAGTGCTGAATCTTTGGAGGTACTACTGATAATCCACTTTCCGGAGTGATCCGAACTGGCGCTTGAAATGCCAAATGCTTTTACGGGTTCAGGCGTTGAAAGTCGAGTAATAAGCAGGAGGAAGTTAGTTTGGGCAATTAATAGCTTTAGGCCACATAAGTCAGCTGAACCTGTTGGCATTCAGCAAGCCATTGACTTGGCTAAACCCTGGCTGGAAGTTATCTTCAGAGGCAGCCTGGAAAAAAATCATGTTCCATACTAATGGAAGATGCCAGAGGTGGTAATGATTCTAAAACCTAACAAGCCACCAAATAAAAAAACATCGTACATGCCGATTTCCCTAGTTCCTACAATTTCAAAATTATTTTACTCAAGAGGCTAAAATGAGTAATAGAAGTAACAAAACTCATTCTTCCTCACCAATTTGGATTTATAGAGAGATATTCTACCATAGATCAAGTGTAGATACAGAATCACAGATTTAATTGAAGATGCTCTGGAAAAAAAAATATGCTGAAGTGTCTTCTTTCACTTATCTAGATAGACACGGAACTGCCGAAGCATAAAAAATATGCTGAAGTGTCTTCTTTCACTTACCTAGATAGACAAGAAACTGCCGAAGCAGTTTTACCTGATCTTAAAGTCATATCTAGCTGATCGACACTTTCGTGTAAAACATGAAGAGGAATATTCCAAACTAAAGAAAATATCGTTTGGAGTTCCACAAGAAAGTGTTCTGGGACCAATAGTCTACATATTTTATACGCGAGATGTACCAAGCACAAAAGGAACAAGTATTGCAACATTTGCGAATGATACTGCAATCTTGGCAATTGGAGACAATATAGAGGAGTCAACCACTAAATTACAAAACGCCGCTAGTTCATTGAGTAATTCGACGTAGAAATGACGCCTTCAACTCAACGAAACTAAATCTGTCCATATAAACTTTAGCAACAAAAATGTTAATTGGTTAGCTGTTCGACTGAATTCGCAAACAATTCCACATGCAAACACGGCAAAATATTTAGGAATGACCCTTGATGCTTAACTCAAACGGAAAAAGCATGTCAGGTTAGGTTAGGCTAGGTTGGAGTGGCTGCTTAGGCACACTTAGACCGGTGACGGTCCATTGTGTTACCATAGAATGTATCCCCTTTACCCCTATTGGAACCATTTCGAGCTACTTATGTAGTGTAAGACGTCCCGCACTTTAATGTTTTCGAGATCCGAGAGGCAGTCCATCCTGAACTTACCCAAGTGTTTGCGCCTTCTGAGTCCCAATGCTGGACACGAGCAGAGGAAGTGGACCAACGTCTCTTCCTCCTCTTCGTCCAAGCAGCTTCTGTAGAAGTAATTTGCCTCCGGACCCAGCCTTCTTGCATGTTCTCTAAAAAGGCAGTGTCCTGTGAGAATTCCTACGACCGTTCTTAACTCAAGTCTGCGTAAGGATATTAATGCCCTAGTGCGCCCTAATTCCAGCTTTGGCCAAACTTGCCTTGCAACTCTATAGGGGAGGGTGTTAGACCACCTTTCCCCCGCTGAGGATAGCGCCTGCTTCTCAAGTGCTTGTCTCAGCGCTGTGATAGGCCTCCCCAGACTTGCCCTTTCCGGTTGCAGCTGGAGAGTCGTACCATGCCTAACAAGTTCATCCGCCCTGCTGTTCCCCATGACGCCCGAGTGACCTGGGACCCAGATTACCTGGATATTGAAATGCTCACCCATCTCATTTAGAGATGAGTGACAACTCAACGCCACCCGTGACGCCAAAGACACCGATTCTAACGACCGGATCGCCGCTTGACTGTCCACATAGATTGCGATATTATCTGAGGACCTCCCCAATCGCTACGACTTCAGCTTGGTACACGTGCAGTAATCAGGGAGACGAATAGAAATGTTTACATTTAATTTGTCACAGAATACTCCAGCTCCCACTTTGCCATCTAGCTTGGAGCCATCTGTGAAGAATTGTAACGCTTCGATTTCCGATAACGGTCTATCCCTCCAGGATTCCCTTGAAGCGAAGGAGGTCCAAAATCGCTTCTCGAAGCGTAGAATAGGTTTAATGTAGTCAAGATTCGCCAGCTCATCCTTCAACGATCTAACGATAGTAGTGTCCTGTACTAAGACACCTCCACTGAGAGACGGCTGCAAGTCGTACAGCCGTATTTGCCGCCATCTGTTTACCAAAAATGTCGACCGGAAGAAGGTGCAACATAACCTCTAAGGCACTTGTCGGTGTCGACCTCAAGACCCCGCTAACCAGCATACAGGCCGTTCTTTGCACCTTCTCAATCCTACTTTTATAAGTTACCTTGTCCAGAGCTGGCCACCAAACACCCACCCCGTACATGAGTACAGGTCTCAGAGCCAGTGTACCAGCTCCGGCTTCAGACCCCACCTATGACCAATGGCGATCCTACAGGAGTACAAAGCTATATAGTCTTTATTCTCTCCAACATATTGCGCCTCCAACTAAGCTTACTGTCCAAGATAATGCCCAGATATCTAGCACTATCAGTAAAAGCAAGTCTCGGGCCATTTAAGGTAGGAGGGACAACTACCGGGATTTTGTATTTCTTAGTGAAGAGTACCAGCTCTGTCTTGGACGGGTTAATACCAAGTCCACATTTGCCAGCCCATTTCGTAACGATTGTAAGCGCATTCTGCGATAACTTCAATACCCTCTCTCTCCAATTCTGCCGTGCTAAACAAGTTTTACTGATCTACATTTTTGGCGAAATTGAATTATTGATGCCAATTAAAAGGTATTAATATCCTTTATATTTTACATAAATAAATATAATTAAATCTACTTTAATAAATGCAATATTAAACAAAATAAATTTCGCTATAATCGAAACAAATAGCAAATTTGAAGTAACACCGACTTAACTACTTGATATTAAACATGAACGCCTTATCTATGGCACAAATAAGGTCCTTTTCTTTCAAATATGTAAGTTAAGTTACTTTTGTTTATTTTCATAATTGAAATTGCATTCATGGCAATTTAAGAATTTTCATTTTCAATAGCAAAATTGACTTATTTGAAATTTTCTATACGTGAATTGAATCAATAATAACTTATATACAAGGACTTTTAACTTATCTTAATGTAATGTTATTCTGTACTACAAATGAACCACTTAATGAATTTACCAATTTCGGATCCTCCGGCAATCGGTAGAGATTGAATTGTTTTAATGGATCGTCTATTATAAGTCTTGAATTTTATTCTTGTGATAAAAAATATTAATTTTTAATTCAATTTGATTGAATTTTTGTAATTTTTCAGTTGACTGACTTTTGAATTTATTTTTATAAAAAAGAAATGTTATGAATTAATTTAAACTACATACTAGATTTTTAAGCTATTTAAAAAACGATCTTATAAATAATTTTATGATTTCAATAGTTGTTTTTATTTTGTTATAAATAAATATAACATAGCAATTAAACTAGTCTTTTGTTATAAAAGTTTTACCAAATCCTATTTGCAGATCGTATTTCATAAAATCCGAGAAACCATCATAAATTTTAGATAAGGTATATATTTTTTATATACATATAATAAACGATTTCAACTTCTCTTTGTAGTAAACACGACTTTGGTAGCATTTAAGGTTGTATTCTATAGTTTATTTTGAAAATAAATGTAACGATAAACTAAACATAAATACCTTAAATGGCAGATAAGGTATATATTCTTCTTATTCACACAGGAATTTAGTTTTTCTTTTGTGATATAAATGACTTAATTGCACTTAAGTTATTTTTGTTTAGTATCAATCGATTATTTATAAAGCCTATTTAAAGTAAAAAACCAAGTCTACAAATTATTTATTAATTATGTGAAATTTATTGTTATTTTCTCGAGAAACTTATTATTTATGATCTAATGCATAATTTGAAGTCTTTGAAAGTAAATTAAATTCGCTTTTAAGCAAGTTATTCCCCAAATACTTCGAAAAACTTTAACATCAATTTCCTCGAAATGCGATTTTTGCAGATCAGTAAAACATGTTTAGCACGGCAGAATTCTAGTAGTAACCCGTTTACCACTATGTTCCAGAGAAGTGTGAACAGAACCCCCCCCCCCTGAACCCATTAATTAACCTTCTCAAAAATGACAATCCCTCCTTGATTGCCTCCGCTTTCACATTATTAAAGGCGCCCTCTATATCCAGGAAGGCCACCAAACAGAATTGCTTCGAATTAATCGATTTCTCAATCGTACACACCAAGGCGTGCAGAGCAGTGTCCACAGATCTACCCTTTGTGTACGCATGCTGAGATGGTGCCCACTTCCTGGCACCTATTTTCTCTGATGTATACATCCAGCAGCCTTTCCAAGGTTTTCAAAAGAAAGGATGATAGAGTTATTGGTCTTAGGTCCTTAGGATAGACATGTGAGCTTTTCCCCGCTTTCGGTATAAACACCACATTGACCTCCGTCCAGTACCTAGGAATATAGCCCAGCTTCAAACACCCTTTGAATATAGCTTCCAGGTACGGAAGAATAATTACTGAGTTGTTTTGAAGTTCCGCTGGTATAATTAAAGCATGTTAAAAAGAAAAAAGAAGAGTTAAACATCAAATATTGGACATATGGTACACAGCTATGGAACTGTACCAAGAAAACTAACGTAAAAGTAATTCAAACTTTTTAAAATAAAGTCTTGCATAGTATGGTCAACGCACCATGGTACATAAGGATTATGATAACCTTTATAAGGATCTAAAAAAGGAATTCGACAGTGAAGAAATTAAGAAATACGCGAGGAAACACGTACAGGGCCTTAGCGACATGAAAATGTAGATTTGCTTCGTATGCTGATCAACCCAAACCCAGTAAGACGGCTTCGACGAACGAAGCCCTTAGAACTAGGGCAGCTAAATTAATAAAGTAACCAACTTGGAGCTAACCAATAGATTATACTCCTCAAACAATTAAATTACTAGATGCATTTGTAATATTTGTTAAATAAAAAATAAAAAACTATTATAATAAAATAAACCTAATGTGTCGTTGTGTACCATAATGCCATACTGAAATATGCCATAGTCATATTCTATAAAGAAATTTGTCATAACGAACGCAACCCGTCAGCTCCAATAAGCTCCAGTTTCGACCGCGGGTGTGACCGTGTGACGAAGTCCAAGAGGATATATCAAAGGATCTATTGTGGTATCAGGCAGAACATTACAGGGAATAAATAACATAAAAATGACGAAAAATATATTTTTAATTGAATTATTATTGTTTTCATGTTTGTTTAAATAAACTTCATTATATGTATTCTTGATTTTTTCATTCTTTTTTTTTTTTTTTTTAATTAAATTACAATAAATTTACATTTAATAATAATAATTTCCTTTATATGAAAAATATATATAATAAATTTAATTTTAAATTTTAACTACAAAAAAAAAATTTTTAATTTGTTTCTTTTTTTTTTAATTATTGTAAAATGTAACATTGGATTAAGGAATCGCAGAAGAGGAGCACGGTCGGCTTTTAGTTTTTGACTATTGTGGTACTAGTATATAAGAAATATAGGAAAACTTCACTAATAATATGCTCGTCTGGGATTATTCAGCGGATTCGGTCGGAATCGATAGGCTAGCATCATTCTTTTACGATATGCGTCATATTCATTGTCTTCTTCATTCGGATTTATTAACGCTGAAGCACCAAGACCTTGATTTGATTCACCACGACTTGCTCTATTTTAATTGGAATAGACGAGAAAAATAATGATCGATTAAAATTCGATTCGATTTAGATATACCCGTTTTAGCTTTTAAGTTTACTTATTAATTGGATCAACAATACCACTTCCACCCGCACCTAAACCTTGTCCTTCTTTCCAGCCGAGTTTTTGCAACATTTGAAAACCTGCGAAAGAGACAGTGTTTGTGATTTAGAAATCAGTTAGATCGGGGGCTTAAACTAAATTCAAGCTGGGTGTGTGTATTACCAATGTTATCCTCTGTTAATTTGTACTCTTTGTAATCACTCAAATCGGGTTCTCGATTATTTTTTTTCGCATTGTATTTTTCCATAAATTTTTTTAATTCCTCAGGCGGTAAAAAATCTCCGATATGGTGTTTTCCTTCTGATTGTTTATTTAAAGCTTCCGCCCATATTTCTGTTGCCTTCATTTCTGCCGACCGTAATTTATGTTCCCACGTTCCACCAGTCGTATCCTCATCTGAATCATATTCATACTTAAATTTTCCACTCTTTGCCAAACGATCAATTTCATCCCGTTTTTTTAGCATATCCTGATAAAGTAAATAAATTTTATAATGTTCCTCCGCTTTTTTCCAATCATCCTCGCTCAAATCAATGGTTCCAAAATTTTGACGAGCATACTGCAGAAGTGCTAAATCAGAACGTGTTACATTCGTGAGTAGCGGTTTTATTGGTTCACCTAAGACTAAATTTTGTGTATGTGTTATTTGTTGTTGTGCTATTCCTACTAAATTTGAGTTTTGTTCGTTTATTCCTAAATCAATGACTTTATCGCCCCATCGACTTTTTTTAATTTTGCTACGATTCGAGGATTTCGAATCGGATGATTCCGTTCCGTTACCACCAGCTACACCTCCACCACCACCACCTTCACCACCCGCTATTCCCGTACATTTGTCTAAAAAATCATCTCGATTTTTACTATATCGACTATACCTTTCATCTTCATCGTCACTGTCACTTGTATAGTACTCGTCATCATTACGGCGATTTGTTATTTTCCTTTTTATATTCCGTAAATTACGTTCCTTCGCCTCTTTCATGTACTCATAATCAGAATCGGAGTCGTTGCATCCATCATCATCTTTATCGTGATAAATTTCGGATGGATCATACTTTTTATCGACTACCATTATTTGTTGTCGTTTCATTTGCACATTTTCACGATAGACTTTGTACGCTTCGCTTTCTTTCGAGAATAGAAACCTAAAATTTTAGAATAACATTCAATAGGGCTTAAATTGTTAAATCAATAAATTCCAATTTTTTACCATAGCGATGGTGGAATATCGTTTTTAAGCGAAATAATTTTGTTCTCGAATTCATCACCGCATTCTGCAACCGTATCGATTAGTTGATCTAATGTGGTTGGAATAGCATTACTATTGTTGCCCACCTCTTCTGCTGATGAAAAAAAAAAAACATAAATTTTAGCATCAAAATTCTTCGATATTGCCTCTCATACTCGGACTTACCTTTAATTTGGGATAGCAACGATAATCCGCCGCCCGAGGATTGGTTCTGTTGTATTGGTATTTTAATGGCATCCAAATTTAATTCTGGTTTCGGTATTGCATTTAAATCGAATTCCTTTGGTGGGGGGATTTCATTTAACGATAACGGCTTTGGTTGTGGAATTGTATTTAGATTTATTTCATTAGAATTTATTATTGATGGAATATTACTACTACTGTTGTTGTTATTATTTAGTAAATGTGTTGAATTATAAGCTGGGAGTTCTGAACTTATTAGTGCTGGCATTTGTGCAAAACTAACCGAACTGGTTGTGAATGCAGCTGTAGGACAATTTATGTAATTTTGATTATTCATTTCGGATGGTTGAATAAATGGTTTTTGTTCTAAAATGTTGTCATCAGCATTCGTTCTGAATGTTGGAAAAAATATAAAAATTATTTTCATTAGTATTGTTTTAGCTCAAACAGACTTTTAAGCTTGTTCATTCATCTAAAGTAGCGTTGCTCCAGATCAAAACAGGAACCTAAATCTGAAAATCCTCGAATGGATATTAGATTTATATGTTTTATCTTTCAAAATTGGGTTTAGTAACAACCTAAACTTTCTTATTTTCAAATATCACTAAATAGAAAAATTGAAACAATCAATGGGTTTTTACAACTAGGCTTTCACTGTCTGTCTATTGATACTCATTTCGGGCCATTTTTCAATTAATTCATTGACAAGAACTCTATACTTGATACTACATAACTTAAATTAAACGATCCCAATCAGGTTTGTGTTAAGTTGTCTGCAACCATTTATTGCCCTTCATACCCTAGTAATTTAGAGAATTTAATAACTCCTTCAATAAGAAAGGTTGGTTGAATAAATGAGAGATTCGGCTAAAAACTAAAAGTAAAGAGAATTATTTCCATAGAAAAACCTTATTAGTAACAAATAAGTCAAAACAGGAAAAATGTTCCGCTTAGTATTTAAAAGAAAATCAATCAACCACAAAGTTATAACTGAGTGCACCTAAAAACTAGAACAAAACTGTCAAAGGAGACAAAAGTTGAATGGCCGGTCGACGAGATACCATGCAACATAAACCAAATCGAATGGAGCAAAAATCGATTAAATTGAATCTGCCCCGTTTGTAGGTCAAACGAATTAAGCATACTACCTTCCGAGCTTGGCTCTCAAAATCAGTGCACTACATGATTGTGTGTACATTGTACTAAACACCCGTCTCATCACACAAACACTAAACAACGTAAATAAAATTTCTACTGAAAAAGATGTTAGACGGCTAAAAATAGATCTCAAAACCAACAGACAAACATATATGATCATATCTCTTAACTCAACTTACCCTGATTCATTCATTTCGCTACTTCCATCAACCAGATGATTTATTAACAGGGCGGCTTCAGCAAATTTTTTAAATTTTTCCATAAATGATCCATCATTACTGAATGTGTTACGTATTGCTGGGGTACACGTTGATGAAGTCAAAGCTGTTGTTATTATTGGTGCCGCCACAGATACTGGTGCTGCCGTAAGCGTCGTCGTCTCCGGTTGTGTTGTTGACAATGATGTGGTAGTATCTGTTCCTGTTACTATTTCATTTGTTGTATTATCAAATGTTTCATCATTTGATGTATTTATATCCTGTATAGTACTACAATTATTACCTGAACACAAATTATTTGTAGTCGTCGAATTGCTATTCGAGGACGACATATTTGCTGCGATAGTTTTTGCTATTTCGGCATTTTTCTGTTTCTCTAATATTTCACGCTTCTTTTTAGCAATCAGCTCCTCTTGTTTAGTCATTTGGGCCACCCTATCGTTACGAGTTAACAATTGTCGTGACATTTTATTTTTTTTTTATAAATTTCCTCGCTTGTAGGAAAAAATTTTTTTCTCGTGTATGGGAAAAAAATTTTCAAAAAAAAAAGAAACTAAATAATAATAAAAATCAAATACTCGTTAGAATTTTTTATAACATATTATATTTTTAAGGTTTTATAATGTCGGTATTAATTAAATAAACGCTTTTTTTTAATTATATATGAGGCACAACAAATTATAAGAAAAAAAATCTTGTAGAAAAATAATGTAGTAATCAACTTGACATTATTTATTGACAATTTAATTTATTTATGGCTGAGCAAAAAAGTGCTATAATTTGTTGTAATGGATGAGTTTGACTTAACTGTCAAATTATGGTTAGGTGATTTTTTAATTTTCTATTTATTGCATAGCTAATTCTAACATTTTTAATTAAAACCAATTCTACTGTAAACATAGTTTTATTATTATTAGATTTTACATATAAAATATAAATACATAATTATGTACATTTACAAATATTATGGAATGGAGCCATTTCCCACCAATAGATGGAAGCTAATAGGTAAAAGATTTTATATGTAACAGTAAAAATGATAACACAAGACGAACTATGGCTACTGTACTAACCAACAGCCGTATTTTCTTAACAATTCGAAAAAGAATTACCAAGTACACTTACTACACCTACACGTATCGTGTACAGATCATCAATTTATACATTTTTCATTGTGTGTCGATACGTGTTGGAAAGGATAATTATAAATATTATTATAGAAAATACATGTAACAAACACCCCTATTATGAGAGGAGTCGATCGACAAAGACGTTTTCGTTTTTCATATATCAAATGGAAAGACAATACAGTCGTGTCGATCGAGGGTTTTTTTTTTTGTCCGTTGTCTTACCGACTCACGATACGTCTAGGAACAGAAAGGAACGAATAACCTTTGCTTACAGGTATGTCTGAATTTCCAACGTAACAAATATGTTTGCTCTTTTTGTTGGAAATTCATTGAATTGCAAGTAAAAAGTAGTTTTTTCATTGTGAATAATTTTGAGAAGAAATTAAATCATATTTATTTTGTGGCGACAGACTTAATTCAGAATCAGCAACTCAACTGATATTAGGACATCTGACTACTAATTATTTCATTTTATTAATCAAAAATAAAAACTATAAATTAAAACAATAAAAATCACACTTTGGTAACATAAATCTACCATTCAGCTTCAGGTTCATCTGGAAGCGGTTGAATGGCTTCCATTCGGCTCTGTAAATAAAGAAAAATGCATAAATAATTGAGAAAAATGCCATCGGACATAATGAAACACTTACTTCGGAATGGCCAATTCCCTTTCGTACATCCTTGCTGCCAAAGTTGTTTCTGCCACCGCCTCCAGAGTATCCACCGCCACTTCCAGGATTATTCAAAAACTCTGGAACTGGTTGATTTGCTTGAGTTAAAATTTTAACCAAATCAGATACTATCCCAGAATCTTGTTCTGAATCAAACAAGGCAGTGGCCCGTCCACGATTTCCTACACGCCCCGTTCGACCAATTCGATGGACATAATCATCAATAGATTTCGGCATATCATAATTGATAACATGTGCGACATTTTTTATATCTAGTCCTCGAGCGGCTACTGAAGTAGCAATCAATATTTTCATTTTTTGTGATTTAAAATCGCGTAATGCTTCTTCTCGTTCCCGTTGTAAGCGATCACCATGAATGGACGTGGTTGGTATTTCAGTTTCAGATAAAAGAGCCGCTAAGAAATCAGCATTGCGTTTCGTTTCAACGAATACAAGAGTTCCGCTTGGATCCTCCTCTTTCAAAATGTCTAGTAATTTTTTCCGTTTTTCAAATTTGGTTACTTGGTGGAATTTCTGTTCGACATCGGCACAGGCACTGCCCACTATTCCAATGGCCACGAATATGTAATTATTTAAAAATTGACCAGCCAACCGTTGAATTTCATCCGGAAACGTAGCCGAAAACATAAGCGTTTGTCGTTCAGAATGCGCCGGCATTGATGGATGGTTGAACATTTTCTCCATGCTCGGAATAAATCCCATATCAAGCATTCGATCAGCTTCATCGAGCACAATAAATTTTACATCTTCAAACGAAATGAATGCTTTGTCGACAAAGTCTAAAAGACGACCCGGTGTGGCAATTAATAGATGACAACCTTTTGCTACATTTCCACTTTGATGACGTGTTGCTGTGCCACCGTATACAATGCAACATTTCAAAAATGACCCCATTGAAAATTTGCGAGCTTCATTATAAATTTGAATAGTTAGCTCACGCGTGGGTGATACAATGACGCATTGTGGTTTGCCAATAGACATTTCTGTATTATCCCCCAATAATTTATCGATTATTGGTAATAGAAATGCGGCTGTTTTACCTGAACCTGTTTGCGCACACGCCATTAAATCACGTCCGGTCAATACAACTGGAATTGCGTGTTTTTGAATTGGGGTTGGTGTAGTGTATTTGGATTTTTGGATATTGTCGATTAAAAATTCTCTTAGACCTGAATTACCAAATGCCGTAATAGCTGGTGGAATATTCTCCCCAGATACGTTGATGGGGATTTCATTAAATTTATCGAAATTAATTCCAGATGAAATGTTGTTTCCGAATAGTTCGGCCTCGTCATCAGTTGGTTCTGGTGGTATATAAAATTCTTTGGGCTTTTCGCTATTAAAAGTATCAGCACCAGCTTGTTCTGGCTTATCGCCACCATCTAGATCTTCAGAATCAACATTTCTCCGGCCTCCGCCACGACCTCCACCTCCTCGACCACCGCCGCCGCGCCCACGACCTCCACGACGATTTTCACCATCACCACCATCGCCTCCTCTATGATAATCTCCCCGATCATTATTCGAATTGGAATAGCCGTTTCCGTTATCTTGGTCCCCACCGTTTTCTGCAAAGCGTAAAAATAATATTTAAAAGTAAAACTTTAATTTACAAACCACGTGTAAATTCTTACCTTCAGCATCGTCGTACTGGTTTCTCCGATTGTTTCTGTCATTGTTATAACCTCCTCTGGAACCACCACCGCGATCGCTACGACCACCACGATCATTATTTCTGCCACCACCTCTCCCACCGCCCCCAAAACCACCTCCACCTCTTTTGTTAAAACCACCGCCATCTTTTCCATTCCGATCATTATCTAAAATTTTCGATAATTCCGTTTAGGACGATTAGAAAATATGTTAATCAATTGAAAATGTGTTAATCAAACACTTACAGTTATTGCCATCATTCGAACGATGAAAGTCGCTTGTACTACTTTCGGGTTTACCGCTATCTCCTTCATCCGTCGTAAAATTACTGAAATTATTACTGGCCATAGAGATGCCGGGGCTCTCATAATCATCTACCCATTCGTCTGCCATATCTAAAATATCACAATATTTAAAATTTATCCTCCATTCGAAAAAAAAACTAGCGGCACGTGTTCTTTTTCAAATCTATTTGTGCCCCACTTACCTTTTAATTAATATAAAACTTTTGTCTAATTAATTAAATAAATGATATAACTATTATTATAAACTCAATAATTATAATGGTGTTTGATAATTTTATATTATTTTACTAGTGACAACACAATCACTTTTCCATTCGAATTACAAATTTGGAATGGGATAGAAATTCACAACCTCCGTACCGTACGAATATTTAAAACAAAAGAACAAAGAAATTAAAAAAATGAGACCAATATATAAGAAAGTGAGCAAATCAAATATATTCATAACGGTTTTTTCTAATAGGAAAAAGGATAGCAGAGCAGAACAAGGATACAAATATGTATGTATTTATTTACGTTTCATTTAGAAACGGAATATTTGCCAATTTGGAAATAAGCATTTTGTTTTTTTAGGATAATTTTTGTAATTTAATAAAAAAACATCATTATTTCCATAAAATATTTGAATTTAATCGTTTTGATCCGAAAATTATACTGAAATTTACTATATTTTATGTTTATAGCACTCTCTTCTCTCTTTCATTTTTAAAGGTACTTTTATACTGCGTTTTATTTTTTATATTTATAACTTCAATTTGTGCTAAACTAAATTGTGTACTAAAAATGACCGTTACTATTTAATTAATTTCTTAATTTTATTTTAAAACTAAAAATATTCAACAAACAACAAACAAACTAAAAATATTAATCACCAATAAATACAAATATTAACACCTCTCTTCTCTAGTTAAACAAATTAGTTCAAATAAAATGTAACTCCACATCAAAATATATTATGTAATATGAGCCAAAGCTGTGGAGTCAGCACAATATTTTTTCGAGACAGAACATCAGACACAAAATGTAATATAACATATTTTATGTTTGTATGTACCAATAAGCATAAAATTGGTATATACATATGTCTAAATGTGTACATATGTATATTTTATGAGCTCTCAGTTATATGTGTGTACATATCTAAAATATTGTTAACCCTATTACTACCACGCTATTTTAATAACGTAAACTACCTATCTAGCTGTGACTCTGAGACACACAGCCAAATTGCTCATTTCATATGGCGAATTCATTTATGTTATTTTAAATTGTACATTTACCAATAATTCAAGAACAACATTTAGGATTATACATTTTTCATTATTTTTTTAAAATTAAATAGCGACTCAGAGACACAGCTCGGTAGGAATAGGGTTAAGCAGAGCTACACAAACTTATTTATCTTATAGACCTAAACAATTTAAGTATGTAATGCGTACATAATGCATTCATTACTCAATTATTAAAGTGACAGGACAGTAATGGTATCCTGCTTCTCTGCTTCATATATCATTAGCTTATTGTTAGATTGAAGTTATCGCACTGTTTTCCAACAAGCTATCTCACCAGTAACTGTATCTTGTAATCGCCGTCAACATTATCAATAATTGTTCTGTGAACTTCCAAAATTTGATGTCTATTCGAAATTTACTCGTGTTCTCAGTTAGCTGTTTAGTATGTCCATTGTTCTGTGTGTTGAAAGTTTATAATTATTTGGAATCTTTAGGCACACTGTGTTTATGCATAAAGATAGAATTGGCCAGCACAAGGATCAACGTATGACATATTTACTGCTTAAAAAAAAACTGTTCACGCCCTTAAGGCCTTTAAAAAAATAAAAAAAATGCTTTAACGAATTTTCACATCACTTGCAATTTAGCCATGCCTCTATTAGAGCCGAAGTTCATATATGGTTAAATTTTTTCCTAAATAGATTATGACTATTTGTCTGAGATTCATTTGTTGTGCAGAGTCCAGTAAACCAGTTAAAATTTAATTTTGAGTCAAGGGAAAAATGACAGACGAGAGTGAAAGAAGACACATGCTTCTACAACAATACGTTAAAAGGAGACTTTGTGCTAAGCACAAGAAACAACCAGCACAGAAAAAAAATAAAATATACAGAAGAAAACCTACGAATAAAATATCGTACATTTTGTTCTGGGGTTATTTAGTTGGTTTGGGGTTATCTGCTCAGAAAATACGAGAATAAGAATTTTAAATAAATAAATTTTACACTCTCGAATAGCTCTCTCATTCGTGCGTTTAATGTATTTTAGCAGTTTTGTATGTGTATGTGTTGTTGGAACTCGTATGTGTTATAAAGAAAATATTATACTTTATTATTCTATGTGTGTGTTTAAGCGTTATATGAGACGATCAAAACCAACAACAAAGTATAAAATTGTACATTGTTGTTGGTTTTGCGAAGATTGTTTTGGATGATATTATATTGTATGCGTATGCATTTGTTTTAAATTTTAATATTTAACCAAATAAAAAAAACAAACCGTTAAGGAAACAACCGTATTTTACTTATTACATCGAAATTTTAAATAAATTGCCGAATTGAATTTAATGATTTGGCTATTTCACTTAAAAATATGAAGGGACGTGTTCGAAGTTTGTAATAATAATTCCAGCTGTAATAATTATGACATTATTTTGTATGTAACCAAATTATCACAGCCAATACGTGTTGTAAATGTGACGCTTCTGTAATAATATTCATAAACAAAAGCGCGCAATAACAATAACTAAACCGTATTACGTTAATTTATTTCTAAAAAAAAATAGTACAAATGAAACTTATGTCGAATTCTTTTCGTTTTTTCAAATCAATGTAAATTTTGTGGTGCGAAAAGTACATGAAACAAATTAATGTGGTTTTTTGACGTTACTAACTACAACAAAAAATAGAAACCTCAATTTTCATTTGTCAAAGTTGTGAATATACGAGTTTTTTGTGTCTTGATTTTAAATCATTTTAATTGTTGTTTAATTATTTTAATCGTTTAAATAAAGTTTTCAATATAAACAGTTTTTTCCGTCTCGATTTTTATTATTCTTTTGTTTGTTTGTTGTGTTTAATTATTTTAATTTTGACGATGAAGATGCCACCAATTCCGCAATTACCTCTTCCATAATTGTTCTATAAATTATATATTTATTTTATTCAAATTTCAAAACAAAACACTGAATACACTCGACACAAAACACTATAAAAATCAATTCGAAATCGAGACGGGAAAAACTGTTTATATTGTAAACTTTATTTAATACGATTAAAATAATTAAACACAACAATTAAAATGAAATCAAGACACAAAAACTCAGACAACTTTGACAACTAAAAATTGACTCTAATTTGTTGTTGTAGTTGATTTATGAAAAAATATACATTTCGTAAAATTGATGTACATCGAAAAAACATTGATGTTTTTTGACGAAAAGTACATGATTTTCGATGTACATCAATTTTTTTTTGATGTTTTTTGGCGAAAAGAATTTGACATTATTACAAAACATGGAAGAGAAAGTTATTTCACTTCTGTCAAAATTATTACAAAAATTAAATTATCACAAACTTCGAACACGTCCTTAAATTAAAAAAAACAGATTGGTTTTAGGCCCTTTCCGAAAGTTATACTTATTTATTTAGATAAACTTATTTAAATAAGTATGTTGGCGAGATAACTTAAAATAAGTATGTTCTTACAAAAAAAAATCTTAAACGAAAACCAAAATTCTGTTAATTTCATTGCATACATATTGTGATATTATGTAGTAATTAAGTTTTATAAAAAATTAAATTAAAAAAATTATTTTATAGTTACAAAATAGTCAAAATAAAAAATAAGTATGTGAAATCAATTCGGATGATTTTACATACTTATTTAAGATGGCGGCAAATAAGTATGTCCAAATAAATAAGTATAACTTTCGGAAAGGGCCTTAAAGTAATTAATTTTATTTATTATTGTCGTTTTCCTGTTGCAACAAAAAACAGATTCGGAGCGAAACTCAAGTGGCAGCAGCTGTCATTCGTCGCTCGGTAAAATTTTTCGGAGCGATTACTAACACGATTACATTTAAATGTCATCGAAATTCATTTAAACATCAAAATAAATATGCGGAAAAATATATTTAAAAAACAGTAAAATAATTAACAAATAATACAACAAATAACATGATTACAATAAATTATTTATTAATTTACGCAAAAATTCATCAGTATTAACAATCTAATTATAAAAATAGTATTTGACAATTAATACGTATATTCACACAACCATATAAAAAACAAAAAATCACAGAATCCGGATTTTTGGCTGTTCCAGTTAAAACGTCAAAAAACTGTCATTTTTCAACTCGGATTTGACTCCGAATCTGCTTTTTGTTGCAACAGGAAAACCACATATGCCTTATCTTGTTCGACTATATACGAGTATGTAGCTCGAATATGAGTATTAAATACATATGTCATATTTAAAAAAATAGGTATATTATTTGCGATATTATATTATACAAGTAGGTATAGATAATAAAACAAAACAATTCAATGCAAATAATTTTGTATTTTATTTTCAACTTTCTTGTCATAAAACATTTGGTGTGCTTTCTTAAAAGCACTATTATTAAGTAATCTAGTAACTTATAATTATGTTCAGAACAAGGATTTGTTGAACAAAACCAATATTTATATATTGAATTTCCGTTAGAGTAATCAATACATCGATCAATAATTAGTTGCTTTAGATTCTTTGCATTGCAATGTTCGTTAAATGTTTCTTCAAATATTTGAATATGCGGTTTACATAAATCAAATAATAATTCCGTTGGAGCGCGCAGGGAACCAAAATTATTGTTACTAACATAGTTCTTCATAAATATAAAATATTCAGAAGTTATTGTTGTATTAGCATCATTGTCTTTTTTGGCCCATTTAGTTTCGCAATATTGGCAGTATCTTCGTCCCAAACATTTAAATATCTTATAGCAATATCTTATAGCATAGTCGTCAAAATTTCGTTTGATAGTACATGATCCAACAATTCATGGTTAACTTCTGATTGGTTACAGATGGCTGAGACTGGTTTCTCTGTAAAATAATCTACATTATCACTGTCTTCAATTAATGTTAATTCCAGTGGTTCTTTGGATGGTAAATCACTTGTAGTAATGAAATCTTGGATTAGTATTTCATCGTCGTCTTCATAACAATTCGTTAAAGCTTAAAGTGAAAACTGATTAAATTGACTCATCGTTCGAATAGCACAGGCAACTATCCAGCTGAAAACTTGTGTTGCATAGTTGACACGCATTTTTTCAAACTTTGTAGGGCTGATATATCTAGGTGTTAGTTTCGGACATAATCTAGTTGTATTTGTGGTGTCACAAGAATATAATTCGCTAAGTACTCTCCAACTTACAATACCATCATTGGTTTTAAGATCAGAACTCATCAAATTATTACGTACAGATTTAATTAAATGGGGTACGTCGTATAATGCAAATATTTTTTATTCGTGTACGTAAAAGAACGGATTTTCTGCTTCCACGCCTAAAATCTTAAAGGCAAGCCAATTATTTGGACCCTGGTCACATAAACACACTTCACACTAAACCCTATTTCGGAAAGAACGGTAATATTTTTGATGTGAAAACATTAGCGGGGGTAAGTCAAAAATTTCATGTAAAAAAAGGAACGGAAAATCCGATACGAACGAAATTGCAAAATATATATACATACGAGAAAAACGAACTCAAAATGTACCGAACTTGCACACTATTACTAAAGATACATGTTAAACCGAAAGTGGTCTGACTGAAAATGTCCGAGATAAATTCAACATGTAAAGGGCGGCTTGACTGAAAGCAAAGATTATTAACAAGAAGATCTTCTTGTTAATAATCTTTGTTTCAGTCAAGCTGCCGTGTACATGTTGAATTTATCTCGGACGTTTTCAGTCAGACCACTTTCGGTTTAACATGTATCTTTAGTATATATAATTCGAATTTCAATTTTCGTCGGATTAAAATATAAAGGCAAAAATGTTATGCATGAGTAGTGTAAGTGATTCAAAAACATGAAATGGAAGTACATTAAAACAAACAGAATTACACGCATGACGCATACTTTAAGTATTAAATATTATATGTCTTAGCAAGCTGTGAAAATGACACTTGTACATTGATACATAATGGACGTGTTCAATCGGGCAAACATGAAAAAAATATCATGATATTTTATCGCACCCTAACTTCATTTCGTAATAATTTACGTCAAACCCGATTGAACAACCAAAATTGATAAAAAATGATAAATTGATTTTAAATGTTACATTTTGTTTTAAATCGCCTTGTAAAATTCAATAACCTCATTTTGTCGTCAGGTTTTTAATTAAATGTATATATTTTTTTATTATTTTTTTTATCAATTATTTTGATATTGAAACTATTTGGTTTTTATCCAAATATTGGAGACACAAATAATATCAGTTTGATTTTTTTTGTGTTTGTGTTCTCAGACAAATCCTCGAAATATAAATTATTATTTATGTTTAAATAAATAGATGACTGCGTAAATACCATATGAATATCTTAAAAAAGCAAATTTAATTTAATTTCAGTACCGAAAATATCATAAAGAAAATAAATTCAAAATTAACAGCTGGAACCAAGAAAAAAGTTGGTTTTTTTTGTGATAAATGAGTGCGTTTATTGCCAAAAGTGATAAAAAATATCATGATAGTTTTTATCATTTTTGCCCGATTGAACACTAGGAATAAAATAATAATGTTGAAATTGTTTAATGCGTGATTTACACGTTCCAACAATGTTTTTCCAACTTTTCTTGTTGAGACTTAGAGCTACACGCAATAGAAAATATTTACATGCGACAAAAAGAGAAAAGTATAAAACGAAAATGTCGGTCATGCTATAATTTTTTGGCGGTATAAAATCTACGATGTCGAATAGGGCGATAATACAACTTTATGTTTCAAAATTACAACTTGTCTGGCTAAAATAAAGCTTTTTGAAAGTAAACTTCCAGTTTTAAACAAAATTTATAAAAAAAATAAAACAAAAATGTCGGGCATGCCATAATTTTTTGGCGGTATAAAATCAACAATGTAATTTTTGACGAATGCCGCAGCGACACCACTTTATTTATCAAAATTACTTCTTTTCTTGGCTAAAATGAAAACTGTTCGATCGTAAATTTTAATTTTTAAATAAAAATTTTAAAAAATAAAAATAAAGCGCTATAAATGTTTCACAAAATATACTCGGGTCGAGTATATTTTATAGTCAAAAATTTTTTTTATGGAAACAAAGAGTACGTTTATGCTTAGGGTTCAACCTGGTTTGAACCTAGGTTAACTTTTACTATAAACGGAGTCGAGTCATCTTGTAGTTAACTCGACTCGACCTAAACAATTTCTAGGGTCGAGTCGAGTTAACTCTAAAAACCTTCACTATAAACGGAGTCGAGTCGAAAAATAAAAACAACAAAAAAATAGTAATAAAAAGACATCATTTTGATTTCTTAATTCGTGTGCGAATCTTCGATTTTTGTGTGGCAATAAAACTTTGTTATTTTATTTTTATAAAATTCAGCAAATAATATAAGAAAAACATATAAACATACGATAGTAAATTATTTTTTTTGACGTTTCTGACTCGGTTTCAACCTAGTTTCGACTCGACTACGATTTGACTCTGCAGTATAAACGCTAAAAAAGATAACTACAAGATGATCCAAAGTTAACTAAAAGATGACTCGACTCTGAGCATAAACGTATTCAAAGTTAAAAAAAAGCAAAAAAACTCCAACAAAATTTTGTTTGTTTATATGTTTATTCCTGTCTTTCAAATGAAATTCGCGATATGCTAATCTCATCGTTTTTTGTTGGGAAACATTGTTGGAACGTGTAAATCACGCATTATCCGTATGCTATGTTTAGTATTGCTCAAATGCTCATGCTGTTGCTGAGTTTGGTTATGCGGTAAACAGATTCGAATGACATTCTGTAAAGATACACGCAAGAAAGAAGCCGCAGGAAGATATGCTACCGTCTTTTCAGCGGCTATGATTTTACAGTCAAAATAGCGCCTTTGTATAATAGAACCGCCTTTTTCATTTAGTTTAAACTGATCAAATCGGCGATGCCACTTTGCTTTGTTCACTGGGTTTGTCGTGACCATTCACAAAACTCTAAATATGGAATCTTTAACCAGATTGCCGTGTATGAGTGTAATTGGTGTACTGTATTTAAAAGCGTACAGCTTTCGATGATTAACTTTATTGAAATGTACTTTGCTCAGCTATACTGAAATATTGTCGTTTGCATTTCTCGCTGTCAACAAATAAATTATAAATTTCAATTTTTAATTAAACAATTAATCTCGGTAAGGTTCGTCTTCCAAACCCAAAATAACCCAATTTGACCAATTTTAAACCAAAAATGTAACGCGATTTAATAAGCTTAGCGAACGACAGCCGTTTATCTGTATTGGTTTCTCAGGCCCATCGAAGAGGCCCATCAACTTCAATAACTCGACAAGGAGTGGCCGCATAGAAATTTTCCTAGTACCATTTGGCAAGGTTTCTAAATTCTCTATAAAATGGCCGATTTAGATTTTTGAATGAAATATCGAGCAAGTTCGTTTACAGTTGCAAACAGCAGCAAATTTTTATTTTTTTTAGACACCTTTTGTTTTACTCAAAAACGTCATAAAAAAACAAAATAAAATAAAACGGTTTCCAGTATCGAAAAGAAAACAAAATTTCCTTTAACTAGAAACAAAAATTTTTTTTTGATAGGTGTTATTTCACCAAGATACAAACGTTCAAATCTGGGTATTTTTTCGAAGAAAATTTCTGTTCCGTTTTTTAATTGGCGCAGTGTATATCTACACCCTCCTTCTGGCCATTTCAATTTAAGTTTCATCTAAAACAAAAGCGTTTATTTAGTTGTGAGTGAGGTTCGCAAAGTAAGTGCATACCTACAAATTAATGATAAGTTTATTATACAATATATGAAAAAAAAAATTTAAAAAATTTCAAGATGTGTCCGTGAGCAAAAGAAAATAAACAAGCAAATTTATATAAAATAGGTGAAATATGCATTGTAATTATTCATCTACTTTAAATAAATAGAAAAATTTAATCATATTGTAAAAGATATAAAAGGCGCTTTTTATTTTTGCTAATAACCATCGCAATCGACACGAAAAATACGATTTGTAAACATATCGCATAATTAGATCTGTATCCGATACAAAAAATAAGCATCGCAAACGTTTCGTAAAAATCGGTATATTCCGATTCGTAAAAAATTCTAATTATCATGGGAGATTCGTGAACGTGTCGATTTCGAATCGCAAAAACGATTCGTAATCGATATTTTGTATGAACGAACCACAAACATCATTTTCGTATCGTAAACGAATCGCTTTGTTTAGCGGGTTGTACCGAATTGATACTTTTGATCGAATTGATACTTTGTACTGAATTGATACTTTTCATCGAATTGATACTTTGAATCAATTGATCCTTTTGCGCTACATTTGCGTGAAACTTTAGATAATTTATATGATATAATTTTTTATAAATTTAACCAAATCTTCTCGATTCCTATTTGTTTAAATTATTTATTGGACTTAAATCCTTATTTTCGAAATAAAGATTTATTTACTATAAAATGAATAAAATGTATCTGAAAAATATCCACCGATAAACATTTTATTTAATCATTGATTTTTTTTATCATTAATTTCATTAAATGATTTAGGCAAATGAAGTTTGTTTAAATTTATAAAAAATTACAGCATTAAAATTATCTAAAAGTATCAAGCAAATAACTCAAAATAATCAATTTATTCAAAAGTATCAATTCGATCCCAAGTATCAATTCGGTACAAGTATCGGTTGGAAGCAAGGTATACAGAAAATAGAGGTAGTACATTCCCGTGTCTCATTTTCGTCTTTCTTTGCGCATTACATCACGTGTAGACAAAACAAGCAGATATTTATATTAAGTTTGGTGGTTTTTTGATTAATTTTTTAAATAAATCAAGAATAATCGTAATTTTTTTTAACAAACCGTATTTACAATTGATAATGATAGTTTATCGAGACCCTTTTTATGCTTTATATTTTTTTTATGGTCCAAATATTTGAGAAATAATTATGTACTTCGAGTATAATATAATGTCTAAGATAAATGGAAAAAAGTGTAGACAAAATTATGAGTACATAACATAAAATAATTAAATTTTTAAATGTTTTTTGTGATTTGAACATCCATAGAAATGATCGAAAATTACTTTATGTATACATGTTGATTTTGAAACAACACATAAATTCAAAGCAAAATGCACACAAACAAAACAAAATTCTTAAACAGAGAATTTGAGATAGCAGTGTTTTATTCTTTTCCAATTGTTGTTTTTGTAAAAAGATAATTTCAAAAATCAGAAAAGATCTTGTTCGTAGGTTTTCTTTTGTATACATATGTTATTTTTTTCTGTGCAACCAGCCTACTTTTCATAATGCTATCTGAACAGGATTCTACAGTTAAGAATTCACTCATTCTATTCTAATCGGGTAATGTTCGACCGTTTCCATTCATTGCAGGTGTTTATATGAAGAATTCGAAAGTTAATGTGCTTTAAAAGGTGACGAATAATCCTTAACGTAGCGATGAGGTAGGCTTGGCATTGAGTTTTGGGGCATCTAACTGTAATCAATCTTTCTCCTTTATCATACGCTTTCAATGACATGGATGTTTTATGATTTGATATTGTCTTTAAAAGAATGAAGGATATTTTTTTAATTCAGAATGCAATTATGAAATTCTTCTTGTAGTTTAACTAAAATGGAAAAAATCAGTTTCTCAAAAAATTCACAAATATTTAAGGGTATCTTCTTTCATAAATTCGCAATTAATCACATATTTAATAGGTCAAATTAAATAAAACAAAAAATTGTGGAAGCTCTCAGTAAAATTCAAAAATATACCTAATAAATAAATAAAACAAAATATAATTTTATTTAAAAGATTTTCTTTATTGGCGTTTTGTGTTTTTTTTTTATTATTTTTCAATAATTAATAATTATTATAATAATTTGCATAATAATAAATACAATTTCACATTGCACATTATTTTTTAATATATTTATATATTGTATGTATAAAAAAACACTATAAATAATATTAAAATTATAGTAGTGTTATTATTTATTATTTTTTCGACAATTATGTATTAATGTAGTGTATATTTTAGTTATGGCATAATTTAATTTTTATTATTATATAGGAAGTATATTGTTTTTATTTAATTCACCATTTGTATTTTTTCGTTTAAGTCAGACATATTTATGGATTATTTGTATTTAATTTTGTTTAATTTTATTTCAAATATGGATACAAAAAAAGCTGTTTATTTTTATTATTAAAAAGGAAGCACAATTTAATATTTGAATAGTTACTTTATATTTTAATTAAAATGGATAACAAAAAATTGTAAATTAATTTGTATGTTTTTGTACCAAACAAAACCCTGGTTATTTATTATATTGTTTAATAATTTTAATTTAATTTATATACTTTATTAAAACGAATTACATATGTATGTATAAATAAAAAAAAAAAATTGTGCCGTTGACTGTTAATTTTTATGTATTTTATAAATTTTATATACAATAAATATGTTTAATTAGTTGCTTATTATTTATTTAAAATAACGATGTATTTTTAACTAAAAAATTAAATATTTCAAAATTATTTGTTTTTTTTTATTTTTTATTTAATTTTTTTTTTTTGTTTAATATTAAAAGCACCAAACTTACCCTTTAAAATTGTGTTCATTTTATTTATTTATTTTAATAATAAGATGAACCATTTTTTATTAAAAAAAAAACAAACTAAAAATTAATTTTATTTACAAACAACACAATTCGGTAAAAATTAAATAAAAAACTTGACAAATGTTATCTTTGTCTTAAAGAAAAATGTGTCCCCGCTAAATTTTGAAACATGTAATTTAATTTTTAATTCACATAGTACTAAATAATAAAAAGATGAAATAATAATTAAATTTTATTTATAGATATATATTTTATTAAAATAATATGAGAATTATAATAAAGTAATTGTATTTTGATTATTTAATTACTAATAAAATAAAATGATTCACTCATCGCATTTACAATGTGTTATGTATATCCCATCGTAAATTTAGTTTTATTCGAATTTTAATTTATAAATTATTTATTTATTTATATATTTTTGTAATATGCATAATATCTTTTTATATTAAGTGAAATATTTAATTACTTTTTGTATTATATAATAGTAATAATAGTAATCAAGAAGGATAGGTCGCCTATGGCACTTTTTGAATTGTTTAGTTTTTTTTTTTTCATATAAATTATTATTATGCATAGTTTATTTAATATTTTTTATATAATGTCTTATTAAAAAGAGAAATAAGATCCTCCAAAGTGTTTGTGTATATAGCCTACAAATTTATTTTTGCTTTATAAAACTCCGTTCCTTTAAATTTTTTTATTTTTTTTTTTTAAAAATGTATCACAATTTCTTTTATAAATTTCTCGTTAATTAAAAAAAAAATATTTATTTAGAACATGGCAGTAAATTATATAAAAATAATCAAAAAAATTAATTAATTTAAATTTATATTTGATTTCGACTGGTGGTCAATTGTGTTGATTCGCTACGCTTTGGTGGTGGAGGCGGTGGCCGCTTCTTTGTGATTGAATTGGGTGGTGTCGATTGAATGCGTGGTTGCAGCACAGATTCAGTTGGCGGTACTACTACTACGGGATTACAATTATTGCTACTACTATTTTTATTACTACCTAAATTTTCATATAAACTATTTTGGCCATAATGTTCTTGTACCCAATTACTAACGTTCCCCGAATCACTGTAGAAATTCGATGAGCTGCTCACCTGAGTTAATTCATTAAAATCTCTAAATCCTAATACTTCGTGTGGTGTAGTGGCAGGTTCTAATTTACATTTTTGGGCCACTTGCCATTTTTTGCGCATCACCTTTTGTAGATCTTTTAGGAAGTCACGTGGTGGATTCGATGCCGAATCTGTTAATCGTTTTGGTGATGTGGCCGATAGGCGAGTAGCTTCGGCACGTGGTGGTGGTATGGGTGCCATTGAATCTCGCGAAACGGTGGACTTAATATTTGGTGTATTAGCATACAACTGAACTTCATCCTCAAAGCATACTTTACGTCTTAGCAGCACCGGTGAATCAGCAAACGTAACACTTTTGGTCGATGGTGGTGGTGGTAATGGTAGAGTATGACTTCCACCATTATATGGTGGTGGTGGGGGGTTTTTATAGGGCGGGGATTTTAATACTCCAGTCGGCGATTTAATCGATTTTGAAACATAAATTGGTTGCGGAGGAGTTGGCGTTGATGAACGATGTACTAAGTGAACGACCGCCGGTGATGGTAGTGGAACTTCATCAACTAATTCTGGTATTGGTTCCGGGATGGGCGCAGGAACAAAAATTGCTTGAACCTCTAACGGTGGTGGTGGTGGTGGAAGACTGGCTAGTGAAATTTGGGATCCCGAAAAATCATGAACCAATTCGCTGGCTGGTGGTGGCGGTGGTAGAGAATCAAGGGACATCATTGAAGCACTTAAACTTGTGCCTAAATCATCGGGTGGTGGTGGTAATGAAAATACCGAATCAGTCATGCACGATGGCATTGTCTCCATTGGACTAGTCACTCCGTTTGAATTTAGACTCGAATTGCTGCTGACCACATTCAGATTAAAAACTTGTCTTCCCATACCGGACGGTGTACCCGGATTACTTGGTGTTGGTGTGGACGAAGACGGTGTTGAATTAACGCTTTCTATAGATCCGCGACTAGATTGCCTTCTTTTTAGCGTACCATTACTTCCTGTACTCTCCTCACTGCGTCGTCTACTGTGTCGTCGTGTCAAAGTTCCGCCACGTTCAGGCGATGTTGGATTACTATCCTCGGACGCTAGTGTTGTCTCACCAACTTCTTTTAGTTGTCGCGTCATCGAAGTTAGCGGCAAATTGGGTTTCATTGATGGTTTTCGTTTAATAGTCCCAGTTGGAAATTCAGAGTCAAATCCGTTGTTATCGTCTGACAAACAACCGCTTGAACTAGAGCTGGAAGCTCTCGATAATCGTCCATTTTGTAAAGAATTTCCACCTGATCCTCCACTTCCGGTACTAATTTGTGATGGAACCGACGATACAATGCTACCAATTGACCCGCTTCGGGCCGACGATAATTTATCGATTTCATCTCTAGCCAAATCTTCTAATAGTTGTCGATGATTTTCTAAAATTTTCTTTCCGTGCTGAAAGTAAAACGGAAAATTATGAAAAATTACGAATATTCTATAAACTCATTTAACTTACTTTAGCAATACGGATCAGTGTAACCCATTTTTCTAGTGTTTCAGCATCTTCGGCACATAGCATCTTGACGAATCGAACGTTTTTCGAATTCATCGGCAGATTTGGTGATTTAAGTGCGAACGTATAGTCCGTTGGCGATTTATGTTTCTTTTTCCAACCAATACCACGGTACACTTCATAACCGACAAAAGAACTCAAACAAACCAAATCTTTTGTTGATTTAGTTTTTTCTTTAGGGAAATAATATAGGCCCGAGGCGCGCAATACAAAGTGATAACGTTTCCAGCCTTTGCGTGAATCAGTTTTTAAATAAAGCGGTCCCTCCATTGCTACTTGGCCGCCGTTATTGAAGAATTCTTCGAGTAAAATAGATCGAGTGTGTTCATCGTGATCACTGCCCGGTGCCATCTGTATATTGGTGAAATAACGTTCAGGCATATTAAATAGATCAACTTTATCGGGACGTTGCAAGAATAGAACGCGATTCTTTGAATCTCGGCTCCATAGCATTAGACTGTCGACCAGCAACTCATGATCTTCGTAGAGACGTTCTGGAAAATAGAAAAAAAAACAATAATTAGTTGATGATTTTGATTAGTTAACTGGATGAGGTGTAATTGAGATAGAATTATTTTATTTTGATGTCACATTTGAAATAAAATTGAAATCGCGGTGATCTTTGTCTGTCAATGATACTAAACTACTGGGCGATTTACGAAGGACTAATGAATATTCCTTTTCTCAAAAACATGCGAAAAGATTCTTTATAAGAAATCCGCAATATATGTGGATCATGTTTAATACCAAAGTCTTAAATCAATTGAAAATTAACTTACCCATATTTAAATCAGTCAAGTGTTCGACCAACGACCAATGCGGCTCCATTTGTACGTGGTTCTTATCAGCTAGCAACCGTTGTACATGTCCACAAGTCATCCGTTCATCGACCAGCAAAGATTTTGAGGCCCCATCCGCTGAAAATGCCTTCACAAATAATCGTCGCACTGATGCCTGCTCTAATTTTTGTAAGGCTAAATGTATTTTTGCTGCTTTGGCACTATCACACTGTGATAAGTTTGGTAGATTTTTCATATGCGTCGTACCAACGCCGCTCGATGCCGATGATTCACTCGATAGTAGTGAAACGGTATCACTAAATGCTGAATCATTATCTGGGCTTTCAGTTCTTGGTTCTCTACTTATGATAGGTATTGAAATTGTACTTTCTTTTTCACAATCGACGGCGCCACTTTCAACCGACGAGATTGTTGAAATTGTGGAATTTGTTAATCCGGAGAGGGTCGAATTTGAACGGCTATGAGATCCGCGACGTGTTTGTCGCAACTCAACAATTGAATCATTATGATTATTATTACTACTAACACTATTATTATGATGATGATGGCTGTTACTGGTGGTTCTTTGCTCGAGTAAACTTAATTCTCCTAAAATAGCATCCAATTCAGCTTCGTGCGTTTCTTCTAGATTAGCCATTGAGAAACGATAGGAATCGGTTCGATCCTGTGCTGAAGATTGGCTAAGTGGACGTATTGTTGCCCCTAGTTGCGTTACAGATGTTATCGTTGCTGCGTTTGTTGAGATCTCTAGACCCTAGAATTAAAAAAACAACAGAAATGATGAGTCATTTTATGATTTGAATCATTAAATTAAACAAATATAGGGGGTAGTTTTTATTGCACTATACTAAACAACATTTATCCCTCGTTTTATCTCTGGATATAATATAGTTGGTCAATAATATATTCATATATCGCATTCACATATGTATATATGTATAGTCTAATCCCAAAGGGATATTTCAGGTAATAAACCCGTTTACAAAAGATCAATTTCTTAAGATATGTATACCTCGTATACCTAAACGACTTACTGTCTTATTTTAATTAAAAGGAAAATTTCATAATTTTCGTTTAATTTAATTTCCTTGATTTTTATCAAAACTTTTCCTAATTAATTTTCTTCGCCAACAAAAATAATAACAACAACAACAACAATAAAATATATATTTGCGCCACCTTAAAATCATAAATTAATTTACTTATAAAGGTTTTTACGTTTCACGTATTTTCTTCAATCAAAAGAAAATGACGAATCAGTTATTTTGCGAAAATGCGAATCATAAACCGCGCGCGTATTTTTTTTTTCTCCTAAATAAATTTGGTTTGACTGAAAATTTGTTTCTGATTAAGAAAAACTATTGTAAATATGTACGTATAAAAGAGTAATAATACAAGAACAGAATCTCCTAGGCGTCGACTAATCCATCAAAAACAACAAAAAATAAAAGTTATAAATAAAAATGCAATGAAAATGTCTGCATTTTAAGAATTTTCTTTTCATTTCATTTATATAAAACACGAGAGCAACAACAACAAAACATAAAAAATCTTTAATTAATAAAGATTTACTCTGCTTTAAATATGCCCATTACAGATTTTTCACATAATAGTTACTACATTCACATAGATTTTCGCCTACAATAATCATTGAAATTTTCACGTTACCACACACAAAATTTATGTAACAACTTTTCTTGTTCTATATAGTTCTGTTGAGGCACACACAATATACAACACAAAGTACACGAGAAGGGCACCACAACCCGATGATGATTATGGTACTAGTATAGTCGATCAACTGACAGATGAGCGGTGAAAATGAAAATGTTCGTATATTTTCTTTTCCATTTTGTTATAGTATTAGTACACTAATCGGGAAAATAATATATATGGAAAATGTGGAGAAAATTTTAAAATAACAAAAAATTTTCTTTGTAGTAGTGGTAAAAAATTAAAGCAAAATGGAAAATTGAGTTTGGTTTACTAAAACGAAGACGACGAGTTTATTTTCGGAATAAATAACAGACTTTTCAACTGTTGGGGAAATTTTTTTATTCGATTGGGATTCTAGTCGGCACGTGAATATCATTATAACGTTAAGGTTAGATGCACTTTTTTGATAATTTACTTTAAGGTTAAAAAAAGGTGAGTCATTGTACGCTTTATAATTTTATTTTGAGAGGGGTGTCTTTGTGTTTGGGATGGTGGTGCATTTTTTTTTTCGGGAAAATTGTAACATGCAACATACATATTGTGCCCTAAATTTTTCAATTCTTATGACTTAGTTTTATATTTTTCAAATCCAGTAAATTATTATGAGTCAGTTTATTTAAAATATACATTGGTAACCAAGTTTTGAGTCATATGACAAGGATGATGTTTTTTATTGTGTCCCAAATTGATAGTGTACCAAATTAAAAAAATCTAACTTATAAAGGTCTAACAATTAAACACAATCTATTTATTTTTTCTTCTACATACTTAAATTCCTAAATTTATCGGAAAAACTTAGGTATCTTAAAATTTAAAAATTTATTAGTGACGCACTCAGTTAATCTCTTAATTACCAAATTTAAATTTCCAAACAAATTCCTTAATTTGTGAATTTCATAATTAATTTATTAATCATTTCCGTATTCTAAAATTCCTAAAATTTTAGTTTCCTAAATTTAATATTAATTTCTAAATTCTCCATTAAAGATTTTCAATAAAATTTTAATTTTCAATAGCACCATAAACATTTAATGAATAAGATGTTTTGATGATTTATATTTCTGATTGATTTCGGTTAGAATAGAGAAGAATTATAATCGTCCGGATACATTGTTGTCTCTTTATTTGAAAGAAAATTAAATCTTTAATATTTTTAAATGATGGCACTGCGATGAATTCTTAGTAAATATAACCAGTAATATTTGAAAATATCGGCAACATTTAAGTACTTATTAACGCATCTAATGGAGTAGTGGACAATTATCATTTTGGCTGGAAAAAGCAAATCGAATAAGTTTAATCCAACAAAAAAATTGACGATAATTGTTTCACTAAATTCGTTACCTTTTAATTTTTCCATAGCCGATTATTCATTTGAAATTTAGTATCTAATACAAATTTGGTTTGATAGCCAATTGACAATTTAATAATTCCAAATTGAAATACATAAATAATGGCCGTTGGCTAAAACTTCTTCTTTTTTCTAAAACAACCTCAACAATCATTAATGGTTTTTAGTTAGGTTCCAAACAAACACCTAACGGCTTGCCGGGTGAACTCCAAGGATGCGGTTATGAATTCAGCCGCTGCGCAATGTAAGCTGCACAAAAAGTTCGAAAAGTAAGCGAAATGCAAAAAAATGTTGGCTGCATTTTTTTACGGTCAAGCCTGACTGCGAGTTAGTAAGACATTTGTCTATAATTGAGAATAATTGAGAGAAAATTGAATTGAAATAAAATGGAATTAAAAAAAAAAAAATGATATATACAGATTTTGCATAAGTTGCAGGTTTTGTAGCCTAACTTTTCTTGCTACATTAAACCGGACGGAATGCGCAGCTTTGGCTGCAAATATTAATTTTTGACCGACTTGCTGCGTGAACTGGGCAGCGGCTGAATTTTTGACCGCACAGATAAATCTAAAGCCTTCAAATTTGTTGAGACGCACTTACAATAATTTAATTTAATTTTTGTTACATTACGGTTTGCATAACTTTGCTCAGTGCGGAAACTTTTAAGGAAGCATAATATTTAATAGAGTTTGCCGCTCTAATATAAATGTTCCGGCTGAGAATTGAAATATCCGTTCTTTTCTGCACCCAAACCAATATCTGTTTCCATATCTAATTGAGAATTCATTCTATGAAGCAAAGAACAAAATCATTTTGAATACAACATAACCATAACCTATTTCTGATAGTTATAGCCCCATTGGGAATTTATTTTAGATAGATTTTATACATTTTATTTCTGTACATCTCATATATTGTACATATACAAAAATGTATTTCGGCTACAGGGAAATTCTTAACATATGAGCTCGTTCTAAATGAAATAAAGAGGATTAGCAAAGAAAAAAATATACAACATCATTTTTATTCATAATCCCGTCAAAAAATTGAAACATACACGTTACAATGACTTTTTTTATGTAATTCTGTCTTATCATGCGTAAATACATCAGCCGAGTCAGTTTTAATTAATGGACAAAATAATTGAACCTTTCTAAAAAAATTTACCAATTTTATTGTCGAAGAGCGGCGCAAATATTTGATTTCAATTTCCTCAACATTTCTTCCAGCTGTGCGCATTGTTTTGCATACACATAAAATCACAAAACATTTAATACAATTTTTACTTACAACATCTTTGTTATATATTGAAAACAGCGCAGAAAATAGGTAATAAAATTGAAGAGGGTCATAAATTACACCGCACACTGAATAAGAAATCTATTTATGTACCTACACGTATGTAATATTAAATATACTGCATTTTGCACAAACAGGATTTCATCTTTTCTATATTTTCATTTACAGAAATATACAATACATTGTATATTTATTTTTGTCGGTCTGTCTTAAAAACACCTACAAACTATTACTCAAATTAAATCAAAAACCAGCAATAAAGCGAAATGTTAACAAATCTTAATTTAGAAATCTTAAACAAATAACTTTTACAGTAAAGTATTTCAGTGTGGTACGATGTTTGTAAATTATGCAGGTTTCTACTGTATTATTGGTAAGCATATTATATTTAGCAAGCTGGACGGGCACTTTATCTATTTAGCTTTATATATTGTAAATGTTGTATAATAAAAATGTAAACGTAATTACCCTATTTTAAAGACTGACCTCCATAATGCAAAATTTGAAGGTAAAACTGTTACACAACATAAAATGCAAATTAGTTGAGTGCGCGGCGACCAGATTAGAAGACGGCTGAGTTGAATTCAAAATGACTGCAATTTTTTTTTCGTATTCGCTTAACAGTAATCTCGCATTCGTGCATATTTATTTAAACTACATAATATAATTGTATATAATTGAACTTGACCGCCTTACTTTTTTTAATCGGTACACGACGAAGAAACAAAAAAAAAAATCTGGTTTTTTGATCATTTTCTTATATACAACTAAAAACAATGCTTGATTACTTTTAACATACACATATCTATGTATATATGTATATAAATATGTGTATGTGTGGCCCCCAGGATATATTTACAGTAAAAGTATAATATATCTGTATACATGTTTATTCAAACTAACAACTTTTAATTTACGATCAAGTGTCCGATAAAGATAAAATCGATAAAGGGTCCTAAATTTTATTGTTAAATTAACAGCACGATGTTAAATAGTCGAAGAAAACTATTTTAATAGTTTTCGGCTCGATGAAGGGTGTTTTTTATGAGAAAATGTCGTATTTTTTTGTGAAAGGTACCTACATGTACTATACATTTGTGCGGGGTATCATGTCTCCAAACAAACCGACAATATGTTTATTAATAGATGGGCAATCAAAATTCTCTAAGGGTGGTCAAGATTGAATTTGGTGGTGAAAGAAAAATTAGGTGGTTTACTACATTCAAACCAAGTCGGTTCTAAGAATCCAAAGTAAAAAAAAAATATGTTTACAATAAGAATTTTAGAGCTGCTAGAGATAAAGTTTTAGCTTAACTAAACTTCCAAATACACCCATCCCTCGCTTTACGAAATCTGTTTTTACGGTTTTTTGGAAAATTTACGAAAAATTAGGTTAGCGAAATTTCAATTTACGCCCATCCATCGCTTAACAAATTAATTCGTCCTAAAAAATTGCAAATAAATCGAAATTTCGTTAACCGAATTTTTCGTAAATTTTCCGAAAATTCGTAAAAAGAGATTTCGTAAATCGAGGGATGGGTGTAATATATTCCAAAAGCGTTTAAAGTAGAGGTATCTTAAGAAAACGACCGAAAAAAATGTAACAAAACACAAAACTGCCAAGCCTATTTACTTAAGTATGTACTTACTATAAAGACATCGGTAAAAATAGGAATTGATATTGTTGATGTTCTGTTCAGAATGCCTGAACCAACAGTAAAACGAACATCGGGAACAGGACATCCGGAAAAAATTTAGCAGTCTACTAATACAAATAAATCATTTTTAAATGCAATAAAAAAAAAGGCTAATGCATATGAGTACAACGTTTTACTATTGTTCAGAGCGTGTTCAGTAAGTTTACAGATTTTCAGACTTTATCAAAACAACTTTTTATTCAGGCAACATTTTGTTGTTTCAGCCTGTCGTAGAAACTACTTATTCAGACTTATGCGGTTAATTTAACATTTCCGAAAAATGTAAGAGAAATTAATCTAGTTTCGAACTGATGAGGTGCAGGTTTTATTAGCGAGTTATATTAATACACTACTACTACTGTGCAAGCAAATTTTAAGAATAACCAATTTTTTTACTCTAATTTGAATTAATTAATTAATTCGTGTAATTTCTAATATCAGTTTGAAACTGGATTACATTCTCTTACATTTTTCGAAAATGTTAACTTTAAATAAATTAAAAATATTGAAACCTGTCTATCTATAGGGTGTTGAATAATTGTTCGTAAATACTAATATACTTCTATGTGTTACCTGTAAAACACATTCAATTTTTTTGGTGGCATTTTTGAACAAAAATTTAATTTTTTGCGGAATGCTAAAGAAATGATTAATGGATTTATATTTAGCGTAATTGAAGTACAAAATAAACATTTTTTGAAGATATTCTGCATATTACAACTGAACAAGTCATTTGCTTCAAAACTTTTCTACAATATTCGTCTGTACTCTGTCTTCATCTGGCGAAATGCATTAAAAAAGAAAAAAATTATTAATCGGGTTCAAAGTGATATTAGCGAAATGCTGTTATAATCGTTAAATCAATAACTCAATGAGATTATTGACCAAACCAGATTTACATAGACATTATTGGAAGGAAAGATTCTATTACGTGCATCATAATTTTAACTTTTTTTAATTTTTGTTGAATGTTAATTTTATATAATTATATTATAATTAATTATTTATTATAATTAACATTCAACAAAAATTAAAAAAAGTAAAATTAGCGTTCACAGCTTATGTGATTGTCGTGAAGAAGAAAAAATTGTAATTGAATTTATCTGTATTAGTACGATTCGCTAGTATATAAAGCACAGGACATTCTGTATATATAGAATGTAAATTGTGGTATAGTCAGTCCAGTCGCCGCGGCCTGATGAGAGGATTGATTTTTTCATAATCATAAGCTCATCAGTTCGAAACTGGATTGAATTCTCTTACAATTTTCGGAACATATTAAATTACAATTTTAACATTGAATAAAATAACAAGTATTTATTACATTTTTAAAGAAGTTTATTCTTTGTCATTAATACCTTTGTGCTTTATGGTTGCGCTAAATCGAACGTACAATGCCTTCTGTGTCCAAAGTTTTACGTCACTTTTTCACATTAATCCGGCAGTATTTCACCAATAATTCAAATTAATTTTTTTTCTTATCTGTCACCATTCACCAGGAAGCAATCAATTCTTAATAAAGACGTGAACTCTGGTGATATATTTTTTCCACTCTATCGGGGAGAGTAAAATAAGTTTCAAATTTATCATCAATATTACGAATAAAACGTTCAGTTGGTCGAGAAAGCATGAAACGTTGCTCTAATTGACTGATTTTGAAAGTAAATTTTTATAGTTTATAAAAGTTTGTTGAAGCGTCAATCTACCAACAAGATACTATTTTAAAGATGGCAGCGCGGATCTGTCAAAGTTAGGATATTCCTTTTGAAATATCCGCCAGAAAGAATTAAGTTTCCCAAACATATTACGATTTACATATGTATTAGTCATTGGGTGAACTGAATAAAACAAAGTAAATGCTTTTACTTTAATTTTTTTACAAAATTGTTAACTGTGTTCAATCGAATCTTTTACCTGAAAAACTAGAATTAACTTAATGTTCTAATATTATGTTGTCCAACAATTAAAACTTGAATGCATTCACTTGCTAACAAGTAAAATTCTTGAAAAAGTTTAAGTAAAAGTTTTTACTTTTTATAATCAGCCAGCCATTGGGATAAGTATAGGTCTTTAGCATTAATGACAATAATAATACGGGTTTTATCAATGGCTTATTGTTGGTCCAAGTGTACCAACAATCTCGGCGAAACAGCTTTTCTTATTAAGCATTTCATATGAGGGCATTCCCTAAGAAGATGAGACACCACCGTCGACAGTGATCTCCGCATCTATCAAACCTGCCTCAGAGAATCGAGATAACATTAATTTCGAGTGTCTATAGACGAGGAATATCGAAAAATTCTAAAATATAAAATCCGAAGATCAAAAATCGAATTTTGTATTTCTCGCCTATCGAGATTCAAACCGGGAATTTCATGTTTGGTCGTGGTCATCCCACTTAAGAATGCGAATTCTTTCTGGTTTCTAGAGATATTGTGGACCAAATCATTATATTTTCGGTATTTTATTTCAGTGGTCTTTGGGTCACAGTGATACATCTTCGCACCAACGTGATTTGAAGCTGCAACGGATTTGGACAGAGTTTTGTGTCAATAATGGGAAAAACGGTTGCAAATTTATTGCAAAAAATAGATTTTTACAAAACAAAAATTTGAAAATGTAGATTTAATTTTTCTTTTCTAGCTTTTAATCCTGGTAAATATTTCTAAATGTCTCAAAATCAAAACGTCGTTACAGAAATATATTCAATATTCCGATATTAAAATTTCAAAATAAGACCTTTTAAACATTTTTGAGTCTTGAGATGTTTCTTATTTTTCAAGAAAATTTTGCTCAAAACAGGTTACCTTGAGTAAGAAAAACAAACTGTTTTGTAAACTCTGTTTATCTTTAGATATATTGTGTACTGTTACAAAATGAAATGATACAAATTTGAAAAGAATTAGTTTTATGAACTTGAAAGCATCTTACAGTTAACTGGTTTCTTTTTACGACCAAAATAAAATTGGTACTGTAAAAAATGAGATATCTGACATATTAAGTTTAAAAGAAGAAATACTTCAAATAACAGTAATAGATATATTAGAACTTATTCAAATAAGGCTTTATTTTAGATTGTTATTCAGTTTTAATGAATAAAGTTTATGTAAAATTTATATTTATGTTCAAACGAATTAAGAACATAATTCAAAATATTTCTAAAAATCTTAACTAAAATTTTAAATGCGATTTCCCAACCACTTTTTCTGTAATAGAATTATGCCTTGGTAAAAATTTTTGGCGGAGTTAAAACTAAAATTTAGAAGAAATTGAAATAATTTTTTCCTGATTTCTTTCTCGGGCATATTGGGTCGTTACTTCGAAAGCATCTTGCTATGTTCAAATTATTAGTATTTAGATACCTAAGTTTTATGGAAATTTTACCTGTTCCGCTACAATGAGGAATCTAGCTTGTCCCAAGTTTTTCGTGCCAACGAAAATACGAACGATTTTAAATGCAACTTGATGCAATCCGATTCTTTTAATTAGAAACAACTGATTTCAATTTGGCGGTATTGACGACAACCACTTATTTAATTACACAAATATAATTTGTAATTTTCTTAAGTAATTTTTGTATATGAGTCACTAAGTATAGTGTATTTGCAGTATTGTGGTAATAAACAATTTTGATCGATCAAATCAAACATTACAAAGCTGTGTCTAATTATACATTAAGATTACTGTACTATAATATTAGGAGTACTTTTCAAATAAAATAATTTTGTAATACTACAGAATATAAAAATGTATGGTTGATTATCCGCAATCACATTAAAATTAAATTGGTAAGCACTTTTAATATTCTCACATATGGATTTTAGTAGTAAAATCACGAATACAGAGATATAGCAATCATCAAAATTTCATATATCGAAAATACCAAATAAGCTCATACAAACATAATTCGTTTCCTGTTTATATAGGTTACATATCATAAAATTTATCTATACGTATTAAAGTTACAATATATAGTTAGTTGTAAAAGGAAGTGAAATGATTAAGTGACAATTCACGTTTATAGATTTTCTAAATACTTTTTCAATTCTCATACCCACCGAGTATCGACTAATTAATATTTCAAACGCACATCCAAATCGTTTTAAATTTCCGTTCATCTACGATACCAAACTATTTATGTTGTGTAGCTATATAAAAAGGATATGTTTTCTAATTATGTACTTCGTACACACAAACACACAGATATTAGATAAAAATGAAAATCTCTTTAAAATGAAAAAAATACTAGAATCCATCTTCACCATGCTTTTCTTCTCAACATTTAGGCTAAAAATACGCACGCGTTACAAATCGATTTGATTTTTTTTAACCCCTTCCCGCGTGGCATATACGTACAAATATTTATATATACACCGGTGCCAGAATAATTAGGAGGAATGTTTTTGTTAAAACTTTACACTGTATATGTCAATATTTCATTCAACCATATAAAACCACAACAATGAAGAATATTATCATTGTCGCAGCGGCAAACATACATACTACATAAAAGGAAAAGAGTTAGAAGAAAATTCTTTCCAAATTTTCGAGCACGATATATGACATACACACTAAACTGTGGCGGTAGAGATGAGGTAATACTTGTAAAATGGGTATATGATGATGTTACCCATTTTTAAGGTGAGCCATTTTTATTACAACCAAATACAACAAAAAATTCTTTGAATACATTTTGATGACTTTTGTTGAACGATATAACGATTCAAGAATTGTATCCTATTTATCTATGTATACCAAGGTATCGCGTTGTGCTGATGATAAAAAGGATGTTTAAAAAAGGAAAATTTAATTTCCAATTTTTATCAGCACAGTGAAAAGATATTAAAAAAAAAAGAATACATCCGGTGTAAATGTACGAGAAAGCGCGCTATCAAAACTAGATATCCTTCTAATATAAAGGTAAATAGGATAACACAAAAAAAAAAAACACAAATTGCATTGTTGTAGGTTGTTTCGCAATATTACATCAGTCTACAAACTCTAGAGTGTCGATTTAATTTATGCAGATTTTTTTTTTTTTAAGTTACATGAATATTTTAAGATGCCGATAAGAGATGCTTTTTATTTTACAGTAATTTAAATAAATTCCACTTTGATATAGTATCGTTTACTGTAATGGCTATTTAACAACCACTTGAAAAAAAGTACATAAAGAAAATTAATATTAAGTTTCTGCAATATTTTGTTGCATCAATCAAGTTAAAGTATTTGGGAGTACTCAAAAATTTATTAAGAATGTTTTTTTTTCTTCTTTATTTCATTAAGAAACAACGACTTAAGTAGGTTTAAGTATGTAAAAAATGTTTAATTAAATATGGTTTAAAAGTATTATTGTATTTGTAAATTATGAGTATTTTTGTTCTGCCATCTTTTGTAATATTGTATTTTACAGAATATAATATTAACAGTTTTAAAATGTCTTCAACTAAGAAGAGTACATAATCTCGCGTTTTGTGATAAATAAGGAAAATAAAACAAATAACGACTTCATCTTCTAAAAATTTAACTAAATATGTATTTTGTTGCTGTTTTGAACCAATAGTTCTCTTAACGAGGGAGCTACTTCTCAGCCACGCTATAACACACATTCAAGAAAAGGTATCCGACTTCAAAATTAAGACAATGCTTGACTGTCGAGCTTTATTACGGTGTTGAATAATAATAATGGGTTACTGAATCTTGGTAGATCGCGGAAAAGGTGAAATACTTCTTTGCAATTTGAAAAGAGTTCAATTTTCTGTCGAATGTAGAAGGTCTCATAAGTTATTTGAAAATTATTATTGAATTTATTTATATTACAGTATGGCTGAAATTGACAATGTTATGAAATTAATCAATTTAGAGTACTCGCCGAAGGAACACTTTTCCAATCTTGTGATTTTTCTAACACAGCGCATTATATATATAAAACTCAGCTTTGACAATATTTAAGCTAAATTATAATATTATAAAGGAGTCGATATATAGGTTTTATCTTTGCACCCCGGTTATCCATTTACATCGGAAATTTTATTCAAATTTTCATTTCCTACTGTACTATAAAGATATCCAATTAGATAACCAAATACAATACCTTACCAATTTTAAAATTCAAATGAAAGAAAATATTCTTAAATTTATTCAATATTTAATTATCTTTTGTTTTCTTAAGTATAAAATGTATTAGTTTATAAAAAGTGGAAAATTTAAATTTATAATTTTGTTGTTGTTGTCTTTCGAGACAATGGCATGTTAACATTTTAAACATACGTCATTGAGATAATGCACATCAATCATTTTTCAACTTTTCAATTAAGTAAAATAAAATAAAATTTTTTTTTTTTTTTTGAGTGAGTGATTCATTTTGGTCTCTCTCGACTTAATTCGAGAAGTTCACCAGGTTAAGTTTATTTCTATATAAATCGCCTCCTATTCGTTATTCAGTTTATATTGTTGTTATTATTTTGGTTAAGTGGATTCACTTAATTAAATTTTTTGTTATTTTTGTAAACTAATTAGAGTTTATAAATAGAGGATTGGTTTGTTTTTCTAATTTTATATGCTATTTGTGTATATATTATGTAAGATGCATAATTTAAAAAACATCTTTAATTTATTGTATGTAAATCACTTTGTGAGATATACATAATGTATACTTATATAAATGGAACATTGTGAACAGTTGGTGTATAACTTATATTATAAAGCCTTGCAGCCAAATCAAACTTTCTCATACTCATCCTTTTCCCATTTTATTTTGTGTGTGTGTGTGTGTGTGGGATTATGCCTAACCTTTTATTGAGAATAAATAATAAACAAAGTCAGTCATTTCACGCACGATGAGTTAAATTGAATTTTAAAAAACTAGAAGGTCACGTGTGGAAGCGTTTACAAACGTGGATTTTATTTTTATTTGTCACCCAAAATTCATCGTATACGTTCATAGTAGGTGTTTAGACAGTTTTTGTTTCCAGTAAATTATTTACATTTGACCTTGGCTGGAAATAGGGTGCACCCACAACAAATTAATATTAAAAACTGCACATATGTGAAACGTAAAGTTCAATTACTTTTTGTAACAAACTAAACGAGGAGACGTCATACATATCATACAACTAAGTATATGTAAGTACAATCAAATTTAAATTAAAAAACGGAAATAGAATTATTGTTGCTTTTCTATATAAGTTATATACAGTACATAAACTCATTATAAAATACATGAGATGAATATAATATTCAAATTAAACCGGATAAGAAACAAACTATATTTATATTGTATATAGCTATATACAATACATGGATAGTTATATACAAATATAGTAGTAATACATACGTCTTATATGTACGAGTATTGTAGGCATTCTAATGAACTTTTGTCGTCAATTTTTTTTTATCATTTTTTAAAAGACATTTATATGTGTACAATGAATATGATATTGAGAATCCTTGAGTAGCAACGTGATACATGTTACCATATGCTCGAATATGTCGTTTGGTAATTCAATTAATAATTTTTTTTTTTGTTTCTAAAACAAAATTTTTAAGATTATGTTTGGATTTCTAATTAGATGATAAATTAGATGATATGCGAATTTGGAAAATTGTGTGTGGACGTGGAACCATAAAGGCGCTAATAAAAATAATGATCTAATTCAGAATAACTAACTAATATAAAACTGGTGAGATCCAGTTTAACAATTAGCTATCATTTTCAAATACAAGCCAGAATCATTGATTGTAAAGCATGTTGTTGGTTCTTTGCAAGATCCTCTGTTACGTATGCTTATTATAAGAAGAAATTCAAACTACCACTCTTGTCGAACAAATAAAATTCTCACGCAAATTAAGAGAGAAATAAGCGAAAAATGCTTGAGAGGAATTGTACCATTGTTGGAGATTTAGTGATCCTCACATGTAATTTTGAAGATACAATTCTAAGCCACTTTAAGAATATTTAGAGGCAGCACCAAAAACAATTAATTTTGTAAACAAGGGGCCGGGAACAAGAGAAAAATGTCCAGATGTTTTATTTGAATTAGACTAAGCTCAGGTCAGTGGTCAGGTTGACCACATAGGTTGGTAATTGGTCACACTACCCGAAAATGTAGGCAAGATCTTGTGAACATCTCTTGCGGTCGGGCCTACATTTTCTTTTTGACTCAAACAAGTTCTTCAATGGATGCTTAACTGTAGGGTGGAGCACCGCACAATAAAAAATTAAAATAAGCTTTTATTCTTCATAGGTGAAGCTTAAATTTTTTTATGATGGAAAGAATTCTGTATGAAGGGAAATTCGTCAAATTTCAAATCAGATTGTGAAACATTTTAAAGAGACAAGCAATATTCATAGAAGTCCTTACCATCGAGATGGAATCGCTCATAGTAGAGATAATGTTGAAATTGGAACAATTTCTCTCTCAATTAGGTCAATTCCTTTTCTCAATTAGGTCGACGGGGAATATCATTCGAAAATACGTAGTTATAGCAGGATGAAGCCTTTTGTCACATTTTGAAACCTGTAATGGCAGCTTTGAGTGAAAACTTTGGAGAACTGTAATCTATAAAAATCGGCATTATCGTTAGTCGCCTAATCAAGATGTTTACAAAACCGAACGAAACACTAGGCACGAACTAAAGATAGTAAGTGTCATAAAGAGTAAACAATGAGCCCACACACTATTCTACTTTAGTGGTTGTAAGGAACAAATTTAGTGCGAGCAAGGTAATGTTCAAAAGGTACTTGAAAAAAAAATCCAAAATTACTAAATTTCTAAATTCTTTCAAAAATAGTAAAGTTTATCATAATTGGATCAGCTTAGCCTCACAATTAGGCCCAGCTATCCGAAAAAAATGAACGGGACTCTCGGGCCTTGGAATTGATGCTAAACAATTATTAAAATCATCAAAAATTAGTCAACTTTTAAATTCTGTGAGTTTAGTTAAGTTCTACACCTTTGGTAGTCTAGAATTGTTAACAGCGTACTTTTTTATTAAATTAATTTTATTACAGAAGAATATTGTTAATTTCAAAGGTCCCAAACTATTAATATCACTGGCTCTGTCTTCCCTCTAAAATGCCCTATTTTCAAGTGTTTCTTGATTCTTATAAAGATCGCTTGTAGTAAGGAAAATGCAATTTCTTATCTTTATCCTTAGTCGTTTACGCCAACAGGTAAATATTGTATTTGTATGTATACATTCCAATTACATTCCAATTTTTTCCAATCATTTTAAATATTTCACAAAACCAATTAAGTTAGTTTAATAGAATTCGTCGCATTTAACAAATCGAATTGGACCGAATTGTTAAATTTAATTGAATGCAAATTTTTAATTTAAACTTAACATTTTCTATTTTGCTCCAACGTATTTTTATATGATTTAGATGATTTATTTTTGATTTTAAACTTCTGGCAAAAATATTTAGACTTTTTCTAAATAAAATTCCCTGCATTTTGCAATTAGAATTTGACACTAAGTTCAACATTTTTTATTTTGCTCGTTCAAGTTTTCGTATAATTTAAGGAGGTTTATAGATTTTGGACACGTCTTTGGTCATTTTCTAAATAGAATTCTCTAAATTTTGCAAGTAGTATTGGACGAAATTTTTAAATAAAGATCAACACATTTTTTGAATAGACTTAATACAGTTTTTAATTTTAATTAAACGAAATATTCAAACCGTTTCAAGATTTTTAGAAATTGTTTTTTATTAGATATACTTGGAAATAATTTAGGTAATTTAACCTATTACAAAAATGTTTTAGAAATATTGGTTTTAAATCGTTGAGAAATGAAATCAAAAGGAGTATATAATCAGATTGCTTCGGATTATTACCTCTTCTTTCAAATCGAAGTTGTATCGAAAGCGTTCTTTGTTGATTAATGTTCCTGAATAAGATATGACGGTCAGACGGTCTGGCGTTCGGTTTGCGAATGCAATATTATTCTAAAATAATTAAGCCATATTTGAAGACTACGTATCTATCTACCTTTTCTAGGGATTTTTCAATCCGCCTGGAAAACAGGTTTTGTATTACAAACTTTGTATAGTAAACGTTAACTGCGGCAAATTTTAAGTTTCGGAAACAGGAGGAAGTAGCACCATCCGAAGCTCTACTCATTCAATTGGCAATCCCGCAACCGATTTATAAGGCTGCGCGATGTTTAATTCGACGATTACACTTCAAGTTACCAGCCAACAAAACGGTATTTGCCTTCCGCTCATTTTCTCCAGTCAAGTTCCACACCATATTTAATTTGACTCTAATCTTAAGTAAATGCTTAACTATTTAAAACCGAAATATCTTATATCTACAAATTTTTCTAATGCCTTAAGTATTTGGGGTATTTTTGAAATATGTAAATATTGTGCTAAATTGTTTGTTTCTAATAAAATAAATTTCTAAAAATTTATAAAAGTGGTTTGAATAAAATTTTGTCCAATTTTATTTGCAAAACGTGATGAATTCTGTTTAATTAATGCTAAAGACTGATTTACATTTAACGACAATCGATGTCTGCAAAAAAATTGAAACACAACATAGCAAAAAGTACTAAGGTTGTTTTCCAAACGAATACTTATTTGTGGAACCTAACTTATTCAAATAAGTAACCTGACGAGGTAACTTATTTTCTATCTCTTTCTTACAAAAAAATCTAATGTGTAATGTCAAAAAAAATGGTTTCAGATATTTGTTTTTGTTTATATTTATATGTGCACAATTCAATTAAAATTTATAAACACCGTAAATAAAAATAAACAAAATTAAATTAAATATACCCAAAAATGAGTAAAAGGAAAATGTACAACAGCCGCTGTAAGTACAATTTAATAAACATATTAATTTCATGAATGTTTTAAAGTTGAGCTTGTACATAATAAAATCGATTTTAAAATTATATAACACTCTACGTACAAATAATTATTCCTGTTTAATTACATATTTATTTATACTTTAGGGAGCGAAGATGAAGTTTTTGCATTAATAGAGGCTCGAAATGCAATGAGTGATGAATTTAAAAAAAACAAGTCAATACCACATTATCTGGAAGTAAGTTTTCCAATCTAGCTTCTCTACTAGTTCAAACAATTGTTCATCATTTTCCAATAACTTATGGTAAAGTTTTATATTTTTATTAACTAAATAAAACATCTTTTTCTATCCATTTTGAAAATTATTATTTATTTTATATATTTTGTTTTAATAAATTAAAACAAAAAATCTCTTGAACAATAAAATTTTCGTTCTTTTGATGCTGCTGTCAAAATAAGTAAGCTAAATCGATTGGAATGACTTTTACTTACTTATTTAACATGGCGGAGAATAAGTTAATAAGTAATAAATAAGTCTCGTTTGGAAAACAGCCTAAGACAAAAGGAGAAAAAATAATCATCTGCTTAAAAAAGTCAATTGAACCCGAGAAACAAACCCAAAAAACTTCGTCTGCTTTTTTTGCAGATGTCAAGCTTCATCTTTTTTCTGTAAAACCGTCGATGCGTGAATAAATAACTATAATAAGGTTATATACATAAATAAGAAAACCAATCATTTGCATTGGTTTATGACATTTTTTGTTTAAATTTACTTTTTATGTGTAAATAAAACTAATTTTTAATTTGACATCTGCATCTGCGAATTTTTTTGAATGTAACTCAGTCTTAACGTATAATATACTCATTATGCGTTTGTTTCTTCAATTATAATGATATCCATTATTCACAGCTAGTTTATCTAGTAGTCCGTTCTTCCATTATTCACTACTACCAAGTAAAAATTTCATTTTTGAAATTTTATCTAGTAGTCTCTTGCCATTTTCATTATTATTAAACTGAGGCGTCAAACTGTCGACGGAAATTATTTTAGGTTTCTTTAAGGGATTTGATAATTAAATACAATTTTTTATCGGTCGTGGACAAAGTATCGTATTCCACTCGCATATAATGGCTGTTATTCACTCAGATGATTTACGACCGTCGCCTATCGGCTCGTGTCGGTAAACTTCATTTTCGTGAATAACAGCTATCATTACGAGTATATGCTGGTTGAATAAAAAATGATTTGCAAAAAGTGAAAAGTTTACGTAAAAATGATGAAAGATGGTTTAAAATGTTTTTACGTGAAAATTGCCTATCTCAGGGAACATAAAATTTGACTTCATTCCACTATTTAATTTCTATAAACAAAAATCTCATTAAATGTAATTAAACACAACTAATGTTTTTTCAAGTTTAAATAAAATTTTAGAAGTGACAATCACAATACATATAATATATGAAATGATTGCATTTATCCGAAAAATGTCCCGAAAAGTGGCCTTTTGGCTAGCGAAAAGATACTTTTGAATCTGCTTAATAAATTTAAGGTAAAACAATAATTTTTAAAAAAGTATCCGATATAACGAAACGGCTGATTTTACGAAAGCAAAATTGTTTGTGCCCTTTGGCAAACCGGGTTAATGCTGTACCCTAAAACTATTATTCAGAAATTTGTTCCAGAAAACATCCAAAACAACAAGTCACCGAAATTTCACAAGTCCTTCGAAATTTGTCGAATTTGGTAGGAAGAATGTGTAAATTGGAATTTTGGAATCTAGATTATCTAAATTTTAGTTTCTGATTAAGGTTTTTCGGAAATTAAGAATTTTATGAATTCATTATGTAGGAATCTAGATTACCTATATATTGATGTTATTATGAAATTGACATTATGAAACAGAATTAAAATTCTAATTCTAACATAAATGTTAACACAATCTCAGTATTTAATTGCTAAATTCTAAATTCTCCAAATCGGGAAACATTCATAAAATTCCTAATTTCCGAAAAATCTTAATCAGAAACTAAAATGTAGATAATCTAATTTCGAGATTTGAAATTTGGCATTAAACGTTCGACGTTATTATTAAGTTTTTGATAGGGTTCGCACACCCGGTTATTGAATAACCAGCTACCCGATTAATTTGTTGAATTTTCAATTATTCCAAACTCGATTAATATAATAAAACTAATCGGTCTTAAAAACCTAAATTACTTCATACCTTCAAAATCGAAATTAAAAAGTAAAACAACATGCTTCAGATCAAGCTGAACTAAACTTTCATATTTGTAATTAAAGAAACAAAAACGGTTAGGATCTAAAAATTCCTGCTTAAAATTTTAAAAATTAAATTAAATTTTTTAATCTAATCCAGATTGATCATGTTTCAGGAAATGACAAGATTGATCTGGATCAAATTGTATCATGAAATGCATCTAAACTACAAACGATTTTCGTGAAAGTTAGAAGCTAAACTTGGAAACAATTTAGAAGAAATTCTAACGCATTCTTAAAAGAGATCGCTTTCTTTCCTCATTACCGAAATTTAACCATTCTTATTCTAGATTCTCATATAAATTCTTCTTAACAGGAAAATCCTATAATTGTACGTTTCGAAATTCTAATTTCTTTAATTTCTAATCTGCCAAATTTATGAACACGAATACCCACTTCGACGACCTTAAATTGCATTTTTTTTAAATCAAATCTCAAATTTAATTATGATTTTTAATAAAATTTCATTTAAGAAATAGAGACTATCTAAAAAATTAAAACGACATCAAATTATGTTGTTTTAATGCAAATGTTAATCACAATGAAATTACCAAATTTAAAGAGCACGCCTTTTAAAATTTCGAAGTCATAAACTTCCACGGGTTTAAAATATAATTTTCTTTGTGCAGAGTACAGAAGAGTTCCAAACATTTGAAATTCGAAACCATTCGAATCGGTTGCTCCTTTCAATGTGACACACCCAATGTGACATATTATCGCTATAAAACGGTGTAAATAAAATTCCATGGTTGAAAAAACTCTTGATTTACTCTATTATCGAACTATAGAGTAGATAATTAAATTATATCGAAATCAAATGACGAATACGAATTTACCGTATGGATTTAATGAAATATGATCCAGTAGTATGCGGTAAGACAAATAAAAAAAACTAAATCTAATATTTATAGTTGGTATGTGTTAATATACCAAACCAAATGTTATCGTTTGCATTTTTGTAATGTATACAGACAGTGCACAGTGTAGAGAAGAGACGTGGAAAATTTGAAAATAAATGCATGCGCGCACTTTTATGAAAATGGGAAATAGTTTTTCGTTGAATTGTTTTTTAGTAATTGATATGATTATGATGAAAATGCTAATTATGGTGTGACAGACAATTAAATAACATAGTTTGTGAAAGGCAAAGCGCTAACGAGAGCGCGCGGGTGGTTATACTATAAATACAATAATAAATTATTACTTTTATACAAACAAAAATCTTCGTTTTCATTTCAAATAATAAATAAATTCAATTTACTCATAAAACAAAAAGAAAATGAAAATGGGTTTTTGTTTTTATTAAATGAAAGGAAATTGTATAAATTTTCATCAATAAATTTTTTATGCACACACATTTGTATTAAATTCATCGTCATCATTATTCATTTTGATCTGAGCTGCTTAATTTGTGTTTATTGTGTATATAATAAGCAGAGAGTAGCTACACTTTTCCTTATTAAATATGAAATTGAAGAAAATTAAATTGAAAAAAATGTTAAATGAAAATAAATAAATAAATAAAAAAATTATTTTCCGGTTTATTTATTTACTTAGCTGATGGATAATTTGTGTGTACTGTACAACATAATAACACAAAATAATGGACACAAAGAATTTTAATGGGGAAAAAGGAGTTTTTGTGTTGGCTCTTGTTTAATTTATTTTATTGTTGTTTGTGCAAAAAACGATTTTAGGGCAGTTGTAGAGGGATTTTTGTTCAAATACAGAATTCAAACCTCTATAAACATAATTATTTAATAGAACAAATTATTTCCTTTAATGGCTTATTTATAATGAACTCGCGGCCAAACTGGGTTTTTGGTCTAAATTTCGTTGATACATATTTGTATTATACACATGTAAGTATGTGATATGTTGAATATTTCACTATTTGTTTCGTTATAATTGATTAACATTGATCAACAATTTGATCGTCATCGATCATAATATTTCAAATCTTGACAAGTTCAGATCAATTGATGTTGAGCTCGACTGATTAAGGGTGTGAACTAAAAATATTTGAATGATTTGGAAATCAAATTTGCTTTTGATAAAATGATGTTTTAAATGGTTTTTCAGGACCGAATTAATAAGCGATGCACAAAAAAAGTTTCAAATTACTTTGGCCGATTTTCGATGTAATAGGCCCAAGAAATGCGCATAATGAGTATTTGATTTTGTTAAACACCCCTATGAAACATAAAAAAGGGTATTAATGTTACGGAAGCGATTAAAACCAAACTAATTTCGTGACACCTTAATGGTATTGATATTATTGTCATGGTAAATTAAATACACATTGAAAATATAAAAGTTAAATGAACAACATAACCCAGGTAATTTTATAAAAATTCGTATCATTAATTTACTTGTTGCGCTCATTATTCACCCGGATTGAATATCTACTGTACATACGTCCCAATCCTAACTCTAAGTAATTAACGTGACATATTTTTTCTGTTTTTTTTTTATAATAAATGACCAATCAATTAATTGTAAGCCCTATTATTTTGACATACTAAATGCGAAACTATAAAAATAACCAACCCACTGAAATCCTCATATAATCTTAAAGTTACAATCTAAACAAAGTTGATATTACGTCGAACGAAGTGACTTGATGGTGTATTGATTTTCTATTTTTATGTCTGGAGGTACTATATTCGTATATGTACATACATATAGTTTTTAGCATTTTCCATTTTTCTACATTTTTTTTGTCTCTGTTTTTTTGTGAAATATACCACCACCAAAAACTACACAAGAATGGTGCGCCCTGCTTCTCTTGCCTTGGATATATATGTGTATATTGTGTAAAACTATTTTATACATACTCATGTATTTTATGTTTTTTTTTTATATTGTGTACTTGAAATGTTCTATTCAAATTAAAAACAAAAACGTTTATACACATAAAATTTTTTGGCGGAAACCTTGAACCTAGATATTGCGGAATTTCATGTAAGTATTAAGCAGAGGAAAACAAATTTCTATGTCAATTTGTCAAATATTGATTTATCCATTCAAGTTTATCCATAGACAATTTGTATATATATAAGTAGAATGCAGAATCGGTTTCTTATACATATACCATATACAAGAGTGCCATATCTAATTTCTTAAGAAACCATAAAATTAAGAAATTATTTATTTGATTACAAACATACTAGAAAATTGTTAAGATAGATTTCTGTATATAGAAAAAATACTTTGCCTTGTTGTTGTTCTGCTTCTTTAGTATTTTATACACATGGTAGACACATTTCAAATTGGTTTTGCATTTATTTTACATACTCTCTAAGGATAATACGTCAAAGGGTTAATATCTGTGTATCAAATGTTTAAAGCTTTAAAAACAGAAATCATTAAACTTTATAGTTTGGCGATGAAAAAAAATTCTCTTCTTAAAGATAGTGCACCCGCTCACAAGTCAACAATAGTGATGGCAAAATTGCCTCAATTACACTACGAATTGTTTCCCCATCCACCGCATTCTCCAAATTTGGCACCAAGCGACTATTTTCTGTTTCCAAAATTAAAAAAAAAAAATGGCTGCCGGGAAAAAGATTTCCATCGAATGATGAAGTAATAACCGAAACAAATGCTTGGACAGGTATTGAAATTGCTCAAATCAAAACGTATTATCAACACATCGATGGTGTTGGTGAATGAAATTTCCATTATTCGTATAGTGCCGTTACTATAAATTTCGGATCCCCGCAAAAATTTAAAAAATTTTAAAATAATTTTTGTGATTACGACAAGATTTTCAACGTAAAAATTTGCTTAACTTTGTTTTTTAATTAGGCAATTAAAATTAATGTTGTTAAGATGATAACAGTTTCTACTCATTTTATTCATTTTTAAATTTTAACATTGTGAATAATACAAAAATAAAAATGGCTTGACAAAAGTTGACTTTAATCAATTTAATTTTTTATTTAATTAAATTATTTGTCTCATTTTACCTACTAATGTCAAAAATGTTGTTTTTTATTTTAGTCTTTTTACTCAGTGAAAGCCTCAATCTCACATTCGAATTGGTTAAAATTAGATCTAAAAACGAGCGCTTATTGTAATCTTTTCAAGTATATGTTTAAGCATTCAAATTCCAAAATATTCACACAATTTTCAAACGATTCATATCGTCTGTTGATTCCATATCTACAAACTAAGATGCTTCAAATGAGGGAATCAAAGAATTATTTCCAGTTGGATGCATCGGAACACTCAAAAAAATATGCGGTGTTAATTTGTTTTTTATTCGAAAAAGTATTTTATTTTTGTCCAACCGAATATAGTTTCATAAAATTAATTCACACATCAACGGATAAATATTTGTAGCTATCCAAAAAGATAGATTGTTAGAAAAACTTCTTTTGGATTTAATAAAATACACCTTTCGGTGTTTTCCTAAACATAAATGTTCCTGTTTGAGTTTTCATACGGTGTAAAAGTTTTTATCCAAGTTTTTATCTAAGAGCTGAGTGAGGCCTAATAAATTGAATTAAGTAGCTTTTGCAGCCGACAGTGCTTCAATAATGTCGAAAGATTAAATCAGTGCTCTAACACCAAGTGAATACTGAATTTACAGGAATTCTTTGTTGAGCTTCTCCTTGCTCATATTACACTTAATTTTGATTTAAAATCATTATCGTTTGATTTCAAACGGGTTTAGCGTATTTTAGTGAGATTACATAAAATTAATCGAACATTCACTATTAGCAAGATATTGGTGGCCCTTTCTTTATAAAAAAAGACCGGATTGATCGTTTTCTGTTTTCCTAACAGAACTCATCGTATTTTCATAATAGAAAGAGCAACGGGAAAACCATACAATTTTTATTAAAATATTCCAATATACATAAATGCGTGGTGTTTTCCATATTTAAAAAGGTGGAATGTCTAAATATTGCTTTATCTGGGCGACCAAGTTCTTTATAATTTTAAGCTTCTAAAACTTCTTTTTTCATTGCAAACAGTAACAGGAAAAATTTAAACCATTTGCAGTTCAACTTTAATTTTGGGATACAATTTCCCCAAATCCCATTTCACAATTGCTACTGAAAACTCACTATGCTAACACGTTTTTAGGATTTTGAACAAAGTTGTTGCTTGTTCTTTAAAATAACAAACATATAATACTACAACTGTTTTAAAGTCAGTAGCTTTTTCCATTCCGTATGTCAAATATATTTTCAAGTAAATCAGCTAGTAGTCCTTAATAACTAAAATATTTCGTTTGATTTTTGGGGAATTGATATCCATCATCTGGAATTTCTTCAGGTAAAAATAATTTTTTCTTCTTATCTTAACAACCTTTTCAACAATTATAAAGAACAAACAGAATATTGTGTTTTAGTTTGGCTTATTACTGACGATTCGTTGTGTAAACTTAGGCAATTTACTCATTTGTCCGTAGTAGTTTAGTTGCCTACATAGGGTAGCGACGGATTTAGAAAATATTTTCGGTAGGAGCTTTTTCGAGAAAATAAGACATAAATTTTAATTATTAATAAAATCCGTACATAAAGATTAAATCTTGAATTTAGATAGGTAATCTTGGCCAATACTTGGGAATCAATTGATTGAATTAAATTAACCGAGTGGATAGAACGCCTGCTTTATCGTCCGAGGGTCCCGGGGTCGATTCGCGGTTATGACAAGAAAAAATATCACGATTGGGCGTTGTGTTGTAGGTGAATTTGTCTGTATTGTGTATGAGTTCGTTAAAAAAAAAAAAAACAATTGCCTGAAGTAAATGAGCTAAAAACTTTCTTTTAAACAAAATCAGTAGCTGAAATGAGCAATTATGTCAATAACTGAAGTAAAGTAATATACTCTAACGTTAATCGAATAAACGTCGCGGTCGGCTTGCTTGCTAGTTTCAACTTTAAAGGCGAAGTCAGATACAGAACAAACACCCTAGATTTTATAGTATCATTCAGTCTGGTAAAAAATCGTTCTCGATTCGATGATAAGTACTTTAAAATCAAGGATAGAAAACAAAAAATAAAAAATCTGTTTTTTCTGATGTTCAAAAGTCCATTTATCGCTCTAAATGAATAATAATTATCTCGTCGCTCCCGAATGAACCCCTTCTCCATTTTTATTTTTGTGTACCATGTAATCGGTTTTATTCTTATTCCATTTATTCCCCCAGCAAACACAAAGAAAATATTGAACATGACATTAATAGATAAAAAAATAAATTTAAGATTTTTTATTTTTAAATGCATATCGTAATTGTATTTTAAGGGTCACAACATAATCGTTGATTTAGATTTTCGTACATTTAAGAAACATATTCAGTACAAACCCTTATTAATTTATTTATTGGATTTTCAATTTATTATTTATGTACACACAATAATTTTACGGACATTTTCTTTATATATAAATATTTAAGGAAGTATTAAAAAATATAAAATTAAATTAAATTTAGGGTAACCGTTATAAAGAAAATTATTGCGAAATAAAGAAAATCCCTTTTGTAGAAACATAATATACTATACATATATGTAGTTGTATAATAGATGCGTCTTCCGGTTTTATAAATTATGCAACTCCGCAGCATGTTGAACTTACCTGAAAAAAAGAAAAAAAAAATTTCATTATATTGTATTATGTACGTATTTGTCGCTTAAGTTTAATAAATAATAAATTATTTCGTAATCTAAAACAATTAATTTAATTAACTTACAAAAAAAAAAATATATTCGCGGTTCATTCACCCGATATTTATTAGTAAATAGCTTTTTATTGATTTTAATCGAGATTATTTTTGTAGAAGGGGAACACCAGATATAGATTTGAGAGGGTAATAATAACAAATCGAACAATATTTGCAACAACTTAATATTTTGCTTAGTTATAAGGGTACAATACATATAAAACATAAATGTTCTAAAAATACATAATATACGAGTATTATACATATTTTATGTGTGTAATCTTCATTCTACTCTTTTCATATATGTACGAGTATAAGCATTAGTTCTTGTTATGTCTTATATGTCAAAATTGTATAAGAAATTCCCTTTTTTCTTGTGCATATATCTATATTCGATTGAGATATGGTAGACAGGTTTTATTGCTAAAAAAATGCATTGGGTTTAAATATATATGGATATGGGCAATTATTATTTGAAATTCCAAACTAAATAAGGTTACTGAAAGTCTAAGTGGTTTTTGTATAAAAGACTTTGATTTGTTCGATCCAAGTTGTTATATTTTACCGCGTACGCACGCCTTTATTAAACGATTTTGCCATAAAATACCACAAAACATAAAAAAATTGTGTATGCAAGCAATTTATTTTAAAATACAAGGTCTCGCTTTTGTCTTTTAATTTACAGGGTGCGAAATAAATGACGACATAAGAGGAAATAAATGGCATTTTTTCGCTAATAGAGTAGGAGTTAGGAGACGATAGTTGAATTACTATTTAAAAAAATGCGTGATTGATTTTTTTTAGGTTTTTTCGTTGTCTAATATAAATTTTATAAATATGTTTATGTGCTGTGTCAAAAAAATGTTGAACAACCGAATTTTATGGCTACCTAAACGGAACAAAACTTAAAACACTACCGATGGAAAAAATGTCATTTAGACTATATCACATTGGCAGGACATTTTAAATGTATCATCTTATAATATTATAATCTTATAAATTTGGTACAAACATGCACACTCTATTTTGAGCTTGGGCTCATTACAATAAAGCGAACAGTGACAGGTGGTAAACACAACCAAATAAACAAAATGTTGTATAATAGTTCGACATCCAGCTACATATATGGCTACCAATTCATACAACAATGTACCCCCATCTTAAAAAAGCTGCATGCCTTTTATTTTTCTGTAAAAGTTGTTTCGGAATCCCTGTACACTTCTCATTTTACTCGCAATAATAATCATTGGATACAAGTGTGTCCCATCTGGTTGTAGCATCTGGCCATATTAATTTTCAAAAATAAAAAATATTTTTCAGAAAAAAATTTATAAAAATATACAACCGGCTGACTCGAAAGTCAAAGCCAACTCTATCATGTGCGTTCTGAGGCATCATCATGAAATCTACGACCGTTTGAATTTTCAAAACGGCCTGACTAGCGCCGTTTAACCGGTATTTATCGTCAGAAATTGTCCGTTTAATACAGAGTTGATGGTAAAAATAAATTCATATGAATAGTTGCTTTCCAGTTTACCAACCGCTAGTACAAGCTAGCAGACAGCCTTTTTCTTTAGAAATTTCTTGCGAAGACGGAAACTATCATTTTCGTCATGCATTTTGTATTTTGGCGTTCAACACAACACAAATTTGCTCAATAAAATTACAGTGCGGTGTTCATGAATGCACCGATTGTATGACATTATAATATAGAAAACCGTATCTAATATCGCTATGGCTTCGCTTAGTGGTTTGCGTCCTCTTGAAGCTTAATTTTTTGAAGATATTTTAAATAAATGATGCTCTCTTTGTTTTTTGATTTATCAAGGCATTTAGCAAAACAATATTTGCGGGTTTTGGCAGTGATGACAACGCGTATATGGAACATGCAAAAAAGGTATTGTTTTTCATATTCCAGAGTAATGAAATCTAAAATTTTTACGTTAATCACATATTACAGATAACAATATCGTCGAGACACCTTGCTCAGTGGCGCTCTTCTTTTCAATGAGGTAATAATTACAATCAATCAAGAAATTTATTTTTTTTTGTTTGAGTTAACATATTCCCATCGAATATAGTTTCGCTTAGAAGATTCAATTAAATGAACAAATACGAAATCAGGAACCTTACTGTGCAATTCAACCGAGAAGGTACAGGAAGAAAAAAGAAAATATTTTCTAATAGTTTCAGAATGTTTCAGTAGCTCGTAATATACAATGCCTTTAGTATCCCACCAAATATACAGAGCATAAATAACCTTATCACCATGAACATTTCGCTTTGGCTGTGATATACCTTTTTCAAATTGCATAAACCACCTTCTACAAATACTATCAGAAAATGCATGTTCACCGTAAGCTTCTACAAGTAAACGATGACTTTCAGCAGCGCTTTTCTTTATAGTAAAAAAATAAAACAAAACTTCCCGCAAATGACGATTATTTGGCAAAAAACTCTCCATTTTAAATAGAATAAAAAACTATGTTGTTTATATTTTAATCAAATGGCATATACTACATTTATTTTGGAGGTTATGAAGAGACTTTTCAAAAACATTTATTACCAGATTCCCAAAATACATATAAGAACCGCCATCTGTTAGAGAAATGAAACTTACTTTTACCAGTTGTGTAAATATGAAACCGGAATTTTTTATGACCACTGTGTGGTATGTCAGACCAAGCTTTTCTTAATTGTTTAATTATATTTCAGTAAAATCATTCGGATGTAACAAATGACTTCAATAACAAATGACAAAAACATGTTTTTAACTTTGTCATTTTCTTTAAAAACCAAATTTCAGTAAAGAAACTTAAAATCTCCGCTTCTTAGAAACCAATTTGTTATAAACGCAGTTATATTTATAACAAACATCTCTTGAGTGTTCAGGATTTTACAGCAATTTATTTTAAAATTTCGTTAATTACTAGGCTTTCGAGCATCTAGTGTTAAGCGATTTTACTTCAATTCCCATTGAAATTCAATAAACTAAATTTATTGTTATCAACGAAAATTTAACTTCTTCATTCAATGAAGGCTGGAATTTAGAGTTTATAGATTATAACTTGGAGTCTGGAGATTGTGGCTAAAAAAATGAAAAGTTGAGATAACAAAATTAAAATTTGATGATTGAAAAATCCGATTAAATCATGAACTTATTGTCGATGTGCTTCATTCGAAATTAGTTCAGAATCGGTAGAAGAGATATAGTCTGCGGAGATTTAAATTTGACGTTAAAAAATTTGGTGTAGCGTTTGGAATTCGAATTTGAAAAATTTAATTAGTTTTGAAAATTGTTTTAAATAAATAAGTACTTATTATACACATAGTATGTATACGAATTTAAACACTTGCACCATTATATACGCAATTTTTCTATGAAATTTAAGAATTATTCATAATTACAGAAATAGTATATTGTATATCAAATTATCAAACGAAGTAAACGAGTCATTGTAATACGTTTCACTTGCGTATACATTATGATTTTCATCACAAATTTTGTTTCGTGTGGCAAAAGGCGATTTTTCAATTAGTCCAACTGATTAAACCGTTGTCTGTTAGGGATAGGCACACTAAAACTGAATACAAAACAATTAAATTTTATTTCAATTGGTCGATATTATAGCTATAGTTAAAAAAATAATATAAAAATGTAAGATAAATCCAAAATTAATTATTGTAAAAATAAAATGTTTACTATCAGCAACATAACCTCTTGTTCTTTCAACTTTTCGCCATATAAAACATGCAGTTTTCTTTGAGTTTGTGACCTAAAATAGAATACATAATATACATACACTTGGGTGCAAAAAAATCGCACATTGCTCAATTTTCAACAAAAGTTCAAAAAAATCCAATATTTGTTTAATTTTTTTTAATGCAGATTCAAAGTCTATTTCAATACCTATCCAGTGGTACCTTTTTTTGTACTTGTACCATGCCAACAAAGTGATTTTTTGTCAAATGCATACAGCAGGCTTTCGAATTAAATTCTAAAAATAATTCAACAAGATCAATACAATAGCATGCCATGAAATAACTCGCTCGAAATTGTCATCATTCGCATATGGACGCCTAGTCTGAACGGTCCTCTATTAATTACGTCTTCAACCGGAGCAAAGAAATGGATACCACACCAGAGGTAGCCGCACAAGTGGTTGCACTATTTGATGCGGGGCAGAACCAAAGTGAAGTGGCTCGACAACTAAATTTGAGCAGATTCTCCGTTCGTCGAGTGTGACAAAGATATCAGCAACCGGCGCAGCAGACCGAGCAAACGGCGCAGTGGTTAAAGCTGCGGCGTTTGGATCGGGAGGTACCGGGTTCGAATCCCTATAGGGGCGGGATGCAAAAGGGATTTTTCATCATCCGATTACGATCGGTGATGACGATGAACACAACTATGACCCCTTGTTGAGAGTGCAGAATCCATGGGCCGACCCACCTTTCATGTCAGCACTATAGGTTGGCATGAAGCAATGCAATGTGCAGGTGGTTTATACAAAGCGGGTCTATAGCCGTACGTCCTCGATTTGGCTACTACTGCGTAAAGTAGGACGGTAAAATTAACTGCGAAAGAGTTGGGAGTGCCTTGAGCCCCAGAAAAAGATTGCATAGATTTAAAAAAAAAAAAAAAAAAAAAAAAAAAAAAAAGTTATCAGGAAACTGGTGGCTTCAGACGGCGACAAGGATCAGGCCGACCTCGTGCTACAGCACAGCGTGATGACCGCTTTCTTGTAACAACTTCCTTGCGAAATCGTCCTATGAATGCGGTTCAACTGGGACGGCGGCTCCAAGAAGTTCGTGAAGTCGACGTCAGTCGGTGGACAGTTAGAAGACGACTTCGAGAAGTTAATCTGACTGCACACAGACCAGCAAACGGGCCAAAATTGACCGCATCCCACCGACAAGCCCGTCGTGAGTTCGCTCGAGAGCATTTAAATTGGACAGAAGAAGAATGGAGTAGAGTCCCGTTCTCTGACGAGTGCAGGTTGTGTTTATGTGGTACCGATGGACGCGGAAGAATATACAGAAGACAAGGAGAGCGATATGCACAATGTTGCATCCAAGAACGTGTCTCGTATGGTGGTGGATCGTGCATGTTCTGGGGAGGCATATCACTAAAGGTGAAGACAGATCTTGTATTCATGACCCGAGCCAATACCGGCGGTCGGTCAAGAGGAATGACTTCTCAACGGTACATTGAGGAAGTACTCGAGGAGTATGTCGTACCTTTTGCCGGGTTTATTGGTGAAAATTTTCTGTTCATGCAGGATAATGCGAGCCCGCATTCGGCTGGTGTAGTATACCAGTACCTTCAAGAGGTGGATGTGTCTGTTATGGAGTGGCCAGCTCGAAGCCTGGACCTCAATCCCATCAAACATATATGGGACGAGTTGAAAAGAAGGGTTCGAGCCAGAGACGTTGCTCCAACGAGTCATCAGGAGCTGCAACAGGCGATCGTAAAGGAATGGGAGGCGATATCTGAAGATTTTGTGAAAACTTTGGTGAAATCAATGCTTCATCGAATGGAAGCTGTCATTCGGGCCAAAGGAGGGAATACTCGTTATTAATAAAAATATTTTTTCTGATTTCCATGTTTTAATTCGATTTTTACTACTAATTTTCATGCTGATAAATTCACAAAAACGTATACCTCAGATGTTTACCCCCAAAAATCAATTTGATGGCACGTATAAATACAAAAAAGGTACCACTGGATAGGTATTGAAATAGACTTTGAATCTGCATTAAAAAAAATTAAACAAATATTGGATTTTTTTGATATTTTTGCACTTTTGTGGAAAATTGAGCAATGTGCCATTTTTTTGCACCCAAGTGTAGAATGAGTTTTGAAAGCGTAGTTCAATATTTTGTTAACATAATACACTTATCTAAATTCATTCATAATTTGTTTGTCTTATGCACTTCTGTTGCATAGGATTCCCCATGTAACCTTATAGTGTCGTATTTGGAGCGAAACAGTAGTCCTGAAAAATCGCCCTATTGAGAAATCGTTGATCGTTGATGAATGAAATTGCAACAAATTTGTGCAAAGCATCCTTTTCTTATATAATTTAAATTCAAAAATCACCATCGAAAGCATAGGTTACTGCACTATCGTAGAAAATTATTTTAAATGTGTACATGAAAAAACTCAAAAAATTGTGGAAATCGAGTAGTCATCGACTATAAAAACAAATCACTCAGTGCAGTGCAATGAATATCTACATCAAAAACAATTGTTTCCATGGTAATGAAAAAAATTATGAAATATCATGGAACAATTTTTCAAAGCATAGTGCAATTTATGTGGAATTCTATGGTACAAAAAAATTTCTGTAAATCAATAAAAAATGATTTACAGCAATTTTGTGCGTACTATGGGAAAATATTATTGATGTAATTTTTGATGTAAATCAATTTTGAGAAATTGAGATATTTTGATAAATTTACCCCCTCCTTGCTATTCATGAATAAAAATTACAAATTGTTTATATTTTTTACGACTACGTAGACACAAAAGTTAATAATTTCCATTTTAAATATTCTTTATTAATAATATAAACAAAATTTCTCTTGACAGCTAATCTCACATCTGAAAAAATTGTTGCTTGTACGTTCTATGGGACACGTTTAAAATTGCTATATTTCAAAAATTCCATAGAACTCGACATTAGAAATCGCGTTGCAATATTTCAAGCAAAGCATCCTTTCCGCCTTATTTTAAACAAAAAATCTTACTCGAAAGCTTCACTTTTTTGCAAGTTTCAAAAATTTGCTTCCTATCTTTTTTGGTCTTCTATTAAAGGCGGCGCATTTTTTTAGTGCAGCTTTGTATGGAAAAATGTATCAAATTAGCGTTATTTTAAAACAAAAGTTGAAATATCTTCTGCATATATGAAGAAGAATTCTTAATTTTATTTGAAGAAAAATCTAATACCCTAGACAGACTGTGGTTTAATAAATCCGATTTAGTTAAACTAGTTTAAGTATTCTATGCAAAAACAAAGGGATTAGCTAAATCGAGGTTGACACACTGCGACTAATCTCGAAAATTTCACTAAATCGGTTTTATTAAATCGCAGTGTGTCTAGGGTATAAGACTCAACAAAGTTTTATTTGCCTTTAGTCTTTCTCTCAAATGAATTCTGAATGGATGGCAATATAAATTTTTTTGCATAATTCGAACAGATTTCGATCCATTGTTCAATTTTGTAGCTTTCCGTAATTAATTACCAATCATTACTGAATACAAAGGAATATCTCAATTTTGATGTATTGTGTGGTAAATCGAAAGTTTATGTTTAGTGGGTTAAGTCCGTTCATTAAGGTAAATACTTAAGGGTATTACTACCTAGTAAAGTCAAAATACTAACTAGAACCAGAAATTGTAACCGACATCTCAAACTGAAATTTCTTTTTATACATTTTTTATTATTATCAATTCACATTCATTTTCATTTCATAATAAGCTAAATCAGTTAATATCATCAGGTAGTCTGATTTCACTGTGGGCCCATCATTCAGCTATTGGTAAGCATACATTTTAACTATGATAAATGATTTGAACAAGTGTAATTATTTTGACCTCACACCAATAATACGATTGCTTAACAAAATTTTTTGGAAATTTCCATTGCGATGCATCCGTTCAAACCCCTTCAAAAAATATTAAGAAAAACAAATTCGAAACCTTTTATTTTTGTATTTTTTTATTTATGTATATGTGACTTAAGTATCTTCGTAAATCCAATAGATCAAATTCTAATAAATTCAAATTAAGTTTTATGTTTTCTTATTTTATTAAACAAATTTACATTTTTACTTAATTTAAAAAGTGAATAATTTAACATTGACATACATCTTATTTTTTCGGTTTGGTTCTTTCCACATACCCACAAAGTGAACTCTGTGAAAAGCAAGCACACAGTGTATTTGTTGTTCCCATGTATTTACTTAGAATTTTATAAGAATTTTCTATAATATTTATTCAGATGATTAGAATATCGAAATACAAATATTAGATAACGTGTCTACTAGATGTATTATGTAATTTGTGTATGTGAGAGGCTTACTCGTAAGTAAATAGTTAACATAATTGTTATGTATTTGTAATAAATAATATGTACATTTACTTAAACATAATAGACGAAAGTAGATTTGATTGAACTTGCTGTACGGTGCAATGTGCTCGCATAAATAAGGTTTTTATGTTGTACATACGGGTTGAATACTGAATAAATACACTTTTTAATGTAGGAGTATGTACATTACAATAAAAAAAAACCTTGCATTAAACACCAAACTTAAACATCAATGTAATATTCAATCTGACAGCTGGCTTTAATTGGCGCCATCGTCGTATGATACAATATTATGTTCGCGTTAAGTTTGACATTGTAAAAAAATTAAGCGAAATTTCTATAGAATTCCAGATGTCTTGTCTTTTATGTGTATACTTATATTAATTTACACATTTCGTGCAATTTAATTAAAAAAATTAATAAAAAAATCTGTTAATCAATTGATCGTGCATATCGTAATTAATATAAATTAATATCATCAGACCCGCATCTTTTGTAATTAAAATTAAATTACGAAACCAACCAATTTTGGTAAGAGGGAGAAGCGCATCTGTTATTTATCGTCGTTATCCATAGTAAAGCATTAATTATAGTTAACTCAAAAATGGTGGAATACACAAGAAATTTTCCAACTTAAAACTCTTTTTTGTTTTGTTGTTTTTTTTATTAATAAAGCTATCTAGTATCGGAAAATACTATACCTCTTATCAGCATCTGGAAAATATTTATTTAATTTTATTATTATTGTTCTCTTTTCTTGTGTTGTCTAAGATAATAAATTTTAGGATATAAGACGTTGGAAAATTTAATAGAACGCAACTGAAGTTTTTTTTTTTTCGTAATTTTATATGGGAAAGAATTTATTGTCTTCTGCTATTTAGTAAGACGATGAATTATGTGGTACACATTTTGTGTAACATACGGTGGTTAACGCTGCCATAAGTGGTAAATTTAAATCCGTATATGTGGATTGTCGTTGAAACGGTACATCTAGTTTATGGCTTAATTCGGTATTGGGATTTTGTGCTTTATCGCTTCATTCGGATATACATACATATTATGTATATCTAATTTTATTCGACTAAGTGAACTAATGTTAAAATTCATCACTTTGCTTCTTTAAATCGCTATAATTGGTCATCAAAGGAAAATGATTCGAAAAACGTGAAACGAAAAACCTATAAATTGATTATTATAGTTCCATCAATTTAGTTAACCTTGGAATAAGTTCAGCCCTGAATGATTATGTATGTGACCGCTTTTAAACAAGTGCATGTGACTAATTACACAAAATTGCCTTATCTTGACTTAAATAATTATATAAATATACAAATAAAAAACAATAAACTTCCGTAGTTTGACAATAACATTAAAAAAAAAATTGCAACATTAGATAAAATCATTAATAATAATTGTTGCTTGTCTAATCGTGGAAAAAAATTCCAGAACCGTTAAATTTAACGAACTAATGTTAAAATTATCATTTGGCTGGTAATCTCAAATAATACATAAAATGCGATGACCTCTTAATATTTTTTTATTTTTTTATTAATATTCACGCAAAAACACAGAACTCTCTAATTTCGCGCGATTATTCTACATGTATAGTATATAGATATTCTAATTTCTAAGTACGAAATGTACCACGTTTTAAAAACAAATTTCAAGACCGCGAATATTAAAGTTGTTTTGTGTAAGTATATAAAAATAAAATTTAAAAAGAAAATCGATTATTTCTTACATTGACATAAACTTACAATGGTTTCGTGGTTGTTGTTTTTTTTTTTTGTCTTGTTTATTTTATAATTTTTTTTTTATAGTTGGAAAGGCAAACAAGAATATAATGAATGCCACGATGATGTAAAATGTCAATATCGCGCATATAACAGAACAACTATCTCATAGTATATTTCATATCATTAGTTATTAGCGGCGAGAAAAAAAAAACAGGACAATTAACTTCCGCGTTCACCCTGTATATTATACAGTTTGCAATTTACAATTGAGTCCAAACGATCGTAACATCAAGATCTAGTAAATAGGTTAATATTAATTTGTCGAAGAAATGTATATGATGTATATACCCTCGTTCCTCGTATACATAAATTATATATCCAATTCACGTTTGAAAAACATGTTTTTATCGTCTAATATGCATAAATCGGTACGAGTTTCAAATTATGTAATTTAATAGTTTTGCTGTATGAAAATATAATTTCTATATGCGGTTTAATTTACTTACTTACAAGATTTAAAAACTATAAATCCTTAAAACATATTCATTTACACGATTTTTTGTTGATGTTGATAATGGTGTGGTCGGAAAAATCTATCATACTAGCATATGTCTATATAAATTCACTATGCTACCCTATTCCTTCCTCTGATCTATACAAATTGCATATTTTCTAATGAATTAAGACGAGGGAGACTAACATAAGCACAAAAATCATGACTCATATGTAAAAATATTTCACAAAAATTGAATCACTCTGCCATATCCACTCTATACTGTGAAATTAATTTAATTTTTCCCATTTTTTATACAACCAGCACTTTATAGTAGCACAGTGGTGGTGTGTATATTCATCTTTTGTATAATATTATTTATATTCTGTATGTTCATATAAAGACATCGGTTTTGCTTTCAATTTTTTTTTCTTATTTATATTTAAAAATTGTAAATGCATTCTTTATTCTTTTCAAATCACGTGCTTATTTGTTTCGTATTAGGTTGGTTTGAATGTCCTGATCGAAACAAAAACTTTGGTTCAAGCATACATTATAAATGTATTAGTGTCGCGATTGCAAAAAATGAACTTTTTAAAATTAACGAAACTTTGTGAATTTGTATACAAGTTTTAAAAGACTATCTTATCAAACAGCGTGAAGAATCAAATTTGATTACTGCGAGCTAAAATAGGTACATATTTGTTTATTAACAAGGCAAATTGGTACTTTGTTACGCGAGAAAGGGAATTGCTGACCGAATGATTCCGAGGTCCAGCAACCTTTCATATAGTTTGAAAGTATTCAAAACACTTTGTGGGTTCACACATTTATATAGTTAACAGCGAGTTACGCATACGTGCGTTTATTTGTATATACTTAATATAGGAAAAAACAAAAATATAGTTGTTATTATTATTTAATAGTAAACACTATCACGGAAAAACACTTGGTCACACACTGATAAGGGATATGTGCGGACAAGTAATCTGTTTTACGCACAAAAAAAATAGTTTTACTCTTTTTATACGAAAATTTAGAACTCTTCAATTTTTATTAATTGTATTTGTGTATACTTTCACAATTTAAATATAATTTGGGGCTCGTTTTCTCGGGTATCGGTACCCGAGTATTTTTAGAAATTTTTAACTACTCGAATACCCCGGTAGTTGCTTCGGGTATCGCGAAAAATTCATAAGTACCCTGAAAACTGGCCGTTATTTATTTCCAATTCGTAGAACCGTGAGAAGGGAAAAATTTATGAGATAGATTGCAAGACACAGTGGTACATAGTGTGAACCTATTACGACAATCAACCGATTTCTAAAATTGAAATATGGTATCACTACTGCACTTGATAAATTAGGCGCCAAGAAAATTAATGACGAGTATTAAAGGAAATATCTTTTATTTCTGAACCACTTAAGCTATAGCGCTACAAGAACTGCTGTTTTCAATAACGAACCGTCCAAATATGTTTTGTCTAATCTTTTTCAGGTAACCCGGGAATTTGGTTAAATAACTACCCATTAACATACCTAATTTATGGGTATTTACGAACCCTAAATAGAATATTGTATTTGTTGCAACTTAAAATAGAATAATCTATTCTAATAAGTTGCCGCTTTTGGAAGTATTATGTGGATTTACTTACCACGATTTTGTATTCTGCATCCACGCAGAATTCTGCAAGTTGTCTCTGTTTCTAATTTTGCTGCGAATCAGCAGGCGTAAACATTATACGTAAAAGAACGCAAATCTAGTACAATTTGTGTACTTTTTATTGTTTTCAACCAATTTTTATAATTTGTTGACAGAAAATAAGCCTTTTGTGACAAATGCCATAAAAGAAGACACTAATAAATTAATTTGTGACAAAATAAGGCATCATTCATATAAAAGAAATAGTACATTACTATTAAATGTGTATCAAATAAATGTCAAGAAACATAGATCTGCATGAAGCAGATATGTTTTGGATTCAGATCTGCGGGCATCGCTGCATGCACATGTGTTTCCAGCACCAAAATAACAGCATAGCTATTTTGAAATATTTTTCGCCGTCATGTGACATTATAATTAATATGCGTCGTCAAAGTTACTCTCAGATTTATAGAATTATTGTACACTAAAATAAACTTAACAACTTATGTATTTAATTTATTGAAATTAATAAAATTTGGTTTAGGAATAGATCGTTTTCATGAACAAGTTATAGAACGGCGTCACAGCACAACAAGAGTTTTCTATCGAGCATACCTAAGAGAGGTAAAACAAATGGTTTCTTTTACCACTAACTTCATCGGGCACAGATGACCGAAAGGCATAAGCTCTCTCGAACAAAAATTCTCGAAAATATATCTCGACTAGAAAATATCGAAAATAAAATTTTTCGATCAGATTTGATATTTATAACTAATCCGGCCAATAGTAAAATCTCGAATTCGATTTTTGTTCGAAATAATTTTTTTATCAGGATTTGAGGTTTCGTTCCATTCCAGATTTTTTCATTTGATATTTTTAAAAACGATTTTCGAGATTTTGTCCAATCCAAATTTTGTTTTTTCTAGAAAACGTGGTTATCCGGTATTATGTACTTACGTGCTTTTTTGAAAAACGGATACCATCTGAATATTATTTAAACGGAAAATACACAGGAATTTTTAAATGTTACATTCAATCAGAAAATTGTTTTTTCGCCTAATTTTAAATTAGATTATAGTCAAATATAAACTAAAACTGACAATTTCTTGGAATGGTTGAAACTTATCAGGGAATGGTTGAAACTTATTTAACGACAATTTAACGGTCTTGTTTCATAAATTAGATTAGACTCATCATAATTTTCGATCGATTTCGAAGATCGATTGAGACAACCTAATAAAAATTAATAAAATTGGCAGCTAAAAATGTTTACTAAATTCAAGTGCATGGCTTTGTGTTAACCTATATACAATGTATTTACATGCTTGTAGATACCAAATCATGTATAATAGGACCCATCCAGTTTCTTTTTTATATTATTGTTATAAAAAAAATATTTATCATCATTCTGAACACTTGTGACACACATCCCATATATCAAGCAGACAATTTTCTTTTGTATGTAGTGTAAGTATCGCACCGCATATCGTTATGTACATGTAGTTATATATATTCTGGAGTGGAAAGAAGCAAAAAAAATTGTTATTCTATTTTTAAATCGCTGCCCCTTTTGTAAATAAAAAAAGGGAAAATTTTTTGATACAATTTAACCCTGTGTTTCGGTGGTCAGAGTACTGCCATTACAGTATTTCTTGATTAAATTCTTAACATATTTACTTCGTCCATATACAGCAACAAAACCTATAAATATGTTTTTAAAAATGTATACAAACATAATTTACTGATAACACAATTTGTAAGGCACTTTGGTATTCGTGTAGAACCATAACAATAAATAAACTGTACGTACACATATTCCTCAAGATATATTACATCAATTAAGTAATAAAAAAATGTTTTATATAATAATCATAAGAAATATGTATTTAACTTTTTTTAGATGTAACCTTGCGTAATACATTGTAATGGTTCAATTTATGGGCATACCCAAGCAGGAAATTGCGGGAATTTGGAGTAAACTAAAATTTCCTCCACCCACGGCACACGATTGACAAACTGAAACAAACCTCAATAAAAAATGATTACCAGCAAAATAAATACTAGTCGCGTCGTATGGATATGCTGGCCCACCACAAAATTATATTTGTGCCGTCTAAAAATAACCCAATCTACTGTATAACCGCATCGTACGATGTGGGTGATTCATTCCATCACATTAAAAGATATTTAAAACAAATAATTTAAATTATGATGGATAAATTCGCGACATGCGGTACATAATGTATGTTACTAAATAAACAAGAATTACGAATTTAAAATTCACCGAATGATTATAACCGCGCGTTACTTAATCAATTTCATAAATTACTGGATATACCAGTAAGTATGTATGTTGAAACATCTGCGAACTAAATTTTTTTTTGATTAGTTTTCGTTTATCTATTGTGACACAAATAAAAATTTTCGATCAGCTTAAACATAAAATTTTAAAAGTTTTAAACAAATATGTGGTGCTTATGTGGTTGTCCTAAAAAATAAACTGTTTGACAGGCATTTACCATACATAATCGAACATACTTAATAAAAGACATTTTCAGCAAATAATTTTTTGTTGTTTTTTACCTTTTATACTTTAAAATGAGCTTTGGGAATCGCAAATATAACAAACAAAATTTAACTTCAATATTTAAAAATATTTTGAACAAGACGGTTAGCTAAAATATGTTTGAAAACTGTTTCCTAACTAAGCAATTCTACGGCTATTTTTTACTGATGATTAGAGGGTTCATTTTTTCTGTCTTCCGTAGGAGACAATTTTAATTATTTTATCGTCTTGTATTGTAAAGATACTTCTAGGAAGAAAGAGTATACCTTTGTAATAAAACGATAGCCGTCGAAAACTGGAATAAACACCTACATCAATTAGCAAATTACTTGATAATCAAACACTGAAATTTACTGGTGTTTACTGTTGGAAGTAAGCTTTTGTGCTGCCATTTATGGTTGATTAGTTAATTTAAATGGACCATGGTTATCGACTAAGTATTTTGACTTAATGCATCCTACTAGTTTTCTAATCATTGAATTCAATTAATATTTGTAACTTGTTCCTTTTAATATTTTGGCTAAATTTGCGAAGCACATCATTACTTGGTTATTTTAAATTTTTACTAATTTATGAAAGAAACGAAACTATTTTGAGCACAGCATTTGAAAAGTTATTTCACAATTCTAAAATTCTTAAATTTTGCAGAATTAAATAATTTGTTGAGAAAAATTTAATATTTTAAAACTTTGGAACATTTTAAATTATAAGGAATTTTGTATATTTTTGATTTGGTTGTGCATTTAAATTATAGTTGAAAATCATACTCTTGAATTACACCGATTGGATTAAGTATCTAAATTTTATAGTTTTTGTGACAGAGACAGCTAAAATTGATCTTCCATTAGTTTTATGAGCAAAGGGAAACATGATTGTAATTCGTGTTTTTAGTTTTAGTTTGATTTAAATTAGATATTTTGTATATTATAAATTGTTGAAATACGATATTCTTAAGTAATTCCCCAATATTCACATTATCTTGATCTCTAGAACTTGTTACTTAGGTTTCAATAAAGTTTATAAGGAACGGTAATCCTCCGAATTCCTTGATTTTCGGATTTTTATACGTAGGAAACTAGAGAAAAATTCACTAATGTCGAATTTGTTGGGACTAAAAAAACTGAAATAAATAAAAAAACGGAACTCGCCTTACTATAAAATGATTTACTTAGTTCAGTTCTTTTAACTGCTTCAGTTGTTTTGGTCCCGACATAAATATTAATTTGTTTTTGGTTCAGTGGTCCAAAAGAATTCAGAGAACTACTAGGTTTATAGACGTCCTTTTTATAAAGAGAATAGATTTTACTTGTTGCAGTAAGTACGTGAAAGTAAAGAGTAAATTCAAAGTGCCCTTTTTTCGTATACAGAAAGTTCGATATTTGAAAACGTCAAAAAATATTAGTTCGCGAAATAAGAACTTTTGATTTAGATTTAGACTAATTTCAAATTTTTGAGTCAGCAAAATTCGATTCAAATCGTAACTAAATTTTAATCATCAAGTCAATGAAAATAGATTGTGAGTAATGTAAGATTTGATTATGGGAACGGAATAAACATTTTTTTATTATTAAAAACTTATCTACTATTGTACTTAAACTTAAGCTTGTTCAGATTTCTTCAAAATTTGACCAATTAAATTGGATTTCGCAATTTATTTTAGGTCAAATTTTGCGTAAAGAAGTGTGGAAAAAACAAACACGCTTTAAAATCGACAAAAGTATACCTAAATACTGAAATAAAATATTTTGCAGAATAGCCCAAATTAATTTATTAAAGAAACACGTACAGTTTTAAAAATATTTGTGCAAACGCGTAATTTAAATTCCTGGTAAACCCGTGTGGCATTTTATGCAAAATTGCATAACTAAAGACAACGATCTTGTATTTGTACTGTAAATATTTCAATTTTTTGTTGTGCCTGTATATTTACGGCAACTATACATACATACAAAAATAAGTTTGCAGTTTTTGTTTTTGTTTAAATTTTTAATTAATTTATTAACTTTTATAAACACGAAAGTTAATGAAGTAATAGTTTTTTTTGCCATAACAATTTATTTGTAATGGTGAATTCTAATATAAAAATATAATTATAATCGGTTTATATGTCCATATGCTTTTGCTACAGTGTAAGCGTAAGGGTACTTGGAAGTACGAACTTTTACCTCGTGTAATAATTAATCTGATAAGCCCATATCGCTGGTACAAACATAGACCAAGTTTCTGGAAAATCGATAAATTTATAAACAAATTTCATGTAATTATTGATTCTGGCAGGCATCATTTAAATTTCAACGTCGCGATAAGAAAATGACCGTTGCACTTTCGATCTATCAGATCCGGGCATATTTCGTATCGGTATACAGTACAAGTAGTTTTAAAATTAAAAGAGGAAATTATTATAAAGTAAATTAAAAACTAAAGATATTGATGCTGTATTTACCAATTCGTCTGAACTAAATGAAGAATCGTAATCCGTACAACAATTTTTCATAATTTTAAAATTGCTCTTGATTTAGGTTTACAGCTTCCAAAAATTTATTTTTATACAAAAAAGTATGCACCACTTCTTTTATACTCAAGTATAAATCACTTCACTTTTACAATCATTTCGGATCTTTCATAAAAACTATTTTTTGTTATATTTTTCACTCACTTTACAAATTATTTCATTTTTTATTATAAATTAAATGAACAACAATTTTTTATGTATTTATCCATTAAATCATGAAACATACTCTCGATAGTTGAAACAAAGAAAAACTTTAAAAAGTAAATTAACAAAATTTTTTGATTTGTTCTACAAAATACAATTTCCTCACAAAACTACATAACCACAATTTTAACTTATCCCCACGAACCTAAAATTCTGACTGAAAATTCAAAATTATAAGAAAAAGAAATACAAAGCAAAAAAAATTATTCTCCATTCTCAAACAAAAAATTAAAAATTACATATACATTTATACGAGAGTGAGAAGTGAGAACTATGGAATAAAATGAGAAAAAGAGAATTTTTTAAACTTTAACCACGCTTTTTCTGTTGTTTCTTGTTTGCTACAATTTTTTCAATCTCATACTCATTCACAATTCACAAAACCCGCATTTGATATATTTCGGTCCTTTTCCCTCTCTAGGTCATTTCTTTTATTTTCTCTGTTGCACTGACGGTAATGATTTTTATTTTCACAGATTCGAATCTTTACCATCTGTTTATTTCAAGCACAACTACGATGATAGTGTGTTGGAATTGGTGCAATGTAAAATAAATTTACTTTTGTCCGCCTATTGGGATTTAAATTTTACAGTACCAAAAAAAAAGGGAAGGAATTTCGAGTTTAATGTCCGTTCGAAAAACTAAGGCACTATTTTAATATTGCGCTTACGGTTAGAATTTAATCATAGCAAAATAACGAAATAAACAAATAATATAATTTGCACTTAGTCAAGACAACATGGTGGGATTTTCTTTGTTAAATGTGTTAAAGAATTTAACCCAGAATAATTTTAATCATTTAAAGTTCAAACTCATAAAAATCAAAATCAGGTCAATTTCATATTTGTTTTATTTTTATATTTAAATTTAGGTTTAACATACTTCAATTTCAGTTTGTACACATTTTTCAATAATAAACAAATACTAAAATAAATTTGAATTTTGGAACATCTGTCAAATTCTTTGCTAACAATTGAACCTTTGAAAATGGGGGTTCAATGGGGTGTAGGCATTCAGCATTAGTCAGTAGGATAACAAGAAATATTTAGTACTTCGATATATTTAGAAATATTTAATATGCGATATACGGACATTCATCATTATATTTACCGAAGAATTAGTAACACTTGTGATAAATTTTTCCCTGGTTATTTATCGCTGCGAGGAGCCAAGTTGCGACATCTTTATCCTGTGAAAAGTTCACCGCGTAAACTTTGCGTAAATCGATTGTATGTATAACTACAATTTAAGCGGTCTATCTCAATTTGGGCTATTTTCAGGGTTATTTTTAACGTTGTTAATGCTTTAGCAATGGTTGTTCAACTTAAACAAACATCATCCAATTCAAAGATTTTGGTATAATTTTCAGGCCGCCAGTTTGAGTAGGTTGCCTCACATCATAATTAGTTGAATTGCGTGAACTTGAGCTAATTATTCTGTCCTTTTTTACGAAGATCTAAATTAAAAAAATTATTTTCTTGCAAAGATTTGGTACTTGAAATTGTTTGGTGAAGGGTCGAAATTAGATATGACTATTTTGAAATTTATACAACTTATTTTTATTTCTAACAATGTAAGTAAAATGTAATAGTACATATATCCTTTACGGTGCAGAACCCTATTTTCAATGAAAACGAAAACCATAAATACATTATAAATTCTAAAGTAAAATGGCAAAATTTTAAATAGGCAGATTAATTACTTTATTTGAGTAAAGCACCATTCTGTAGTTTCTCTAATCTAGTTCAATCTTCGAATAAATAACAATAGAGATTTTGGAGGTTTAACATTAGCCGTCTTTCAATTTGAAATATTTGCTACTTGAAAGTAGTTGTGAGTACTACTAAATTGAGTGACACAAGTAAAACATAGCCGTCTGTTTAGTTGTTTTTTTGTTTGTTGTAGGTGTATATTAAATAGTAAAGGCAATAAATAAAATTAGATTGTAAAGATGACAAAAAATTGGACATATAGAAAACAATTCTAAGAGTCATCTATTCGAATTTTCGGAACTAAAATCCACCTAGCGCAACATTTATGCGAAACTTCTTCTGTTTTCTACACCATCGTATGAGAATAAGCTGTTGTGAGTAGCTACAAACAGTCGCGAGTACTTTACTACCATTAATGGAAGACAGCTATTATTCCAATTAACTCCGTTATTTATGTTACTTTGGTAATAAAGTGAAACTTCGTTAAATCGAAGCCAAAGGAAAAAGATAAATTTATTTTATCTATTTATGTAAAGTTTGCATGTTTTACTTCCTTTTATGAAAATGTCGTTGTTCATTATAAAGAGATTTCATTTTATTTCGATATTTTGACTAAACCGTCTTCAACAATTTATTATTTAATCTTTATTTGCCTTAGTTAAATAGAATATATATAGTAATGCCAAAATGTACTCATTGAGCGTTAATTGAGTTTAAGTTAATTGATTTTTGCTGGTGATTTACTAGATAAGTTCATTGGTTCCATTTATTTATTTATTTTATTTAATTATTTATTTGGTAACATGAATTTGGAATTTCGACAATTGATATCCACTCCATCATAAACACTCTATTTTGAGCACAGAAACTCATTCATAATAGTGTGTAAATGGAAGAGGTGGACGACATAATTTTATTTAAAAAAATTAATTATTTCAGCCAAGATTACTTCTAAGATGGTTTGTTCATTCATAATGGGTATGCGCTTTCCATTTCTGATTGTGTTAATTAGTATTCCGTATTTTTATTTATTGAGAACATCCAGTTGAAAGATCTTGACCGGTTGATCCTACTTGAATACAAAGTAGTCACCGAAAAATATCGACATTCAGATTTGTTTCTGTTTCGATTTATGTTAAACTCTTTGCATCACAGATTCTACAAGTCTCAATTCACAAATTAGAATTTAAAATTTAGAAAAGTTGAAAATATAAATATTTTTTGACGTCTGGTTGAGCCGAAAGTCAAAGCCTGTAAGTACATATCAATATCACGAGTTGTTAAAAAATCATCTACAATTATTCGTTGTACACTAACGTGACCAATTCAACGTTTCTATGAAAATCTATTAAATGTACCAACAATCTGCTCAGAAAGCACAAAAAAAAAAAAAAAATTAAAACATAATTCAATCAATTTAATATGGAATAAAATTACTCTCTTAAATCGGGCTATCTATATCGTGATCTCATTTCGTCTATAAGAGCAAACTATTTGCCTTCCCTTTCGCTCTCCCTTCAATAAAATCGGTTTTATTTATATTTTTATTCATTCGAATTTAGTAATTTGTTGTTGTGTTGTGTATGAATGCCGCTTCTCCTGCTCTTCATGTTCGTGCTGTAAATTTTGTGTAATAAAATTCAACACAACTACAACTTTTAACTAAAGCATTTTAATCTGAAAACCGTTCGTCTCACTCTCGCCCACTCATTCAACCTTTCAATATGTTGTTGTTGTTGTTTCTTGTTTTGTTTACTAACTTACCCATCGTATATTTTAATATGAATGTGTATAAAATTGTATTTGCGTTGTGTGTGTATGTTGTGTGTTTGCAGAAAGGATGAGTCATCATCAATTTTTTGTTTTGGTGGCGTATAATATGGAAAGACGAGAATGGAGATGACAAAGAAAAATAATAGATGAAAAACACAAAACAATAGTAAAAAAAAAAAATTGAAAATGAATTGAAAAATGAAAATATAACAACACTACAACAGTAATAAAAAAAGAAAATTTGTGCAAGGATGGCGATTTTATTGCAGGCGCTATTTATTCTTGTAATAACGCATCATGTGAATGCAATTATAGTTACAAGTTTGCGTGCCGCTAACGCAGAAATTTCTTCTTTGTTAGTTTACCATCGTCTTTGTTTATGGGTTCAGTTTATTGTCACAACTATGAATAAAATTCACGTGACCCCAATTGTATATGTCATGTTATCTAGCAATTTATCACGGTAAGGTTGTGTACAAATATTTTACAAATTTTCTTTTACTTATATTGAATGAGAATTTTTATGAAATTTAGAATTTCTTTTGCATGTTATCTTAAAGAAAAGACATTCAAAATACCTTATAAGGAGTTATTAGGGTGGTAAAGGAAAAGCCTTTCTCTAAAAACAATAATGTAGTGGTCTTAATACCTCTTGATCGTGTATATCTTCCTATATTACATAATTCGACAGATTTATTTATTAAGAAGAAAGCGCTTAGGTTATATTACTTACGACAACTGTGACTGGTAGAATCAGGCATGTTCAACTTACCTGAAAAGATAAAAAGGAAAATTCATTACAACTTTGCAAAATTACGTTAAATTAATTCTGTGCTCATAAAACAAAAGAGCACAAGTCTAAAATTCGCATTTTTCAGAAAATCATCTTTAAAACTAAGAATCATCCAAAATCGAACGAGTTTTTTGATTTCTAGTTTTTGTAACCAGTAATTGCGATAGTAATTATTTAAAATAAATAAACTCGGCTTGTGTCCCTTTGTTCTGTGACCACGGAATTATTGAATAAATGAAACAATGTACAAATGTACATCGTTCGGCTGATGGGTTCTGAATTTGAATAGTGGTAAGCAAGAAAGACTGCAAGAGGATAAACTTTGTTTGCAATAGCCTTAGTTTTTTAGTTAATAAACTAAAATGCGTCATTGTATATCACAAACAGAGGTTAGATCGAATACGGCTGATCGTTCAAGTGTTCGAGGGATATGTTCATTACGTTGAACTCATAAATAAAAAAGTGTAAATTTAAAATTTAGTCTAATTCCTACGCTCCTCAATTTAATGTTATACAAATACAATATAAATCGACGATTTTTTAAGTGTTTTTTTTAACAATTATTATCACTGCAACAAATATAATAAAAATTTTAGAACTTTCTAATTTGTCTATAATATTCGGTGTCATAAAATTCTTGACAAAACTTTAAAAAGCACATTTAACAACAACAACAAATTTTTTATTTAAAAATCGATTAATCAGCCAACCTTATCCCACAAAAGTAATAAAAAGATTTATAGTTCTTAAGATAAAATTCTATATTATGTACTAAAGAATAGAAGAAACATCCATTATATTTTATAAATCGTATTGTGATCTTTGAATTGAAAATTATAGATATTATACCCAGATATAATATACATACATGAGTACGTTTGACTCTTCTTCTTAGTTATATATTTACTAGAGATATCTTAATAATGCATTTTGTGGTCCATCCAAGTTGTGTATACTCCCACACAGACCGTAAATGCCATCATGGTACAAATATATAAGAAATGGTTGTATTACAAAAAGAATGACTGAGTAGTTGTTTACCATAATATTGTGGTATGGATTTGTGTGATGTGGATTGAGATGATGTTTGTACATTTTTTTTGGTTTTTTTATGTATACTGTACTCAGTTGTTTACAGAAAGTATCAGTGCATTGATTTTATTAAAAATTGGAAAATATTTTTTTTTTTAATGTATGTAGATTATTATGTACGTGTGACTGTGAATGTATGTTTATATATATGAAAATGCAATTTTTGTTATGTACATTTATGTACGTCTACAAGGGCAGCAATATTATTTATCGATTTACTTACTATACATAACTTTAATGAAGAAGAATATGGCAAAGTAAAAAAAAAAAAAAAATATTTGAAGGAATGGTGTGGAATTGCGAATAATAAAACAGTGGCGGCATTTTTTTTGTGTTGAAGAGAAATGTAAATTATACGGTAAAGTTTCAGATCCGAGAATTTGGCCTGAAGTAAAATAAAGCAAAAAATATGCAAACTTCTAGCAACAATGGATTATTTTATTTTTTAAAATTATGATATGCTTACTCTTCTTTTGATATACTTTCCTTTGAAGTCTTAAACCCTTGTTCATCGTCCCTTTATAGCATTTGATAGGTTGGGATACTCACATGTTCTCAGTTTATGATGTTAATTTAAATTTTTTGCTTTCAAGCTTTGGATCATTGGTGTGTTTTTCAAATTAAATGATCAAAGAAAATTCTAAAAACCTTATTTAAAAAATGTTGATTTCTTTTTAAGAATTTACTATTTCAATTTGTTCCTAATAGAAAATTAATTGTTATTTTTAAGGTTAAATTTACGCTTGGTTTTCGCATTGGCTTTCAAATTAAATGAACCCTAAATGTTTCCTAAACAATGCTAAAAGCTACTACTTTAAGAGTGGTTGGTAAACCCTAATTTTGCTTTATTGGCTTAGATACGCGTTTTCGCCCCCGACAACAAATTAATAACGACCTTTAATGAAAGGTGGTTTATCTTCCAGAGGCCGAACAAATGGTTTCTAAATATAAGGCTTTGATTTTGAAAAGGGGCTTGCTCCTTCAGAAGTTATAAATTTGATGTTGATTTTTGTCCAACATGCGAAATTTTACACAAAATTAGCATGTTCGCTTAAAATTTCAAACTTATTTCGAAAATGTAAAGAAAGCATTCAATAATTTGAGATATATTTAAAATATTGGTAATATATTGTAATTTGGTACTATTATACTGCATCGTCGAATGTAGTCGCTAAGCACGGATTTAATTAATTAATAAAAATGCTTCGAAAGAGACAGCCAAAAAAATGGGCGACAATAATCTCCCAAAACTAAATCGCCCAAAAAGTAAATATGTAAAATAGCCCAAAAATGTGATAACAAAATATAGTTTGTGGCTATAGTAGTGGCTATAATACTCGCTGTAAATATGGGCGATTGTTCATTTGCGAAAATCATCCAAAATACAGGACTGAAGAAATGCCCATATATTTTGAGCGATTATTCAATGTGCTGAATCAGTTAATTAATTGCCGTCTTACTTTGGTACATGTTACTACTATTCGGATAGAAATGCAATTTTGCTAAAGTAAGAGCCAAGAATAATTTTTTTTTACTTTCAACAGTTGGCACCAAGCTCTAAAAATATAATTATTATTTATAATTCTAACAAATATAAAATATTGATAACAAATTATTGAATAAAGTATAATAATACCAAATGATAATTAACAAAATTTAAAATTCTGATTTATCGAAAAATTGAGAATTGTTATTTAATACCAACTCATAAAATCAAATATATTGTTACGTTTTTGCCTTGTCAATCAAGGTTCGTATCACTGGATTGTGAATAATACAAACTCAATTCAATTTATCACCAACGAATTTATTTATTTCACAAAATTTATTACAACACAGTTTATCAATCAAAATTCACAAAATCACTTTATATAAATTATTCTCAAATTTTACTGATCACTTTTACTTTTTATTTCGCACAAAAACACTTTTTAAATCACTTTTTAATTCCTTTTTAATCTTTATACTATCGCTTTCCAAATATTACTTATTCTTACAACTTTACACTATCGCGTTCCAAATACTAATAATCCAATTCGATCTTGTTCGCCTTTTTATATACACAAACCAAGCTTCTCGAAAGTTCACGACTTTTCCAGTTGGAATAGCGTAGAAACATTACGTAACAATTTTTATCATGGAAAATTCCATTTAGTACAGTAAAACATTGAGCTATTAGTTTTACTTATTCTATTACACACTAGGTGTCACCGTCACACTACCCCCCACCTAAGCCTGTTCGTCCCGAACAGGACCCAAATCACCTCCTCTGTATAGGGCGAGCCTCTCCAAATGCACCACCTTTGGTTTACCTCGATGTCCCTTCCGTATCCGATAAACCACGTCGTTCATCCTTGTGATGACAGTATAAGGTCCTTCCCATGCTGGTTGCAGCTTCGGTGATAATCCCTTTTTCCGTTGCGGGTTGTGAAGCCATACTAATTGCCCTTCCTGGAAGCCCTGGTTATTTGCTCGTATATCATATCGAGCCTTCATCCGGTCACTTGACATCCGTATTTTCTCCCGTACAAATTGATGAATCTCATTAAGTTCCTCTTTCATTCGGTCTACGTAATCTTGTCCACATAAAGCCGATGATGGTACAGCCCCAAACTTTAGATCTCCAGGTAACCGTAGATTTTCTCCAAATAACGTTTTAGCTGGTGTCATTCCGGTTGTGTCATGTATTGCTGATCGATAGGCCATCAGAAACATCGGTATATGTCGATCCCAGTTGCGTTGGTTTTTCTCAACGACCTTTGCTAGATATTCCTCCAATGTACCATTGAATCTTTCCACCATACCGTCAGACTGTGGATGCAAAGGCGTTGTTCTCGTTTTATTTATACCGAGCATCTGGCATATTTCTTGAAACACCACCGATTCAAAATTCCGTCCTTGATCGGTATGAATCTCCATCGGCACTCCAAATCTGCTAATCCAATTGTTTACCACGGCATCAGCTATTGTTGTCGTCTCCTGATTGGGAATGGGGTACACCTCCAGCCATTTGCTGAAATAATCCATGATTACTAGCACATATTTGTTGCCGCTCTCAGTGGTGGGAAATGGGCCCGCTACATCCATTGCAATTCTTTCGAATGGTGCTCCAACGTTATATTGCTTCATGGTTCCACGACTTTTGCGTGCGGGTCCCTTCACCGCCGCACATTGGTCACATTTTTGGCACCATTCTATCACAGACTGCCTACATCCTGCCCAGTAGAATCGTTGACGTATCTTTGCTAGAGTTTTATTAGTTCCAAGGTGGCCTCCACTTGCTCCTCCATGATACTCATTCAGAATTTCTGCAATCCGGCACTTTGGTATCACCAGCAACAATTGCTTCACTTTGCCATCCGTGCTTTCCCACAATCGTTTTAAACAGCCATTCTCAAGACGGAGGCTATCCCATTGAGCCCAATAAGCCTTGACAATGGGAGTTTTGTCCGCGATCTCGCTCCAAGTTGGCCGGTGTTCCTTTTCCTTCCATTCCATTAATCGTTACGAGATGACCCAAATATTTGACTTCAGTTCTGAACAGCTTACACTTCTTTGGACTTAACTTCAATCCGGCAGCCTGTATCCGATCCAAAACTTCCGCCAAGTTCTTTAGATGCTCGTCAAAATCCTTCCCCATAACGATGATGTCGTCCAGATATATTAGGCAAGTCTTCCAATGTAACCCCTTTAACACGCGCTCCATTAATCGTTCAAAAGTCGCAGGGGCATTACATAATCCGAACGGCATAACATTAAATTGCCAAAGTCCGTTACCCACACTGAACGCTGTTTTCTCGCGATCTTCCTCATGGACTTCCACCTGCCAATAGCCGCTTTGTAGATCTAATGTCGAAAATATTTGAGCACCCGATAATGTGTCTAACGTGTCATCGATCCTTGGCACTGGGTAGCTATCTTTTTTCGTCACAGCATTGAGTTTTCGGTAATCAACGCAAAATCTCATGCTACCGTCCTTCTTCTCGACCAATACTACCGGTGAGCTCCATGGGCTATTAGATGGTTCAATTACTCCTGCTGCCTGCATATCTGTTACCATTCGATTGACTTCTTGTTGTTTTGCCAAAGGTAGTCTCCTGGGTGGTTGACGAATTGGCATCTCTGCTCCCGTATCAATTCGGTGCTTTACCATTGAGGTCCTTCCGTTATTATCCGATGTACTGCAGAATATGGACGTGTACCGTTTGAGTAGTTGATGTGCAGAATTTTTCTGTGCCTCGGTAAGATCTTCGGTCCATTTCTGCATAAGTTGTTCTACCATTTCTTTCTGCCCTTGCATGTCGGCTTTTTCAACCGGACTTCTCTGTTCACACTTTACTATAGTTGAAACCTCGTTACATTTTCCGATGACTGTCCCTTTCTTGATGGTTTTCGTCTTATCCGAGAGATTTAGAGTCCTAATTGGTACTCTATAGTCGTTGTCTGGTTTAACTAGGGCTTTCCCGAATATAATTTCCTTGGCTCCGTTCTCCTCTTCGTTAGCTTCCACAACCCACAACCTGGGTGACCCAGAACCTCCCTCCAATTTTCCCCATAGGATCGTCTCCGAATTCGGTGGCAGCTTCTCCCGATGATCAATAATAATTCGCCTGATAGTTGCTCCGGCACTGCTAGATTGAAGTGGCAACTCGATGTTATCGTAACTTAAAACTCCTCGTCCAACATCCACCACGAAGCCATTTGCCCTCATGAAGTCCATCCCCATTATGACTTCATCCACAATATCTGCAATCAGCACTTCGTGTTGGAAAAGAGTTCTCCCGATTTTTATTTTCACGATCTTTTTCCCTTTTATTATTGAACTATCTCCAGTTGCTGTTTGTAACTTCAATCCATTAGCTGGTTGTACATCTCCATCGATCAGATCTTTACGGACAATCGTGCGATTTGCTCCCGTATCCAGAGTGATGATGCAATCCGTGCCATCAATGTCGCCTTTGATTGTTAAGCTGTCACCGCCTCTTGCTACTTTCGAAACGCGGATGGAGGTTATGGGGCAATCGGTTGTGGGAGTCAGCTTCTGCCCCTTTAAGCTGACTCGTTATAGTTTAACGGCTCCGCCGTCATTTGGCCTTCTTGCCTAGCCAACGCCTGCTCCCCGCTTGGTCGTCGCTGCATAGGAGATGGTGATCTTCCCCTTTTTCTTCTTAATTCCCAGCAGTCGCGAGAGATGTGACCGACCTTATCACATGCCCAACATTTGATTTTGCCGCTTCCATCTCGGTATCTTGGTGTTGACCGCTCGTTGTTTATGCTTGTATCGATTTCTACTCGGCGTATTTTCATTGACGGTTTGGTGATGGCTTGTGCAGTTTCATTTGTTAACGCACAAGCGATGGTTTCCGCAAAGGTTGCTTTAGGTGACAACATCACCGCCCTTCGTGTTTCTGGATCTCGAATGCCGTCAATGAATGCGTCAATTTTAAGCCTTTCCATATAATCGGCCGACGTACTGGTATGTGCTAGATGTACTAATCGCTCAATTGCCGATGAAAATTCCTGAAGTGATTCTCCTCCCTTTTGGTAGCGGCTTTTCAATTCCATTCGATAGATTTCACGCTTGTGGTCACTGCCGTACTTCCTATCCAGCGCCTTCATAATTTCGAGATAACTGTTGCGATCTTTTTCCGGAATTGTTTGTAAGGCCTCCGCTGCTTCACCTTTAAGGGCCACTATTAACGCTGCGACAAGATGTTCATCATTCCAACGGTTTTGATTGGCTGCCGTTTCAAATTGAAATTTGAAAATGCCGAAAGATGATGTACCGTCGAAGTTTGGTGGTTTTAACTTAACTGATTGAACGGTCTGTACCACTTGCGTCGTTGTTCCACTTGCCTTGACATCAATTAGATCTTTCTCGAGACGTTGACATTTTTCCACAACTTGTTGAATCTCCGTTTGCAACTTCTCTACTTCGCCGTGTATGTTAGTAGATAATTCGAGAAGTTTCTCGTCCATTCTCTTATGACCATCAGTAATTTGGCTTTTAATTTCTTCTCCTTGTTTCTCCACCCGGTGTTGAAGTTCTTCGTTTGATTGTTTCATTGCTTGGTTTGACTGATTTATAGTCTCTAACTGTCGCTCATTTGACTGCTCAATTTTCACCATTTGTCGTTTCATTTCTTGATTTGACTGCTCTCCTTGTTGCACCATTTGTTTTTTAATTTCTCCTAGCTGTCGTTCGTTTTGTTGTTTCATTAGACTCATCTGGCCCGTCATCTGGTTCATAGCTGCTATTAACTGCGACAAATCGAAACTTCCAGAATGTTCTTGTGTCTTTTCGACCAACGGTTGTTTATTTTCTGCTTTCTCTACAGTTGCCGCATCCGTTACTTCCACGCCAAAATCATAATGTTCCGCGTCCAGCCCTTCGTTCTGCATGGCCTCACGTAGTCGCGCTTGTAAAGCTGCTTTAGCACCATCAGTGGCCAAACCCCGTTTCTCAAGTTCCCTCTTTAATTCTGGAACTTTTAATTCGTTGAAAATCATTTTCTTGATCTTTTTATTCACAATCCCACCGCTGTCACCAAATTGTTACGTTTTTGCCTTGTCAATCAAGGTTCGTATCACTGGATTGTGAATAATACAAACTCAATTCAATTTATCACCAACGAATTTATTTATTTCACAAAATTTATTACAACACAGTTTATCAATCAAAATTCACAAAATCACTTTATATAAATTATTCTCAAATTTTACTGATCACTTTTACTTTTTATTTCGCACAAAAACACTTTTTAAATCACTTTTTAATTCCTTTTTAATCTTTATACTATCGCTTTCCAAATATTACTTATTCTTACAACTTTACACTATCGCGTTCCAAATACTAATAATCCAATTCGATCTTGTTCGCCTTTTTATATACACAAACCAAGCTTCTCGAAAGTTCACGACTTTTCCAGTTGGAATAGCGTAGAAACATTACGTAACAATTTTTATCATGGAAAATTCCATTTAGTACAGTAAAACATTGAGCTATTAGTTTTACTTATTCTATTACACACTAGGTGTCACCGTCACAATATTTAATATATTTATTCTAGTGGTAAACACTACAACTACATGAAGAAGAGAATTTTTCTATACCTACTTCTCAGTGGAATGAAATTATTCATTCCGGAATGAAAATACACGGCATTGTTGTTGTAAAATGCCCAATGTAGGACTACAAATATAATAAAAACGAACAATTCCCCAAACAAAAAATTGAAAATCGACCAAAACAAAGTCACCCAAAAACCGGAAATAAATAATCAACTAAAATTTTGATTAATCTTCAATATTTGCCAGCTATTGACTTTGGTGGAAGTGGAATCGTGCCGTGGCTTAATATAGGTTACATGCACATTACGTGTCTACGAAAAAATGGGGATAATGTCCTCTTAGAAAAGAGGATGTTGTCCACTTCCTCAACCACTGAGTATTTCTCAGAAGTGGGTCCTATTCTTGCTCCTTGTCTTCTGAGGCTAGTGCCGTTAGAGGATCATCGCCATCGTTGTTGTTTTTATTATTATGTCTATATACTAGAGGCTTGATTTTATAGGAAAATAAAGTGCACCATAGCAGAGGTTCTTGCTGTGGTAGGGCTAATTAAACCAGGTACCGGGTAGACACCAGGTATCCGGAGTTCCATGTTTACTCCAAAATATCCTCGGTGGTCTCTTCTAGATCCATTATATTCTGCTAGATGGGGTCACCTCTGGAAGGGTTTGATTCTTCACTAGGTATAACGGTCTTGAAATGGGGGAGACCAACTTTTTTCAAAATTTACTTACGAACAAGAAAATTTAAGTGCCACCGAAGCAAACCCTATTTGAAAATGAAGTCCACTATAGAAAAGCAATAAGACCAGTGGTCGACGGTTGTTAACTTACAAATAATATACATATATAATAGCCCACATTTTAAAAATTATTCAGCGATTATCCATTTTAAAAATCGACAATTTTTTCGGCTATTTCTCATTTTTGGGCGACTATTCATGTTGCTATAAAAAGTGTTGCCAAATATTCACCAATACGTTTTAAGCACATATATGGCTGATTTCGACTCCTACCATAAAATTAATTTATGGTAGGAGTCGAAATGAGCCATATATGTAGCAAAGCGTAAAGCTAAAGTTGTGTTGGGGTTGAGTTACTTTGAGTTGGAGTCGAGTGAGGGTTTGACTGGGCAATTATTTGAAGGTTGAGATTGAGTAGACTTGTGTTGAATGTATCTACGGCTGAAGTTTTAGGACGGATGTTGATTTAAGGAATGACATGGGTGTTGAGTTAAGGGTTGAGTTGAGGGTTAAGGTTTCATATGCAAACACTTCTATTCGCTGTTTAAATAGAGAAAGACCAATTTATCAAAATTTAATCACCGAGGTGTAAAATGATCAATTGATTAAAAATCAAGATTATTTTTAAATTTGGTTTAAATTATTGTTCCAACAACAACTTTAATTTTTTGTTTGATTTTATTTTTGGGAAATCTAGGATTGATTAAATTTAGGATTTCAATTATCCGCTTTTCGCTTAGCCGATTAACCGATCGAATTTTATGAAAACGAACCGATTAATCAACTAACTGATTAATCAGTATTTTTTTAAAAATACACTTGGTTTAGGAAGTCCATTCAATTTCCAAATATTAAGCTATTCTAAACCCTAAAGAGAAAAGGACAAGTAATTAACATAAATTCAATTGCATGTTTTATAATTAACAGTAGCCAAAAAATACATATTTATAAATTTTTTAGGAAACAATATTTTAAAAACACCAAATCATTAAATGTTCGAAAACCCAAACAAGATCTTATTTTTGGACGAAATTTCCCGCCACTAAAAACACTCGTTCGTTGGCGACGAAAGTTGGGCGGATTGTAGGAATGGCTTTATTTAAATTTTCCAGATTTTTCAGGTTTAAATTCATTTTTTACCGTTGCAGATGGACGCTGACAAGGCATTGAAACTGATGATATGGCCGCATCTTGCGGCTCATTTAATAAAATGACTTCCGATTTACCATGCATATCTCTCTCTGTAAAAGCTTTAATTGATAAATCATTTGTTCAGCTACCGTAATTACTTGCGATTTGGTTGCGAAGTCGAAATTGAAATCACTCTTAGGCAGCTTCCTTGTTTGCAAATAAATTAGGAGGGTTACCAATATTTTTTGGCGCCTTTGATCTTCCGGCTATTTAACATCAAGAAGAAGTTTAAGTTTTTATTTTCCTTTTTTCCTGTTTTTTCGACAGTTTTGTAGATGGATTCCAATCTATCTGGTTATTGTTCTATAATTAAAGTGCTTTGGACGATTTTATGCATTCCAATGTTTTATAAGTATAAAGTTTTTTTAAATTAAGAAAAAACATTTTTACGGTTTCGGTTAATTATGCATCGACCAATCGAAAAGTTTGTCATTCCAATTAACCCACCACATATTGGCCTCGTTTGGTTGAAACCACATATTGGCCAGAACTGTGTTATCATGTTGCAATATCGAGCACAAGTAACAGTCACTGCTTGACCAGCTTCATTTTCAAAAAAGTATGGTGCTATGATGCCTTCAGATCAAAATCCGCACCAAACAGTGACACGTTGTGGTTGCATTTGTTTTTCGACAATCACATGTGGGTTCTCCGAACCCCAAACATGGCAATTTTAGCGATTAACAAAGCCGTCAAGGTGAAAATTTGCTTTATCGTTTAGGATGATTTTGCAGGAAAAATCAGCATCCACTTGTTGATGTTCAATAATCCATTCAACGAACTATCTTCGCTGTGCATGGTCATTAGGCTTCAGTTGTTGTGTTAATTGAATTTTGTAAGGATGGAGACACAGATCTTTTGTGAGTATACGCTATAGAGCTTCTTGAAATTTGCAATTCTTGTCCACGACGCCGAATTGATGTTCTGGGATTTTCACCAACATTCTCACGCACTGCTTCGATATTGACATTTGAACGGCTTGTTTTTGGACGACCAGTCTTTTTAGCATCTCCAATTGATCCAGTCTCCTTGAATTTTTCAATTTACTATTCCGACCATATTTTGTATGAAATTTTCGAACTGTGGCCGCCAAACTTTCATTATTTTTGAGATATTGTTCAATAATGAAAACACGCTGTTGTATCGTGTAACGCTCTATTTTTACTAACCCTAAACTCTCAGCTGTCAAATTGTTTTTTTTTCAAGGTCGAAAACAATTTACTGCACAAATGGCGGCAAATTCAAATCTTGCGTTAATTTTGGGGCACCCTTTATATGCTTGATATGAATAATCTTGAACAATTTCTTTCACATAATATTCAACACCAAACAAATATCAAATAAGCTTGAAAACCTCTAAAATTCCATAAAATAAAGAAAACTTTGATGTAACCTTGAAAAAATTATAGACTTGAATGATATCAGGAGCTAGGGAGGTCGCTTAATCTCTAATCATCTTAGAATTCTAGAAGAATCTCGATATTCTCGAAAAATTTCGGATATTCTCGAAAATCTCGAAAATTTTAGAATTGTAGAATACTAATGAAAATGTATTCTCCTCAAAATACCTGAAATATTATATATCGAGTTATCCCGAAAATATTAAATAATATGTTGGTAATTCAGAATAAAAATGTATCCAAAAAATTCGAAAACTTGCATAAATTCTAATATTGAATAATATTCAACCGCAACCAAATCGGATGTGTCTAAAAACCTCGAAAATTCACATAATATATTGAAAATCCCGAAGTAATTCGGTTACATACGAAGCAACTTAACGGGAGTAATCCCTTTTAAGATATTTCCAAGGTATACAATTAAACTTGATTCAAAAAAAAAAAAAAAATATAAACTATGAAATCTGAAAATTGGGACTCCTGGTGGTCGGTTTTGTAGGCAATATATGAATTTTTAGATTGTTTTGGAAATGTGACAAAACGGCTACAGAAAAGGGCCCTACAGGTAAAATTGAAATATGGATAATTATAGTAACTGTATTATTCAGTACAATGTGATAATTTCGTTAAAAATAACGTATAGATTTTTTTTTTATAATTTAATGTTAATTATTGTTTCATAACAATTTATTTTTAAAAATTTTATTTTTTCGGCAAAAATTTTATTTTGATTTTTACTTTTGGTTCTTACCAAAAGTCGATTGCAAATATTTGTAAAGGGAAATTTTTTTATTTACAGGACATTTTTTATTTACAAAGTAAAAAGATGTTTGCTTGACTACTTTTGGTTGCAAATCGCATTGTAAATTTGTATATTGTGTGTACCGATATATACTTTTTTTAATGTGTACTATTCATGTGAACGTAAATCAAAAAGATTGCAAATATTTGCAATCTACTTTTGGTGAGAACCCATAGTTATAGTACCGCAAAAAAATTAAATTACTGCTAACTTCATTTCACGTAGTGTGAAAACGACTTCGTTTGAAAGCAATATGGTATTACGCTATGTATTTATTTGCTTTTGTGTGCTTTTTATATTTATATGTATTTGTATGCTTTTAGGCAGATGTTAATAAATTGTTAATTATTGTTAATAAATAGTAATTCGAAAAGTACTCATCCGATTTTCATGAAACCATGAAACCCATTTTCAAGACAGACTAATATACCTTGATTAAATAAGAAAAACAAGGTATGGCTAAGACCTCTAGGTGGTCGGATTCCAAAGTTATAGATGCGTAAAATTCCCTTCATAAAACATTCACGTAAAAAACTAAAACAATAAAAGTCATAGAATACTAGATACTTTCAAAATTTTATTTTGCTTATGAAATGAACGAATGAAATGGTTTTGTTTGTATGTATATATTATTGAAAGACGGCATTGTTGAGATGCCGGTAATGATATTACATCCTGTTACGGGTTTTCCTTCTTTTTTCTATTGCGATCACAGCCTATTGTATGCTCTGCCTTTTTCACATCGATTATTATTATTATTGGAGGGCCATGCGGGCGATCAGCCACTTCGCACTGCGACCTAAAAGATCTATTGTGCTGGACCCTGCTTAATTACCCGTCCAGTCAATATTCAGGTGCTTAATGAACTTAACAATACTGCCTCCCGGTAGGTGATACATACTATCTGGGCTTATTGCTCTCCCTCCTAGATGTTTACTACAGCATGTAGTTCAGCTAGAAAGACGGTAGCATTGGAAGCCAAGGACCTCGAGAGGGTTGTCCCACTCCCGTATATTCCTACTCCTGCCCCGTATTCCGTTTGATTTTACTCTTACGAGTTGCTGCGAACTGCAAATCGCCTGTAAGTCACCCAGCTTTACTACAGGAAGACTAAATAAAACTGGAGGGTGCCAGGTATCCAGAGTCCGCATATTTTGGACTGATTAACCTATCAGCCATTCATCCATCGGCATATGCTGTTCCACCTTAGATTAGGGTTTTTTGTCAAGGTTTTCTCCTTTAGCGCCGTACTTTAGCCTGTGCCAAATGGCCAAAAGTGTGCCAAATGGCCTTAGTTACCAGTGGTTGGCAGTACGTACACTTGCGAATTATGAACAGGTTACCTCTTACACAATTGTACCCATCACGCAGCTGCCTAATGATAAGACCAGAACAGCTCACGTGATGCGCACCCTACTGGAAGGTTACGGAGCTGGTAGATTAATATACTCAACTTTGGTCCCGCCGTCCAATAGTCGCCAAACCACCTATTTATTGCATTTGAAACAAATAGAACTGGTTCTGTTTTTGTTGCAAAATCCAATTAGGCAGAATTTGCGCTGCGTATTTTCTTTCGATTACCATCTAGAATTCCCTCTTTTGTCGTGTGTGTATTCATTAGCGAGTTTATCAACTAATTGAAATAAAAACTGTTTTCTGGTTATATTTTCGCCAGTAGTAACTTTCTATAATCTCCACGCGTTGGTCCCTGCTAAGTCTATAATAGTATAGAAAACCTGCAAGGGCCATCTGTGAGAACCTGCTTTAATGCTATATTTACGAGCCATTTGGTCAATTGTGTCTACTCTGAAATTTGTTTTATTAAAATTTCCACGTTTTCTGGCAAAACTTTATAATTGTCGGTAATCTTCACAGATCTATGTTTGGAACTTAGAATAGTAGTACTTTTTTCTTAGGCTTAGACTTGCAAATAGTGAGAACGATATTATCCGATTTATATAATTTGGTTTCAAAACGAGCCACGCTATATTTTTTTAAAGTTCTTGGCAACTTTCTTTTATTACTTCGCAAAGTTCCAACCAATGTTGTTATTTTCGCAAATAATTTTTTTGCCAGTGGAATACTGATAAAAAAATTGTCAGTTGTTAGGTGTTAATGATGTTTATAAATTATCTTTTCCTAAGTATGGAAAATCATTTATTAGATACCTTCGTTCGATGTCTGTTGCCAACCAAAACCTTAACCCAAAATTTCAGGTTTGTTTGTGTAAACCTACATCTAGCCCTGGTTAGAAATAGTTGCTCATCTATGGTAAGGAAAGAGCCTGAATTATAGCAATTTTGACTGTTTTAAATAAATGCATTTCATGTTTCGGAAACTAATGCAAATTTTTCTACTTGTAGACATTTACTTCTTTCATTTTTTTTTTGTCAAATCGAATAAATTGCATGATTTCAGCGAACCTGTTTCTACTCATTGTATTTTTCGAAAAAGAAGGTTCCCATTTTTTGAACCACAAACATCCCCTGCAATAGTAATTATCTAACTATTACCTAAAACATTCCATGTCTCTGTTTTCGTGCAAATTTTAATGTGCTCCACCATTCGATTATCAATTAATAACTTAAACACACTACTAACGTCACCCGACATAATGTTCCGTTTAGCATGGGCAGTTCCACCTGAATGTGTGTACAAGATACATTTCTGCTGAAAAAATGTACACCACGAAGTCAGCTGTATGAGTTAAATTATTTAAAACTAGAACAAAAAATTGACCAGGGTTACCAACATAACGTAAGCAAAATGGTTTACAGGGCAACAATTTTGGTTCACAGGGCACAAACTTAACTCGCAGGGTTACAAACCTAGCAATCATTTGGCTACATATTCAACTCATGTAGCTAACTTCGTGGTGTACATTTTTCACCAGAAATGTACCATGTACAAACCTTGAAGTAACGTTGAATAAATTATGTGACGGCGTTCACTAGCGCAATCACCTTTTTAAATTTTTTCCCAAACGGTTCCATCAGCTGCAATTTCTAAATAATTACGCACTCCATGAGCAATGTTTGTTTCGCAATCAATTTCAGAGCTCGAACAAATTACGCCTTCGCTTTCGACAATTAGAGGAATATTTGGGAATTTCATCTTCACTTCCTGAGTCAGAAAATTCAGTCAGATAATTACCTGTGTGCTGCAGTAAATTGAATCGGTCAAAAAATAAATTTCACTTTGATGTAGCAAGAACAATGCAATGAACTTTCAGATATTTTATCAACATTCGCTTTTTCTCACTTTTTCTAAAAAAAACTGTTACTTTTAACTTTACAAATAGAGCTACTGATCTTATTTACTAATTCACTTTAGAAATCGAACTAAAAATTAAATCAGCTAAACCAATGCGCAATAAATAAATTCGATTTCTTTTCAACATCGCGGGGCGGGATTCACCGAAAACCTTAACTTTTTGAACTCAATTTTTTTCAATGTTCATTGTTTAGTTGTATTTGTTTTGAAGTATGATAGGTTAGATTACATACAAAAGTTAAATGAATTGCTTCGTTTCTTAAAATTTAGTAATTTTTCCAGAGGTGATATACGAGTTTTTTAGTAAATTTGTGTTGTGCATGTTGTCACCACCAGCACGATATACGAGTTGAAAGGGTTAAATATTTGTATTGTTACGTTTTCGCCTTGTCAAACAAGGTTCGTATCACTGGATTGTGAATAAAACAAAACACTTCAGTTTAAAACAACGAATTTATTTATTTAATACCAAAAATCAAAGTAACACAATTTATTAACATTAACTACAAAATCACTTTTTATAATAATTGCACAAATTTTACTAATCACTTATCTAACACTTTTTTAAGCACTATCCTATTAACTTTTTAATCCTTTTACTTTCGCTTACCAAAAACTATTGAATTCCAATTCGTTCTCGTTCGCCTTTTTACATATGTACACAAACCAAGCTTCTAGAATGTTGACTTTTCGAGTAAGAATAGTGTAGAAACATTTAGAACAGTTTTATCATAGAAATTTCCATTTTAGTACAGTACAACTTTTAGTTATTAATTTAACTTATTCTATTACACACTAAGTAGGTGTCAACGTAACAGTATGTATTTTGCGTTCGGTGTTGAAAGGCCGAATGTCGGAAGGCCGAATGTCCAAAGACCGAACGCCGAAAGGCCGGATGGGTCGGAAGGTCGAATGACGAAAGGCCGAATGTTTTAAAACCGAATGTGTCGAAAGGCCGAATGGCTAATGGCCGATTGAGTCGTAAGGCCGAAACTGTTGAAATACCGAATGTCTAAAGGGCGAATGGGTCGAAAGGCCGAATGGCTCGAATGGCCGAACGTGTAGAAAGAGGGATTGAGTCGAAAGGCCGAATTTTCATTAAATTTTCCTTCACTTAATTGATTGAAATCAATATTTAAAACCATTGAATTTCTTTCTTAATGTAAAATGATTTAAATAAATTAAAAATACATACGTGCTAATAAGTCCTGTCTATGTAGCATATTACTGTGATGAAATTTTGTCGGAAAACGAAATTTATTTCTTTTTCTTTTTTTATTATAATTAATTAATTTTAGGATACTGCTAAAATCTCGCATAAACAAAATATCGAATAAAATTTTTGATGCAGTTTCAAAATATCAAATTATAGAATATCGCTATAAAATTTCTCGAATATTTTTATCTCGAAACCCAAAAAATTTAAATTAACCTTTTTTTAAATTTAAGTAGAAAATATTTTTTTGGAATCATTCCACAACTTGAAGCTTTTGTGGTGTATCCATCTGTAGAAGCGTGTGTGCACGCACTGTGACAATTATGTTTCTGGATTTTCGTTTTTCGGATTTCTTTCCTGAATTTTATGTTCTGATTTTTTTTTTGTATTTTTTCGGGAGACAGGTATAAGCAAACATAAATAGAATTATTATTTCTTTTAATATTTTAATATTTAATAATCGTATTATTTAATAAGCAATCACAAGCAATTAAAAAGTACACCCTCGAATCCCAAATAATTAATATAATTTTGTAAAATTATTAGCGGTGCCACAAAATCTTATTATTTATTCGGGATTCGAGGTAATTCGGGATTTTGATTTCGAGATTTTAAAAATTCGATATTTCGAAATTCGAGATTTCAATTTCGAGATTGTGATTTCGATATGACGTTTGTCGAGATCTTATACCCAACCCATTAATTTTTAATTATATGACAAAAAAACGAAAGATTTTAATATTTAAGGCGGTTTACTATTAAACATTTTTATACAAAAATTTTGATAAAAATATAAATTTTGGTTTTCATAAAAATATAAATTTTGAAAATTTTCATTCATAAAAAGATGAAAAACTAAAATCAATTTCGACATAAACCGCCTTTCGACATTCGGTCTTTCGACATTCGGCCTTTTGACCTATTCGGCCTTTATACACATTCGACCTTTCGAAATTCGGTCTTTCGACATTGGACCTCTTGAACCTTTCAGCCTTTCGACGTTTGGCCTTTCGACAAATTCGGCCTTTCGACTCATTCGGCCTTTCGACACATTCGGCCTTTCGACATTCGGCCTTTCGGCCCAATTCCTTATTTTGAGTAGAATAATAGGTTTTTCTCTAGAATTACTTTGTTGTCATATTAAAAGTCATCATGAATTTCCAAAATAATACTTATATATCAATAATAAAAATTTAACCCAAAATGTAAAATCCCGTCATTTTGGCGGGTTGGTAGTTCTAATATTAAAATGCTGACGAGTGACGGTCTGACGGAGAGACGAAAATTGTATTACAACATTTATCTCTTTTAACGCTAGGAATAATTCAACTTTATGCTTTTATATGATCGAAACCTTTATCAAAAGCAACGAACGGATATAAAAGATGTGTTGAACTATTAGTAAATTGATTTGTTTTCAATTCTGCTATTATTAGCTGTATTTTGTTGGTAATTCCATAAAAGAATTAAAAGATATTACAGAAACAATTGCATAAATCCAAAATATAATTTCGATTGATTTTATACAATAATGCAATTGACGAAGGAAATACAACTTGATGAAAAAACACTGAACCAGATTAATTTTTTGCAAGAGAATACGACATTAGTGTATAGCTTTATAAAGCGTATTCCATTGAGAAAAATGGAATTTGAATTATTTTAAATTTGATTGTTTCCCAAGAAAGTAGGCCGGCGCCCGGATTTCGGTTCAGTGAAAAATGAGAATGAGAAATGACTTGATCTTTTATTTCGCTTACTCTAAATATGAAAGTAATCGGTTAGCAATAAAAAATCAAAGCGTCTCTATTCTCTTTTTTCATTGAACCGGGGGGTCGAGTGCAGGTTAAATGTATCCAATGCAATTGCTGTTGTGAATTTACCAAAGCAACACACTGTGTATTTTGAATACTGTAGACAGTATTAAAGGAACTTTTACGCCTTGGACTAAAGGTGTATAGCCTAGCAATATGTACATTTTTAGAATCATAATAAGAAAGCCAACTTTAATACCCAGAATAACATTAAAACAAGCTACTTTTAAAACGTTTGGAGAAAAATATATTTTTAGATACCGGAAATTTACTGGGTTTTTTTCGGTTGATCATTTCTTGCTAACTTCTTATAAGTTTTACGTTCACAATGATCGAAATTGATCTGAAAGAACGACATCAGTTTCTATGCTGAAAGTGCGATTGAAAATTTTTAATAATGTTGAATGAAGTATCGGCACATTCTTCAAAGGTCGAATTCCTTCACTGTAATTACGGCTGTTCTACTTGTATATTCTAATATTATATACCATTATTTAAAAATTTATAAGAAATGTTAAGTTTTATTGGATCTGATGGTGACAAGTAAAAATGCCACGATTAATTTACGACCGTTGCTTGTAAGACCCTCTAAAAAAAGAAAATATGTATTTACCTTTGGTCTGCATGTTTTATAGATTAAATATTTCTATAAATTATGAACAATATGAAAGATCATATAAAATCAATGAATCAACCACAATAGCTTTTGTGGTTTTGAACAAACATTTATTGTTTGTTTTGGTACCCGTGGTGCAGACACACAGACAGAATTATATATAGAATTTGGTAATTGGTAATGTTATTAAATCGAATTATGGAGCATATTTTATTGTGTAATTATTGTTTCATAAACCAAAAATGCAGTCATGTTGTTAACTTTTTGTTGGTGGTGATTGCGAGGTATGGGGTATATAACATCATAATTTAATGAATACCATTTATGTTGACATTGATAATTGGTTTATCTTTATAATGTGTTATATACGAATAATGCCTAGATGATTTATGAAGAGAATTAATCATGTACTTAACTGATATTCATTTATAAAGCTAGAACAAATGATATGATTTGGTATGTAGATAATTCCTGATAACCCTCTCTAAATGTTAATCCTGAAGAAAGTAAATAATCGATACATAATATTCCGGATCATATCTATCCTATAAACATTCAATAGTTTCTCCCCCTTTTACACATTCAATATATGTATTTGCTTGACAAGATTTTACCCTAGCCATTTCGACGTTCATATATGAGTTGCTGTTTTGCTTAACTATCAGTATATCTAATCAGCTACATGCATATACTGATTGCAAAAAAAAAAGTTTTTTTTTTTTTTGGTCTTTATGGTAAGGAGTCAATAACCGAAGGAATTACATTCATAATTTTGATTTACTATTTCGTTTCGTTATCTTGATTGCCCAAGTTTTTTTGCCGATATTTTCAGTTAATTAGGAAAATAACAGGTAATTGGATGATTCATGTTGAGAAAAGTTTGGTTTTGTAATCAAATTAGGCTAATCCTAAAACATGTAATTGACGTAAAGCAACTAAATAGAAATAATTCTTTCTAACCATTGGGTTAAATCTCTTTAGTTAATTTTAGACAGTATATGGTTCCCAAACGAATATTAATACAAAAATCGAAGTGTTGAGTATCATTGTAATAACTGTTTGCACTAAAATTCCGACTGAATTGGTTTATGATTATTAACTTCTACAGTTCCATCTAATTTCAAAATTCCGAAGCGCATCGTCTTCCTACCTTCTTTTTGTACTCTTTTCTAAATTTTGTTTTAATCAGTATCAAAATCTCTCAAATCTGTTAATCAAAAACCACTTGAACCCATTCACATATCGTCTGCAATTTTATTACGACTAACCCATATATTAGTCCCGCACTCAACCAAAACAATAGATGAGAAGTGTCATTCATTGCGTTAAATATAACAAAACAAGCTTTACACACACGTATAAATACAAAAGTCGTTCATTCCCCTAATCATCGTCAATAGTACAACATAATGTAACACAACAAGGTACGTTCAATTGCTCGTAAATATAATGCTGTAGTGCCTATACTTATGTATCATTCATTCCTATACTTATGTATCATCACATCATTGTTCGGCACACAAAAACACAAAAATGTTTCAATCCCGTTTGAATAATGGTTTAGTTACCTGGAAAATAGGTAAACCGAACAAAAAAAAAATGTATTATAAAAGGAATTTTCCATTTTCTTTCACGCTTTTCATAAGAGCATTGATAAGAAAGATCAAACGTATAAATAGTGAAGGATTTAATCGATTTTCTGTATCTGTAAACCATCGTTCAATGTGCTTATACAAATCGATAATTTTGACAGTAGAGTTTTTCGCACTTTTTTCATCTTCGACACTCAGTTGTGTCATTTGATTTAGCATATGCAGTTTTTTAGTTAGACTGAGGTGGGGTCGGAGTTTTAATTTTTCATTAAAGCAACATAAACACATTATAATTTATCGAGTATTTTAGAATAAATTTAAAATTTTGTTTATATTAAAAATGAAAGCAACGAACATATGGCTATCATTTGGTATTTTGTCTTTTTGTATATGATCATAGTAAATGGGTCAGTTATAAAGTGATGAACAGGAAATTAATGATCGAGGGAGGCAATTTTATAATTAGAAATTAGTTTTATGTTTTTTTTGTTATAAATGGTTTAATCAAATTTTTTTTAACGACTAAGATATCCGATGGAATGCACAAATTGATAAGATCATTAACATTATACTCTTATTCAAGGACAACAGTTGTATAGTGTACGATAAGGGCGAGCGCCTTTCACATTTTGTCTTAGTCAATTGAATTCAAGGCAAAAGTTGTTTATGATTTTCATTTTGCTGCAGTTTATTAAAATATTTCTTTATTGTTGTATCAGCGTTAAATTGTTCCCATCTCTCTAATAAACCCAGTGCAGAATTAAGGAAAATCGGCGCCATAGGCAAACTTTCGTTTCCGGGCCCCAAGAAATAATAGGAAAATCCGAGCCCTATACCCACCTTATTTTAGAAAACACAACACTACCTCTTTCAATGATTGGATTGGAATCGCATCGCTGTTTGCGCAAAAAACTTTTGCCCTAGAAATTCATAAATGGAACTTGAAAACAAAATGGTGGATTAATTGGCAAACCATGCAAATCATATTAAATTAGAGAATTGGTTCAATAAAATGACAATTTTAATTTTTCATTTTGAGTTGAAAACGGAAATTCAATTTACAACTTAACACTTGCAGACCGTGGTAAAAGAAAAAGTATGAGGTAAACGGGTAAATTATAGATTTTTAAAACCAAACTTTTAGTCTGATTCAGATATTGAAAAAAAAAAAAATTCGTAATAAAAAGAAAATGAAGCGGACCACGCTTGAATTTTATTTTGTTTGTTAGATTTAGAATAAATAAACTCGTTAAATAAAAAGACATTTCAAAATATGGCCGACTGCCTCTTCAAGACGGCATTTATTAAAAAAAATGTCGCTAAGGTTCGGGCCCGAACTCTAGAAGAGTTTTTGTTGTTTATAAGACTATGCAGATAGTTAATAAGAGAAATAAAATATTCTTGATATCAGTTAAATGTTTTTAATTTGTTTTTATATTTATTAGTTGAATCCATTTTATATAAATGAACTGCTAGAACTTCATCTACATAAATATTAGTTTGGAATACCATTTCCATTGCAGATCTTGAATTTCATGAAAACGGCTTATTACCCTGGTTTATACCTTATGTCACATTGAAGTATATGTTGTTCCAACCGGGCCCAATAAAATGACTGTGTCATTTATTTCGTCACACAATTTCTCATTCTTAATTTCTTTTCAATATTTATTTCGTTTTATTTCGAAACATAGGTACCGGCATAGAGAGGTTGTGCGTGTCATCAAAATCAACAGGGTTCCTTCTTTTGGATTCAGATAATTCAAGATTTTTTAAATTCTGAATTTTTTTTGACTCTTTTCGGGATATTTGACATTGTCAGCATGTGCATTGCTTAAACCACGGTATGCTACTCGAGCTAACTAAATAAATATTTAAATTGATCTCCACAACTCTCCAAGAAATCACAGATATTTTTAGATTATTATCTTCAGATTAGTTACATTCCAACCAACGAATAGTAAACACCCGATTTATTTTCAAAAACATCAAAAACTCCACGAACTCCATCAGGTAGTTCGTTTTATGTCATCTCAACAACTAAATTATAAAAACATATATTTCCCTTTTCACAAACATATATTTCCCTTAACTCCGCAACTACTTCCACACTTGAAAAATAAAATAACTGGAGATAACGAAGGATGGGCCACGGTCATCAAAATGGGTAGAGGCACCAGTCCAATAACACCTAGATAAATGATTACTGGTTAGCACAACCTGCAGTGCCTTTATCTACTCGATTTCATAGTTTGCCCGAGGAAGTATAGAAGAACCGCCCCAACCCAAAACATAATGGTGTTACGAATATTTGTGAGAGGTGTAGAAACAATCAATTCTTTAACTGTCTTGTTAAAGGAACTGGCTGAAGACAAATTCGATTTAAAAATAATTAGAACTAACCAGGTTAAAATCCAGTTAAAAGATGCCGTGGTGTACACATTTGTGATTAGAGCCCTAGCGGAGCGAAACACCAAATTCCATTCATTACAACAGAAAATTAACATAACCTATCAATATACATTTAGTTGCACAAGGTGAAAAGCCACTTGTCAAGCGTGAAGTGGTACAATGCACTATTTGTCTAAGATACGGACATAACAAATCTAATTGCAATCACAAACCCAGATGTGTGAAAGTACAGGTAAACATCTCACAAATTATACCCCTATTATGGTTCTCACCTCACCGAGAAATACTATGCAAATGTGGCTAAATTTGTAAGCAATTTTCCGGCGAGGTGAGAATCATAATAGGGCTATTAATGTGAAAGGAAAACATGGGGTACAGTGGTGAAATACGTGTTCTGTATTGATAGTGGTAAACTATAGATGTTGCAGTTTGTATAAAGAAGTTCAAAGTCGCAAATTTAACCCTTAAAGAAAAAATAGCGGAGAGTTCGCAGCCTGCGGGCAGTCTTCTACATAACTTAATCTTCTAACGACCATTATCTCTAAATTATTCAATGTCCAGAACCCTTAAATTACCAATCTGGAATGCCAACGGCTTGCCACAACATAGATAAGAAGTTAAAAGTTTCTTGATAGAACAAGTAATTGACGTCATGCTAATATCCGAAACGCAATACACCAGCAAAAGTTTGCTAAAAATACCAGATTCACATAATACGTCACAAAATTTTTGATTTGCCAAATAAGTCGTAGATATACCTAGATCGTAGATTTAAATATATATACCTTTAGACGTTAATTTTTAAAATCTTAAATGAATCGAATCAATAATAATGACTCATAATGAGATGGATTAAACCAGCGGAGCTGTAAGCGGAATTTTGCATTTTTAATTTTTTAACATAGCTACGTGTTGCCGCGTAGAAACGCCTAGGCGTACTAAATGCTTTATTCAAATAAAACGTTCAGAGCGCTATTCCGTTTTCTGTAATCCAATTTATAACTTAATTTTTTTGTGAAATTGTCCTTAATTTTTATGGTAGTGTATGCGTTGCTTTACAAATACGAAAAAAAAATTGTTTTATGCCTCAATTCCATTGTGAATCAAAGTTTGTCATTTGCGAATGAAAGTTTGTCAGTCAAAATAACTTGAGATAAAAATATAAAATCGGTGGTTGTGTGAACGAGATATACAACGGAGTCCGTCAAGATTTTACTTACAAAAAATATGTGTCTGTGTTAGTGGACTTCTAAGTTCAAAATTAAAAAAAAGTATCAAATCGAGAACCATTTATGGCAGTTGAACTAATACATATACATAAATATTGTATACCAATGCGATTTCGTGGCTCAATACTGATATTTTTGAGGTTAAAAAAATACTAATGAATCAAGATAAAATCCGTAACTAGTTATGTTGTTACAAAATACGTGAATATAATTTATTAGAATCAATTGTTTTGTTAAATATAATGGGTTTGCCCGGTTCTTATCCCTATTTTTGAGTATTTTGAGGTTAGAAAAAAATCTTGACGTGATGAAGCAATTTGGCTTTGTAGGGCCGTATTATCTAAGACAGGAAACTTCAATAATGTTGTTGGCAAATTAATAAATTAAACCGAGATTTCGACGGAATTTTTAGTGCTGATATTAAGATAAAATTATTTTAGTGCAAACGCAACATTTACAGGACATCTGCAGGTGACGTTTAACGGTTCAACGTTTGTTAAGGCAGAATTTGCACAGTAAACCTAAACTAGTATTTGATTTTTATTTACAATACGGAAAATTTTTATACATTTGCTTAAAGTAACCTTAAGTTCAATATAACCAGCAAGCACCATCAATCAAAACCGTTTCATACGTAAGGCAACCATTTATCAGAGAAGAGGCTATCGTTTTGTAGTTACCTTTAATTTTGTTGCAATCCATATTTTTTTTAACATAAAGAGAAGCGACTTTTAGTTCAAGATCAGTTAGTGCATAGAAGAAGATCACCTAATGTTTGTTTTATGTTTGTTTTATGTTTATAATCCAGGTAGATTTACCACAATCAGAAACACCTTGGACATTTGTAAGAGTTGGTATCGTGATGTTTTTCTTTTAGTAGGAATGGTTGAAAGTTAAGAGATCCAATATAATTTCCGTGCCCTATGAACGAAATATGTATCTGTATGAAGCTAAACATTTATTTGGGTCCTCACAAATGTAACCAGATTTTCACCATTAAAGCGGAATTGCTGTTTATTGATCGGCTCTTCGAGATAATGTTTGGTATAATTGTCGAATATAAATATTTATACCGACCGCAAAGAAGAAGTTGCCTAAGGCAATAGATAAATATGGTTTTGTATTGTTTATGCAGGCGACTTTTTATGAAATTATTTGAATGTGGAAGATGCTACTTGGAGCTCATCTATAAGAATAGATCTTAAACATTTGGGAGGTTCGCTTATTATCCAACATAAGGGTAAACACCTATCATATTCGGGGCCCTATTGAATGGGATGGATATTTAAGATCTTTGATGTTCATGTCGAGCAGTTTGTGATATAATCTAAGCCCATTTTTAGTTTAACACATTTACCATTCAGAGTGATCGTAAAAGATTCATTTTTCAGTTGTTGTAAGTAAGATGTTATGGTGTTAAGCATGTAAATTAGATCACAGAATTCAGTTTTGGCTTGATTTTAATCATGTAATGTTTTAATCATCTATCACCTTAACTTACCCTCAATTTTATAAACTTTGGTGACAGCGTTTATACAATTCATAAAGAAATTGATTAGTTTAACACTCTTAATGGTTAGAAATTATTTTACAATTGAATTTATCTAATTTACCCAACATAGCCAGACAAATTAAAATTAACGAAGTTGGTAAATATTTGGAATTTATCCAGGTTAAGATCTGAAGTTCAACAAATATACAATAACACAACATAACAAAGACGTCTTCAGAATAATCACCCATCCAACATCATCCTCAGTTTGTGATTTACAATGTTGAAATTTAATAATGTTTATAACGGCCATATTACCATCAGCGCAATTGAGAATTAAAAAATATCCCAGTTTACAAAGTTTGGTGCAAAAATTCGAAATACTTTAAGAAATACCAACTTTCACGGATTTCACAGAGGCCGATTTCCTAAACTAAATTTTTGCTTTTAACTTTATGGGTAGGAGATTTTGGATTTGCTGTGTGCTTTGAAATTAACCTCAAAATTTCAAAAAGTTAAAATAAAAATGTAAAGCAACGTAGTACTAAAAATATCAAGGGCCGAAACATCATGAGGTGATCAGAACTTCGGTCCTGAAAATTAACTTAACTCCCAAATCAATCCCTAACTGAAACTCTTAACTCGATCATCACTCGACCTCCCTCTCAATTTACAACAACCTCCAAATTAACCGTCAACCCAACCCCCAACTCAATCACCAGAACAAGCTCAAATTGACTTTCAAATCAACTCTTAACTTCACCCGAAATCAACCCCTAAATAATTCCTCTATTTAACCTCTTACTTAACCCCAACGTAAGCTAACTAAACCTGAACTCAACTTCAACTGGACTTATTTCGAACCAAATCTTAACCTTCTATTCAACTTCACATTTAATGGCCAAATTAATCCCAAAATCAACTCGATACCAAATCTACATGCATGTATGAACTCAACTAAAATCAATTCAGTCTAACCACTCACTAAACCCTAAACTCGACACCAAATTAAACCACTTCAACTCAAACTATGAGAGTTAGGGTTGAACTCGACTTCAACTCAACCCAAACCTAAACTTAACCATAATTCAACCCCAGCCAGCCTTCAACTCAACACTAATTTAAACTTAACGTTCATCTCAAACTCTAAATCAACACGGTTCGAAAACTAGATGAGCACATGATCTCAACAACCTAATCTTCACCGCAACTCCCGACTCAAGGACAAATAAATCCCTAACTGCATCACATCGCCCAACTCCGACTCAACACACTACTCGACCACTTAACCCTCAACGCAACCCTTAAATTAACGCCCAAGTCAATCCTCAATTCAAAACGGTTCAAAAAATTAAATGCGTACATGAGTTCAACTCAAATCTCAATTCAACCCTTAAATAAAACTCAATAAATCTCACTCCAATCAGTAAATTCAACTCCCAATTCAACACTCAACTCAATCATAAACTCAATCCCTAAACTAACACTCAATATTAACCAAACATCTAACCGACCACCAACTCGACATTAGCTTAACCCCAAACTCATCATACCATTATTCCATCATACCATTATTCCATCATACCATCATTCCGCTATACCATCATTCCATCGTACCATCATTCCATCATACCATCATACCATCATTCCATTATTCCATCATAATATTATTCCATCATTCCATAATTTCGTCATATCATTATTCCATCATACCATCATGGCACTATACCGCCGAAACATCGTACCAATATACCATTATACCATTACAACATTACACCATTACGGCATTATACCATTATACCATTACATCATTACCATTATACCATTAGTATTATACCATTGTCATTATACCATTCCGTTACACAATCACCATTATGCCATTCATATTATATTATTATACCATTACAATTGTAATATTATACCAACATTATTGTACCATTATAATATTATACCATTATTCCATTACACCATTATACCATTACAATTATACCATTATATCATTATATTTATACCATTTACTATTACACTATTATAACATTATACCATTACCAAAAAAATTTACGGTCGTACTTGACCAATGTCGATCAAATTGAACAACAGTAATGACTTGTTACGATCAATACAATTTTATTGTTGGTCTGTTTCATCGACGTTGGTCTTGTACAACTAATTTTAAACGTTTTTAAATACGTAAATTTTTACTCAACATCTTTAGATACGTAATTGTGTGTATATACCATATATATATGGAGAATTCTTTTTCAAATCGGCCACCCCCTCTGCCCATTTCAATTTTGGGGAAAAACATTTTCTGACCACACGAAAAAATTCATCAAGAAGTCTAGTTTTTGATATCGTTAGGTGTTTAAAAAAGAAAAAAAATTCTAACCTCAAAAAAACTATCTAAAGTGAGGTATCTCGCAATAAAAAGCCATTTTTTAGTCAAAAATGATCGAAAAAATTATAATTGCTCAATAATTTTGACCAAATTACTCATTAAAAGTATTTTGGGGGTCGCTGAACAAATTCGTTATCAGAGACCTCAAAAACTTCCGTTCACAAAATTTTGTAGAAATCAGCCAATTATGAGAAAATATTTGTCCACCATTTTGGAACCGCAATCTGGAATTTGAAATTAAGGTCCGCCATCTTGCATCCGCCATTTTGAATTTGAATTCTGATATCAGATTCTTGTTCAGCGACCCCCAAAATACTTTTAATGAGTAATTTGGTCAATATTATTGAGGAATTATAATTTTTTGATCATTTTTGGCTAAAAAATGGCTTTTTATTGCGAGATACCTCACTTTAGATAGTTTTTTTGAGGTTAGAATTTTTTTTCTTTTTTAAACACCTAACGGTATCAAAAACTAGACTTCTTGACGAATTTTTCCGTGTGCTCAAAACAATTTTTTCCCCAAAATTGAAATGGGCAGAGGGGTGGCCGATTTGAAAAAGAATTTCTCATATATATATATATATATATATATATATATATATATATATATATATATATATATATATATATGAGAAATTCTCATATATATATATATATATATATATATATATATATATATATATATATATATATATATATATATATATATATATATATGTACGTATATATATATATGTATATATATATATATATATATATATATATATATATATATATATATATATATACGTATATATATATATATATATATATATATATATATATATATATATATATATATATATATATATATATATATATATATATATATATATATATATATATATATATATATATATATATATATATATATATATATATATATATATATATATATATATATATATATATATATATATATATATATATATATATATATATATATATATATATATATATACATATACTATATATACGCGCATTTTTTTTAGTTGTTTTTTCCGATTCAGGGGGTTTCAAAATGTCGAGAAAAGTGGTTTTCAATAATTTCATCACTTTGATCTTTTTAGACCGAAGTAATACTATTATTAATAGTACACGTCGTTCTAAGAATTTTTTTTAAATGTAAGCACCTCCGAGCTTCGTGAATTCGTATCTTATTTATAAAGGCACTCAATCGCTCACTTCGGCATCATATCAACGTTTTCTTATTTTTGGTCGCTCGAAAATCAAATTTTTTAATTAGGTCGTTATTATTTTTTATTTTTGATAGGTGTGAATAGGTTTTTATGTTGGAAAGGTATTAGGTCTTAAATTTATTTTTTATGGTTTCTTTTTTAGAGGAATTTTCGATGTAAATTTGATTCCATAAGAAAACATAAAATTTGAATGGTTGTTTTTCATAATCCTGTGGGAAATATTCTATCAAAAATCAGGAAACAGACCCTTCTTCACAATATAAATAAGAACCCAGTAGCAACTATATAAAGCAGTCAATAGCAACTATTATTCTGAGGTGCTCTCCGCAATTATCATAAAAGGGCGATATAGAAGGCCTGATTTTGTTATTCTCAAAAGCCCTCCTGCTATCTTTTTTCAGGCGCCTTCCCTGATAACTGTTGCAGTTTTAATTAAAAAAATTGTAAATTTGTTGTGAGGATTTTCTTTTAAATTGTGGTTCGCGAGTACAAACATTTTAAGAACCCCTGGTCTATACTCTACAAAGTTATTAAGGAGTGGTTAGTAAAATCTCCATATTAATATTATATTTCGTATTTAAAGAAACGATCTCCGCAATTTCTTTTTTACTCTTCCAGTAAATGGAATTATGGAAATATTTTCAATAATTATATAGAGTGTAAAAAATCGGTAATTTCGCCATTCTATTTATACTGTTTTTTTTTGGTTTTTCTCGTAATGATCTATTGGGGTTTATTATTTATTGAATAAATTTGCCTTAATAGCAAAGAATCAGAAGGATTTTTTTCTTACAAGTTATTTTAATAAAATAATTCAACTTATTTTTCACCACTGGATTTCTCTGTGTAAAAACTTGTACGAGAGGAAACTTAGAACGTAAGTAAGAATGACGAAAAATGACATATGAAAACCAAAAATGGTCGACCACCAATTTTTGTTGTTCATGTATGTACTGTATATAGTAGTAAATGTGTATAATCGGGTGGCGCAGAGTTTGCTGCGGACAATTGCGTTCGATACTGGAGGAGATGGCGCGCTGTTTGATAAGGAAAATATAAATTCGAAAATGAATTGTATTTTCGTTTAAAATATATTTGTTTGATATATTTTGTAGCTACTTATGTATCTCGTGTGGAAAATATATTTAGTTAATATATTTTATTTGTAGTAGTGAAATGAATGAACGAGATAAATAGTGAATGAGTGAACCGCTACAGATCCAATGATGAATTTATGAGCTGCAAAGTGCGAAAAAAAGAAAATCACATAGCTTTTAGACTATGTTTTAAAACCGTTTAGCCTTTCGGACGTCAAACATTTTTATCACCGCTTTATTGACCTAATGAATTACGTTACCAATTCTATTTATAAATACAATTATTCACAAATCATCACATTGTCACATATTAATATAGTTTTGTAATAAAAACAAATAATTCCTAGAATGAATTTCAAATTCAGTAATAATAAGAAGTAAATCGATTAAAATCTTCATATTATGTCATGTCGTTTGTACTAAACACATGAACCATTTAGTCATTTCTCTCATACATATCACGCAGCCTTCAACATACTAAACACTCTCGCTAGTCATGTCACTTGTAAAACATAAATTACAAATTGATATTCTAATTAGAACATATATGAAAAACTAAACGACATATAAGTTTTATTGCGTCAAGGTGATTAAAATGTTAGAATTTCTAATTTTCTTACTCTTTATCCATTAACCTAAGTAAGACCATATAATGCAAACGATTGAACTACGTGACTGTGTATGTTTTATTTAAATGATTTATAGTTGACAGTATTTTAATTTATTTTTGATTATCTTGAATTAAATATCAAATTTCTATTTTTAAAAGTTGAAACTATACTCTGTATAGTTTACATGTACAACTTATATGGTGTTATGGGCTTAATTGAAATTCCCTAGCGTCAAACTAAAAAAAAAAAAAATGTTAAATATCTTGACTGGAAATATTAATAAAAGGATAACCGTTTTGTTCTCGATTTGATTTATGTCGTTAATCTAATTTAGAAGGTTGGAATTTTTGTTTAGATAAATTATTATGATTTGTAAGTTTGTGTATTTGGGCTATACTCGCATGTAAGGAAATTGTCTCTTGTTTACAGAAGAAGAGTTGCTCGTATGGCTGTATAAAGATTAAGTATATTCAAAAATATATTTGTTATGATCCTAGACGATAGGCATATCTCTATTGTTTATATTCTGGGTTAGATTTTTATTTGATTAGATTTTTTAGACGGGTGGGATACTCATAAATTTGGTTTTGTTTTCGGTGATTTATGACGGTCGAGTGTTTTCAAAAAGATCCCTTACAATTTTTTATGAAATATTATGGGTCGTATAATATAAAGGAATTAGGGACGAATACAGAAGTAATTGATATGTTAAATTTAGGTTTTAAAGCTCGCAAAAACTAATTAATTTCCGAAAAATGGTAATTAGTCATTCTTAATATGGTTAACGTAACGTTCATTGTTTCAAGTGTTCGTTAGATTTTAATAAATATTTACAATTTCTTCTCTTTTTATTTATGTATACTGCATTGTAGTTTGGTTAAAAGCGTATCATGTGTGATTTCCTGTGACATTTTTTAGGGCGACATTTTACATCCAGCACCAAAGATGAGTGAGCTCTAGATGGACACAACGCACAATTACAGTGTGAATGCGGACTGAGTTTACGAAATTATCAAGCAATTAACGTGCAACGGGCACTTGTCATCCTCGTTGCCAAATATACCCAATTCACAATAATCACGAAGAAAACTGCAGCCCAACCCTAAAAAATCCAATGACGATATCCGGGTGTAGTTACAATTCCAATTACGTTAGTTGTGTTGTATCAAACTTGTTTCTACATAGTTGAACCACATGCATAAACAAGTTTCAGTGTGAACTCAAGTTTCAGTAAATAAACGTAACAACATTTTTCTTAGCACACGCACACGCTTGTATAGGTGTATGTACAAAATTTTTTTTTTCTTTTGCTTTCCTTTTCGTTTATTCAACTGAGGTCTATTACCATGTTCCCATGAATGAGGTTGAGTTAAGTTGGATTGAAATTAGATTTTCGTTATTCAAAATGACGTCAATCGTTCTCATGGAAGGGAGTTAGATTGAGTTGAAGGATTTACAACCAGTTATCTTATAAATACATTTAGGACTTTTTATTGCGTTCTTAATTTTTTCACTGTCAATACTTTTTTATTTCAGTAATAATAAAAATCCCTAATATGTATTCGCCTCGCCATTTTGGTTTTCAACCCAACTCAATTCCACCAGCTTCGTTGAGTAGATGAAATGATTTAACGAAAACCTAACTGCCACCTCGTTTCCATGAATACTAACTCCAACTCAAGCCGTTTTCAACCCGACATGAAAACAGGTTAATTGTCGACTAAGTTAAATTCCATAAACGTCAGGTGAATTAACGTGAAAACAAATTTTTGCAATTTGGGCAGTTCTTGTGTTAACACATGCAATGAAAACGTGCGCTCAACTTTTGCATTTATTGCAAATTGTCAATAACCAATAAAATATTGGAGGGGATAATAATTTTTCGTTTGGTCGACGGAGAAAACATTTTTTTATGTTTCGGTCAATCAGCAGAAAAATGAGAGATTCAATGTTTACGTTGAGAGAGACCATATTTTTTGTTCGCGCGGGGATAGTGAATTTGTGTTGGTTATAACCAAATATATATTATTCTATCGATAACCCAATTTCAACTGAATTTAATTTAATTTTTTTTTTTTTTTTTTGGGAGAAAATTTTCATTGCAGTCAAATTTTAGGTATCTAGTAAAAAAAAATAACAACAACAAAATGAATACTAACTAAGTGGTACTGGTTGTTGTGCGTCTGTGAACTGTTCTGGATGCTTCACACTGTCCTCCCTTTAGTTTACAACGTTCAATGACCTTATACATTCTTACTAACATTGTGTTAGGGGTTTATGGCCAACTGTAATAATTTTAAGTTTTTTTTTTTTTTTTCATTTCGTTTTTTTTTTGTTAGGTGATTTACGGATGAATCCCTACTGATTTCCGTACAAATATAGGGGAAATTTGGGATTGGAAAGCAATTGGGAACTTCTAGTTCGTCAGCAATTTTTTCTGACATCAATTTTTTTTTATTCGAAAGATCAATACATGGCATTAATATTTGAAAATGATTTCGGGCATATGGGCACCGCGGCTGTTCTTGACGAAATGCATTCTAGACGTCCAATTTTGGGCCACTTTTTCGAGCACTGCTGGCCGTATGTTACGAATAACATGAACAATGCTGGCCTCCAAGGCGCCAATTGTTTCTGGTTTATCAACATAAACCAGTGACTTCACGTAGCCCCACAGGAAATAATCGAGAGGTGTCAAATCGCACGACCTTGGAGGCCAATTGAGAGGTCCATTTCTCGAAATCAACTTATCAAATTTTGATTTTAATAAGTCGATGATTGCGGTCGCCGTATGGCACGTAGCGCCATCCTGTTGAAATCACATCTCGTCCGGATCAATGTCATCACAAAAATTGCTGCGAACGACGACGAATCGATAAATTTGGATCTTCTTATTCCACACTTTCGTTTTGGATCTTCTTCCACACTCTTTCGTTTAGAGTATGTGGTACGAAATCTATTCACAGTTCGACGGATGGCTTGCTCAGATGGACGATTATGTGTGCCATAAAAATCACGAAGTCGTCTGTAAGTTGCGCGAATCGGCGACTGATTTTCAAAGTAAATTTTAATAATTTCATAGCGTTGTTCAAGCGTGAGTCTATTCATGATGAGTTGCTAGAGTATACTGAGATCTGCCAGAGTATATTTTTATAAAAATTTAATTTTTTGTTTTATTTTTTACAATTTCAAGTTCTATCAGACTTAAAAAAACACCCTTTATAATAATAGTCTCTAAAATTTTATGCCAAATAATATAAACTTAAATTCTAAAATTTTACCTCCCAAAGCTTCTGCAGTATTTACTGTAGATGCATCACCAAACGTTGAAACTTCGATAAGAGCTTCATAAATATCTCCCAATTGTTCCTTTAATGGTTTTAGGGCGTCAATTCTTTCCCATCTTGTGGTACAAATTGGTTTCAGAGCACAATTATTAATATGTTTTTTTAATACTGCCCATATTTTAACAAAACTCGAAAAGAACACATACAAATTTTGAACAATATCAGAAAAGCCCGTGGCTCTTTAGTTCGTATAAGATTTTGCATATCAATATGTTTGCCTTTCATGTTTGAACCATTATCGTAACCCTGACCTCTACAATTTTCCAGTAAGAGTCCCATTTCGTTCAATTCATTCAATACAATTTCAGTAAGACCAGCTCCTTTAGTATCGTTGGCTTCTAAGAATGTTATGAAATGTTCTCTGATTTCAAACATAGAGTTTTCATAACAAAGGAATCGAATAATTAACGTTAATTGCTCTTCATGACTCTTATCTGGAGTACAATCAACTATTATAGAATAATATTTTGCATTTAATATTAATGAAATAATTTTATCTTTTACTGAATGTGAAATAGTTTGAATTAACTCGTTTTGAATATTTTTGCTCAAGTGTTTGTTTTTAATTTCGTTATTATTCGAAGGTGTTCAGAAAGCACAGGATCAAATTTACTTACAAATTCAACCAGTTTTAGAAAATTCCCTTCAGATTCACTTCTACTTCAGATTTTTCCCGAAATGCAAGTGATTGTGTTCCTAAAAATTCAACAAATATTATTAACCGCTTAAGCACTTCTCTCCAGTGTCGAACTTCTGCAGTCATGTGTCGTTGAAGATCAAAATCTATAGTTGTATTTGATCTTAAGCGTTTTTCTAATTCTTTCCATGATTTAAAATATTGTAATATGGTTCACGCTATTTTCATGTGACTGAACTAATCTGATTAAATGGTTCCAATCTGTAAATCCTTGATTAAAAAGAGTCATATTATCGTCACAACGGGAAGTAAACAATTTACAACAAAAACAAAATACGCCATCCGTTGAAATAGAATATATAAGCCAATTTCGTTGAACGATCTGTCCATTTGCCATTACCCTATCATAAATATTAGGGAACTTTAAATTATCAACTTGTACGGGACCATTTTCTACAATTAGTTGAATAATCTTTTCACTTAGCTTTGGCCAATTCGCTGGATCACTTAAATCAACTAATACAAGCAAATTATGTTCAACTTCGTGAGAAGAATTTAAGACAGCTTGATCAACACTTAATTTGTCTAAATCATTTTTATCTAGTGTAACAGATCTAGTTACTAAATTTGGATCTAGAATTATTTGATCGTCAATCAGGGGAGTATTCGAACTAGACTGTATTGTACTACAATAATTTAAAGTACAACTAATCGCAGTAGTGTCTTCAACCAAAGCATTCTGGGTACCTACCAGAGACCTCCACGGGCCAGTAAAATGTTTACCCAACCCGACCCGGCCCGATACTGAAATGGCCCGACCCGACCCGAACCCGACTCTCCATAATGTATTATAGTCCGAGCCCGACCCGACCCGAAAAAAAGAAATTCAAGCTAAAATGCAGTCATGCAGTCATTGCAATATTGTAAATATCCTAAAGAAAATACAATTACGAATTTAATTTTAATACTACATACATTTATGTATCTTTAGCCTTTACTTTTCATAAACACGTAGGTTTTTATTTCATGTTGCTATGTAAAAATAATATAGCATCGACGCTTTCCGGTTTTAAATTTGTACGGCGGTCTTGCAGTACTTGTCCAGCTACGCTAAAGTTTCTTTCGGAAGTAGTACTGCTAGCCGGAATACATAAAACGTGCCTAGCTACTTTCGCTAAATATTTTTTTTTCCTCTTGTTCTTGTCACCAATTCAATATATTATTGGATTCAATGTGGGTGGTTACATCGCAGTTAACATACACGTTTACTTCGTCTTCGAATATGCTGAAATCCAATAATTTAGCTTTTTTGATTATTGGTTCAACATTTTGCTTTTGGCTATCAGTTTACAGAAATTTGGCCATAATATAGCAGGTTTCCGCCATGCTTTTCAATTTAACAATATCATTTGAGTCGGTCATTAAAATTTTCACATGTCTTAATAAACTGAATTTAATTGGTAAAACAAGTTGTAAAGTTGGGGTCGTATCACCTTCAACTTGCATTAACGCTTTCTTAAATGGCAGCAAAAAGTCTATTAAAAATTTTAGTGTATTTTGATCTATATTTTCCATTCTCTCTTCTTCTTGGCGTTCCATGAGGATATTAGCGATTTGTGTAAAATTAGTTTCAAAAGATTCATACTAGAGATGTGCAGTTTCGTTACTTTTAGGTAATCACGGGTACTCGTTACTTTTGACGTAATACTCGTTACTTTTTATTCGTTACAAAGTAATCACTACTATAAACAAAAAAATGTTTTTTCATTGTTTGTATGTAAAAACACAAACGTCAGGAAAAAAAAAGACAGAACTAGATTATATATGTTGGATTCAACTCAATGAAGCGAACTAATTTTTTTTTTTGTTTTTTGTTTTCATTTTAGTCGGTATAAAGTAACGAATATTTTTTAACCGAAGGAATCGTTACTTCGGGTAGTTAAAAGTAACGAGTATTAAATACCGAATAGTTACTACCCGCACATCTCTAATTCATACATATCAATGCGACTATTCCACCGCGTTTCACACCTTGCCGAAGAGCTGATTTTAATTGGCGTACAAGCCCAGAAATTTTAAAATATTTAACCACATTTTTAATTTCTTCTGTTAATAATTTGATCGAAGGTAAGTTTTTGGTTAGAAAAATGGGTTTAAATACATTTCTAAGGATTGTGTTAATTAAATGGCACGTGCAATTCAAACGAGTTGAATGTTCCAATGCAGCCATTATATTGCTATCTTGATCGGTTACAAAAGTTAATTTGACAAGGGCATCTGCCTTAATTCCAAATTCTATAAGTCTACGGTTTAATTCATTTTTAATATTGTTTCCAGTTTTTTTTTCATCAGGAAATGCACATGTAAAAAGTACTTTTGACTGTAATTTCCAATTTTTGTCAATAAAATGAACTGTTAATGTCATATATGAAAGATGCTTATATTCATCGGTCCACATGTCGGTTGAGGCACTATTAGACGAAACATAAGGCCGTATTAGACGAAATCATAAGGCCGTATTAGAAGAAATCATGTTTTTCAAGAATTTTGTACTAATTTTCAAGTCTTTGTTATCGAAATGCCGTCATTTAGGCTAATTAAAACTAAATTTATGTAAGCAAGGAAATTTACTCACCGTAAATTTTATTTTAATTCATTCATCAATGTGGCAAATAAAATTATATTTAAAATTCATATAGAAAAAACCTTTGATTAATTTTTAAAATTAAGCCCGAGCCCGACCCGAACCCGAATGAAATAACAAAATATCGGCCCGGCCCGGTCCTCGGGCCGTAGCCTGGCCCCGAGGGCCTAGCCCCAGCCCGTGCAGGTCTCTGGTACCTACTATAGGTAAATTTTTGTCTATATATTTTAACAAAGAACTTGCCTGTGTTTTATCCAAATGATCGCGATTTCTTCGCAAGCGAAATTGCGAAATTCACATACCGATAATTTTTTATTCGCAGTCATTTTAAACAGCAATCGATAACTAATATGAAAATATAATTTACACTGACGAAATATAAAATTTCCCGCACAAAAAGACCGATTTTAGAAATCAAATTATATTGCACAATTAAACACAGATTTTATCAATCAGGGTGGTCATTTTGTGGTGCTATATCACACCTTTATATCACTAGTGGAGACTTTTTTTGTGTGATATAAAAAAATGGAGAAAGTATACAAACACATCCCTGCAAAATGAATTTTAAGGGGAAAATGATGAATTAAAGTGATAAGTTGACGTTTCCACATAACCTCAAATGACATTATATGAAAATTTTATACGAAGTGCTATTTATGTGGTGATAAAGTAATACTTTAATGCAAAGGTGTTTATTATTTAAATAAAATGTTGAAAATATAATAATCAATCCTTTGTCAATCAACAATTTTATTTTGCACTTGGTTTCATGAGAATTTTAACTATTTGGAGTTTGATCAAAAACAACTAAATTAAAGTTTCAAAACAATGAATGAAAATTACCATGAAACCAAGTGCAAAATAAAATTATCGGTTGAAAAAAGACCAATTAATATATTTTTAAGTTAACATAACTAGAAAAGCCTTTGGTTTGTTAGAATTTGATGTTTAAACATTGGACAATATTTGCATTTTGTAGGGTTCAGATGGTTTATGTTGATTTTTTTTTAAGAATTTTTTTTTGTCCTTTGCTATTATGAGCTCCCGATGAAATTTGTTATTCTAGGCAACTAGAATGTTATTTTTAACAAATAATTTACTACACAAAATTAAAATAATTGTTGATTTTTGTATTTTGTTTTTCTTGTAAATTTAACAATAACCCATTAATTTTATTTCAAAAATATATAAATGATCATTTTGTTAATAAATATCGTTCATTTATATTTCGCGTCAATGTAAATTTCAGTCATTTTTTGATATTTATATTAGAGCTTTTTTTAACTAAACTCCATATAAAACAAATGTAAACAAGAAAATAACTTTTTTTTTTCCTCTTGTAAAAGTAAGACGGAAGAAGTTGTGGTCTTTTTCATTTAAATCATTATGCGACGTGACGATATTCATCCATGACAACACCGTAGTTAGCTACGACAATTTATTTTTCGCACAGTATCGCCAAATGTGATATATTACCACAAAATGACAACACTGCAAAATGAATTTTAAGGGGAAAGCAATGAATCAAAATGATGATTTAACTTTCCTATGTAACCTCAATTGTTGATTTTTATATTACTAAACGAACCATTCTAGTAGCCTAGAATAACAAATTTCACAAAAACAATCATCCTCCTAACAGAAATGGACAAAAAATAAGCAACTCTTAAACGAAAATCAACATAAACCATCTGACATAACCTCACAAAATGCAAATAATGGTCGGTGCTTAATCATGAAATTCTAATAAATCAAAGGGTTTTCTGGTTATGTTAACTTAAAAATATAATAATTAGTCTTTTATTAACAAACATCTTTGTTTTGTAGTTCGTATCACAGTAATTTTCATTCATTTTTTTGATTTGATTCAAATCATAAAACGACGTGACGTTGTTTATCCAAGATGGGACCGCAGTAAGTTACGACAAATGTCAATTTATCACAAAAATCACAGATTTTATCAAGCAAATCACTTTATTGCACAAAACACAGTAAAATATAACAGCTGATCTAAGGCGATTGACATAAATTGAACTTCAACTTCAAAACAATGTTATTCAAACGAATATTATGCAAGTGTAATTCACACGGTATAGAGCGTTATATAATTTACCTTGTCCCTTTTTATGGGTAAGAGTGAGACAAGGAGATATGCGCTCCTTAATTTCACCGTGTATGCATTTTATACAAACGAAGCAAATAAAGAAAAGAGAAACTAAGAGAGCCAAGAAAAAAATCCAATACGAACAAATACAATATTAAGCGTTTGGTTTTTATTTTTTTCTGGTTGATAAAAATAAAGTGAACCAAATATTTTTTCTAATAGGAAATATCGAGATGTGAATTTATGTTACTAAATTATTTGGTATTGTTATTTGTATGTACGATTTTTTTTTTGGTTCACAATTTTTTTTAAAACCTATGCATATCAATCAATACATTTTATTTTATTGTCTATTTCACCTCAATAATATTGGAAATAAGCATTGAACGCATTCGAATCATTTCATATGTTTCACTGTATTTAACTATTGTAGCTAACTTCACTTGAGTCAGTAATATCTACTTCAAGTGACACAACCTAAAAGAAGCGAAATAAAAAGGTTTTTTAAAATAAAAATTAATCTGGAATCATCCGTGTTTTATTTTCAAGCTTCCAGCTCTGCTTAGGTTATTGGCCCAGTGGATGAAGAATACTGATATTTCGAAAAATTAAGGCAGATTAATTGGATAAAGTGAAATTGATTTTTCGGTGTTGTGAAATTCACATACGGAAAAGGATGGCGTCAGCTGAATCAAGATACAGCATTTCAAAGCTAAACGGAACAAACTATTTTGTATGGAAATACAAAATGGAAATGCTTCTTAAGGAAAAAGGTTTATGGGCAGTTATCAATGAGGCACAACCATCACCAGTTACAGCAGCGTGGACAGCAAATGATGAAAAGGCACATTCAACAATTGCATTGAATGTAGAAGACGATCAAATTCATCACATCATCGGTGCAGATTCAGCAAGAAATACATGGAGAATTCTTAAGGAAACGTATGAATCAAACACATCAAGCAATCGTGTGCACATTTTGAAGTTATTCATGCAACAGCGGCTTGATGAAGGCGGATATGCGGAAAAATACGTGAATTCCATGAACATGCTGTTTCGAAAATTATTGGGGCTTGGTGCAGATTTTGGTCCGGAATTTTTTATGAGTGCTACGTTGTTGGCTTCTTTGCCACCAAGCTACGACGGTTTGGTAACGGCGCTCGAAGGTAAAGAAGAGAGTGAATTGACACTCACGTTGGTTAAATCATAGGTTCTCGCGGAATTCAAAAGAAGAATGGATCGAGGCGGAACAACGGATGACACTGCATTAAAAGTTGACACATCAAGAGCAACGAAAGGTTAAAAAGGTGAAAATAAAAAGTTTGAGTGCTATTTTTGCAAAAGAAGCGGTCACATCAAAAAGGATTGTCGAAAATACAAAGCCTGGCTCAGCAAAAAGAAAGGTAGTAATCAGAAGGCGAATCTAGCGAAAGATGAAACAGAAAAACTGTTTGTGACACATCAAGTAGGTGATGGCTGGATTGTCGATTCAGGTGCCACATGTCACATTGCCAGTTCTAAAGGCATTGCCACATGCAAAACGGAAAACCGGCATTTAAAACCGTCAAACCCAATTTTTGGTTAAGATGCTTCACTTTGCAAAATGAAAATTATTAATAAATAGTTCAAATCTATAAGTTCCACCTTAATCTAAGAAAATTTTATTAAAATGAATTTAATTTCATTCAAAAAACCCCAATTTTATGTTTTGTCGGCCGTGAAGCAAAAATCCGTCCGGCAAAATATAAAATTGGGGGTTTTTAAATGAAATTAAATCAATTTTAATAACGTTTTCTACGAAGAAGGTAGAAATACATTCGAACTATTTTTTAAAAATTTTGATATAGAAAATCAAACAATTTTGTCAATAATTGGATTTGACGGTTTGAAATGCCGGTTTGCCGTTTGTGCATGTGGCAATGCCTTAAGGATATTTTCGTCAATATCGACATGAATTGTAGTGATAAAGTAAGCGTTGCAAGTGGTCAACAATTAACAGCTGCGAGTAAAGGCACAATTAAAGTTGATTTTCTGAATGAGGAAAATCAAAGTGTTCTAGTAAGAATCACAGACGTGTTGCTAATGTCAAATATCAAGGGAAATTTACTTACAGTCAAAAAGCTAACGGAAAAAGGTTTTCAAGTAAATTTCAAGGGCAACAAGTATGTGAAATAAGGGAAAACAGTCGGCAAATTGCAGTTGGCGAAATCAGCGGTAAACTTTACAGACTAAAGGAACCTCACAAAGTTTACTCGGTCGAAAAGGAATCCAATGGCTACATACATTATTGGCATAAGGTTCTAAGCCATAGAGACATCAAAATTGTGAAATCATTGGCGAAACGAAATTTGGTTAAAGGCATCAACTTTAATGAGTGTACAGCGGATTGCGAAATCAACTCCAAGTGCAGAGTGTGTCTCGAAGGAAAAATTACTCGAATCAAGTTTCCGGTCAAGTCGAGTAATAAAGCAGTTGCAGTCATGGATCTGATTCATTCGGATGTTTGTGGTCTGATGCAAACGACCACACCATCAGGTAATCGTTACCTTGTGACATTCATAGATGATTACTCAAAATTTACAGTCACCTACCTAATCCCAAATATCAGTTTACAGCAAATTCAAGGAATATATTGCGATGGTGAAGGTTCAATTCGGAAAGAAACCTAAATGCATCCGTACAGATCGAGGAGGAGAGTACATCAGTAATGAATTCGTGAATTATTTAAAGCCGAGCGGAATTAAAATCCAGAGAACTACTGCGTACACACCTCAACAAAACGGAACAGCGGAACGCAAAAACAGAACGTTGGTAGAAATGGCTCACTGCATGCTAATTGACGCAGGTCTAGAGAAAAAGTTTTGGGGGTGAAGCTGTAATGATGGCTAACTATGTCCAGAATCGTTTGCCAACAAAGGGTACAGAAACAACGCCATATGAAGGCTGGTTCCAGAAAAGTTCGAATGTGCAATACTTCAGAAAATTCGGATCAGAATGTTATATGCATGTACCAAAACAAACAAGGCGCAAATTCGATTCAAAGGGTGTGAAAGCAGTGCTGGTCGGTTATGATTACGAATCAAAGGCATATCGTTGTTACAGTCCGGAAACCGATCGAGTCACAGTTAGTCGAGATGTTCAGTTCGTCGAAAGGGGCCATTTGTTACCTATCAAGTCCAGCGAAGATTATCAACAGGAACAAATTATCGACAATTCAGAGTTGAACAACTTTGAAGAGCAGAAAACGATCAGGTGCAAAAGTAATTAGTCGATGAGGAAGTTCAGGAAGAGAATCCAATACAAGATCACGTTCAGAATGAAGATGAAGAGCAAACTGTTAGACGATCACAACGTGCTAACAAAGGAATTCATTCAAGAACCAAAGTGCTAGGTAGAAGCTATCAAGGGAGATCAAAAGAGGCTGTGGATTCAAGCAATGACAGATGAAATGAAGTCATTGATGGAGAATCAAACATGGGAGCTTGTGAAAATTCCAGAAGGTGCAAATCTAGTTGGCTGCAAGTGGATTTACAACCTAAAATGCAATTCAGATGGAAAAGTAGTCAGACACAAGGCAAGGCTTGTTGCTCAAGGTTTTTCGCAAAAATACGGTTCTGACTATGATCAGGTGTTTGCTCCAGTTGTTCATCAAACTACGTTTTGAACATTGCTTACAGTGGCAGCAAACAAGGACATGAAGGCTTATCACCTAGATGCGAAAACGGCTTTTCTCAACAGTGAATTGTCTGACACAATTTACATGAGACAACCTCCAGGATTCAAAGTTAAAGGCGGCGAAGATTTAGTGTGTCTACTAAAACGGAGTTTATATGGGCTAAAGCAATCAGCGCGCAATTGGAACAAAACAATTCATCAAATTCTCATCGATTTCGGTTTTGTTCAAAGCAAGAATGATCCATGCTTGTACACCTACAAACATGATGGAAAAATATGCTACGTATTAATCTACGTGGTCATTGCTGGTGAAAACAACGAGATAATCTCCAAGTGCAAAACGTTTTTAAGTTCGAAATTCAAGATTAAGAACTTGGGAGAGATTAAGGATTTCTTGAGTCTTCAAGTCAAGAAGGAAGCAGATGGCTATTAAACGTTGAATCAGACTGCTTACATTGGAAAATTACTAAAGGATTTCCAAATGTCTGATGCAAAGGAGTCCTCAGTTCCATTATCAGTTGGATATGGTAAAGGAGGAGATACGGATTTGTTGTTAGGCAACGGCAAATATCAAAAGTTGCTCGGTTGCTTACTGTACATATCAGTCAATACGAGACCTGACATATCGGCAGCAGTTTCAATTCTAGCCCAAAAGATGTCCAGGCCAAACCAGGAGGATTGGAACGAATTGAAACGAGTATTAAAGTATCTCAAGGGGACTGCCGGTTTGCAATTGTCACTTGGCAAGAGTGATGGTACGGATCAGTTAATCGGATATGCAGATGCAAGTTGGGCTGACGATCGTCACAATCTGGTTACATATTCAAGTATTGTAACGGTATTCTCAGTTGGTGCAGTCGAAGACAGGATTGCATTGCGTTATCATCAACGGAAGCAGAATTTATTGCGTTGTCTGAAGCATGTCAAGATGCGAATTGGATTCGTCGTTTACTCAATGATTTCGATCAACGCATTGAAAAACCGACAACAATTTTCGAAGACAATCAAAGTTGTTTGAAATTCATTAAGGAGGAGAAATTGACGTCACGTACCAAACATATTGTTGTTCGAGAGGCATTTGTCAAGGATTACATCGACAATTGTATTGTTACATGCCAATATTGCCCTACGGAAACTATGGTGGCAGATTTGTTGACAAAACCATTGCGGGGCCTCGTGTCAATGTTCTTCGGGATGCATGTGGAGTTAACTGATGATTCAAATGAGGAGGAGTATTGGAAATAAGCATTGAACGCATTCGAATCATTTCATATGTTTCACTGTATTTAACTATTGTAGCTAACTTCACTTGAGTCAATAATATCTTCTTCAAGTGACACAACCTAAAAGAAGCAAAATGAAAAGGTTTTTTAAAATAAAAATTAATCTGGAATCATCCGTGTTTTATTTTCAAGTTTCCAGCTCTGCTTAGTTAAATTCCATTAAATATATTAAAAATATATAAAGTAAATAGCTGGTTAATATTTGTTTCATGTACATATTAGCATATATGATATTATCTTTTTTGATATATATATTTAGTTAATAGTATATTGAGGTAAGATGCGACATTATTGATAATTTTAAATTTATTTGGAGAGAGATTTTAGAATTAAAAAATTAATAAAGCTACCAATATGTAAATCGGATTTTGTTGTTGATTTTGATACTGAAGGGCTAACCAGCGAATCAGTAAGAATCCTTAAAGAATTTGACGAAATTATTTCCTTACAGAATATTTGACATATCGGCCACCGAATCCGTAACAACTGACAAATACAGTATTAAAATTGCAATGTGAATAGGAAAATTTATTATTTTTAAGAAAAGTGTGCTGTGGAAATTTTGATGTGTTCTGACATATCCTTCAGTTTGCCCGTTAATTTTCGCTCTGTTAAGTGACGGCTGAACTGAGCGAAACGTTCTTAAAGATTCGCTGGTCAGTAACAAGCACTTTCTGTATATCGGATTCTTACTTAAAGTTGTTAATGACTCGCTGGTTCCCCCATTAGACTGCGACCGAAACTTGTGATAAATATTTTTTAGTACAAATTTTTGACATTTATTTGAAAAATATTCCCCTACATTCACAAATTTTTATTACGCTGCCCGAATTGTGTAATAATTTTTTGAAGTATTCCCCTTCTGTCATGTTGTTGTTCGATTTTAATGGCAAGCAAACCTTTTATACGCTTCGAATTCGCTTCCGTTTTTATATTATATACTGCAGAGTATGGCTGTATTTGTTAGATCATAGTATAACAGGACGATGGTGCAATAACTCTCGTCAAAAGTTTTGGAAAATATATTACGATATAATTAGGCTTTTATACAGGAAGTGGGAATGTCATGGGTGGTCTCAAATCAGAATTGTAACGAAAACTAAAAGATATTGGAGTCAACCTAGTGCATAGAATTCAACGTTTTAAATCAATCGATCAACTAATTCTATAATATTGTAGATTCAATAATCTGTCAGCCGATAGTGGTAGCTCTCACATTACACGGACAAATCATCTCACTAGAAGAAAATAATTGTCGGCAAGCTGCTGCAGTTGAAAATTATTATATTGCTGCGTTCTTAAAGATTCGCTTGTTATAATTTGAATTAAAATGTATGTAGAAATTAATTATTTAAATTCAAAGTATATTAACCGTCACCGTTACGTTAGGTAAATAAAAATTGACACCACAATATTGTCTGATCATATGAGGCGTTCTCTTGCTATGGTGCTCTCAAGCAATGCAAATCATTGGAACGATAGGTTCGCCGTGCGGCTTTCCCTGCCGTCTTAATTGTCTGCGAAAAAGCTAAATTTCGAGTCGCTCACTTTCTAAAAACAAGGTACTGATTTGTAAGACGTTTTCACTTGTCACGTCAAAAGTTAAAACAAGTAAACATTACGTGCTTAAATATGTATTAGGTGAGTGTAAGGGTGACGTGCTTTTCTACCAAAAGTTTAAAGTTAAACCTTAGAAAGCGACGTTTTTTAATATTTTACTTTCTTTTACTCTAGTAAAATAAAGTATAGTAATCATGAAAATTTTGAATCTTGAGATTTTTAGAGATTTATCTGTTTTGAGGTCGCCTGAGTCCGAAAAAGTGGGTTTCGAAATGGTGTCTGTCTGTCAGTCTGTCAGTCTGTTAGTCTGTCAGTCTGTCAGTCTGTCAGTCTGTCAGTCTGTCAGTCTGTCAGTCTGTCAGTCTGTCAGTCTGTCAGTCTGTCAGTCTGTCAGTCTGTCAGTCTGTCAGTCTGTCAGTCTGTCAGTCTGTCAGTCTGTCAGTCTGTCAGTCTGTCAGTCTGTCAGTCTGTCAGTCTGTCAGTCTGTCAGTCTGTTAGTCTGTCAGTCTGTCAGTCTGTCTGTCAGTCTGTCAGTCTGTCAGTCTGTCAGTCTGTCAGTCTGTCAGTCTGTCAGTCTGTCAGTCTGTCAATCTGTCTGTCAGTCTGTCAGTCTATCTGTCTGTCTGTCAGTCTGTCAGTCTGTGTCGTCTCTACAGCCCAGATGGTTTAACCAATCGAACTGAAACTTCAGATTTAAGCTTTTTTGATAAATTGGGAGGTCCCAGTGAATTTTACTCCAAATCGGCTAACCGGAAGTGGCCACTCCCTTGGGCCAGTAAATTTATTTTGCAAATATCTTAAAAAGTATAAAATTTACAAAAACTACTTAATACAAAATGTTTCCAAAAATTAAAAACATATAAAAATAAAAAATTAAAAATTAAAAAAAAATTAAATTTCGCAAAATGCTCTGTTCGGAAAAGAAAGTCGTGTGTTGGCCCCACCTCCATTTTTTAGTTTTGTTCCAGATGACCAGAAGGGTTGCAATCGTGTCAACCAGCATACTCCTTTTTTACCCTTTTTTTTTTTTTTTTTTTTTCAAAATTATTTTTGTATATTTTGTAAATGTCAATAAATACAGTAAGTCAAGTAAGAGCGTGGTCGGGTTAATTTATAAAAAAATTTATTTGGTGAAACTTTCATATTTATAAATATATTGTACACATTACAAACGATGATGCAATTCGGTTAATATTGTGTCCAGTCACCATCGGCGTCGATAATTGCCTGACATCTCCGAGGCATGCTTTCTACTAATTTGACGGCGTATTCTAGTGGCAACGATCTCCAGATCGCAAGATAGCTGCTTCAAAGTGTGTGTGCGTCTTCCACGAAGTTTCTGTTTAATATATGCCCACACATTTTCAATAGGGTTTGCATCAGGCGACTGCGACGGCCAATCCAATGTAACGATGCCAGATTGAGTCTTCCACTCAGTACAGAGCTTGCTGGGGTGTTTAGGATCGTTGTCCTCTTGCAGAATCCAATCTTCATTTTTGCTGATGAACCAACGTTTGGCAGATGGCAGTAAAGCCTTTTTGTAGATTTTAATCATTTTTTCGGCATTTAGGTTGTCGGTAAAGAGGTACAAAGTGCCGAATCCCTGCTTTGAGAAGCAGCCCCAAAGATGCACCTTTATTCCGTGTTTTACGGTCCGCTGAACAAGCCTATTGGTGGAAGTTGACCAGGCTCGCGTGAGGACACAACGTGCCCATACAGAACATTCATCAGTAAAAATGACATTTTCAAAATCTCTATCGATATTCTCATGCGCCCAAGCGAGTCGCTTTTTCACATGTTTTCCAGTCAACAGAGGCTTCTTCATTGTGTTGCGCCATTTCAGGTCATGAGTACGGAGATGGGTTCGGATAGTTTCGTAGGATATATCTAAACCTTTTGCCTTTAATTTTGCTTGTCCTTGCCGCAGTGTTAAACCAGGATTCCGCGAAAACAGATTCACTATTCTTTTTTCATCTTTTTTGTCCACTTTTCCTATCGAGCCACGTTCTGGTAAATCATCGACATTTTTAGCCACTTTATATCGCTGTACCCACTTATGTACAAATGCCTTCGACTTTCTCATATATTTAGCAGCCGCTGATTGTGACATTTTGGGACCTTTCGGGTGGGTGCAAAGGAACACAGCCTCGTAGCGCGACGCGTATTTAGCACTCATGGCGCTTAACGTGATTCTCTTTCAAAAGATCAACGACAACTGAATCTTTGTTGACAACGCATCAAGGACAAAGCTTCCCTCTATCGGCTCGCAAAGGAATTAGAGCGAAATCTTTCATTACCTGTCGGTAATGACGACCACGCTCTTACTTGACTGACTGTATGTTGTAAAAGAATGAATGGTAAAAATATTTTCTGTTTGTTTTATCGAGCTAGACAAAACGCCCAAAATTGATGGCTCTTGACCACAAACAATACACCCTTAACTATACCCCCTTTTTTGAAGTTTACATCAAATTTAAAAAAATTCACCACATTTTGAACTAATTTGATAGGAAAATTGATTGGATTTTGTAAATGTCGCCATAGTTAGTTTTATAGGTAAATGACACATTTCTTATGATCGTTATCACGCATCACAACAAAAACAATAGACATTGAGTACTTTATCATTATACAAATATACACATCTTAATCAAAATGATAATTTATTATCACAAAAAATTTAAGACTCAAACAATTTAAAGAATTCCATATCTAATTGACTTTTATTACTACAAATAATTTTGTGTTGTTTGTAAGTATATCGTTTTCAAGCTACATTGATATACTCGCACGTTACATTAAAACGCAGCGCAAAAATTTTTGTATAAAACCGCGAACAAGCCATCCGCAATTTGTATGTGTTTACAGAATTTATATACATACTGATATATACATTATTAATTCGTTTAACAGGCAGGCAATCAGGCAGACATGCCACTGTAGTATACTGTACATATTAAACTCATTTCTAAAGGCATTCCTCGTTTTTATAAATGTACAAAGAATTTTTTTTTTCGACTAAATATGAGATAAATGATGTCAGCTTTGTTTCTTGACAGATTACTTATCATGATTATTATAATTAATCTAAAATATTTATAAAACATAACAAAAAAACAAAGCATTCAACAAACATTACGCCAATCAAACTATGTACATATATACTTCATTAAACAGAGAAGTCTGTCTGCAGCATAAATTATGGATAAAATATTAGGTTTTATTGTAGCTACTGTATACGAAATTTTTGCAAAGTCATGATTATTTTGGCTAGCACTCGCATACAAACAAACATGTACATATTTAGGTTGTGTAGTGCCTAATTAATCGACGTTCCGTTTTTGTGAGGTTTAAGTGATTTCAACAGTTATAATAAGATAGTTAATTAATTTTTCGAAGCAGCAACTGTGTACGTTTTGACGAAGGAATTGATGTTTTCTATGACAGTTTTTCAATTTGCATGGGAACAATTTTTATTTAATTTTTTAAATTTTGAAGTGCAGGAAGATTTATGTTGTTATCTTCAAACTTCAAGATTGGGTTCTGTCTCCGAACAATTATTTATGTATCTCCATTTATCCATATAGTATATATTCACAAAATATATGTAAAGAGTTGGGATTTCCGTTTTATTATGTACTTATTGAAATGTTCCACTTTAGTCGATTTTATGTGCTTCAAAATCTTTAATAACATTACAAGATTAACGGTTATCTTTGTTTTTTGTCTAAATTTATGACCCATTATCATTTGCCTACCACCACACAATTATTATGACAAAAAATAAGAAAACTACTATAATAAAATTTCTTTGGCGCCTTACGGTTGTAAAAAAAAATAAATTCTCGCATTGTTGACTCATATTAAGATGATAGACTCTATTGTTGTTTGAATACGTTTGGAATTTGGTTTGTATGAAACACACATGTTAGTTGCGATTACAACTTATTGTAATTTTCTTTATTTAACCCATTCAGCAAAGAGCAAACTTTTCTTTTATTTACATTTTCAATTTTCAATATGCATGAAATCATTAATTTTGATCTTCCTGTTTACACTAAATTCGAAGATGTAAAATTTCTTATAAAATAAAATTAGCGTGATTTTAGCGGAATTTTCAAAGGTTTTTGACACCAAAAATCTGTGCAATTTCATTGTATTAATTTTCACCTCAGTCGCGTTTAATGTGTTACCAGAATTCTGAAAGAATTGAGAGAGAATACGAAATTGTCGAATTTTAAATTATAATTTGTCATTCTGGTTGTCTGAAAACCTGTATTAGAAATGTCTGTTAACATATTCTATTGTAACTTTAGTCAGTTGGAAAACATTTAAAACTCAAAACCTTTTAATACCATTAAAAATTCAACAATCTACTGAATATCTCCTAGTTTAAGGGCAGCTTGCTCGAGTTAGGATTTAAATCCAAGGATTTTAAAAGTTAAAAATATTTCAAATGGTTAATAGAAAAAGAGGCGGTTCTATTTGTCATTTGAATGAGAGTTTTTGAATGAGAATTTTTCGGGTTCAGCCCAACTGTGCCAACCTCTACTTCAACAAAACTCATTTTTTTGCATAGAGTACTACTTAAAGGAGTATAGTTAAATCGGATTTACTAAACCACTTTTGTCTAGGGTATTATTCCACATACGCACAAAACAGCTTTACAGTTCGCTAAAAATCAAATGAGAAAATAACATGTTTGCAAACTTGTGTATTTCCGGAAATGGAAGATAGAGAACCAATGTGAATCTCAAGCTTTTTGTGATGATGGAGAGCGTTAATTGGCGGTAATTTGTTTTACAGTTCGACTTTCTAAGGGTCAATAATGCCAATCATTTCACCATCAATTTTTCAATCACGTTTTCTTAGTTCCTCCTTTTTTTATCTAGAAATAAAAGTCTTCAAAATAGCTTAGACCTTGTCGCCTATTGACTTAACGGCTTTTATCTGTAACGGACAGAATAAGAGCAGTTGAGTCAATAGGCGACAAGGCCTAAGCTATTTTTCCAATGAAGTTTGCGATGTCGCTGCACTAGCGTAGAAGACTAAACTGTTCCTCTCCACCTAATCCTAATAGTTTTAGCTTTAAAGATTTTTCTAGCATAGATAATTCCAGATTTTACTTAGTTTGTAACTCGGCTCCTTGTGATGATATTTTTTGCTTTAGTTCTGCAATCAGCCAAATAAAATTTTTCAACCCGTATATTAGTTTGGTCTTTGATAGTTGCGTTCTGCTTAAAAAGGTTATTTTCAAAGCGAAATCTCCTCCTTGGTTGCCTCAAGAAATTTCGAATGCCATTATTATTAGAGTTAGTAAAACCCTCCGAATTTTAAACGTAATTTTTTCAAGGGCGAGCTAGACTCTTCCCTTCCTCTCAGGGTAGTTTAGCTTGCGAGATAGTTGCTAAAAATCAAATTCAACCGCATCTAAATAGCAATAGTTACGGGTGTAAAGTTTGTCCTAAAAGTAAACATTTGTCCTAAAAATTGATTTTCCTGTGAATGTAACTATTAGTAAGAATAATATATCTCTCGTTACTATGAATTTTTACGAAAAAAAAAAATTATTTTACTTATGTAATTTAAATTTACAAAACAACTTCTAAATAAACTTAAGTCTTAATTTAAATTGTCCAAAAAAAAATTTAGCAAAATCAAAGTTTATTAGAAAAGTGATATATAAAAAATACAAGTTTTACAGACAGTCGGAGAACCCCTACATCCTAAAACAATGATAAAGACGTCATTAAGGATAGTGGGCGATCACACAACCTATAAAAATAACACTTTCAAAAATCTAGAAGACATATGAATTAGACAGACGTATTGCTTTTCAATTTGTAAATTCGTATAAAGAAATTAAGTATTATGTAAGTTAGTATAAAGTTGGATATTAAAAAATGTCTCCGCCTGGCCCAAAGACCGTACCCAAGTGGACATATAAGTTTCAGGTTAGGCGGCGGTCTCCTCTATCTAAGAGATATTACAACTTTCAAAAATCTAGAAGATAAGTTACTTAGGACAGAAGTGTTGCGCCCCTATATGTAATTCGTTTAAAGTCTGATAATAAAAAAATTCTGAATCTGGCCCAAAGATCGTACCCAAGTGGACATACATTACTAAGTGTAGAGGTCAATCCCCTCTATCTCAGAAATATTACAACTTTCAGAAATCTAGAAGATAAGTGACTTAGGACAGATGTGTTGCGTCCCTATATGTGAGATTGTATAAAGTGTGATATTAAAAAAAATTCTCAATCTGGCCCAAAGATCGTACCCAAGTGGACATACATTACTAAGTGTAGAGGGCAATCCCATCTATCTCAGAAATATCACAACTTTCAAAAATCTAGAAGATAAGTGACTTATGACATACGTTATTTATCAATATATCTAAGTTCGCATTAGTTTTATATTAAAAATATTCTCAATCTGGCCCAAAGATCGTATCCAAGTGGACATACATGAGCAAGGTTAGAGGCCAATCCTCTCAACTCAGAAATATTACAACTTTCAAAAATCTAGAAGGTACGTGACTTAGGACAGACGTGCTGCGTCCCTATATGTATGGCCCAAAGATCGTACGCAAGTGGACATACTTCACTAAGAGTAGGGTGCAATCTCCTCTATCTCAGAAATATTACAACTTTCAAAAATCTGGAAGATAATTGACATAGGCAGACTTGTTGCTTCCCTATATGGAAGTTCGTATAAAGTCATACATTAAAAAAATTCTAAATCTGGCAAAGATCGCATTCAATTGAACATACGTCACTAAGAGTAGAGGGCAGTCCCTTCTATCTCAGAAATATTACAACTTTCCAAAATCTACAAGATAAGTGACTTAGGGCAGACGTATTGCGCCCCTATATGTAAGATCGTATAAAGTTGGATATTAAAAAAAATTCTCAATCTGGCCTAATGATTGTACCCAAGTGGACATAAATGACCAAGGCTAGAAGACTGTGGCGGTTCACGCACGGGTGCATGCGTTCGCCGTCACACACGTCAAAACAACGCGCCCATTCGAACGTATACATTCAGGTATACCAACCGCGCAACACAACAAAATACAAACAGATAAACGAAAACGAAACAACAAAAAGACAACACACAACAAGACAGTCTCATCTCGGATTTCATATTGAGCGCACGCGCGCTCATCTAATAAATAACATCAAACGTATAACACAAGATGGTGGTGAAATAAATTAAATTACGTGTACAACATTCATATAAAATTAAAGAAATAAAATTTGTGTAAATAAATTAATAAATTAAAAAACATTTACTTAAAATAAAATAAAATATTTTGAATTAAATAAATTGTGTACAAATAAATAAATTGTGCACGCTAAGAGGCAATCCCCTCTGTGTAATTACTTTTAGGTACAAAGTAATTACTTTTGTTGTACCTTTGATTGTACTCAAAAATACAGGTGGTAATTATCGTTGGCGACTAATTACGCTCGGTTTTCTTGTAAGTATATACACGGTAAGTATATTTTTCAAAGATTATATATGGTAAGTATAATCGGGAATTATAGGCAAAATAATTTATTGACTTGATTATCGATTATTGATTGAAGGGCCATGTGGCCGATAAGCCACCTCGCACCGCGACCTAAATATCTATTGTGCTGGATTTATTCACTTTAATTTTATTTCACATAAATTTATTCTGTTTTATTTAGGTTAGGTAATGTTTTCTGATGCTTACAGAACAAAAACGTTGTTTAGAATGACAATTTATATAATGCAATGATTTTACGGAAAAATTCCCAAAATTATATAAAGTGCATCTGGTGACAGATATTGTAAACTTATTTGAACAATATACAATTTTAGTACAAGTTTTGAACGTGTAACATCATACCTAATATAATATTCCACGGCTTGTACCCAAACTGGAACTGTCAAAACAATAGGTAAACAAATTAAATTGGTGGTGGTAAGTTAAATGACTATATATAACTAAATTTAAACTAACTATTATTTTACAATTTCAGCTAACAAATTATAGGAACAGAAGAAGCGTCTGATGTACAATTAATTCAGATAAGTATATAAATGGAAATTACATATCCGATCAAACGATTCTTTGTGTGTTCTCTTTTAATTTTAGGTTACAATCCTGGATGTCAACATTACATTGGAATTTATAAATTGTAATGCAACAATTTTACTGCTGTTGATCAATTGACCGCCGGTGATTGAATAAATTCGAAAACGACAGCCGCAATACATATATGGTTTATGCTCCTTTTTCCAGAATTAAACACCCTCTATCTCAGAAACATTACAACTTTCAAAAATTTAAAAGATAAGTGACTTATGACAGACGTTATGTATCAATATATCTAAGTTTGTATATAGTTTGATATTAAAAAAATTCTAAATCTGGCCCAAAGATAGTACCCAAGAGATATACTTCACAAAGGGTAGAGGGCAATCCCCTCTACCTCAGAAATATTACAACTTTTCAAAATCTAGAAATAAGTGACTTAGGACAGACGTGTTGCTTCCCTATATGTAAGTTCTATTTCAAATCTATTCTAATTTTAATAAAGTTGGATATTCAAAAATTCTCAATCTGGCCCAAAGATCGTACCCAAGTGAACATACTTCACTAAGGATAGGTCTTTATGCCAGGCGGAGACATTTTAATAATTATAACATTTTAATATCCAACTTTATGCTAACTTACATATCACTTAATTTCTTTATATGAATTTCCATACACATATAGGGAAGCAAAACGTCTGCTTAAGTCATACATATGTCTTCTAGATTTTTGAAAGTGTTATTTTCCTAGGTAGTGAGATCGCTCACTATCCTTAATGACATCTTTATTATTGTTTTAGGATAGAGGAGTTCTCCGACTATCTGTAAAACTTGTGTCCACTAAGTTACGATCTTTTCCGCCAGATTGAGTAATTTTTATATTTCACTTTTCTAATAAACTTTGATTTTGCTAAATTGTTTTTTTGGACAATTTAAATTAAGACTTAAGTTTGTTTAGAAGTTTTTTTGTAAATTTAAATTACATACATAACGAGTGATTTATTATTCTTACTAATACATTCATAGGAAAATCAATTTTTAGGGCAAATGTTAAATTTTAGGACAAACTTCACACATTTGCGCAGTCGCGTCAAGTTGGCCTAAATTTTGATTTTGTAATTTTAGGACAAATTTAGAATAAACGTCATGCGAATCAATAGTTTAGTTAGTTTCTTCCATTCTGGATTTAGAAAATTTCATAGCACTTCTACTGCGTCATTAAATGTATGTGATGACGATATTAGGCGTAATATAAATAATAGGGAATTGGTTTCTTAAACTTTGTTAGATTTTCGGTTTCCGCTGTCAAATTGATTCTTAACTATCCGTCTACCTGTAATTTTCTGCGTTCCTCAGGGTTCAGTCCTATGTCCTCTATTATTTTCTATGTACATTAATAACACAGGATCCCCTATTCCCCATTGTTAATTTCACATTTTCACTGATGACGTCCAAATTTATAGAAATAGTCATATAGATCAAATGAAGACTTAAGTAATATCGTTAGTTGGTCAGTCTCTAATAGGCTCATTTTAAATGCGAATAAATCTCAGTCGATTATAATTTATAAATAATCGTTAGATACCTTGTCCTTTCCCACTTAAATAATCAAATACTGTTAGAGATTTAGGCTTAGTTATTAATACAACTCTTACTTGAGATGACCATTTAATCAGTAATAGTAAGAGGATTTTTGGCATGCTCAGTTGTTTGTATAAAGTAGTAGGATTTTCTATTGCAGAGTTGCAGAGTAGAGGTCTATGGAACTGTAAATTATAAAAATAACAGCTTCCTCACAAAATCAGGGCTGTTGTTATTCACGCTAACGTTTGGCAATAGGGAAATATCCAAAAAATCAATGACATTCGATCAATTAAAAATGTGAAACTTAGAATTGAATCAGTGAGGAAAAAGTCACTGCTGATACTCAATGATACAGTGGGCATGTGGCAGGATGCGTCACATGCGCTGGTAACTACCTTATGAGCACGTGCACACTAGATAGGAACTCGGTAGAAAAATGCATTAATTGCAAGGAGCAATATTCAGTAAATTATCGTGAATGTAAAGTGGCTATAAAACTGCAAAATAAAAGGAATCATGCAAGAAAATTGAAATAAACGGAAGAGACCCTGTTGCAACCAATCAACAGATAAATCAGGGATCATATAACCTGCGAGAGAACGAGAGAAAGAGTTTTATGCACAAGTGACTCAAGGTCAAGAAACGAAAAAAAAAGATAACAATGACGGCCAAATTTTAAGAGATGCTCTAAATAAAAAACTTGATCAGTAGTCTGAGATAAATAAACTGATTTTTGATCAATTGAAAAACTTGGCATCGTCGGTATCTGATGCGGCTAGAAAATAAAGAATAAATTTACAAACACAAAAAATTCGCATATGCTTAATCTCCGAAACTCATTTCACTAAGTCCTCATAAGCCAAAATAAATGGTTACAGGCGAGCAATCGGCAGATCTGTAATGAATAACAGGAGAAAACAATGAAGAGTTTACGTCGGGATCACTTTCCTGTTATTATGACAGTCAGTGAAACAATAATTAAAAAAGAAATCCCTGCAAAACTCTCTAATAAGAATACTAATTGGAACGTTTTTCGTTAACTGTTAGAGCAAAACATCGACCTTCAATTACCAATAAGAAACACCATAAACGTCGAAGAGGAAATAGAAAGGCTAATATAAAATATAAAACTGGCTGAGTGGTAAAGTACATTCGGATATGTAAATAGCAACAGTAATACAAATTATCCAGTTGAAGTAAAAGAGCTTGTCGCAAAGAAACGAAAAGCACGTAAGGCTTGGTAAATAAATCGAAATACAGAAAATAAAACTGTGCTCAATAACCTATGTAAAAAACTGAAATCTCTCATCAGAACAGTTAAGAATGAAACAATGAGCCAAAAAGACTTTGAATACTCATTATGGAAAGTAACGGAAGTACTGAAGAGACCAACAATTTCGACGGCACATATCAGAAACAAAAAGCAAAATCTAGACAAACTGCTTATGAAAATGTCAATCAAATGGACAGATCTGATGAACTTGAAATATAAACTGTAACGTTACATGAGCTAAAAGAGGAAATTAAAAATCTAAAAATAATTAAAGATGTTTTTAGACTATGTTACAAGGCAGTGGAAGGTGGCAGAGGTAATCATAATCTTAAAGGCAAACGAAATATGTAACGATAAACGGTCATTCAGATCTATAACCTTACTTCCAACCATATCGAAGAAATTTGAAAAACTGCTCCTGAGAAGAATAAAAACCATACTGGTAGATAGAAATCTTATTTCTGCCCATCGGTTTGGTTTCAGAGAAAACTACTCGTCTGTATGGTAGACCAACTTCATAGAATCACAGATATTATAGAAAGTACACTGGGAACGAAAACGCTATGTTCAAGCGTTTTCTGGATGTAGTGCAAGCATTTGATCGAATTTGCCTTAGAGGATTGGAGTATAAGCTAAAGCGGGAAACATCGATTTAAAACAGTCAACAACTGGATGAAAAAATGGGGAACCAAACTCACCAAGCAACAAATTGCTTCTGGCAAAGACGCTAGTTGCTAAGTTGAAATGGAAAGAACATGCCAAAAAGAAAAAGTAGGAGCTGAACATGAATTATAGGAAAATATACTGGCTCATAGGTAGACACTTTAAATCAATACATAATAAATTGCTTCGGTACCGGCAAATTTTAAAATTAGTATATGGACGTGCGGTATATAGCTTTGCTTTGGCCCGTGGTACATTAGAGAATTAGAAATGAAGACCTCGACCGAGACTTAAAGAGAGAATACATCGATGTATTATGCTCATAAGCATGATTCACGTCTCCGATAGCATCAAAACGTACAGGTCGTATGCCGGACAGACTGATGGCAATAAGGCGTCTGCAAAGAATCAAGCCAATAGACCTAACGAATAGGATTTAAAAACTACACCACTGTAGCTAATATTTATTTATACACATAAATAGTTTTAATTTTTGGGACTAGCCTTTGGGCTAAAGTTATACTATAAATGATTTATATGGAATAAATAATAAAAAAAAACTTCTAGTAGTAAGAATTTCTAATGGATTATAGGTTTAGTGTTAGCAAAATACTAACATATCGCTTGATAAACCTCACTTCTATTAAATAAAGTATTTTGGCAGAAATTTGTACTCCTGCACTAACAAAACTGATCGATTTTATATAATTCATTTTTGACAAATGCCGTTTTGTTTTAAATATGACTTTGGCAAGAATTAATGGTCGAAATCATTCAAGAAGCACTTTTCGATTATAGTTTAAAATTAACTAAAATTTAGTTATTTTGGTTGAATTCACTACTCAAAATTAAGTTCACAAAGACAATAATTTTCGATTTTCCCAAACCTAAACTCGCATGAGTAGTGTACCTCATATTACCCTATATGCTATAATAATATAAAATTCCTTTTTCAAAATTTCTACGTTACGCATATATACATTTCGAGCTATTTCCACATATACTCGTCATATGTGAATATTAATCAAAACTGACATGTATTATCGCGATGATTACTTGATGATGATGGTTATGATTACCATTAGGAGACGTGTAAATCTAAATACAGCTTACACACACACATTCCTAATTAAAATTAATTAGAAAATATCACACTTCATGGTGAAAAGTGCGAGAGCGAGGAACAATATGTATGTATGTTTATGGGGGATGGGGCTGGATAATTAATAATTTAGTTGTACGAGTATACGTAATTTCCCTTCTTCTTTATTGTTTTAAAAACAAACTCATAAATTATGCATAAATTATGATGGTATAATTTTTGTAGTTTATGATTTTAAATTACAGCGCGCGCACACCACCGCGCTCGTTTTGTCCTTTATTGTTTTTAATTAATTCTAATGACATGAATATGCTGATAAGGAAAATTTATATAGTTCGATGCCAATATGGAAATGGGAATACACAAATATATAATTATTGATGGATTTGTGGACTTATGCGATTCTATATTATGTATTAAAGGGCGAGCTATTCAGCCTCATGCGTGATAATGTTACATTTAAAAATAAACTGCGGCGCCACAATCAAGGAATAACCCTCCACGCTCCGCCCCCATAATTATCACAAGATTACACTTTGCTAGTACTTTATACAAGAAATCACTTTAGTATTAAGTGTTCTCTGATGTATATCTCAGAATTTATGTCCCCAAAAGTAATTTAAACCTCATTATTTACTACTTGGGTTTGGGGATGGGATGTTTCCGTGCCCTGTTTCACCATCTCTATATATCGTATAAGTTTTATTGCGTGATTAAAGGAAGTAGTTTTTAATTTATCAAAACAAATAAAAAAAATAATTGATGTAACATTAGAACAAAATATGGGGCACACATATTGGAGGGGACAACAATTTTTTCAAGAGTATTTCAACATTCTAAACATAAATATTAGAGATCCATCTTCGCGTATACGAACAAAAAAAAAATCCATTAATTTAAAATCAATGCCATCAGAATTTGAACTTATTTTTATTATTCTATATCCGTTTATCTCACTTCTTTAGATATATTATTGTACATGTAAGTATGTATAAGACGCTTATGTCATCTCAAGCAAAAATATTCAATGTCAATTAAACTGTCATCACCCAAGCAATAATCACAGTAATAAATTATCAATCTCGAGGAAACAGATTTGTTGTGACAAAAAGAAAAGAAAAATTCCGAGGGATGTGTCGACTCCTTTCCCGGAAAAACAGAATATAAAATTTTGTTTTCTTTAAAAAAACAACAACAACAACAACAACACCATGATGTGATCAACTCTCGTCAAATAATCAATTTTTTAGTTGTTGCTGTATTTCAATCAATTTCCGAAAAAAAACCTTATTGGATGGGTGCGCCATATAGAAGGCGGATGGTAATCGATTTGAAAGCAGTGTGCAAGATATGTTTATCGAATATCGGTGATTGATAGATTAGGGCGGATATTTCAGAGTTCAGGGCGATTTTTAATTATAACCTAAGCATTTTGGTGCAGATAAGTGATTGATTGTGTAAATCCAAAGCAAAAAATTTGATTTTTAATGCAACTTTAATCCTCCCTTTGATCTACAGTTGCTCGGAAGAAATAAATTTGAATTGTCATAGAAAAGCAATTGGTTAGTTAATATCAATAAATAATTTAGTTCAAATAAGGTTAACTTTGAAGATCAGTTTAACTTGTACTAGTTAATTTAATAAAATATTTGGAATTTGAGGTCATCAACTACACATAAAATGTACCAAAATCAAAAGTTTACATTTGTGAAAAAATTGGAACACTGGCCTCCTGGCTCTTTATCACTTTTAATGTTTTTTTTTTTTTTTTTTGAAGACATCAAATAAACAGAATAAGTGTGGCAGATGTTTTTCGAGATTTCCTTATGCTATTCAACATCATTAACAACAAACAAAACAAACATTAAAGTTGTTCTTGATTTTATTCATTTTGTGCAAACAGCGGCATTAACAACAATTAAAAGAGAAACCAAAAAGATAAAGGAATAAGAGGTAACGACGAAATATTTGTACTTAACCTATAAAAACATCGAGATTCAAAACGAATTAGGAGGAAAACAAAAGATGTTTACGATATGAGCCATCGTATGAATAAGAATGAAGAAAAATGTATGAGGAGAGCACAATATACATATGTACAATCTAAATGTTGTCGTTTATTGATTTTGATTGATCAATATGGTTCGGCCGGCCAGAGGTAAAAAAAAAATAATCATCAGATAAAACACGACTTTCTCTTACAAACGGATAATTTTGAGAAGCTTATCAAAACAATTTTTTATTAATTTTTTTAGCATTTTGTTCTTACAGTTTTTCTATCGCCCATGGAAGCCGAAACTTTCTTTTACTAGCCAATTTTCATTAAAATTCACTCCGTGACTTCCGACAAAATATCTTTGCTGTAGAGAGGCTACAGACAGACAGTCAGATAGACCGATAGACATAACTTCGAAACGCAATATTTTGGGCTCAATGAGGGCCACAATTAAAAGTTACTAACATAAGAGAAAGTAAAAAATTGAGGTGTGGCTCAACAACTAACATTAAAAAACGTAAAAACCCCAGTTGTACAGAGTGTGATCAATGTAGAAATTTTTATTTTAGATGGTACGCTAAAAACATGAAACAGAAGTATAAAGTAAAACAAATGAAATCTTCGGTTTTTTAAATGCTTTTTGATAATGTTAAATTCTTTCGATTTCCAAAAAACAGTCGATTTTGTTATTTGCCAAAAAATATGAAAAAATAAACTAAATTGATTTATTTGTAGGTGTATTGGTGAAAAAATAACAAATAAAAAAGCTAGGTTATGTTTACTCATTTTACAGGATTTTACATATTGAATTGTGAAATCTTTACCGTAAAAAGATAAAAAATGTTAATTTAGATTAAAACGCAACTATTCGCATCAAAATATAACCACAAATGATTTATGAAAATAGCGTACATTTCTATGTATTTGTGAAATTTTGATAAAATCAACCAAATTGTGACGGAAGTATTCGACATAAGATAAAATTACAATATTCGCATTGTTTTCGTTCTTTTCGGGTTTTCCTCTTCGTGTTCAAAACAATTAAACGGAAATTAACGAAATTAGAACAAATACAACGAATTACGATTAGTGAGGGCGGCCATATCTCCCAACCAAATCACAATTTTTTCTCAAGAATTTACAACAACACAAGTATAATATTCAACGAAGAGGAGGAAAAACTACTTGAGATGGGGTTGAAATATAATTTAACACCAAAACAAACAAAACAAGAACATAAAATGCAAATGTTACAAATAGAAACTGTTATCTCGCAAACCGAAGAAAAAGATCAAAATAGCGTCAGGACATCGATTTTGGTCGCAAAATGAGGACTGAGAATTTTGTATATGCACGCGTATAATATATTGTACATTTTCCTATTGTGTGCCGTCAAATATTTTTATTGTATTAGTATGTTTTCTCATGATGGTAAGTACAGGGATCGGAAAACCTTAAGATTTCGTTACGTTATTGGAAAAAATTCCCAATTTTTTTTTGATTACGTTATAACGTTATTTAACCTTAAATCATGTGAAACGTTGCGTTATATAACGTTATTTAGCATTAAATAATGTTTTTAACGTTATAGAACAAATAACGTTATCTAAAGTTCAATATATTTTTAACCTTTTCTTTAATAAGGTTTTAACACTGTCACTAACGACCAGTCAAAATGAAGATTCAAGGATGAGGAAATAAATTTAATTCAATAAATGTATAATCCGTAATTTTGACCGATCGGCAGTTCCAGTGTTAAATAATGCTACCAGGAATTAAAAATATATCGAAATTTAGCAAAATAAGAGTGAATAAAAATGTATTATTTGATTTCGTGTATTTTTCGATCACATTTAATAGTTTCAAATTTATTAATTTATTCGTGCATTTTTTATTTGGTTTTCTTTTACAATGCATATGCAGTTAAAATATAGTTGATAATTGTATAATTTGGTGTCACCGAAATTATTATTATATTTTTAATTAGCTATTGACAATCTATGTATGTACATATATTTATCTGATTCATGTGTTGGTCAGGTGGATATACGCGACCCATGAGAAAGTAACAAAAACATTTTTTATAACGTTATTTTATTTGGTTATTTCTAAATTTTATAAAGTTATCTGCTACGGTTACGTTATAACATAACGTAAACGGTTTTGGTTACGTTTTCTTGAAAAACTTCGCAATTTTAGCGTTTTTTAACGTTATTTGGGTAACGTTATATAACGTTATCCGTCCCTGGGTAAGTATCAAAAATAAGCTAAGCGGGTGAAATCGGTTCAACTTTTTGTTGCTTCCGCTCACCTTGAGTTATTTTTCCCTATCTTCTAACATGAGGAATTCATGTTTTTCTATCTAGTGTTGTTGTAACCGAGATATTCGTTTTAATTCGTTAACAGAAATCCAAAACAATATACAATGGAATCAAAAAAATTGCTCGTGATCTTCAATTTAAAAAACAAAAAGCAACTTGAATAAATGGTTTTTAATTTATACCTTCTTCGTCGGCCACATTCATAATATTTTTAACTTTTTTTTTGGAATTTGTTGGTTTTTTTTTTGAGTCATGTGAGAATAAACATTTGAAAAATAAAAAAAAAATTCAGTGGCATCTCATGCACACGAAAGGAAGTTTGTACATATTTTTATTTCCAGTAATTTTCTGCAAAATTTAAAACTAATCAAATTGTTAATTGAATAATGATTTAAATACAAATAAATATTAGCTAAAAATGGAAAATAAGTCAGAAAAATATTTATAAACTATAATTTTATTAATAATTTTAAATGATAAAAAATCACACGACGGACAAATAATTTATTCGGACGAGACTTACGTGCACACCACACATCATTACGGAAAACGGTGGTGCGATGTTAGCAAAAAAAGTGAGTATATTTTAAAATATTTCTGTTTTACATTTCATTAATATATTGTCGTATACTTATAAATCTATTGCATCCAATGTCAAAAGGCCAGCGATACATAATCCTACATGCTGGTTCATAGAAGGGATTTGTTTCAGGCGCATTTTTATGTTTTAAACCAGGAAACAAAACTGGTGACTACCATGATGACATAAACAACCAAATTCAAATGCGAGGAAGCAGGAAATGAAAAACTGTCTAGACAAGAACGGCATTTCAATCTAGAAAAAATGCTAAAATTAGAGCTATATCAGTTAATTAAAGCCAACAAAGACCGATTCACTGAATATAAGCTCGATCAAATTATGGCACAACATTGTTACCGTGTACTAAGGTAATGTTAATAATAATAACTTCCTTAACTCCATAAAATTTAATTCTTTTTTTTATATATAGATTACCACCGAACATTATGCAATACAAGATCATTTCTTTATAAATTTCGAAAGTGGCATAATATTACGTTACATGTCAAGCAAGCACCTCCACTCTAAAACGCAAATATATCGAACCATCGGGAAACGTCTCGAAACTTCTTGGAAAAAAAATTCCAACACCGAAAAATTCCGAAAATATGAAGATAATTCTTAAATAATCTATTAATGTATTTATACTATGACTATAGTGAGGATCTTCCAGAACGGACTGAAAATTGGGTTGAATTGAAATCATAAGTAACCAAAGAGTTACTAAATATCCCGTTAAAAACCAAAATAGAAATTGATGAAGGAATTCAAAATTTAACGTAAGTGTTAAATTAAGTTGTAATCAATGCCGTACTTGGTACCTTTACTCGTCGAAATACTCCTAAACAGCCTCAGAATATACAGCAGCTCCTATAATGATAAATAGACACTACGAAGGCAGTGGTAACGTTAACGATCACCCACATTTAAATGAAAATTAAATAACGTTACCAAAAATTTGAAAACAACTTTATTAAAAGAATGTGACGAAGAATCGAAAACTATCTCAATGCACTCAGAAGGGCAGAAACAACAGAGTATTCTGGGAAAGATACAAGTGAAAGGCCTAACGGGAACAAATGAAGCCACCATATTTGCACGGATAAAGCATAATTTACACTAATTGTGCGATGTAAAACGAATTATTAAGGATCAGATAATTAAAGAAAAAAAAGTCTAGGACATGACCTGATAACTAAATGTATCAAAATAACTTAAATTTTAAATGCTTTTGAAAACCGGCTACTTTCTTTTTTGAGATCTGGGAAATTTCGGCTTTTATAAATACAATTTATTGACATAACCTTTGTTAGTTCTTATCTGGCCCTTACTCGTTTTGTAGTTTTGCTGATTGTACCTGTTACTGTTTCGAAATGCAGATCACGATGTATGTTTATGTTACGTACCCAAGGTGAATTTACCATTGTTCTTAGAATTCCCAACTCCATTCATTGCAACTTTATTTAGTTGGTAGAGGCGAATTTGGCATTTGTCCTCAACAGTCTATGCTTTTTGTCGCCCCATACATTTTCAGGTAGTTAGTGTTACGCTATGGTTAATAAAAGTGTTTTCTAAATTTTATATAGCTTTTATTTGAATAATGCAAAAAAATTAAAATACAAAAATGGTAGGCTCATTTCTAAAAAACAAATGAAGTTGTGAACTGTGAATTAACAGTTATTTTATAACCTTCAAAGCCCACATACTTATACAAAACGCATCCTCCAAACGCTTCAATTTCGATGCATTTTGAAAAGCTTATTAGCCAGAATAAATTAAATAAAAATAAACTCAATGAAATTCAATGGTAGAATGGTATACAGTGCTATATTTACTACAATATGACAGTTTCATTGATTGTATTACTTTTATTTAATTTGTCCTGAGTGCTATTCTGTAGAGTTTGTACGGTATAAAAAGAAACCATACGGCAAATTTTGTGAAACTATTTATCTTTGATGAATGAAATGTGGAACGTGAACTACCTCTATTTAAGACAAAATTAACAATTTTCAGCTTCTACCAACCTTAAAAGTGGTGAGTCCAAAACAAAATGTCTGATCTCTGGTTATATATTACGGTGATGGTGTTTCAAGTTCTTTAGATCCCCATCATAATAGTTTCCGTCCACTGCTAAAGTCTAAATACCTTGCAGATGCTTAGAAGCTGAATTTGCGGGTTTGCATGCCCGATATCCTGAATAGGTATTAGGGATGTTCGCCAGTGGAGGAGTACGAAACAGACCTGGGTAGCGATTTTGGTCGCAATTTGAGGATTGAGTTGAGAATTACCGGAAGGCAATAGTATTGGTAAATTGTATTGGTGTAATGGTGTCCAAAGAATAGAGAAAACAGAGAATAAACATTTGAAATATTAAAAAAAACAATTCAGTGTCATCTCATGCGTACGAAAGGTTGTACATATTTTTATTTCCAGTAATTTTCTGCAAAATTTAAAACTAATAGAATTGTTACTTGAATAATGATTTAAAGATAAATAAATATTAATTAAAAAAGGCAAATAAGCCAGAAAAATATTTATAAACTATAATTTTATTAATAATTTTAAGTTAGAAAAATTACACGACGTGCATACTCCATTTCCTGCGCTTGGATTAACACTAAAACTTAAAATCACTAATTTACTTCTTTCATTTTTCACATTATCCCTCTTATCCCATGTTAAACAAAAAAAACTTTTGCCATGTTATATTAAACAATAAACTAAAAAATACGCACATTTGACAGTGTCTAATGGGCGTTTTTATAAGTTTTTTGTTTAACATGAATAACATAACATGATGCAAATAAGAGAGATAAAATGACACGAAAAAGAGGGATATAAAATATAATGTGGAAAATACAAGAAGTAAATTAGTTATTTTGGCTTAGTGTTAATTCAAGCACAGGAAAGGGTGGATGTACGTCGTGTAATTTTTCATCATTTAAAATTATTAATAAAATTATAGTTAATAAATATTTTGCTGACTTATTTTCCATTTTTAGTTAAAATTTATTTATCTTTGAATCATTCTTCAATTAACAATTTTATTAGTTTTAAATTTTGCTGAAAATTACTGGAAATAAAAATATGAACAACATTCCTTTCGTGCGCATGAGATAACACTGAATTTTTATTTTTTATTTTTCAAATGTTTATTCTCATTTCTCACATAAAAAAAAAAAAGTTAAAAATATTATAAATGTGGTCGACGAAGAATGTATAAATTAAAAACCATTTATTTATGCTGCTTTTTTTTTTATATACAACAACAATATATAGAAAAACATGAATTCCTCATGTTAGAAGATAGGGAAAAATAACTCAAGGCGAGCGGAAGCAACAAAAAGTTGAACCGATTTTAAAGGCTTAGCTTATTTTTGATACTTACCATCATGAGAAAACACACTAATACAATAAAAATATTTGACGGCACACAATAGAGAAATGTGTATTATACTCCGTGTACATATACAAAATTCTCAATCCTAAATCCTCATTTTGCGACCAAAATCGATACCCTGAAAACTTTCAAGAGAAGTCATTCTTATGATCTTAAACGCGACATTTATCCCACTTAGCGATTTATGTAGAATCGCGAGAGGTTCCACTTCCAAATATCCAAATATCGTTTGTGAACAGGCGAGAACTGAATGTTATTGGGGTTTGGGGAGGAGTCCACTTTTATTTTTGTTACAATTTGTAACCGTCGCTTGCTACGATAAGCACGTATTTGCAATTTATATATGTGGATTTCATTTAATTTTTACTGCAGTGAAATGTACCAGTAATGGGCATTATTATTTTTACGTAAATCTATTTGTTGCTAACCAAGTGCAATGTTTTCTGAAATAATGTAGCAGAACAGCAAAAAGAACCGGTTAAAATTAAAAAAAAAAACAAATCTGAATCTAGTTAGCTAATCAGAGAAAATTACTACTAATAGCACAGAATATATATAAACAGAACAATATCTTCTATTGCGCTTTAATCCTAAGTTTGGGAACAAATAATTAAATTAAGATTTAGAAAAGATAGAAAAACAATTTTGTATGGAATCAATGAAACAAAACAAAAATACAGAAATGTTTGTACCCACCTCTTTGTTTTGATCAATAAAAATTAGTACAATTTTAAAAGGAAAGGGAAATTTTTACACTTTGTAATGTGTTTAAAAGAGATAGACATTAATAAATAATTTTTGATTTTGGTCTAGTTAGCTTTGCGAAACATTAAAATCAAATCAAAAAATAAACAAAGGACCTCTTATTGTTTTCGATAACGGGTACCAAATCATATCAAACAAATAATAAATACAAAAACAAAACTTGAATAAGGTTGTGTATGGGTTTTTGTATCATTTCACTTTTATTTGTATAATTTTGTATCTCGTCATCAAAAACAATAAGTGGGCCTTTGTTTATTTTTTGATTTGATTTTAAAGTTTCCCAAAGCTAACTAGACCAAAATCAAAAATTATTTATTAATGTCTATCTCTTTTAAACACATTACAAAGTGTAAAAATTTCCCTTTCCTTTTAAAATTGTACTGATTTTTATTGATCAAAACAAAGATGTGGGTACAAACATTTCTGTATTTTTGTTTTGTTTCATTGATTCCATACAAAATTGTTTTTCTATCTTTTCTAAATCTTAATTTAAATATTTGTTCACAAACTTAGAGTAAAGCGCAATAGAAGATATTGTTCTATTTATATATATTCTGTGCTAATAGGTTAAGTCTTAATAAATTGTATTTAATTAGATTGTTCGATTTGATTCATGTGAATTTGCTAGTTAGAATGTATTTTTCATAAGAATAATGTCAAAGCTATAGTAAAAACAAATCTTCTGCTTTAGATAATTTGGAATCCATTTTATTGTATCGTACCTTATTCGTGAGTTAGTTGTCAAACTTTGGTTGCAGCCGGAGTTCTATTGGCCGATATTAAAAAGACGTCTTCTTTTAACCCCTGTATACTCAATATATTTTACAAACCCCAGTCCCATTCTTTATAACCATCACAAATATTTTTTTGTTAAAAATATAAACCAGACTTATCCTGTCTGGTTAATAATTTGGAATATTAAATTAAAATTTATCGTTATCACTTAATCAACAGGGCTATTATTACCATTAAATTTTGTCTGTATGCGGATCGAATATTATTCATTTAATTTATCAATATTTATATACGTATTTATAAGGATATTAAATATTTAATAGGGATTAAATTCATTTAAATATTTTTATATATAATATACTTGCTGCTCTCTCTTTATTATGATGTACATACTATTTATTTGAATTTAAACCAAAAAGTTGAAAAGGGTTATGTAAATTATAGATTAAAAAAAAAAAAATAAGGAACGACAATTTTTATTTTAAATCTTCGTCTTCCTCTTTTTAATCACAGGAATACAAACAAATAAGGATTATACCGAGACAATTGAATTGGATTACTTGTTTTTTTTATTTCAAATCATATGAAGTTAAGTTATGATTTTATGCTGTATTTATGTTGTGACCGCATTATAAACGTAAGCAGCATACGAAAAAAAAAATGTAAAATCACGTAAATTAAGAATTAAAATACCTATGTACCTACAAACAAAATATCCAAGGATTAAAATTGGGTTTACGTATATTTACATATATACACGACCCAGGCGAATATTGGATTACAACGAATTTATCGTCGAATGGTAAACATATACATATGTGGAACCTTCTGCACCTTTATCATTAACACTAACTAATTTATTTAATTTTTATGTTGCCTTAATTGGTTTAATCTGGTTGCGCGTTTTATGTACAAAAAAGTCTTAAAATCACATCTATATTTAATTTGTCGTTGTTGTTGTTGTAAAATCAACAGAAATTAAGTGATCCTCTCGACAGATTTTTTTTTTTTTTTTTTTTTTAGTTTTAAGAGAGCAGCAGCTGTTAGTTGTAATCATTATGCACGCACACACATTTTGTTTTAGGTTCAAACGAAAATATATTTTAATAGTTTTGATGATCCCATCGACCGAATATTAAATATCATACCCCTACATTATATAGAAGAAAGGTGTCTCGGTTATATTTGTAAAGGTTGTTGATCAGTTGGCTAGTTCGAAATAATATGCTTTTAACTTGTTTTTTTTTTTGTTTGTTCTACACTCAATCAAATCAACATATCCAACTGAAGTACGCGTAAAAATACGTCGTACGCGATTTACGTAAATCATGTGGTATATCAACTTCAATACTAGCAAGTGAAGGATTGCAAATCATAACATTTCAAGTGCTTTATTTCGTCTGCAGGAAGGACTGGGCAATTCAAAAAGTAAATAAGACACCAAAAATTTGAAGTAAAAAAACGGCCGCATGAATGTCCATGTAACCCAAACGTCCGAAGTGGCCACGAAGTCACAATTTATAAAACTCGGGTTATTGGCGATATTCAGAAATAAAAATCTCAAAAAACCAATTTATTTTAACGCAATATAACAAATTTTTGAAATATTATTTTAATTCGTTGAATACCTTAGAGGATAGGGCTGCTACACCAAACCTTCGCTTTGATGATTCATTGAAGTTTTAACATTCACAGAAATTAGAACATTTTTCAAAAATTTGTATATTTTAAATATTTATTAGTATACTAAAATAGAGAACTCCCGTAAGTCGCTTAGCATTGGACCCTTTTTGCATAAGTATAATAGGAAAATGTCACAATTTTTCTAATTTTCGTACTGTATAAATACGATATTATCCGTCAAAATTAATTCCGTTGATATTTTTGTTTCGTTTGGTGTTTTCAAAATTTTAACTCTGAGTGCATTGGAATCAGTCACTCAGGATTCCTCAGGGTTACCAACAATCGAATACCAGAAACCCGGAGAAATTTAATATAAACCCGGAGGATTCATTAAATTTTACTTATATAGCAAATCTAAAGGTGCTATTGCATGGGAAAATTTTACTGAATAGTAAAATTAAAGGAAGGAAAAAATATATATTTGCTAGATGGAGGAATGAAACAAAAAACTAAATCAGTAAAAAAATATTTGTGAAAGTATAAAATTGAGAACTTTTTATAGGAGTGTCACTAATACGCGTACATAAAACTTGTATATAATGAAAAATAATTCTAGCACACACTAATAATTTTAATAGGATGACGATGTAATGGTAGAGATTTTTTAAATTTTTTATTCTGTGACGGAAATTGTTCGAAAAAATGAAATGCTGATATGAGTATTAATAATATTTAATTTTTTAGATAATTTAGAGACGAATAAAAAATCGAATAATACCAAATACTTAATTTTGTTAGCAATTATTGGTTATGTTTTGGTTTAATGACAAATTTCCCCTTAAAATTTTTGCTATAAAAAAATAAAAATAAAACACACCTTTGTCTTTACCGACCAAACGGCGCAGTGGTTAAAGCTGCGGCGGTTGGATCGGGAGGTATCGGGTTCGAATCGGATTCGAAGATGAACATATCTATGACCCCCTATTGAGAGTGCAGAATCCATGGGCCGACCCACCTTTCAAGTCAGCACTATTGGTTGGCATGAAGCAATGCAATGTGCAGGTGGTTTATAGAAAACGGGTCTTTAGCCGTACGTCCTCGATTTGACTGCTACTGCTTAAAGTAGGACGGTAAAAGTAAACTGTGAAAGAGTTGGGAGTGCCTTGAGCTCCAAAACAGATTGCATAGATTAAAACCAAAAAACCTTGTCTTTGTCTATTATATGGTGTTTGATTTTTAGCACCTTTAAAAGAGACTGGGTAATTTGACCAAGTATGGTCAACTTATGGAGCTGGCGTCTAGTCTAATTTAAAATAATTTTTTAAATTCACTTAAATCCTTAGTTAACTGAACAATTTTGATCGATAAATTGTATGACGTGTGGCGGCACGGCACGTTCATGAATGTAAAGAAATTTAGATTATTCAATCATCTAACTCAGTAATATAGTACAAAGTATCTGTATTACATAATACCAGAGCCTTCTAGAATATAGAGCCATAATCATAAGTCATAATTTTTTAGAAGCTTTTTTAGTGGTTTAACTTTTCGCAGTTCCCCATACGAATCCTTAGTAAAATTGATGTTTTAAGCTTAAAGTTTTTTAATGAAAAAATCAAAAATCTTATAAAAGTTTTATTTAAAAGTTTTTAAAATATCTTTAACTACAATATACAAGAAGACTATATTGACATTAAATAAATATTAATTGCAGAAATATTTAAATATTAGAAGAACACATATTAAATATATTTTTCAAACTTTCATTTTGAAAAATATGTACAACAAAGTTGGCTCTGCCGTTGTAAAATGGTACCTGTTAAACTTATCATTAGTTTTATTATTTTACGTCAGATGTCTCTAGTTGTTTACAGAAAATTACGAAAACAATTATTTAATCACAAAATTTTCACTCGTTTTTAATATTTTGTGAATTTATTTTACTTTTCCTAAAATTTTTGAATTTTGTTGAACTTTGACTATAGTAAGCTTTTATTTCAATTTGACGAGAATGCTCATGTTATGAAAATTTTATAAGTTTTGGTTTAAATAAACTAATTATTACTAGAAAATTATGTTTTAGAAAAAAAGTGATTTCCCATATATTTTCTGGGAAATCGGTATTTGTTTGGGATTTTCCTAATATTCCTATGGCTTTGTATAATCTAGATTGCTTTGACAATATTGGATACCAAAGAAATGTCAAATAAGCTTGGAAACCTCGAAAGTCTTAATGCTGTAACAACAGAACGCAACTGCTGCACTTTGGAATATCACTTGGAGTAATATCACAGAATATATATAAACAGAACAATATGTTCTATTGCGCTTTAATCCTAAGTTTGTGAACAAATATTTAAATTAAGATTTAGAAAAGATAGAAAAACAATATTGTATGGAATCAATGAAACAAAACAAAATTACAAAAATGTTTGTACCCACCTTCTTGTTTTGATCAATAAAAATCAGTACAATTTTAAAAGGAAAGGGAAATCTTTACACTTTGTAATATGTTTAAAAGAGATAGAGGTTCATAAATAATTTTTGATTTTGGTCTAGTTAGCTTTGGGAAACTTTAAAATCAAATCAAAAAATAAACAAAGGATCACTTATTGTTTTTGATGACGAGATACAAAATTATACAAATAAAAGAGAAATGATACAAAAACACATACACAACCTTATTCAAGTTTTATGTTTGACTTTATTATTTGTTTGATATGATTTGATATCCCGTTAACGAAAACAATAAGAGGTCCTTTGTTTATTTTTTGATTTGATTTTAAAGTTTCGCAAAGCTAACTAGATCAAAATCAGAAATTATTTATGAACGTCTATCTCTTTTAAACACATTACAAAGTGTAAAGATTTCCCTTTCCTTTTAAAATTCTACTGATTTTTATTGATCAAAACAAGGAGGTGGGTACAAACATTTTTGTATTTTTGTTTTGTTTCATTGATTCCATACAAACTTGTTTTTCTATCTTTTCTAAATCTTAATTTAAATATTTGTTCACAAACTTAGAATTAAAACGCAATAGAAGATATTGTTCTGTTTCAATATATATTCTGTGGTAACATTGAGAAACTCGAATTGATTTGAATGAATTTAGAAAGGTCGAATAATCTCGAATCATCTTAAAATTCTAGAATAATTTAGATATTCTCCAAAAATTTTGAATTTTCGAAAATCTCGAATAAATTTAGAATCGCGTTTTATAATCTTCATAAATCTCAATGATATTAAAAAAATTTATTTATTTATTTATTTACTTATTTACAAGAATTATTTATTAGTATACCAACCCCACTGACACAAGCTACTTTGAGCTAAAGCTCATTCATAGCAGGTTGTGCCGAACAAGAGGAGCATTAATATACAAATTAAATCTTTGTTGTTATATTTGCACTATAACAGCTCAGCCGGAAGCGTTTATAATTCACCCGGTAAATTGACATGTTTGTCGCTTGTAAGTATTGTATTAATCATATGATGGACATATATCGTTAGTTGCTCTTAACCTTCCTTCACGATTTTTGGAATGTTCCATACGACTACGGCGATCCGCGGTTGGTGCATGTTCACATTTTATGCCACTGGGGGAGTTTATACATTTACAATACGTTTTACAATAAATTTAAAAAAGTTTACAAATTTATAAGCAAATTAGATGCATCCGGCTGACTCGAAAGTCAAAGCCTACCTTATACCCTAAAAATAACTGAAATATAGGGGTTTTCATTAAGGTCGACGCATTTTTCCTTTTTAATAAAAAAACTTCTGATTTTTATTCCATATGAAAGTACAATCGATACCATTAATTGTGGAACACAACATCATTCAAATGTCCTACACGAAAAGAATTGCACGAGTGACTGAGCTGAACCCAATTTTCCATAACTTTTTTGCATAAATCGTCAGATGTTAGCTTTGAGAGTTTCTAAAGTCTGTGGCTTATTGGAATAGATCATTGACTTGACATAGTCCCAAAGATAAAGGTCTAAAGACACCAAATCGTATGAACGAGGCGGCCAATTGACTAGTCCTTTTCTGAAGATTACGCGTTCACAGAGCTTCAATTTCAATAAATCGATGGTTTGACCAGCTGTGTGACATGCGGCTCCGTTCTGCTCAAACTACATCTCGGCCAAGTCCAGTTCTTCCAATTTCTTCCAAAGCCAGCATATCACGGTAGCGGTTTCCATCAATTGTAACGGATTGTTTATTTTTGCTTAAAAAGAAATATGGACCAATGACGTGGAGGACATTTGAATGATGTTTTGTTCCACAATTAATGGTATCTATTGTACTTTCATATAAAAGAAACATGAACGCCGCTAAAGCTCAGGCTCAAAATGTACCACCTTTGAGGGTGTGCATTTACCACAAGTTCACTATGGTAATGGACTCGCAGGTTTGGTACAGTTTTGTTTGCCCTAAGACTTCATAATTACCCTTATCAATACTTTAATACACATGTTAAACAAATGTTAAAGTCAAATCATCTTTAACTGTTATCTAGTTTCTATATTGTTATATTCATTGTAAATTTTAATATTGGAAAATGAAAATAAATTTTGGAAGAATCTCTTATTATTGTTCAATAAATATTATTAAAAGGAATAACTTGTGTTTTGAGTAATCATCGAAAGTACAACATTGGAGACGAGAATGGGATTTTTTTTATTTAATTGAATTAGCACTACAATGGTAAATATTTTGTTACAAATTTATGGATAAATGTTTGATTGTGAAAAGTTTCTGTGATATAAAAATAAAAACGTGGTGGATAGTATTATTTGCATAAATTCATTCGTCATTTTCTGTAACTGGATTTTTTTTTATATAAGAGATAAGATGCCGTTAATTGGTACAATAGAAAATATTATGAATGAATGCGACATTCATTATTTCTTACGTTAATTGGAGGGGAAACTTTTAGTATATTAAGAAAATTAATATAGTCCTACGGATAGAACGTTCGATGAACGAACACATTTTAAACCGCAAACAAATATAATTGCGGAAAGATTCAAGTTTCTAAAAAAAAATCAATTACCAAACGAAACGATCTCAGAATATATCATAGAATTGAAAACGCTCGCCACCACGTGTGATTATAAAACTTTTTTGGACCGTATGCTACGTGATAAATTTGTAACTGGCCTTAAAGATCATAATATCCAAGGAATTTTATTGAATAAAAGAAAAGAAACTACTACCTTTCAAAAAGCTAGTGACCATGCTTTACATTTGGAATTGACCGTGAAAGCGCAACGCAAAATACGGGAAGATAATGGCGTTAATTTAATTCATTAATTTAGCTGATCAAACACGTCTCCAAAGTTCCAGGCCACGTGAACGATCAAAATTTCGCAATCCAAGCCGAAGAAGAAAATACAATACAAATATAGTACCTATCGTACAAATTCACGCTTCAGTTCGAGGAAGTCACCACAATGTTCTAGATGTCCATACAATCATTCGTCGAGTAATTGTCCTGCCGTACGTATGAGATGGTTTAACTATGGAATTTTTGGCTATCATGCGAAGAGGTGCTCTAACAGGGACGTAAATACTTTAAATTTGAATAATTTAAGTATAAATTCATTTAATTTGGAAATGGTTACAAAACCGCCTGATTATGTTAATTTAAAAGTAGACGATTTTAATTTGAATCTGATTCCGGTGCATGCCTCTCCGTGATAGATATATTAACGCATAACAAATATTTTCCTGATTATCATATTAAGCAATATTTTAATATTAATTTTGTAAAACTACTTTCAGGAGGTAATGTTGAGGTCGTTGGTGGTTTTCCAGTAATGGTAGAGGCTAGAAAAATACAATATAATACAGTTTTAACAATAATAAACCGTGTCATCCAATAATGGGTCGAAACTGGATGGATCTGATATATCCTAAATGGCGATAATTTTTTGAAATAAGTGATGATGATGAAGATATTAAAAATGATACATTTCTTAATACAGTTAGCTATTCCAGTTAATTCGGATAAAGTAGATCAAGTACGAAATTTATTTCCTAATGTTTTTGATTCAAATAATTTAGATCCTATTTTACACATCCTATTTTTCATCGCGCATATAATTTACCCTTTAGATTACGCGATCAAGTTGAAAAGCGCTTGAATTGATGGTATCTAAATCTATTTTAAAACCTTTTACATCTAGTGATTGGGCTTCACCCATAGTTGTAGTGGCGAAACCAAATGGAAAAATTAGAATTTGTTGCGATTTTAAAGTTACAATAAATAGATATTTAACCACTTAACACTATCCCCTTCCCATTATTGATGAAGTTTTAGCTTCACTATCAAATTATTCTTATGTTTGTGTACTTGGTCTGGAGGGAGCCTATCAACAACTTTCGGTTTCGGAAAGATCAAAACCTTTGTTAACTATCAATACTCATAAGGGATTATTTCAATACCAGCGTCTCCCATTTGGGGTTGGTTCAGCCCCCTCTATATTCCAGAGAACTATGCGGTCGGTATTTAGGTATGTTGATGGTGTAGAGATCTATCTTGATGATATTTACCAAGAAGAACTTTACGAAAAACTTATGTTAGTTCTAAATAAATTAAATCAGCATAATATTAAATATAATCTCGATAAATGTGAATTTTTTAAAGATAGGGTTAAATATTTAGGCCATATTATTTTTGCTGAGGATCTCCGTCCTAATCCGGAAAAATTGGAAGCCATTGCAAAAGCACGTAGTCCCAGAAATTTCGCTGAACTTGGTTGATTTTTGGGATTGATTACTTATTATGGAAAATTTACTCCAAACTTGCCATTGCAATTATACCCTTTATATGAACTTTTGCGAAAAGATTCAATTTTTTCGTGGAGTGATGAATGTGAAAAAGCATTTAATAATTGTAAATCATTTTTGCTTCATTGTGATAATATTTTAACTTGCTATTGCAGCAGCGAGACTGCAACATTGGGCTATAATTTTATCGATGTATCAATATGAGATTCGATATCGAAAGATCTCGCCCATGTGCATCTCTATCTAGTTTTCTCTTAATTCTAGTAATAATTTAGATATCAATTCTTTTAACACGGAATCTGAAACACATTTGTCTAAAACTCAAATTGCTGAAGCAACAAAGTCTGATCAGGTTTTATCCAGAGTTCATGAGTATATTATAAATGGTTGGTCTAATACTAATATCCCATTAGAACTCAAACCGTATTAAAGAGTTTCGGATTCGTTATCATGTGAGGATAATTGCATTTATTTCGGTGATAAAATTCTCATGCCGTCGATTTATCAGAGGAATATATTGGAACTAATTCATCCGGAACATCCTGGAATTGTTAGATCAAAACTTTTAGCTAGATCTTCTGTGTGGTGGCTTGGCCTAGATAAAGATATTACCGAATTTGTAACGACTTGGAATAGTTGTAATATGAATAGAAAAATTGTTCCGGATTGATAGAATTCATTTAGATTTATTTCAGTTTTAGTAAGTGAGTTGATATTTATTTATTGTATAAAACTTTTGGTTTTCCTAACGTAATCGTCAGTAATAATGGACGTCGTCTACGATCACTTGTTCAACACTCGTTTTGCAGTTGTTTGATTTAAAAAAAAAAAAAAATGTGCAAACAATAGAAGCCAAGGCCTCCTTAGCTACACCAAATATTTCAACAAAATTTTCACACGGTTAAACCATCTGGGCTGTAGAAAGGATACAGACAGGCTGACAGACCGACAGGCAGACACCACTTCGAAACCCAATTTTTTAGACTCAGTAGACTCTCATCAGCCTCAGTCCAGCACATTACCACCCAATCAACTGTATGACGATGCGCATAATTTTTGGCTTTAAATAGAAAGAAATATCGGGTATGGATTGTGTTTTACGTTTGCACGTCACATATTAAAACAGTGAATTTGTTAAAGCCGTTTAGCATTCGTCCTCTATGCGCAAAGATGAAAAGAAAATATGTAGCAGTTAATAAAAATTTAATGGCGTCTTTACTTGGTATTTCTTTGAGATTTTTGGGGATTTTTAAATTTTTTGAAATATGACCGGTTCCCATGTAACTCATTCGCATGTAACTCATCCCCAGAAGGTTGAAGAAATGCGCGAATTCCTAGAAAGTATTTTAGTGCTTAAACAATAGTTGTAAAAGTTTTTAATTTCAACGTTATTGAATTGGAGATGTAGCATTTGCAGTTTAAATTAAACCTTTTCCAAATTAAAGGCAACTTATCAAACCAAATTAAACTAGTTTGGAACTAAAATGATTTTTGTCAATCTAAATTGGGGCTTGATTTTTACTCGCAATTCTGCTAGTAAAAGCATATACTTAGTTTTAAGCATTACAGCCAATATATTGTAAAATATTATACATATTATTATATTATAGTTCCAATTCTTACCGTAATTTCAATTTAATAATGTTAATTTCGGATGGAAAATGTTCAATTTCAATTCAATTGACAAACTTTAATGTAAAATCTTGAATGGTTTAATTTAAATTGACAAAGAATAATTTTACTTCTTAAAAAGTTTAATTTGGTTTGGAAAAAGTTGTGTTTAATTTGGAAAAAGTTTAATTTAATATGCAAATGCTATAACGTAATCGAATGGGAGTGATCGACTGAAATCAGTTAGCGACTTGCTTTTGAATGGTTAGTTGCTGGCTTTTGCATTTATTACTTTAAAACCAAAGGATCAAACAGGTTCATCCCAAAAAGATCTTCAAAACAAAAGCGAAAAAATTAGACCGAAGACTTAAAGATCGAAAAATCAAACGGACCGAATGATCGAAAAGATCTAAAAGTCTTCCAGAAAATGGAGATTTAATTTTAAAATTAAATCTCACTTTTCCAGATTTATTTTTTGACATTTTTGATCTTTCGGTCTTGCTACATTTCAATCTTTTTGATCTTTGATCTTTTTGTTCTCGATCTCTTCATTTTCGATCTAATTTTTTCGAACTTTTTGGATGAAACCAATCAAACCAAAATTTATTTTTACGAATTTTCGTTATTCAAGTCTATCACAGAACTCATTCCTATAGATAAAAAATCCTAAAGGAAAATTTGCTATCACATATAGATACAAATAAATTAGCCGCATTTTATAACAGTGATCCGGAACAGATCACGGTTTACTTTGGAGACACCAACAAAATTTGAGCTACTTTTACGGCGCGTTATTCCAGACCATCAATTTGGGTTCCGAAACCAACATGGTACTATAGAGCAAGTGCACAGAATTGTAAATGCAATCAAAATCACCTTCCAGGAAAAAAAAATATTGTGCTGCTGCATTTTTGGATATCGCCCAAGCTTTTGATAAAGTTTGGTACGATGGACGATGGTTTTATCCACTTTTATTGAAATAAATTTCGTAAATTAATAAGAAACAGTTCCATTTTGTGTTTTCACACTGGAACCAAAGAGAATACACATCCGTGAGATGTGTATTCTCTTTGCTGGAACATTAAATTTTGAAATAAATTTTATCATAGCGACCGAAATTCATCACAAACAACCTTAGTAAATCGTAAGTTAAAGTCGTCATTCATAAATAAGCTCAATTTGTTCTTATTTATTTCAATTTCAAATTTAATTTAAATTTTAATTCTTCATAAATTGATAAAATATTTTGATTATTTTATTATTATAACATTTCTGTTTATCGTGTTGAAATTATTTTTTTTTATCAATCGATTGCAAATTTTTTGTCAATTAATAAGTTGGGTAAAATACAGGTATTATTCAATATTTAATCAATTCTGCGTACTTAACAAATGAATGACCAATCAATTAATTACAAACGTTTACGTAATAGAAAAATTAACATTGTTCATAATGCGCTGTTATGTGCATTTGCACAAAATTAACATTGTTCCTAAAGAAGAAAATAAAAACGAAACATCTAAATCGGTGGTCAATAAAGAACTCTTATCTTTAGATTGTAATCCAACAACAACACTCTTACCTTATTACGGGTTTAAATTGCCATTGTCAATTGATCGAAAATTATTTGATCAACATTTCGGTAAGCAGGTAGAACCTTGTATTCCAGCTATGGCTTTCAATTTTGATAGAGCTATCAAATTAATTCCAGAGTTCGATGGAACTCCCGAAAAGCTCAATACATTTTTGCAATGTTGCAATCTTGTATTTAAATACGTAAAACCGAATGACGATCACTCATTGTTTTTAGAATTAGTATGCAGATTAGGTTGATAGACAGTGCTTATAATAAAACTGTATTAACTGCCACGTATGAAACATGGGAAGATTTGCAAAAGGAACTTAAACAAAAATTCTCAAACGATCGAGCGCTACAAAATATCCAAGTTGATCATGTGCAAGCACGACAACGTTTTGACGAAAGCGTAAAAGATTTTGGTATCTGAATTGAAAATATTCTTGCTGACTTAAATAAATCGTGCGTTTCAGCTACATCAGACGCCGGAGTCCTCGATAAAAATATAAAAATTATAAATTCGAAAACTGCTTTGCGAGCGTTCGAAGGTGGCTTGAGAGACCCACTCAAAATTTTAATTAAAGCGTGTCGATTCGATAATTTAAAAGATGCTATTGCTAAAGGGATAGAAGAGAAAAATTAACTCAATCTAATAAACCTAAACCTAGTCAAATTCAGTCTTCCAATACTTCTACCAAATTCGTTAAATGCCAGATTTGTTTCAAAGTAGGACAGATCGCGTCAAACTGTTATAAACGAAATTCGAACCAAACACAATTTATTCCATTCCGCAATAACTCTACTTTTAATTCAACTTTTAATAACAATAGACAAACGCCTACCCGATCTTTCCCGCACTCTCCAAACCAAACAAATCTTAACCCTCGAATTAATCAAATTTCGTATCCTTGTGCATATTGCAAAAAGTTTGGTCACCATATTAGCGTCTGCCGATCTCGCGAAAGATCCAATCAACGAAGGAGCCAATCCGATAACATTCAGTAACCATCAACTTCGCAATCACAATCAACGGAAAACTTAAACGAACTTCATCGGGAACCCAAGAATGTAGCGGTGCGAGTTCAAAGCATTTAAATCTACATTCATCTAATCTTATTTTAGATATAAATAATAGTAACGATAAAAAATATTCAATTATTTTGCTTTTCAATTAACTTCCATAAGGATGATTTGAAATTCGTAAACTTTGATTTAGATATTTTAATTAAACCGCAATTTTTCTTAGTTGATACATGGGCCGACATTAGTGTTATTAAGAAAGATTTAATTAAGCCCGATACGCTATGTTACCCTAATCAAAAATTAACTATAAAGGGAATAACTGCACAATCTATTGATACTTTGGCACTTTGCAATTCTAAAATTAAAATTTCAAAAAATAATACAATCTCGCATGAGTTTCACATTGTACCATCTGATTTCCCGTTAAATTGTGCATGTATCATTGGGAATGATTTTCTTATTAAAAATAAATGCAATATCGACTATTTCCATAATGTTCTTCAAATACGTAATAATCATAATGACACTGAATACACAAGTTTAACTCTTTCTTCCAAACAATCCTCCAATCGTTATACTTAGTCGTTCAGAAAGGATCGTTAAAATTAGATTTAAAACTAAAGGTGACAATGAATATTTATGTCCCTCACAAATGATAAAACCAGGCGTGTACATAGAAAATGGAATCATTAAAATAATAAACTCGTTCGCAACCGTAAGCGTTGTAAACACCAACGATTTTCCTGTGTAGCTAGATGAAATGTACACAGAACCAGAAAGTCTAGAGCATTATCAAATTTTTACATTAACCCATTGGTCAGATTCACTAGATGATAGATTGCAGAATTTAGAAAATCAAATCGAGACAGCTCACTTAAACAAGGAAGAAAAATGTTCCATCATTAAGATTTGTCGCGAATTTAACGATATATTTTTCTTACGTGGTGATCAACTGACCATTACCAATGCAGGATTTCACCATATCCCAGTAAAACCTGATTCACAGCCGGTCAATATAAAACCGTATCGTCTTCCTCATTCGGCAAAATTCGAAATTAACTCAGAAGTGGAGAAAATGCTTGAGAATGGTATCATTGAAAACAGTAACAGCCCATTCAACTCCCCTTTACTAATTGTCCCGAAAAAAGCAAGCGATGAATCTAAGCGTTGGCGAGTCGTAGTAGATTTTCGTCATTTAAATGATTTGACAATTAATGACGTATTCCCATTGCCCAATATCGTAGAAATTTTAGAACAATTAGGAGACGCAATTTATTTTACGACATTAGACTTAGCAGACGGCTATCACCAAATACCTCTAAGTGAAGAAGATAAATATAAAACTGACTTTAGCATCCAGGTGGGTCATTATCACTTTACAAGGATGCCCTTTGGTTTAAAGGGAGCACCAGCCACATTTCGGCTTGAAATGTTTCGTATATTTAGATGACGTAGTTGTAAACGGCTACAACCTTAACGATCATAATAAAATATTATTGCAAGTATTTCAGTCATTTCGAAAATATAATTTAAAATGGCAACCTCTAAAGAGTCATTTTCTTAGAAAATAAATTTGCTACCTGGGTCATATTATAACTAATAACGGAATTAAACCAGATCCGTCAAAAATCGAGGTAATTCAAAACTTTCCAAGCCCTAAGAACCAAAAGGAAATTCAGTCATTCCTGGAATTGATAGGATACTATCGAAGATTTATAAATCAATTTTCAGAACTAGCACAACCATTGAATTCATTACTGAAAAAGGATGCACGATTCAATTGGGATGCTTTCTGTTTCGAGAGTTTCCAAAAGTTAAAGGAAAAACTAATTAAACCCCCATTCTTAAAATACCCCAATTTCCAGAAACAATTTTACGTCACAACAGATGCTAGCGATGTAGCACTTGCCACAGTCCTTTCACAGAGAATAGGCGATGATGACTTACCTGTAGCTTATGCAAGCCGGGTATTAAACAAAGCTGAGCGAAACTATTCTACTGTGGAGAAGGAATTGCTTGCCATAGTTTTTGCTATAAAACGTTTTCGTCCTTATTTGTATGGTGTAAAATTTACCATTATTACAGACCATAAACCACTATTGTGGCTAAATAAAGCAAAAAATTTATCATCACGTTTAATGTGCTGGAGAATCGAATTAGATGAATACGATTTCGATATAATGTATAAATCAGGAAGAGACAACCTTAACGCGGGCGCTTTGAGTAGAATCGAATTAAAATCTGCCGATCAAGGTAACCAAATTAATGTTGTTACTCGTTCGAAAGCAAAAGCTAGTGAACCGAAACCAAATCTTGACCAAACATTAAACCATACTACATCAAATAACATCAAAAATTCAAACCAATCATCAAATGAATCTCCTCAAAATATTATCACTTTTCTAGATAATGATATTGACATTCTTAACGTGATCAAGGAATTTCACAACTGTCCGTTAGGAGGACACCAAGGAATAGAAAGAACTTTCAAAAGCATCAAATCTTATTATTACTTTCCAAAAATGTTAACCCAAATTAAAAAGTTTATTAAAAAATGTGAATTATGCCAGAAAAAAAAATATCGAAACTAACTAAACTTCCCATGGTGGTGACAACAACTTCAAAAACTCAGTTTGAGAAAATTATGCTAGACATCGTTGGTCCTTTAAACGTTTCATACAATAATAATCGTTATATTCTTACCATACAGGATGACTTATCAAAATTTTCACTTGCAATACCTATCGAAAATCAAATATCGGAACCTACTGCTAAAGTTTTTGTTGAAAATTTTATATGCAGATTTGGGGCACCATCGTGCATTCTTACCGATCAAGGAACTAATTTTGTTAGTCAGTTGTTCCAAAACATGTGCAAATTATTGAAAATAAAAAAATTGCAATCTACTGCTTATCACCCGCAAACAAACGGTGCTTTAGAGAGGTCTCATCGAACACTTGTTGAATACTTACGATCCTATACCGATAATGATTCTAGCAACTGGGACTATTGGTTGCCATTTGCAATGTTTACCTACAATTCAACCCCACATTCTTCAACAAATTTAATGCCATTTGAAATTGTTTACGGATTCAAACCAAACATACCATCTTCACTTAAATATAATAATCGTACTTTTTATAATCCTGACGATTATTTGCAAAACCTACGAGTAAAATTGGCAAATTCATATGAAATAGCAAGAAAAAATCTAATTACACAAAAAGAAAAATCAAAAAATTACTACGACAAATCTAGTAACAATGTTGAATTTCATGTTGGAGACAAAGTTCTACTAAAAAACGAAAAAACCCAAGGCACTCGAATAATTTGGCCTAAGATTTGGAAAACAATAAACTTTCTTTGGCTTTGGTATATATTGACAAGTATATTGTGACTTGTTGTTGCCAAAATATATCTAATAAACCAAGTAGGTTTTTAAGTAGGCAAGTAACAAAGTAACCTTTGTATCATAGTTTAAGAAATGTTAGAAATATGAAACTTGATGGCGCATACTCGAAAAATAATTTCAGTAACTTTTATGGTAATTTCGCAACAGAAGAACTGAACGGAAATAAACTTTTCCAAACTTTTTGCTAATTTTTTTTCCACTCCATACCAACTTAAAAAACCTTATTATTTTTTCAAATGAGAAAAAAGAAATTATGGTTTTTAAGTTAGTATGGAGGGGGAAAAAATTATCAAAATATTAGAAAATGTTATGTCCGTCAAGTTCTTCTGTTGCGAAATTACCATAAAAGTTACTGGAATTATTTTTCGAGTATACGCCATAAATGTCATAATCCATGAAAATGAACTTATTCTTTCCACACTTAAATTTTGCAGAAGATGTCGTAGGGTGTGCTCTTCTCCCAACCGTGTCGCCTCTAATTTATTTAATCAAAATGAATGGGGTGCGTACAACAAAATAAACAGACAAAACCACTGGTTAACGCTAAATATATATTTTAGCTTTATCGATTAAACCGTGAAAACCTCTGTAAATGGGCTGGTTCTAACTATTATGAATTTTAAGTACAACCATGTAAATTCGATCCTACCCCAAATTTTTGCCTTTACTATTTCGAAGGCTACGGTTAGAAATTGGAGCTCATTGATTTAAGGGTTTTATTAAAATTTGGCTCTGCTCTCAGACTGATTAGATTTCCGGTCGATTCAATTATACATACTTCAAAGTTTACCTACGAGTATTTCATAGTCAAACGTCTTCCACCTGTTCATTTAAAGTAAACTTGTTTACCTGTTTTATTATTATATAAATACAACTACCACGTATACAATATAAAGAAGGGTCACTCTCATTATAAAAATTCAAATAACTTAAAAGTTTTTCAACCTTTCGCCGAATAATGGGCGTCTTGGTTCAGTGAGTAAATGTAAACTAAAATACTGCCTCCTCGGCATTAAAAGACATTTACCACAAAATTATGTTAATTTTAATGTAATTATCTTTAATTTTTGTGTTCATTAATTTCTTATTCCGATTTCTTATCATGGCTTCCCCGCATACATAAACAATTAAACATACATATATTACTTGTGTAATACATAAAACAATTGTTTTATGAATATATTCAAGTACACGGTTATTAAATTAAACCGTATCCGAATTATTTATATAAAAAACATTACAATAATGGCGGCGAATAAGCCATAAAAATGATGGCCATTTAGATTTGTATCACATAGAAATTTGTTTATATTAGCGTCATAATAAGGAGATTCGGAATCAAATTACTATTTCAGTTAATTACTTCTTGAAACAATTTTTTGCCATTTTATTATATTCTCACTACTTATATCTAATATCTTATTTATAATTTGGCTAAAACATTAGAAAACAAACAAGCATCCATCAAACATGTGGCAGACAGATTTTATCATTTAATCTAAACGACTATGTGACATTCATTTCATTTCAAAAATTATGATTTTTTTTTATTTATGAATTCCTAAAACTTTTTTTTCTTTTATATCTTTAAAACGTCTTCTTCTTATACTCCTTCTATGTCATCTTTTTGTGTATGTACAATGTACATACAATATTATTATTTTAAATGGGTTTTCTTTTTACAAATGTTTAAATTTTGTCAAAAATGTAATAAAAACTCCCTCGTATATTTTTAGCTTAATTATTATTATCCAAATTATTTATTTATTTATTTAAAAAATTTAATCTCTTAATAATTATTTTGGTTGAATATCTTGGTGGAATTTCGAGAAAAATAAGCAAGCGTTTTTTGCTCAGCCATATTGCGACTCTAACCATTAATTATGTAGGTTTGCAGAGAAAAATCAACCAAACATTTTGCATTTAAATAAATTAAAATTTTTCAAAATTTTACTTGTGGTTTCATTTTACAGGTACTTGTACATACTCAAGGTGTTTCTCTTTCACTTAAATTTCGTTCAAAGTGATTTTATTCATCGATGAAAACACAAACAATATGACGACCAACGAGCCAGTTTATAAAAGGGTTCAGTATAACACTATTGTTAATACAATACTCGTATGTATGAGAAAATTTTTTCGTAAATGTTCTTATTGAAAGGTGAAAGCATACTCAAAGCACCCAAGTCACAATTATCAAATTCGAACCTAATATGTCGATACCTTAGAGCGCACAAATGATATGTCCATATTTTAAATTTCAACTTCAATGTCTCTAAATTCGAAAATATTTTTAATTTTCATTCAATGTCCTTCTAAATTTTCGCTCAATGTCCTTAGAAATAGTGTTCTAAAAGACTGTAGCACCAGAAAACTGAACCATAAATGATAAAAAATATTTTTCTGATACCTTAATTTTGTATTTACCACAAATTGTAAAAGTGAACATAGCACTAGGAAGGTATCGATGTATAAGGGGTTAGAAATTTTTTTTAGTTTTAAATTATCTACAATCAATTAAAAGACTGAAACCATACGATATGATCAGAAGTTCCATCCTGAAAATTAACTCAACTTCCAAATCAATCCCTAACTGAACCTCTTAACTCAATCTTTAGCTCAACCTCCAACTAAATTTACAACTGAGCCTGCAACTTAATCGCAACGGAATCCGCAGAGAAATCACGAAATCAAAGACCAACCCAACTCTCAACTGAGTCACCGATTTAACCAACTTTCGAATCAACCATTAACAATCCCAAACAACTCGATTCGAAATCTATATGGACGTCTAAACTCAACTCTAATCAACTCAATCTAATCTCATGGTAAACCCACAGCTGGACCCCAAATTAACCACAACCGACCCTAAATTAACCCCAACTGCACTCAAATCCAACGCTACTTCAACTCAAACCCTGTTGAACCCTTATTCGACCTCAACTCAACCCTTAAAACAAGCCTAAACTCAACGATAATTTCAACTCAACTCAACATTCAACTCAAAGCCCCACTCAACCCTCAACTCAACCTCAAACTCAACGTTCAACTCGAACGGTTCGAAAACTACATGCGTACATAAACTAAACTTAGTCTAATTTTCACCTCAACCCAAACAAATAAATCCCAAACTGAACCGAATAAGTTAACCCTAACTCAATACTCTACTCGACAACAGCAATCCTTCAACTAAACGCCCAATTAAATCCTCAAATCAATACGGTTCGAGAAACTAGATGCACACATGAACCTAACTGAGATCAAGTTAATTAACTTCCAACTAAAATCTCAACTGAATCACCAAATAAATCTCCAACTAAATGGCCTATTGAACCCCAACTCAACCCCAGCCACAATTTCGTTAAATAATTCAAACTCGACCATAAATTACTCAGCCTTCAACTCAACGCTGCACTCAAAACACAAATCAATATGGTCCGAAAAAATACATACGTACGTGAACTTAACGCAAGTTAATTTATAACTCAACTCAAAACTCTTCCCAAATATATCCGCAACTGTACTCGTACATGATCTCAACCCAGCACAACTCAAGCTGACTTCCAACTCAACCTTAACCACGATCATAAATAAATGGCCAACTTACTTCTACACAATTCAATTCAAACTTAACTGCAACTGAACCCCAACTCAGGCGTAGTTCAACCTAACCCAACCCAAGCCTTTAATCTTACGCTCAACTCATCTCCCAAATCAACATGGTCGTAAAAATAAAATGAACTCAACTCAAGCTAATTCTAATTACCCCCTCTAAATAAATCGCCTCAACACCAATTCAATACCAATTCAACCGTCAACCCAAACGCACATTCAACGCAAAACTTAATCCTCTAAGCAGCATATACCGGATGACTCTTAAGTAAGTATAGTAAATTTGGGAGATTAATTAGTTTATCAAACACAGGACCAACTATAAGGTTAAATTGATAATAAATACACTTCACACTAAAAAAGGTGTGAAAATCTTTAATTGTTTCAAGATTTCTTTAACAAATGCATTATCAACGTAATTTTTCATGCATATTTTAAAAATATTGGATATTGATGAGTTTAATATTTTCCGCACAAATGCAATTATAACATCAAGCTTCAATAGTTTTATACGTAAAATGTAAGAAAACGATAAAAATTTTATTATCCAATAAACTAAAAATAAGTTAGAACAACAATGAAATCATCTATATTAAAGTGAGGCTTGTTGTGTTGAGCATTTTGTTTTAATGTTAACATAAACTTTAATTATTTTTAATAATGTTCAATTACACAAATTCCGAGATGGCCAGATATGCATTTTATTTAAGGACTTGCTGATATGGAAATGCTGTACAAGCAATAAGGCACATTTATAGCGAGAGGTACCCCAATCGCCGAGTACCCAATATTCGGATCTTTATATTATGAGAATCCATCAAAGACTTACAGAAGAAGTATACCAGGAAGGCCGGTAATAACTAGAACGCCTACATTAGAGGAAGCTGTTCTCAATAAAATAGCAGCAGAACAATTCAAGACGAGCCCAAGAAAAATAGCTCGTGAACTTAACGTGAGTCCAAAGCTAATCTGGACAATTTTAAGGGAAGAACAATTACACCCCTATCGTATTAATCGTGTACAGCAACTATTGCCACGTGATTTGCCGACGCGTTTGAATTTTTATTAATGGGTGAAAGAAAATTTTTAAGATATTTGAAATTTATAGGTAAGGTGCTTTTTACTAATAAGGCAAATTTCTCAAAAGACGTCATCATGAATGTCCACAACAGTCATATTTGGTGTGTGGATGGGAATTATCGATAATTATTCAATTGGTTCTTTGTTTCTTCCTGCGAGACTTGGTGGTGCATCATACAGAAGTTTTCTTGAAGATCTATGTATCTTGCTAATCCGATAATAGCTGCTTGCGATACTAAACGTAATAATCCAGGTATACTAGGAACGTAATCCATTTAGAAGGAGAGTTGAATGTTGTATCATGAATAGGAGTGTTCATTTCGAACATTTACGGGAATTTAATTTACATTTTACTGGAATATTAAAGTTTTTCTTACATTTTACGTATAAAACTATTGAAGCTTGGTGTTATAATTGGATTGGTGCGGAAAATATTAAACTCATCAATATCCAATACATATTTTTAAAATATGCATGAAAAATTACGTTGATAATGCATTTGTTAAAAAAATCTTGAAAAAATTAAAGATTTTCACACCTCTGTTAGTGTGAAGTGTATTATCAATTTAACCTTTTTATTGGCCCTGTAATTGAAAAAACTAATTAATTTGTGATAAGAAAACATTTAGTTGAGTAATTTGTGAGTACTGGCTTGTACAATAAGTTATAAGTGAAACTCAAAGTGACTAATTTTACAATAGAATCTTGATTTTTTCTATAACGGTTACAGATAGGATATGTCCTGTATAAAAAATTGGTCAACGTGGCAATATGACTATGTGGTTTTGGGTCAATATGTATGAAAGGTAGCACATTCTCTAGGCGTACAGCTTCCAAAAGCTATTCAATTCTCCGCCTTGACTATAACAATAGAGTGGCGAACAAAATTCCAAATCGGAAAAGCCGTTCTCGAGATACCTTTGGTACAAAGAGGCATCCAGACCCGAGCGTCGAGAGAAATGGTTTTGGACCAAAACAATTTTTTTTCATATTAACGTTGGTTCTTTTGACCGAAGCTTAACCTTTTGTGTATTTACATATTTAATTAAACTTTATAATTTTGTTGAAAACTACTTAATTTAAAAACAACCTTTAAAGCTCATGATGTCACAAATTTTGTTCATGCTTTTTTACTAGCCAATAGTGAAACCTACTTATCAACTCATCGACTACTAAAATACGTTAAAATATGAAAACTTAAGTCGAGATGGGAGTAATTTTCAAATTGAAGAAATTTACATGTCAACAAAACAATTTTAAAATAAATTCGTTTTTCATAACATTCAATGTTGATGACATACACATACATTCACAATTTGAAATGAGTTCTAATGATTTTAACGATTGGACTAAAACCTATAGTCCAAATGCTATTAATAATTTAATAAGAGAAATGGCCGGTGTCATTGACAAAGACGATGAACAAACTTTAAAGGCTTGTCTAACGACTGGATTAGGTTCTGAAATATATGCTATTTTCATTCTGGAAAATTGGACCATTACGGTTATCAGTTTGGACTCCAGAAACAACTTAAGGAAACAACTCAAAAAGCTTTCGACTAGGATAATCCCTCCAAAGAACTGCAAATCATGGCACTTACAATTACAATGTGCTTGCCCAGTGGTAAAGCCTATTGAAAATGTCGGAGAGCTTGTAGGACAGTCTTTTACAGAGGCGAAAGGAAGGCTCAGACTAGAACTCCTTTAAGAAGAAAATAAGAAGGAAAATTGGTAAGCACATGGCGGCTAATACAGCTGTGTGACTTTCAACTGTATCTCAGTGGAAATGTCTTCAGATAGGTTTCTCGATATTATAAGTAGTTCGCTGAAGGGGGAACTGGTGAACCTCAATTACATTACACTAACTTTATGCTTCGAGAAAAGTTTTCGGACCATATTCCCTTCAAAGGAATCCTGAGGGATCGGTTCAATAATGAAAACAGAAAGCAATGCAATTCTGTTCCACGTGATGACTGCAGTGTATACCAGAGTGGCAGTGATTGAGGAGGGTTTGACTTGGTTGAGGCATAATGAAGTGTCCTTGGGAGATTTGCGATCAATAGGGACAGTCAGGCGGCAATCAAGTAGATGGAATCAGTTTCTATGGGGTCAAGGGTGGCGGTGAGTTGCCACTCATCTCTTAAAGGATATAGAGTTTGCAGTTCAACATCCAGATAATTTGGGTCTCTGGTCACTCGGATGTCATGGAGAACAGAAGGGTCGATGAACTCGCTAGGCAAGGTACTACTCTTCAGCTGCAACCGGCAAGAGAAAGTCTCGGGAGCCATATCAAAAGATTTAACTAACACTTAAAAAGAGGTGGTAGCCTTAATAGAGGAAAGGTGTACTAACACCTTCAGTTGCAGCGCTGCAAGAAAAGTTTGGCTAAAACTGGACTTGGTGCACTCCAATACATTAATCTTTCTAAGTAAACCTGACTTTTAGAACGGCCATAGCGATACAGCCGGGACACTCTTTTTGGAGAATATGCGAAAATACTGGGTCTGGAAGCAAATAACTTCTTTATAAGCTGTATGGATGAGGAGACTTCATTTCCTATGAGTACACAGAAGGCATAAGCGCTTTCGGTTTTCGGAAACAGTAAAGTACAGGATATTTGCTGGTAATGGTTCCAATAAGGGTGAAGGATAAGTAAAACCCTCTGGTATCACAACGTACTGTTACTTGTCTAAGTATGCTAAAGCAGCCTCCCTAACAAAGCTTAACCTAACCTGTAAATTATTGAGGTAAGAAGGCGTTTTATTTGAGGAATTTGTTTTCATTTTTTAAATGTGGTTTTTCTAGGGTCTCTCGAATATAATGCCTTGGTGTTTTTTAGGAGGGAAGACAGTAGTATTATGGTTACACCCACTGTTAGGATATTATAGTTACTAATCATCTTAAATTATATTAAATTTGTGTCATGGCTAGCAACTGTACTATAGAAGTCTTATTGGAAAAATCTACATTACATTCGAACTATAGTTTGGGTAGAAGGCGAATGAAGTTGAATTGGAATTTATTCGTGTTTGATACGCAATACTGTTAGGTTGCATTTAATAAACGAACATTCTTATTTAGAACGCGATGCAGTGGAAACTAAATATGTAGTGTTTTTTTATTCGCTCCGGATAGTTGCTATCGAGAGCCGTCATATAAAAAATGTCTCCGGATAGCGCTCCGTATAAATAGGTAGAGCCAAATATTTTTTATATCAAGTTTTCGCTAAACAATTGAATTAAAAATGATAGTTTGATGTTAAATAAGTTTAGTTTACCAATAAATAGCGCGTCAAAATTAAATTTAAGCATAGAAAAATGACGGCTCTCGATAGCAGCTATCCGGAGCGAATAAAAAAACGCGCTTATAGTACGGTATAAAAGTGATAATTTAATAGTGCGATTAAAAGCGTGTAATGTCTGAAGCTGTATCGTGCTCATTCGTCTTTTTATATACCCACAACAATCATATTCTTCCAGTAAAATTATGAGGCCCTAATTTATAGTGGTTACTACAACTATAAATACTGTTATAGAAACACTTTTCGTATTTATAAACCTTATTACTCCCCACTACTACAAAGATTTATTTGTAATGTAACAAGGTTTATAGTGATCAAAACCCATTACTATAAAAATTCATTGAAAATCATATCGAATGTTTGACAGGACTTTGAAACGATTTTCGAAAAACGTGGCTTTAATAATAGCACTAGTTACGATTACAAATTCCGGCCTGAATACATTAGCTAGGTTTTTTTAAAAGTCTTGACAAATCTATTCAGATATTTGTCAAAAACAAACATTGGGAAATTGTAGCTACGGCTATCATTCACTTAAAAATATTGGTACTCACAGCACTAAGAATTGTGTTTATCTTGGCGACATTTTATAAAAACATGAGGAAAAGTTCGAATCAGAGTTTAAATTTATCGCTCTTTAAGAGCTCTTTATAAAAATTTTCGCTCTTGCTCCCAATAAAATTTTTTTTCAGTTTGCTTTTACGCTCTTACCCTCTAATGATAAACACAAAAAAAAATTATTTCGCTCTTTCTAAGGGATTTAAATTTTTATTTTTAATTTTGCTCTTAAAACAGAGAGCGTAAAAGCTAAAAATATCGCTCCCAACCCATTCTACAGAGCCATTGTAGAAAATACATTAGGGAGCAAAATTTTTTGTAACACAGGAATTACTCTTTAAATATCAATAAATAAAGAAAGTTTGATAAACGATATTTAGATAAATTTCTGGAATATGGCCAATTGTGATGGAACTTGGCTGTTCCTTAACCGATTTTAGAGAAATTTGATATGCGCGTTCGAAATGGGATTCTACAATGATTTGTAGATGAAGTTCTGAAATATGGCCAACTAGGATGGAACTTGGCTATTCCTTAACCGATTTTAGAGAAATTTGACATGTGCGTTGGAAATGGGATTCTAAAATGATTTTTGAATCAAGTTCTGGAATATGTCCAATTGTGATGGAACTTGGCTATTCCTTAACCGATTTTAGAGAAATTTGACATGTGTGATGAAAACGGGATTCTACAATGATTATTAGATGAAGTTCTGGAATATGGCCAATGGGGATGGAACTTGCATATTCCTTAACCGATTTTAGTGAAATTTGACATGTGCGATAGAACTGGGATTGTAAAATGATTTTTAGGTGAAGTTCTGGAATATGGCCGATGGGGATGGAACTTGGCTATTCTGTAACCAATTTGAGTGAAATTTGACATGTGCGTTGGAAATGGGATTGTAAAATGATTTTTACATGAAGTTCTGGAATATGGCCAATTATGGTGGAACTTGGCTATTTCTTAAACGATTTTAGTGAAATTTGACATGTGCGTTGGAAATGGGATTCTAAAATGATTTTTAGATGAAGTTCTGGAATATGATTAATTAGGATGGAACTTGGCTATTCCTCAACCAATTATGAGATTCTAAAACGAGTTTTAGATGAAGTTCTGGAATGTAAGCAATTTGAATGGAACTTGGCTACTTCTTAACTGATTTCATTGAAATTTGGCACGCGTGATGGAAATGGGATTCTAAAATGATTTTTAGGTTAAGTTCTGGAATATGGCCAACTAGGACGGAACTTGGCTATTCCTTAACCGATTTGAGTGAAATTTGACATGTGCGTTGGAAATGGGATTGTAAAATGATTTTTAGATGAAATTCTGGAATATGGCCAATTATGGGGAAACTTGGCTATTTCTTAACCGTTTTGAGTGAAATTTGACATGTGCATTGGAAATGGGATTCTAAAATGATTTATGGATAAAGTTGTGGAATATGGCCAACTAGTATGGAACTTATCTATTACTAACCGATTTGAGTGAAATTTGACATGTGCTTTGGAAATGGGATTCTAAAATGATTTTTAGATGAAGTTCTGGAATATGGCCAATGGGGATGGAACTTTACTATTCTTTAACCGATTTTAGTGAAATTTAAAATGCGCAATGGAAATGGGATTCTAAAATGATTTATGGATGAAGTTCTGGAATATGGCCAATTATGGTGGAACTTGGCTATTTCTCAACCGATTTGAGTGAAATTTGACATGTGCGTTGGAAATGGGATTGTAAAATGATTTTTGGATAAAGTTCTGGAATATGGTCAATTGTAATGGAATTGGCTCTTTCTTAACATGTTTTAGTGAAAATTTGTCATGTGTGATGAAAACGGGATTCTACAATGATTTTTAGATGAAGTTCTGTAATAAGGCATATACGGCCAATTAGGTTGGAACTTGGCTATTTCTTAGCCGATTCTGATGCAATTTGACATGTTCGTTGGAAATGGGATTCTAAAATGATTTTTCTAATTCCGGGGTCCTACACTAACATTAGCGTGCTGTCACCCATTTTTTCTTATTTTCTTTTGATCGCGACTAAATTTTCCGATGACCATAAACATTTCAATATAAGTAATCTATCATAATTATTATTGTATGTAAATCATATTGATATATTTAAATATATCCAGTTTCCGTAATCCATGCAGCTGTCGAGGTTTATCTGCTGTTGGCCATATTCCATAACTTTATCTAAAACCTATTTTAGAATCCCACATCTAAAAATCATTTTAGAATTTCATTTTGATCGCACATGTTAAATTTCATCAGAATCGGTTAAGGAATAGCCAAGATTAATCCTAGTTGGCCTTATTTCAGAACTTCATCTAAAAATCATTTTAGAATCTTATTTCCAACGTACATGTTACATTGTACCACAATCGGTTAAGAAAGTTGGTCATATTCCAGAACTCTAAAAATCATTGTAGAATCCCGTACCCATCGCGCATGTCAAATTTCCCTAAAATCCAGAACTTCATTCATCCCATTTCAAACGCACATGTCGAATAGCATCACAATCGGTTAAGAAATAGCCAAGTTCCATACTAGTTGGCCATATTCATCTAAAAATCATTGTAGAATCCCATTTCCATCGCGCGTGTCAAATTTCACACTCAAATCGGTTAAATAATAGCCAAGTTCCATCCTAGTTGGCCATATTCCAGAACTTTATCCATAAATCATTTTAGAATCCCATTTCCAATGCACATGTCAAATTTCCCTCAAACCGGTTAAGAAATAACCAAGTTTCACCATAATTGGCCATATTCCGGAACTTCATCCGAAAATTATTTAAGAATCCCATGTCCATTGCCATTTTAAATTTCACTAAAATCGGTTAAGGAATAGCCAAGTTCCATCCCAATTGTCCATATTCCAGAACTTCATCTAAAAATCATTTTAGAATCCCACTTCCAACGCACTTGTCAAATTTAACTCAAATCGGTTAAGGAATAGCCAAGTTCCATCCCCATTGGCCATATTCCAGAACTTCACCTAAAAATTATTTTAGAATCCCATTTCCAACGCACATGTCAAATTTCACTCAAATCGGTTAAAGAATAGCCAAGTTCCATCCTAGTTGACCATATTCCAGAACTTTATCCATAAATCATTTTAGAATCCCGTTTCCAACACACATGTCAAATTTCACTCAAATCGGTTGAGAAATAGACAAGTTCCGCCATAATTGGCCATATTCCAGAACTTCATCCGAAAATCATTTTAGAATCCCATTTCCATTGCGTATTTTAAATTTCACTAAAATCGGTTAAGGAATAGCCAAGTTCCATCCCCATTGGCCATATTCCAGAACTTCATCTAAAAATCATTTTAGAATCCCATTTCCAAAGCACATGTCAAATTTCACTCAAATCGGTTAAATAATAGCCAAGTTCCATCCTAGTTGGCCATATTCCAGAACTTTATCCATAAATCATTTTAGAATCCCATTTCCAACGCACATGTCAAATTTCACTAAAATCGGTTAAGAAATAACCAAGTTCCACCATAATTGGCCATATTCCAGAACTTGATCCAAAAATCAATTTAGAATCAGATTTCCATCGCGCGAGTCAAATTTCACTAAAATCGGTTAAGGAATAGCCAAGTTCCGTCCTAGTTGGCCATATTCCAGAACTTAACCTAAAAATCATTTTAGAATCCCATTTCCATCACGCGTGCCAAATTTCAATGAAATCAGTTAAGAAGTAGCCAAGTTCCATTCAAATTGCTTACATTCCAGAACTTCATCTAAAACTCGTTTTAGAATCTCACAATTGGTTGAGGAATAGCCAAGTTCCATCCTAATTAATCATATTCCAGAACTTCATCTAAAAATCATTTTAGAATCCCATTTCGAACGTACATGTCGAATTGCATCAAATCGGTTAAAAAATAGCCAAGTTCCATCCTAATTAGCCATATCCCAGAACTTCACCTAAAACTCAATTTAGAATCCCATTTAAATCGCGCGTGTCAAATTTCACTAACATCAGTTAATGAATAGCGAAGTTCCATATTAGTTGGCCATATTCCAGAACTTCACCCAAAAATCATTTTAGAATCCCATTTCCAATGCCCGTGCTTATGTTCGCTAATTAAACAATCTGCTGGCTTTCTAAAGAAATTCAGAAGGTTTTGAATGTAACCGTTTGCTGTAATAACAAGAGCAATATAATAATGACGTTTTTATTCATCAGAGCAGAGCGTATTTATTTTCTCAATATAGCGCAATAACAAAGAGCGAAAATATGATAACACAAACGCAACAGTGGAAGAGCAAGAGCCTTATAATAAAAATAATGCTACAGTTCTTCAGAGCGATATTTTTTTTTTACAATATCGCTCTTTATAAAGAGCTTTTTAATAGTTTTTATTAGCGCTCTTGAACAAAAATGAAGAGCGAAGAGCAAAATGAAATCCCATTTTAAACTCTGGTTCGAATACATTTTATCCTTATATAAAAATGAGACGGACATACTAAAATTTTTCTTTTTTTCTTTCAAAATGTTACTATGATTTTATAAAATTTGAGCAACACGCTGCAACTTTTACGAAACAAGATAAGCCCGTACATCTTTTCGCCAACAAAAAACTTATGGATTGCTGTAAATGGTTTTAAACAACAAATTTTGAATAGGCCTCTTAATACATAATGCAAGGAAATCATAAAAGAATGCATCTTTTTATCGTAAATTTTCTGTGTTTTGAATTAGACCAAAAGATTAAATGTAAATCAGCTACTCTATTGTACTAAATGAAAATCTCAGATGTACTAAAAATTAACTTTGATATGTTTCCATGCTAAAATAAAAATTTTTAATATGTGTCTGTACTCATGAAAGGGAAAATATGTAGAATATCGGTATAAAACGCAAGATTTTCATATACTGGTACAACTAATAAGTTGTGTAATTCAAGGAAATGAATTAAAAACGATAAAATGTAGCGTAAAAAATTCTACTGGATGAAATTAAACTGAATTAATTACAATTCAACCAAAAACAAAATAGAGAAAGTCTGGACGTAATTTATAGAGATCTATTGAGACATATAAAAAAACACAGTTAATGTAGAATAGTTAGATATGAACATTTTATTCAATACAATTAGACTAGGTGTCACCATTGGTACACTCCACGCTATTATAGTCAATTATTCTATTCTTACCTAGATTCACTGTATGTAGTAATAATATGAATAAGTTCATTTTAATGCGTTGTAACAGTTGTGAGCAAGTAGAAGCGAAGTACAAACAAAGACCAATTTTTCTTTTTATTCATCTTGTAAAATCTTTTCAAATTTAAACTGAATCTTATATAAACATTTATTGACTTGAGAACTGTAATACTGTGTAACTCTTAGTAAATTTCACCTCCTCGTAAAATATTTAGGTATGTATCTATCTAGCTAATTCTCGATTAACTTAATGGTCTTCCTTAACATTAATTTATTTTATGAATTAAGTATTAAGCGAAATTTTAATTAAAAAAAAATTTATTTTATAATTTTTTGATTTACAATTATAAAAACACATACCTAATTAAATGAATTAAAAAATAGTGCTAGACATGCAACGCTATTAAGGTATGTGCATCATCGATCAATTTTGTTTTGTTTTTCTGAACTTCGTGCTTTTGACTAATAATTTGTTTTATTTAAATTATTTAGTCTTTCGGGCTTCTTTGAAACTAAAACAAACTTTTTACACCCTAAATAAAGTTATTTAATCATTTTTGTGATTTATAGTTGGAAGTGAGCCGTGGTTACTTGACAAAAGCATTTAGCTCTAGAAACTGTCCGTTTGAATGATCATTTTCAAAATTGTATTTATTAGAACACAATGGCACGACCATCGGGCTAAAGTGATAAAAAATATCATGATATTTTTTATCACGTTTTACCATAAAAAGCACTCATTTATCACAAAAAAAAACCAAGCTTTTTTTGGTTTCAGGTGTCAAAATAAATACATATTTGAAAATAAAATATTTGGCTTTTGATTGTGGAGCGATATTTTTAATATTATTCAGGAATGTTATTGTTTATTATTTTATAAAAAATCGCGATAAATTGGTTTTGATGTTGCCCAAATAAAGATGCTCTACAGAAGTTTGACAGGTATAATCATTTTTTCATTTTGGTGATTTTGACGGGCATGACATAAAATATAACGAAGTGAAGTTAGGGTAATAAAAAATATCATGATATTTTTTATCACTTTTGCCCGACTGAACACGACCTTTGTGGATAGTAATATTCTTTTCTAATAATGGATTGCCAGCGATACAGTATTTTAAATTTAATAAAGGCTGATTAATAGGCCGCTTACTGAAGATTAGTTGTTTAATATGGTCTGTCGAATAAAACAATGTTGTCGATTGGATTAAAATGAACTCATCAAATCTAATCGCAATCAGTTAACATCTCTCGTTTTGTTTAGCTACTGAGGAAATCAGTATATCAAATCAAAAATCAATTGTTAACCAAACAACCAATAACAAACCAATAACTTTTTCCGCAACACAATAAACAAAATTTCATTTTCCGTATTAGCTTTGGTTGAGCGTGATATGTATGTACTAAAAGAGTTGAAAACAAAGGAAAAATCAATATTTTTGTTGGTTGGAAAACCTAACCTCTGACATTGTACATATATATAGTATATAACGTACACACAGTAACACAACATACACCGACGCGATGTACATATAACAATGTCACGTGACCTGTGTCAATAAAATATAATTTATGTTGTATTTATGTGTGTGTGTAGTAAAGTAATTTTCTTTGGCTTAGTGTATTCGCTGTGCGTTGTCTATGCCTATGTGATATTTACAAATATGAGTACTTCTCACTCCAGCCGCTCGAATTTGCTATTCGAATTGTACGGTATAAGTACATACGTATTATATTAAGATAGTAACATTACGAAAATTATAACTAGAAAATAGTTTCATTATTAGGACGGTATACGACTACATGCTATGTTTTCATAACTTAGGGACAATCAACCAAATAATTTATTCAAATGTAGGTGTCTTTATATGAAAAGGGGAACACTGCCCTGCATATAGAAGAGAATACAAATAAATAGATGACACGTTTTGATACGCGTGCTTACTGTAATTACAATTTAAAACCTTAATATAGTAAATAATGCATGCCAAAAACAAAAAAAATGTTGAGATAGTGAGAATTTGGCGGGGATAGGTCACAGTTTAATTTAAATCGACGTAAGGGTATTCACCTCGCCTATATATTTTGTGACAATACATTATTGGTGAAGATAATGTCATGGCTTCATGGGAATAGTGTTTTAAATTTTCGATTGGCGTTTTGTATGTCGTACATAATTAATTATTTTTTTTTTCGGCTTAATGAGGAAATAATTTATAGACGAGGCAATATTAGATAGTAGCTAGATGAGATCTAATTTTATTTTTGAGTTTTTTTTTTTTGTGTATAACGTAAACATCTAAAATTAGAATGACATTGGTGATGTTTTTTTTGTTTATATGTATAATTCGGTAATCGGTATGGAAATATTTTATTTTGGTGGAATGTGATGAAATTAATTTGTGTATGGAAGGCTAATTACGGTTTGGTGTTAATTGTGTGTATCATCTGTCAGAATTGGTTTCTATTATTATATGAAGTAGCAGTTTAGCGGAGAATTCATAAATATTTTGCTGTCTGTTGTGTAATTTTGAGGTTTTTCAGCCAGAAAAACAATGGAAATTTCTTTCTTTACACAAGTTAAGACCAGAACTACTTTGTAAAAAGTTGGAGTTATCAAATTTTATGATCAAAATATGCTGCGTAGACGTTTGTTAGAAGCTATAAAGAGATTAGCAACCAACTCTTTCCAAATCTCCGATCTTGACCTTGGAGCATTTAATAACTTTAGGAGCAAGGGGCCAATTGGAGCATTTAATGCCTTTTCGCATTTTATGCATAATTTCTAAATAATGTTTAAAAGCCAAATACATCTGTTAAAGCTGGTATGTGTACAAATACGGTATTCTAAAACCTTCAGACACTATGAAACGGTAAACCTGTAGTTTAATTCTATCGGTTAAGATGCTTTTCTCCAAAACGTGTGTAAGGCGTTTCGATTCAACCCTTTAGTCAGCGCATAACTTTTGTGGCATGCAACATATTTACTTAGTCGATACATTTTGTGAAATGGTCCTGCACTAACTTGCTGGATATGGCTAGATCTATTGTTACAATTATAATATCTTGAGTGAAACGATCCCAAAAAATATTGTCGTAGATTTACATCACTTGTTGTTTACCACGTTTCGTGGTTGTTGGTAAAATTAAAGGCTTCAATATTTAAAAATAATGACTTGCTTTGGGCGCAACTTTATTCTCAAACTTCACTTTTTGCTATGGAGTCCAAAGCAAACTGACATATTCAGGCCGCAGCGTGTCAAAAGTTAAGGTTCGAAAGTCAAAAGCTAAATTATTTATTTGTGAACACTAATTTGACCGTTGATGGCAGTGATTGTTGTTTGCGTAAATCTTTAGTAGCAATATAAAAACCATTTTGATATTTCATAGTGTGCGGGCATATTTGCGCATACTGACGTGATGTTAGGTAATGCTAAGTAAAGTTAAGTGACATCGAATATTACAGAATCGAATATTTAGGAGGGACATTTATTCTTGCTTGCAATTTAAGCAAAAGAATTTGTAATGCGGCTGATGAACGTGTGTATGGTATAAGGCTGATCCAGATCTTAAACCAAAGAGTTCACCTGATACAACTGTATTGATATACACTTCACCTTTAACCTGAAACATCAGCTCCTGGCTTTTATAAATGTAGAACTGCGTCCTTTAGGCATTCTTCTATATTTCTACGTTTAATTTTGTGACTGTGACTATTAGATAAACAGTCCCAGTATTACGTCGGGTGTTTCATGAACAAATATTCTTGACATTAATTTTTTTTATCAGCAATTTTGTTATTTAGAAAAATTTCACAATTATAATAGACAGACAATACAATATTTGATGGAAGGATCAAACTTATTGAAATCTGGTCAAAAATGATCAAACAATTTTTTGCGTAAAACGATTTTTCTCGACGTTTGAATGTCTCTGCGTCTGGAACAGCAAAAAAACTTCCGTCTGGATATTTGAATGCCTGTATCCAGGGTTTCTCGAGAATCACACGTTCGATTTCCGTTTCTATCTCTTTTCTATCTGTTTCTATGGTCAAACAGAGTTGGGCGTTAAGTTTGAGGTTGAGTTTAGGATAGATAGGCGGATTCATGAGTTGTTGTTGGATTGGGGTTGAGTGAGCAGTTCAGTTGGGGATTTATTTAGCAGTCTAGTTATGGGTTAATTATTTAGTATCGCAATTTGTTTCGAACTTTTAACTGCCAGATTCGCGCCAGCCTATTCCTAATACCCCACAAGTATTTGCGTCAATGAGTAACATTTATTTCCGGTCTTGGTGGTATTCCTAAAATTGTCCTCCAGAACTCTCATATTTCCTTAGCAAAACCACCCAGCAGGCTATTTTATCTTTCGATGGCAAAAGGTTTCCCGCCTCTGTGGAAAACTGCAAATATTCATTCAGTACCGAAAAAGGGAATAAAATCAGATAAAACTAACTATGGAGAAGGTTAAATGATTCAAATATCTCAAATATCTGGGATCACTGACGACTGAGTAAATTATGTTTCTGTAGACATTTCATCAAGGATCGCACCAGACTACTAAGATTTTTACGCCAACATTAAAATCATCAAGTCTCCTCATAATTTGCGTAAAATAATGTTTAGTTTTATTGGCACAAAACCACGTGGTTAATAGTTCATGGTGGTTTTCGATCCACGTTGAACAATTTTTTAAATATGCTGGTTTTATGATTTAGTTGGGCGTTGAGTGGAGGGTTGAATTGGGGATCAGTTAAAGTTGAGTTGAGGTTGGGTTAGGGCTGAGTGAACATTTCAGTTGAGGATTTATTTGAGGGTAATTCAAGGGTTAATTGTTTAGTGTCTTAATTTGCATTCAACACGTAACTGCCAAGTCAGCCAGCCTATTCCTAATATGGCGAGCCCTAGTTGTATCCCACCAATTGTCCTCAAGGACTGTTATACTTTTTTAGCAAAACCACCCAGCAGGTTCCTTTATGTTTCGATTCAACAAGTGTTTTTCCATCTCTACTGCACTATAAATGTCATCCAATATGAATAAAATCAGATACATCCCACCATAGAGAAGGTTAAAGAGTTCGAATATCTAGGGTGACTGATGCACTGGTAACTGAGCAAAATTATGTTTCTGCAGACATTTCATCGAGGATTACAGCGGCCTACTGAGATTTTTACGTCAATACCAAAATCTTCAAGCCTTCTCCTAAACCGCGTAAAAAAACTAAACATCTATAAAGTGCTGTTATTACTTTTGGTTGCGAGTCTTTTACACTAAAAGCACAAAACATCCAAAAACTTGATGTAACTGAGCATAGTAAGATTATTCTTCTTGGCATTAATTTTATTACGTATCCTTCGTGGATTAATTTTTTCAAAATACGAACGGAAATTTTTCGATTCCATCGAAATTCGAACAACTGTGGTCTGACGAAGGAAGTTCTTTTGTAACAGGCAACAGATAAGCTATTCAAAACATCGTATCGATACTCAGAAAAGTCAATCAATTTCAATTTTGCCTAGTTCTATGTCATAGCCAAAGGCAAAGAAGGACGTAAGAATTATTATAGAAGGACGTGAGTTTAGTTGGGCGGCACAGATCGTGCTCGCGAATGGTTCGAATAAAAGATCGTAATAGAATCGTATTTTTGTCATCGTTTGGCTTACATCGATTTAAAAGATTGCAGTGTTGATTTAAAGATTGAGTTAAATGTTGAGTTTGTGGTTGAGTTGATATATTTGGGGTGATTTGAGGGTTGAGTTGCAAGTTAGCTTAAGTTGAGTTCATGTATGCATGCATACGAATCTTGTTGATTTGATGATTTAGTTGGGCAATGAGTTTGTGGTTGAGTTGAGGCTGAGTTTGGGTTTGAGTTGGAGTCGAGTGAAGGGATCAGTTGAGGCATTATTTGGGGTTGAGTTAAAGATTAGATTGAGTTAATTTGATTTGAGTTTATGTACGCATTACTTTACAGACCGTTCAGGGTTGAGTGAGTTGAGGGTTAAATTTTGGATCGAGTTAAGGTTGAGTTAGATTGAGTTGTAGTTGAGTGCGGGGTTCAATTGGGGATTTATTTAGGTTTTGAGATGGAGATTCGATTGAGTAGATTTGAGTTCTTATACGCCTGTAATTTAGACGTTTCAGGGTTGAATTGAGGGTTAAGATTTGAGTCAAGTTAAGGTTGAGTTAGGTTGAGTTGGGGTTGAGTGTGGTGTTCAATTGGGAATTTGTTTGCGGTTTTAGCTAAATTGAGTTGATTTGAGTTAAGTTCTTGCACGTCTGTAATTTTTCGTACCGTGTTGATTTGGAGATTAAGTTAGGGTTAAGTCAACAATGTAGACAAGGACGTCAACAATGTAGACAATGTCGACGAGACGTTAACAATTCCCGGCAGCAAAATGAATAAAAGTTTAATTTTTATTACGTAAATGTTTTTGTTAACCATAAATTTATATGAAATTAGCCTTTGTTGCCTTTGATAACCTTTCTCTAAAGAAACCATCAACCTATATATACATACAATTTTTGCTATGTGGTGAAGAAAATCTACAAGAAATTAAAAAGCCGATCAGAAATGATGTCATACATTTCATTTCTTATTTTTGGTAATTGCAAACATAAAATATATTTTTATCACGTGCCACACGCTCGTTGAAGATGGTTTGCTACACTCGCTAGTGATGAAATGACACCACTTATAACTAAACCATCGGAAAAGTCGACAAGTAAACGAATTAGAGGTTTGTGTTCCTTCTATTATCAAAACGTTAACAAAATGGCTTCAAAGGCATCCAAATTTTACCGTTTTGTTCTTCAAACAAACTATCTGATTTATGTAATCAGCGAAAGTAACTTTAATCCGGGAATTAACAGTTCTGGATATTTTGGGCATGACTATGTTGTTTATAGATGTGCTCCCAAACTTCGGGCGGTGGTGAAATCATAGCTGTAAATTCTAAACTAGTGAGTGCTCCAGTAACATTAGTCCCATCAAAAGATGAGCAGATTTGTATGAAAATTAAAATCAACAAACGATATATATATATATATATATATATATATATATATTTATCTACACAGCGTACATGCCACCTCATTCTAACAGTGATTATTTTGCAGCATGCGTCAGTTCGATTGAAGAAGTCATTAATAAATCAAATTCATCCGATTTGGTTCTTGTACTTGGTAACTTTAATCTTCCAAATATCATCTGAAATTTTGACCGTGACTTTAATTGCATTCTTCCATCAATATAAAGTCTGATGCAGAATAATTATTCGTTGATAAAATGCTTGGTTACATTGCTAATAATCTGGAGAGGTTTTTAGATCTTGTCTTCAGCAATGAAGTTGATGTGTTTAAAGTAAATGAGTCACTCAATCCATTTGTCATAAATGATATCAACCATAAACAGAACACTTGAAACATATCAAATAGAACTTTGACAAAACAAAACATACTGGTCTGCATGTTCATTTGGAAGTAGTGAATTGGGATGAGATTCTAAATGAATGGCATGTGAATGAAAATGACAACAAATTTTATGAGATTACCTCCGTTTTTTTATGAGATCTACCAACATATCACCGAGTAATCACCCATATAGGTAAGGCCTATACTCAAATAATGAAATCATATTTGAAAACAGACAAGCTGTTCTTTTTACAACACAGCGAGGAATTTGATGTCTATTCCAAATTTTAATACAAACCTTATTTGTTGACATTTAAAAAAAATTACAACAAATCCAAAACAGTTCTGGAAATATTTTAGTCTAAACGTCAAATCGAGGTGTACCCAGCCAATATGACCTTCAACAATATCAGTACCTCAAACGCCAAAGAGATAGCGGACATATTTGCTGAATTTTTGTCAATCTGTCTATCGACCAACCGCCAATACTGATACTACGGTCATATCTCTATTTCTACTTCATAAGCTGTGCACTTCAAAAGAATTTAAAGCATACAAAAAAGCCTTTGATATTCCTGTTGAAAAAAACTGGCTGAGAATATGACTATAACAACCTTTCTATCAAAATGTGGCTCGCTTACCACCATATTAAACAAGGTACAAAGAACATACAATTTGCACCATTGAAAATATCTGTATTGGAAAATATCTCTATAAACGTTCCAAGCAGAACATAGCGTAACCACCGATTTTTTACGCTAGAAAATTCCATGCAGAGGATCAATTCGATTTAATTTCCAGTACACAACACAGTATACATTAAGCCTTAAATTACCATTACCAGGGTTGAAAACTTGACCATCTAACATGAACAATTCAATTTGAAGTTGAAATCATTCGAGACATTTTATAAAAAATTATACAATATATATTATAAAATAGAGATCCCAGAAACTATAGTCGAATATCAATCTTTTGATTTTTGTTGAACAGATTTCGTCATTGAAATTTGATGCAACAAGCCGTATATATATTGCCTGTTATTTATATCGCCAACCCCTAGGATTGACCATGTGATATTTTACATTCAAGGCCTTTGTGATAGAGATCCGAGAAACTATAGTCGAATATCAATCTTTTGATTTTTGTTGAATAGATTTCGTCATTGAAATTTGATGCAACATGTCATATATATTGCCTGTTATTTATATCGCTGACCCCTAGGATCGACCATGTGACATTTTACGTTCAAGGCCTATACAATAGAGATCCTAGAAACTATATTCGTATGTCAATCTTTTGATTTTTGTTGAACGGATTTCGACGTTGAATTTGGTGCAACAGACGGTATGTATTTTGTTTCAATTGGCCTGTTATTTATTTAATTTTACATAAAATCAAAACGTTAAGCCAATGAGCCATTATTGGTTTGGTCATTTTGACTAATAAAAACTGCTTAAATGTTATATTTTAAATTATGTAAATTGAACATTGGATTTCTCCTTAAAGATGATTATTTGAATAATCTTATCTCTGAAAATGGCATTTAGGCGAATAAGTTACCACCACATACATAAAATATATACGTATACGGAAAATTTGGGATTTTATTTTGGGAAGTATTTCACAGGCATCAAAAATGATAAAATAAATGTGAAGTTTGTGCAATTTGCTTTCAAGCTTAATGGTAAGCGTTCAGATAATGTGCTTCATTTAATCCGTTCTGATGTCTGTGGTCCGATGGAGATAAATTCAATTGGTGGCACAAAATACTTTTTATCATTCATCGATGATTGTTCAAGGAAACTATTTATCTATTTTTTGTCGTCCAAATCTCAAGTTTTTGAATCATTTGTTAATTTGAAATCGTACGTAGAAAATCAGACTGGTCGCAAAATAAAGAAATTCAGAACTGACAATGGCATGGAATATTGTTCCAAAGAGTTCGAAGGTTTCCTTAGATAACACGGTATCGAACATCAATTTACAAATGTGTACACACCTCAACAAAATGGTCTCGCAGAGAGAATGAACCGAACAATTGGTTGCCATGGCAGCCTTTGTTATCAACAGAACAATTTCATCAATTTTAGTGAACAAAACTCCCGAAGAGGTAAGGAATGGCATCAAAGTAAATGTATTCCATATGAAAATTGTTAGATCCGCTGTTATGGTACATGTTCCTAAAGAATAAAGGGGAAGAAGTTCGACTCGAAGTCGCGAAAAACGATATTCATGGGATATGACAGCAATACAAAAGGTTTTCGTTGCATTGATCCAAAAACGAAACAACTGGTAATAAGTAGGGATGTTGCTTTTCATGAGAAAAATTGTGATTCGATAGTGAAGTTATCAGTTAATGAAAATGTGAGTCCAGGTGAAGTGATAGGTTATCAAGAAGCCTAAAGATTCGTCGTTTGAAACTGATGTTACTTTGATTGATACTGGTGAAATTGATAATGTTGATGATGGAGATTATCAACCTGATGGAAATTCTGCGACACCTGATACTAACACGTGACACCAAATAATATTAATGATTTTGATCCTCAGACAGTGCAAGAAGTTGCAGCACGTGATGATTCTTCAAGGTGAGAGTGTGCCGTGCAGGAAGAAATTGCATCGTTGGTAGAAAATAAAACTTGCAGTCTCATCAAATTACCGCCTGGAAGAAACGCTATTAAAACGAAATGGGTATTCAAACGCAAATTCGACAATGATGGCAATGTAATGCGTTACAATTGGGAAAGGTTGCTCACAGAAATATGGTGTAGAATACAATGAAACTTTCTTGCCAATGGCAATGGATTGATGTATATATTGAGCAATCGAAATTTTTTAATGATGGAACGAATAAACCATGTAAACTGAATCGAGCCATGTATGGACTCAAACAAGCTGGACGCCAGTGGAATATTAAACTAGAAACTTCATTAAAGGAATTTGGTTTAGCATCAAAGAAATATTAACTCGTTTTCGGAATGAAAAATGGTAAGTAGATTGGCACACCTAATGACTTGAATCAAAAACTTTCAATAAGTATGACGTCAGATGGCACAGAAGAAAAATTACACAGTGTACCGTCTCAAAAAGCTGTGGGCTGCTTACAATACCTCACACAATGTAGCAGACCAGACATAAACTTTGCAAAGTAGGGCATTGAAAGGCCGTCAAAACGCATGGTACAATTAATTATCAACTTCGGTATGAAAAGACTGATGATTATTCAATTAATGGATTTAGTGACGCAGATTGGGCATCGGACGTGGACAAACGTCGATCTTGTACAGGTTACCTGTTTAAATTATGAAATCCAGCTATTACTGAGGCTGATGAACTCGATCCCAAATTGCGCAATCAAAGTGCAATATGTTTAGCTGAGATGGATGCTTATCGACCAAGAAGCAAGCACATAGACATTCGATACCATCACATTCGAAAAAAGGCTAACGAGAAAACCATCATAATACAATACACTTGAATAGATCATGTTTAAATGTCAAATTTTCTTAAACCGCAAGAGCTACCATCTTTCGGAAAACTAATGCCCACATAATGCCACTAGGTGTCACTAAATATTTGCTGTCAAAAATTGTATGACACTTTTATGTGTGCATTTTGTAAACATAAGGAAAAATATTTTTGTGTTATAAAGTGATTATTATTAATACGTGATAATTAAATTGATTTTGAGAAGTTTTTATAAACGTCCTTTTGAAAACCGTCAGTAATATTTTTTTGATTGTGTAGTGACATCTAGTGGCAAACGCTCTGTACTTTTTCTTTTATCGTGCTGCCTCTTTCGGAAAACATGATCTACAGACGAAATGGTTGCGGGCAGTTTGACAAAAGCAGTCACTAAGGACAAACATAATTCTTGTTGAAACAATACATCGAAGTAGCACATTCTTGTTGAAACAATATATCGAAGTAGACGTGCTTAATCGCCATATCTATCATCAAGTTTTTTTTTTTTTTTTTTACGAAAATTACAATAATTTAGAATTTTATTTTATTTGATAAATTACGAGTATAGTAATGATGGTAATTGTAATAGTAATGATAGTAATAATAGTTTTTGGTGTCATAATTCTAATAAAATAATAAATCAACCTGCAAATACGTAATTAAAAGTGAAAATTTTGCGGTACAAACACTTGAAACAGTACATCGGAGTAATCGTGTTTAATCAAGTTAATAACAGTGAACATCAAGTTTTTTGTTCATACGTAAAATCTCAATTTATTTGATAAATAATAATACTAGTAATAATAATAGTTGTAGTGTCATAATTCTAAAATAATATTAAATCAACCTGCAAATAAATAATAATTAAAAGTGTGAAATATTTTGATGGTAGTATTGTGGTGACATGGCATAACTAGCATTGTGTTGACACGTCATGTCTACACTCTCTTTTGAAAACACTGAACCTTAAATGATTAAATAAAGACACGGAGATTAGTTTTAGTATTATCTAAAGTAGGCCACTTCTTTTTGTTTTTTGAAAAAGAAAAAACAAAAAAAGAAAAGTTCGTAAAACACTATTAAAAGGTTTGCAGGAAAAAATATTCTGCTTTTATTAAAAATCTAAAAAATTAATTATCATTAAAATAATTTAACGTGTTTTTTAATTGATTCGTTGCGAAAAATTTCGCTGAGTATTATTCAATAATAAATAAATAATAAATGTAAATAAATAAATATGAACTAAATAAATTACCAAGTCTTTAATATACCTATATAGCGAATAGTGTTGTGAAACAAAAATACCAACATTCTATGGAGTCAGATTACACAATCAGGAATAATACTTGATATCGAGGCAGCGCTACCCATCCACATACCACCCTCAAAGTCTCGCGTACTAAATGTTGTAAGTGTGGTAAAGCGTTTCATTAATCCGTTTTGCATTTTCAATTGTTTGTTGTGAAAATTATTGACTTTAAAAGTGTAAAATCATAACATTTTACTGGAATAACATTATTATCTATCATATTTGTTCTTGCGCCACCTTGAACTCAGTTATATGTTGTGTCTGTTTGTAATGAGGTAAACAGTTAATTTTTTTTTGAAGTGATTAACACATTTTTTGTCAACCATTTTTTATTGGGCATCATTTAAAAGTGAAACATCAATATACCTGTTTAACTGAAATAACATTATTATCATCCATGTTCAGGTGTCACCTTGAATCACTCAGTTAATATTTTTTATGGCCATCAATCAAAAACAATCTGAGAGTACTTTTGTTCTAATTGTGTAATTTAACAATCAATCCATATGGTGAAAATATTTTAATGGCTGGTGTTGACTTATGTGGCATATATAATATTAAGATTGTTCGTAAATTTGTCATATGTTCTAGCTGCTCGAAACGCTTTCATAATTTTTGTGTCAACCTACTAAGTGATAAAACTATTTTCTGCTGGATTGATTGCTCAAATAATTATTCGTTGACTACAGTATCTAACATGGATCCTGAAGTACAAAACTCTATTAAATAACTAATGGATGGCCCAGTTAAAAATAAAGCAGGTTGAGTTTGCCGATTTCATCAAGGTGTTGAAGAAACTGGAAAATAATTCCAAAGATTTTTTAAGAATATTAGAATCCATGCAAAATAATTTGGATATAGTTGCTAAGCTTGAGAGTAAAGTTGCCGTGGTCGAAACGAACATTAGGGAACTTTAGGTTAAAAATGCTCATCGGAAAAGCGAGTGTAACATTAATTGTAATAAACTACAAACTCTAAAAAAAAGATGCGATGTCTTGGAACATTATGCCTTTCAAGCAAATTGTGAGGTGAGAGGATTTCCAGTAACAAAAAACGAAGATCTCTTCAAAATCGTTGCGGCTATTACTGAGGAAATTGGGTTCAACTTTGAAAGTTCTATGGTGAAATATAATCATCGAACATTTTCAACTAAGCCACCTAAACCGATAGTTGTGGAATTTACCTCTAAATTTATCAGAAACACTTTCCTAGATTGTGCTAAATTGAGAGGCAAGAATTGTGTTCTTAATGCTAAAGATTTTGGTTTTCCTTCGATTAACTCACAAATATTTATTGTTTAACACATTTCGTCCTGGAAAAAAAAGCTTCTGATGGAGTGCAAGAAATTGAAATCGGAATTCAAACTTAAACATGTATGGGTGAAATTTGGAAAAATTTATTGCAAGATGGAAGATGATAGAGTTGCAGTTAAGATTGATTCGTTTGATGAGCTATATTCATTCCGTAATAGTTTGTGTAAAAACTTTAATACAATTCCGGCGCCCAATTCCCCAAATATCATATCGGTTGATGCTGGCACATCTGCGGCGAGATGATAATTATTGTTAATATTTATTTCATGATGCCTGTTATATTTATATTTAGTTATATTTTTATCGCTTCTTTCTTTAATAGGGATTTGGATTTATATTATCAGAACAGTAGAGGTTTGAAAACAAAATGTACGGAATTTAAACTGTCATTACGGGGAATGAGTTATGATTTTATATGTTTGGCCGAGACGTGGCTCAATGATGGAGTTAACTCCTAACCAATGAATTGTTTGATGACCGGTATTTGATACATCGCAATGATCGTGATCTAACAATCTAGCAATACAAATTTGTTTAGAGCTATAACTTCAACAACAAATATTGGGCTGGCCTCGCCAGGCTACCGTCTGACGAGGAATTATGACTTGTTTTTTAGTGATGACAGCATTGATATTTTTAATAAATCGGTTAATATATTTAAAATTATTGTATTTTTCGATGTATTGTATTTTCTTCTGTAAATGTGAGACAGGTAGTATAAATGGAGCTTATGCTCTGTGTTCTGCGCGAGTTATACATAAAATAAAATAAAATAAATAAAATAATTTTTGTGTCAAAGCTGTGGGATTATGTTGAAAAATCTTAAATAATTGAAAATTAACTCTTAATTGTTTTTATTGAATTAATTTTTTATTAATTTTTTGTATTGTTAATTTTTAAATTTGTTATTTAATTTTTCAACAAGTGAGAGTGTTGTTAAATTATGAACGCACTCCATATTTTCATCTGTCAACACTATTATATTGAAATAAACACTGCTGTATTTTTGTATCACTCGTAAAGACTAATAACAAAGCCAACCAGACAACAAATCTTGGCTTTTCCTGTGATTCATATATTGGATTTAAACATGTGTTGGGTTTACCTTAAATAATTCTTATTTTGATTAGCATTAAATATTATGTTTATTCTTTATTATTTGCAATATCACTCGGTTGTCATTAAGCGATTAAAGCCTTTTTATTCTTGTGTTTATTGATAATTTAATTTATTTCTTTAAATTTTAATTTTTTTTTGTTTTATTTCATTATGTGTTGATAGTTTATTGTTCATTGTTATCTTAAGTTTGTATTTATTCCATTTATGTTTAATTAAACGTATATGCTTTATTATAATTTGATTATTGTAAATTTTGTTATAATTTGTTGTTGTGATAACCAATAAAAAGTATTCATATTGTGGTTATTCTTATATGCATGCATTGCTAGCTGTAATATGACCTTGCTTATATTTTCCCTATCAAAAAATAATAACACAGTAAAAGTAATTTTGGTTCCTTCTGTCGCAGAGGGATAATTTATTTCGGGATCCTAATTATTATTAATATAGTCACTATATCTACACAGACTTAATAGAAGCGCACGATATATCCTTATTTTTGTAATAAATTCAGTTTTCATTTTTCACAATATATAAATATCAATTTCATCAAAAACACATAAAAACTATTTCTCCTGTTTACCATCTGTATTTTAGAAGAACGCCTAACAAAAAAAAAAAAAAAAAAGAACGAAGAAGAGCTATGCGCTTTGAATTACAAACAAAACAATAGCAGCAGGAACCAAACCAAACAAAACCTTCAAAAAAGGAACAGATGTCCTCTTTACAATGTATATACTTAAAACCTTGTTAAAATTAATCAAAGAATAATCTGTTGATATTTTGTTCTTATATTATAGAGTGCGTCCCTTTCCTTCTTCTTAATTTTTTATTTATTTTTTGTGTATTATGTTAATGTCTTAAAGAGGCAGGTGTTTTGTTAATTTAAGAAAATATTGATCGATATAAATACAGAAAACCCAGCATTTTTACATTTAAATTGTATACAATTTAAAATTTAAATTATGAAAGCCATCAAGCTACGGGTGCTACATCTCCAAAATGACGAAACCGAAAATGTAAGAAATTTCGTTTTCATTTTCATTTCAATGTTGTTTGTGTGAATGAAAAATTGGCATCAAATTTTTTTTTTCTGTGTTTTTTATGCCAACGGTTTGTGTATCTGTTTATACGTTTCTGGGAAATTTTGGTTGTTAGTCAAACATTTTTATTATTTTGTTTTTTTATCCGAATTTTATGTTATGATTTTTCACATTTTCCCGAAAATTTTTATTTTTATTAACCTTGTGGGAATTTATTACTGGTGTTACTGTTACATGCGGAATATCTGTGAATTTGATGTCAAATCGGACTTGCGTCTTTATGATTCACATAATTTCGGAATTGATTTGTGAATATCATGTGTGATCGTTTATTTAGAAATTTTTAAGAGTCATATCTATAATTTTTTTTTTTTTGGCAAACTGTGATTTAAATCACGTATGTTATCCGCGTGTTCAAGATTTCCGATGAGTTAAATTTAAATGTACTACATTAATGATGATAGGTGAATGATTTCAATTTTTTTTCGGAAAATTATATTTATGCGGCATTTAAAATGTGACGGTTGAATGACCTAAACCAAATAGATTTTTACTTTCGGATTCGAACTGTGCTTTGGAAGTTTGAAAAGCCAGAAATCTGAACTTATTTTTCTGATTCAGATTCTGAATTTCAGTTTCATTTATGCAGCTTCACTGAAGCGAATATTTATTGTTTGTCGCGTGTGCGTTAAACTAAAAATGATCCATCATATCCTCCCCCTCAAGAAAACTGTACGAGACAAAAACACAATAAAACTAAATCATTGTTTCGAAGAATACTTGTCATCAACTTTCCGTATACAAATTTAAAACCCCAGAACAAAACTTAAGTGTACATGTTATATACATATAATAGTACATTATTTTTACGATTTCTAATTAACGTTAATCAAAATAAAAATAAAAATATTTTTAAGTTAAATACGACATCGACAATGAATAAGAATAAGTAGAAGATGAAATTAATTTCACAGCCATATCATCATTACCGTTAAAATACGTTTTTGTAAAACACGTGCTCATTTCGTTCTCGTATCTTAATTTTGTCTATTATAAATGTGTACCATTCCAAAAACCAAAAACATTCAAACACAAAAACGTACGTACAGAATTCATCTTCATCATTCATATCTAATCAAAATGTGTATTAAGAAAATTAAATTTGAAATAAAAGAAAACGAAAAGGGTTTGTTTTATTGTATGTTCTTCTTATTTTGGGCCTCATTCTCTAATTGTCTATTTTAAGACTTAACATCTTTCAAACAAAAAAAAAAAAAAAAAATACGTAATAAGAATTTATCGTTTCAACCATATTTGGGTCGATGTTTCTTAATATACGTTGTCTTCACTCTAATTCTACTCTATAATAAATTTTCATGATTTTATTACAGTGTTTTGTATAGTAGTTTAGTGTGTGGTTTGCTGGTTAGAGTATACATCCTCGTATACATTCTTCTGGTTCAATCACATTTTCACTAAAACAACAGTTCTCGCCTCCTGAAATATTAATACCATATGGAATTAATAAGAGCACGGTAATGAAATGTTTTGCCGACATAACCGAGCTTCCTGGCAATTATTTTTGTAAAATTTTATAAATCGACCATTTAGCTGAACCCAAAAATTAACACAATAAGGATATTATTATCCTATTGAACAGCGCTCTACGATGATAATTTAATTTTTAATGAATAGAGGTTTGTGTTGTAAGTTTATCTCAAAGAAATCCCAAATTATATACCTCGCTGCCATAAATAATTTACCTTTTTCCTATATATATACATAGGTACATACACGTTACAAATGGTGTCATATTCCAATCGGATAATACAAATTTTAAATATGAGATAATGTAAAGAAGAATTTCCAACCCAAACCAAAAAAAAAAAATGAATATGATCGAGCGATCAAGTCGCGTGCCACCTGCTTCTAGTTTCTCGATCTTTTTAGTATACAACCGAAAAAAAAACATTTTGGATTTAATTTTGTACGCTTCGTTTTTTGTTTGAGGTAAAATAAAATCAAACAAAAAATGGATAAGGTAATGTAACACTTTTGCACCTGGCCTGATTTATGTAGGGTTTATGCTCGTAACATACGTTTCAATGGATTAATCTTAACGCGTTTATTTAGAAAAAGAGAAGGCTCATTTCAAACCATATATGTAACAACCAGCTCATTTATGCTATTCTTGGCTTAATCTGAAATTTTCCAAACTTAAGCAATTGGGAAGTTTACTTTATTTTTATCAAATGTTATTACTAACGTTCGGAATCGAAAAGTCATTTAAATTGGTTTTCTGGTGCTTGCAGCCCTTTCAAAACGACTATTTTCACTGACATAGTGAGAATATTAACTCAAAAAAATTAAGAATTTCAAATTGCAGAGACTGTGGGCGATAGCTATTCAAGATTTATTTATAATTTTTTAGAGATTTCCGATCGTATTAGTGGGGTGTCTGACCATGTCGGCTTTACAACATTTAATATTAAATTCCACTCAATTTTCTTCCAAATAATTTTCTGTTTTGTTTTGTTTTTATTTTTTTGAGCATTTTCTTTGAGTGGAAATTGAAACATTTTCATTTTCTAGTCCACTAGTGAACATGTTTTAGTAAAAAATGGAATACTTGTATATATTGTTGAAGAGAATTTGTTGTGTTTGTTGTTGGCGAAGTAAAAAATTGCTGTGTGCCTCAATATCAATTTTCAACTAAATTACTGACTAAACTAAATTATGCTCGCAAAGATGGGTGTGAAGTTTATAACAAATAACAATCCCTGTGATATTCAAAACGAGCAAAAGCGATCTGACGTAATAAAAAAATTAAAATTTGGTATTCCACCCCACCGTTGAGAAAATGTGGTGTTCATCATTTGATTCAGGACACCTAAGGCTATTATTCTCCATCAATGGCATCATGCGATAATCTCTACTCCTTATTCTCGACATCTAAACGTCGGTGGTACCGACTATGAATGAAAAATTCAATGGGGACGCAGTTTTTATGCTTGTATGGCTTCGTGCCATAAGGCGAAAAAGTTACCGAATATTTAAAGACTAAAGGCTAGCGAATAGCCCCGTGTTATGAGTTATAAAAAGTAGCAGAAAAGTGTCCGCACACCAAATCAGAATTGATCGGAGCGATGAAGGAAGTCTGAGAAAATGACGTCGATCCAAAGCCAAAAATCCAATAAGTGAAATGCTCCGGAGGATACCATGTTAAAAAATGCAACATTTGAAAAAATGCACATTTCTATGTTCACCAAATATTAATAAATATAATTTATATGATTTTAATATGTTCCGAAGATTGATGAGTTTATGATTATGAAAAATCAATCTTCTCATTAAACCCCGGCGGCTGGACTGATTGTACCACAATTTACATTCTTTATATACATAATGTACTTGCATGTTGTATTAGCGAATTATACTAATACAGCCAAATAATTCTCTTACAATTTTTCTTCTTCACGATACTCACACAGCTCTATTTCTTTGTAAGGTAATTTTTCTTTAATTTTTAATGTTAATTAATTAATTCGTGTAGAAGTTTCTAGTATACAACCGGTCCTTAGACCATTTTAATTGTGTTTTACAAATTAACACTTAGAAGTATATTAGTATTTACGAACAATCATTCAACGAAACCGACTGATAAAACAGAATTCTATGGTTTTTAACCCATTATGGTATTTGGTATTTAATTTTAATTTACATGATTTACTTCGGTCTAAAAAGACCAAAGTACTGAAACAATTTTTTCCGACGTTTTGAAAGTCACTGAGTCTAAAAAAGCAAAAAAAAAAATATCCGTCCGTCTGTCTGGACGTCTGTATGTCTGGATGTCTGGATGTTTGTACCCATAGTATCTCGAGAACGGCTTGTCCGATTTAACATTTTTTTTGCCAATTTATTTCTATGGTCAAGGCGGATATTTGAAAAGCTTAAGGTACCTGTACGTCAAGAGGTTCGGGTACCTGCCATACGAATTGACCCAAAATACGTGGTTATAGAAATATTTACCAATTTGTTATGTATGCTGGTTTGAATATTGAGCTGGTCATTGAGTTTGGGGTTGAGTTGAAGGTTAAGTTAGGAGTTAATTTGAAGGTTGAGTTGGCATTGAGTTGGAGTTGGATTAAGATATAGTGAGCAATTGGCCATTGTTTTATATATGCTGGTTTGAGGATTGAATTGGAAGAGAGTTTACGTTTGGGTTAAGCATCAGGTTGGGGGCCGCTTGCGGGATTAATTGGGGTTGAGTTGGTGTTGGATTAGTGTTTAGTGAGCAGTTCAGCAATCTATATAAGTGGGTGTTTGTATGTATGTACAGCATATGAGTATCATATTTAAACAAATGCAATCAAGACGTGTGCTTGACCTATTTAAACCAAACTTAACACAAATATTGTTTTAGGCTAAAGAGAGGTCACTGTTAATATCTCAAACTTCAAATTGAACCTTTAGCAATTATATGAATGGCCAATTAGGATGTAACTTATCTATTTCTTAACGGATTTTAGTCATGTGCATTGGAAATTGGATTGTATGATGGAATTCGGCTTGTGCATTGGAAATGGGGTTCGAAAATGATCTATGCGACATGAAAAATGCGAATATTAAAAATGCAATTTTGTCCAAATATAGTGAAGGCGAATCAAAAAAGATTAAACAACTTTTAGTGGTGTTAATATCGGAGATGATACGCCGTCTATAGATTCTATCGGCGACTCGAATCTATTGCGAAAAAGCTTTGGTTAAATGGTTTTCCACCAAATATTAAATCCATATTAACTGCATTGCCCAAGGTGATATGGACCGTATGCAGGTCACCGCCGATAAAATATTTAAAGTGAGTAGCTTTTCTACAGTATCCTCTGTTTCACAACAAAGTTGTTATAATAATAATAACCTGCTAGTATCTATGGTAGTATCTATGGTGCTATTATCACTATAGATTTGGTCAAAAGGCTCGTAAATGCTTAAAACCGTGCGATTTTCAACCAGATGACTCACAAAATCGATACGGGATCTGATGTCACGGTTATCCCTGCGGCTAAAACAATTGAAACAAAACTGTTTCTTCAAGTATTTGCTTAACTGCAGCAAATAATTCCAATATTGAAACATTCGGTAGCAAATTACTCAACATCGACTTCGGTTTAAAAAGGGAGTTTCCCCATGTATTCTTATTGGCTTCTACGAATCGTCCTATGATAGTGGTAGATGTAAGAAAAAAAAAATTGATCGATACAAAAACAAATCTAGAAATAATTGCGAATTGCGCTTCCGTATCACTGCCGTCATTAAAATGGTTCAGTATTGAAAATGATTTTGATAAACTATTGTCAGAATTTCCATCTTTGACGGCAACACCAGATAAGCACAATATTGTCTATTATATTTACCCTAACGGTCCACTTCCTGCCCATAAACCTCGACGTCTACACCGAGACAAACTGGAAGAAGCAAAAAGTGAGTTGAATTACATGACCGGATTCGGTATTTGTCGTTATCGTCCTCCAACGTTTCATCACCTCATCATCTTATCAACAAGAAGAATAGTAATGCATGGAGACCTTGCGGCGATTATCGCCAACTGAATAAGTGCACAATTACAGATCGATTTCCTGTGCCTCACATTAATGATTTTCCCTCACTGCTACATGGCAGTGAAATCTTTTCAAAGATTGATTTGAAAGATCATATACCGGTAGCCGATGAATACATATGTATACAAATAGAGCAATTCAACTTTGATAAACGAATTTAGGAGCCATATAAATGTATCACAATCTTTACCGATCATAAGCCGCTAGTTAGTGTAATTGATTCAAGGAGTGAAAGAAGCCCACGTCAGCAAAGACATTTGGACTTCATAGCGAAATTCATATCCGATATTCCACACATTTCCGGTCGCGATGACGTTGTTGCCGACTATTTATCGCGGTCAAATTGCTTCATCTAAAGTAAACTTATGAATCGTACCTTCGGACCACAACCAAAAAAACATATGGGGTGAAAATTCAATGCACAGATGTGAGACAAGATATTTTTAATAAAATTCATAACTAATTTGGGCACGCTACTTTTGGCCGAAAATGAAAAAAGATATTGGAGTGTGGGCCGAATCGTGCATAAAATGTCAAGCTTCAAAAGTAGTTCGACATACGAAATCTCCTATCAGAACGTTTGACTGATCCATAAACCGTTTCGATCATGTCCACATCGATCTCGTTTGACCACTACCCAGATTTCGGGGCTACATTTATCTATTGATCATATAGTCGACAGATTTTCAAGATGGTCGGAAGTCTATCCTTTAAAAGATTGCATGACACAAACGGTCCCAAAAACATTTGTTTCCGAATACGTGTCACGTTATGGTTGCTCAAGTACAATTACAACTGATCAAGGAGTTCAGTTTGAATCAATTTTATTTCGGGAATTGACTGAAAATATGCACCGACGCCTCAAAAATTCATTGCGTGCCAAATGTAGTAGCAGTAATTGGATTGATGAATTACCCATAATTTTACTGGGCATGCGCACTTCTTTAAAAGAAGATTTAGGTTGTAGTCCGGCGGAGCTTGTGTACGGTCAAACATTAAAAGTATTAGGAGAACTATTCGTACAGAATAAGACCTTCTGTGAATTATTCGATTTCATCACAAGTTTGCGTGACAAAATGAGAAAGCTCCACGAGTAGCACACCAGACCACAACAAATGTTCCAGAAGATTTGCATAGTAGTAAATACGTGTTCATTCGAGTTGATCGTATGAAAGGCGGTTCGGAAAATCCTTATGATGGACCTCACGAAATCATTAGATGGTTTCGAAAACAGTTCGTGGTAGATATAAATGGCAAAAATCATTTAGTATCCATCGATCGGTTAAAGACCGCTTATAAGATTGTTCAAAAAGCTGTCCAAGTAAAGCGGTTACTTTTGAAAAATAAACGCGGCATCCGGAAAGGTTGTACTGAAAGGGGGGTTATGCAGTGACAGTAAAATTATTCTTATTGTGAACTAATTATTGGCACCGCACTGTATAAACATGATAAGGATAATCATAAAATCATTAAACTGGTTTGAGATAAAATAATAATTGAAACATTGGTGAATATTATCGTTGTTGAGACGAATAGAAAAGCGCGGCAATTTTATACAATGAATACTAAAACAATAGAAAAACACCGTGTTTGGTATGACTGAAAGGCATTTTAATTTACGCTGGCGCTCATTAGAACTGCGACGAGCGACTGGCTGAATTATACCGTCTTGACAACCGTTCATTTTATAGAGCTATGATATCCGACAGATACGGCTAAAAACCGCTAAATTGACAGCATTCCGAGATGTTTGGAAAATGTTTTTGGCAAACATTCGAGAACCTTATAAACCATTAACAAATTCAACTATTGATGAACAATTGGTTCTAACTCGAGAGAGATTTTCTTTCCGACAGTTTATACCATCAAAACCAGGGAAGTATGGAATTAAAATACTCTGGCTATGCGACGCAAAGAACTCTTACCCATTGAACGCAGAATTGTATTTTGATGGGCAACCAGGGAGACCTCATTCGGTCAGCAAAAGAAAGAAAAATATTCGACGTAAAATCAAATTTAATGTTTTAAGACAATCGTATCGAGAGCTAACGAAAAGACATCATCGCTTAGAATAAACCATTTTTCGCCCAAAATAGATAGTTTAGAGGCGGTTTAAGAAGATCTTAAATGTCAAAACTTGTAAGAAGAGCATTTTGTTAACTTGGTATCAATATCGGAACCGGTTAAAGAAATTTTAAAAAGACAGCTTCTTAAGTCTAAGGGCTTATCATTACCCAAACGTTTCCCGATTGAAATTAAAAAGTTTCCAATGACCCTCATCTTTTATTCCCCAAAAGCGTATGACTGCGTTCGAAAAATATTTAGTTCCCTACGTGCCCCATTCAAAAACAATTGCACAGTGGTACAAATGTGTAGAGGAAAATGCTGGTTTCACAGAAGGATCTTTTCATACCTTGAGACTTCTTGTAGATATGGAACGAGCAAATAATCACGATGTCTTCTGTAACTTAGTTGTTGATGAAAATGGCATTCGCAGTCAAATAGAATGGAACGGTAAACGAACAGTTGATTGTGTAGATATAACAAGAGATGGAAATAGCGAGCAGAAAAGTAATTTATTGTCGCTCTGTCTTCATAATCTTTACGCCACGGAGTTTAAAATAATTGGAATTACATACGATGGATGTCCAGTAAATTTGTCCCTAGCAAATTCATTAGGATGTAATACAAATGTAAGGAATTGTACAGATTTAGATTATTGAATCCGGTATTTATGTACAACGATGAGTCTTTTACTGAATCTTTGGTTATCTTGCCCGATCCATGTCACATGCTAAAACTAATTCGTAATAGAATTATTATTAGAGCTATAAGATACCGAGCAGCTAGATTTAGGAAATAAATTGCGAAAGGCCCAAGTTTTTTTCAAAAATCAGAAAATGAATGTTTGACCTGCTACTCAAGCGTTAAGTATTTCGGTTGCGGATGCTCTCTTCTAAATTCCCGTAATAAGTCTCAAAGAAGAATCAAACAAACTATTTGTGCGGCGAATGTAGAGCAAATTCTGATATTTGCTAATTCTGCTATTAACCTTTTAGGATATCTTAAGATTATGTCACCTAGTAATTATCAGCCTGTTGTTAAGTCACCCCGGAGAACTGGCTTTGTTGGTATGATTCCAAATTTAAAAAGCGTTAATTTTGTATTTGAAAAATTCGTTAAAACTAAACTTCTTAAGTTCGTACCATTCTAAAAACTAAATCAAGACCAACTTGAACTCTTCTTTTGTAGTATTAGGGTCCGCTTAGGCTCTAATAATAATCCTACAATTTACTGCAGCTTATAAAAGGCTCTTAGTTCATACACAAATTGCAGAATCAAGTTTAAGAAATTGCTTACCTTTAGAAGAATTGAACATATTAAATCCAATGCGATAAATTTGACAACTGTCAAAAATATTTTGCTTCAACCACTTCATCACAATTCTAATATGGGTAATTCCGATGTTCTTATAGACGAAGAAACTCTCTTTCTATATGAAAATTCCGAATTATTTGAAAATTCAGATCTTTCGGAATTTTGTTGAGAACGTTGCAGAATATATGGCTGACTTCATAGTTTTCAGGTTAAACAAAACACTTAGGGAGGTTTAGCAGTTCTGTACTACCGAAAAAGAAATTCGTCAATACATAATCAAAATAACAATATTAATTATTTTTGGTGAACAATCTGTATGTAATAGAAGTATTATTAATGTTCAAAAAAAATTGTTAAGTCGGAGGCAGTTTAATGAGTTTCCATATCACGTTCAATGTAATTTACAGCTAATCTCGAAAAATTCACTAATCGCGATTAGCTAATCTGTAGTCTGTCAGTAGTTTATATACCACTGACATTTAGACTAAGGTTTAGTTAGTGCCACCATAAGTTTGTGGTATCGGTATTAATACAAATATCATCACTCTTGATTTAGCTGATTTTTTTGATTTTGTTCGATAAATAAATCAAAATAAAAACAACATAAACATTAAAAAAATAAATTAGAATTTAAATACTTTAATTATTAATTAACACTTTCAATTTTTTTTTATTTATACCACAAATTGTTTGTACTTAAAAAAAATGTTAATAATACTGCCATCTATATTAAAATAGCGCAACTTGTATTTACAATTTTATTTTAACATTTACATTAATGGCGCCACTTGCCCTTCCCATTAGCTCATTAACAAGAGATAAATTTCAAAATATTGAGAGATTGGTTCACTAAACGCGCTTAGTCACTAATCTCGAAATAAAATGCGATTAGCTAATCTTGAACTTGATACACTAAAGCTAATCTCGGAAAATTCACTTATCGCGCTTAGCTAAAGTCTGTCAGTGGTAGACTATTTAATCCTTATTTACCTATTTCAAATAAGCCCTTTGTTATAAGTGTCGGATAATTCGTTTTTTTTTAATTCGCAGAACTACTCGTACACCACAGCCAACGTTCATTGATTTTAGAAAAAGTGATAAAAATTTATGTTTGCTGTACAAATACTACGAAGCTATATATACACCAGAAACTTCTATTTGTCTTTTCTTCGGTTTTAGTGTTATTTATTTGAAAACTTCATTCGAATTTCGCACAATTCATAAGTTTGTGTAAACATTTTGATGTTCATTTCGATTTTATTGGCTGAAACAGTATTAAGACATTTAGTAACACTATAAAAACATGAACCAAGCAAGTTCCCAAAATACATTTATGGAAACTATGGATCACGAAATTTGTTACTTGAAAAGGCAGGGGATTTATGGCAAAATTCAAAGTTTTGTTCAATAACGCCAAAGTCTCGCCAAAGAGAGAGAGAGAGAGCGAGTTTATATATATTAAATTTATCACAGCACAAGTTGAACACTTTTATTACAACACATTCATCAGATAATCTATTCGACATTAATTTACAACCGTGCTAATCTAATCGCACCTACATATTGGGTCTCTATTAATTATTACAAATTACAAATAAACTTATTAAGTTATTCCGTTAAAGAGCATTACTTAGTCTAGCATAGTAGCGTATTACATTCAGTATATAGAAGGTTTTTTTTAAGATTCACACAAAGATGTTCGACCAACTTTTAAAATTCACCACATTCGTTATAATCGCAATTGCAGTTTCAAGTGCAAGTGTTAGTTTCTGAGTGTTTCAGTTTTAATTAGGGTTTGATCAATTAAGACGGTTATATAACTTTTATTTTGTTTGTTTGTTATATTTGATACTTAGGCATCATCAATTGGCGGCCGATTACACAATGGTTTTGATGCTATTAGCCGTGATGCTTTTGCCGTACGCGTACACAGTATGGTAAATCAGACATCGTCGCATGCCTATTTGTCGACTGGTGTGGCAATTTCTGAAACTGTTGTTGTTACCGTCGCACAATCAATTGAAAATTATTCGGTATGGTTTGTATATTTTGGTGGTGTTGTCAGCGCCGAACAAGATTTCCAAGAAAGTCATACTGGCGTTGCACACCCCAATTTTAATTCGGTCAGTATGAACAATAATATTGGAGTTATAAGACTTAACAGAGCAGTAACTACATGTAAGTATACGGTACTATAGCCAATTATAGGTGAGATTTTGAACAAAACCAAATTTATTTCAGTTATTCCAATCTCTCCACCTGAAATTGCAATGGGTTCATTTCAAGTATTCGGTTATGGTTTCAACGCTGAAAATCAACTACCAACCATTCTACAAACTATGCCTTTGGTAGCGATCACAAATGGTGCATGTGTCAATATTTATGGCAACACGATGGTTACCGAAAATAATTTTTGTGCTGTCGCCATAAATGATGGTCATGCGGCCAACGGTGATCAAGGTGGTCCAATAATACCGCTGTTCCTCGAACTTCAAGTTACAGGTATTATTTCATTCTGGGGACGTGATGCTACATTACCTGTTGTTTTTGAACGGGTTTCCGCGTATAACGATTTTCTTGCCAATTTTTTGTAATAAATCAACATTTTGAAATGAAATATAACTTCTTGATAAAAACTTCTTATATGTACTTATAAATAAAATGTTTATCTTATCGTAGAATATGGTGTGGACTAAACCAATTCGGCCTTCTACGCAAATAATAGTCATCAAAACCGAAAAATAATAAAAATATTGAAATACTTGTATTTCTCTGCCCTAATGTGCAGATCAATTATTCCACTTTTTAAAAACACTAAATGTGATAGTATTTTAACAGTACTGGCTTAACAAAACACGTCGAAAATAATTGGCATAATTTAGCGACAGTCGACGATTATAAATCGTTGTAATATTGTCCCCTATATTCCTAACATGTTTCCAGATAACTGGAGCTTCACGAAAACAAACTAGAATATTTAATTTCACGAACGGCCAATTCAACCATCTGTTGAAGACTATCAAAACTATGGCAATTGCATAACAACAAATGAGCCCTATCGTTATCAACATGACTGGAAGTTTCATGAATGTCGATGGAATAAATATTCGGATGGAATAAAACCAAGTGAACATTTCTTCGACGACGCCGAAAAGGTGTTATAAGCAGCTATTTGAAACGAGCACCCAAAATACTTGGTGATACAGGAAATTTACAATATGAAATAAGGCGGTGATAGGCGAACTGGATTTTAAACGAAGTAACTTTGAAACTTACGACGAAATGTTAGAAACGATCCAACCTGAAGAACATTTTTAAAGAATGAAAATTGGCGAAACTAAGTGAAGTCAAAGTCAAATCAGCGCGATGAAGGACTGAGGTAGAATCAACTCGAAAATATCGGTGTAAATATTGTAAGGTCAAGGGTCACACTCACGCCTCAGAAAATTGTTTTAGACTAAATAGACCACAGACAATCAAATTCAATAGTTTAGACACCTGTGCAAACGAGTTGAAATCCCGAGGCAGACCTATTTTAAACATTTTAGGCAACAACGGAATTGGCGTTCTTTAGGTACAGCGTCAGCTAACAAGTATCACTAGTGTTTCATTGGCTAAAATTCTTAAAGAAAATAGTCTACCATTCAGTTGATGTTAGACTGATGGATGGATCATGTCAGAATCCACCTTCAAATTGAACGTTTTACACTTCAAGTTTAATTCACCATTTCCATAAAAGAGAATCAGATTCTAAACTGATTTTGAGATGAAGTTCTGGAATGTAGATCAGGATGGAACTTGGCAGTTTCTTAACCGATTATGGTGAAATGCCACATGTGTGATGGAAATGAGATTCTAAAATGATTTTTTCACAGCAGATTTTTTTTACACATTAAATAATAACGTAGTACTAAAATTGTCTATCAACCATTTTTTGGGAATTAAACTTTTCTTTATTAAATATCCGTAGTTTGTATCCCAAAGTCGATGAAATTTCCTTACTTCCGAGGAGAAATTTGATATTGCTTGTCTTTCTGACCATATTGTCTTAAACTTGACTTTTTGACCATATATCTGACGCAGCAATATGCAATTTGCATGCCTGGATTCACAATACTCAGAAAGGATCGTGCGTTGCTGACATGAAATGGGGTGGTGGAATTTAATTTTATAAAGATTTGGGGAAGATTCTTTCTGAATATTTATTTTGTAAAATATAGTAATGGGATAATTTTGTAGTGGTTTTAACCGTAATCCTAATACTAAAAAGTCTTCTTCAGAGAAATCCAAAAGACTATTAGAAAGGTTCGGTTGCACAATTCGTAATAATGAGCGTCGGTGAACTACCATTACTAAAACTTCGGCTTCCGTGCTATCTTGGTCATTACAAATTCTAAATCAAATGCCAGTTAGATTTTCCGATCATGACTTTGTGTTTTTTTTTCATATGATGTAGAGGATTGTAGATTAGATTTTTCCATCACTTTCCGAGGTTTTAAGAATATTGATACTCTTGGTCTATTTGAGAGGTGTCAATGCTTACCATGGAATATATTATTTACTATTTTAGAACCCAGTGATAAGCTCTATCTTCTAACTAGATAGTTACGTGGCACGTTTGATGAGCTCGTTCAGACTAAGACGGTGTTTATAAAAGCTTCAAACCCGCCCTGATTCAACATCATCATTTTAGCTTTGATTAAACTTAGACATTTTATTTTCAATCGTTGGAAGCGTACGAAAAATGAGGAGCTATTGCTTGTAGTTTTTCCTTATAAGAACAATTAGCTTGCTACCAGTACTTCCAAAGGTTTTGGAGAAGATTCTTCAATCTCAAATTCCACACAACTGCTACAAACTCAAATTCTACACTTATGGTATACAAAGCTCAGTCTTGGGTCCATTATTGTTTATGATGTTTACGATAAACAATTGTCAATATCATCTTTTTGCACATGACCTCCAAATATGTATACAAATTTTGCAGCGAGCGTTAATGATATTCCCTTTAGCATCTCTTTTAGCGACACAGATTATCAGATCAGACTACGTTAAATATTTCAATCTTTGTGTATTCCAACCAATTTTTATAATAATAATAAACGATTGACGCCCCGATTTTGCGCTAAATCGATCCGGAAAAGCCATTTATCCTGATGATTGATTTAAGTCCTTATGAATTTGGTATTGTACTAGTACAATGTGATGGAAATGATGGAAGAGCAATCGAATATACCGAGGCTACACAGAGAGGGTGGTAAAATCGTAGGACTGACATTTTAATGTCCTACCATTCCGATCCGAGCGCTGGACATTATGGTGTCGACCATTGGACACTACAAAAACTTTAATTGACTGGATCTTCTTACTTTAAGATGCCTACCAAGGCGACTCAATTATAACAATGGACCCCGAGGCCAATACGTTGGAGCGACTTGAAAGGGACCTGAAACCTCAATTGAGAATTTTAGTTGGAGATCTTCACACAATGCGGCCGAAGCATTTATCTAGAATTAGATTCGCTATGAACACCACCATAGTGAGGCCACCGATAAAGCACCCGCAATCCCAACCTTCGGACGGGAGTTACGAACACTCGAGGACGAGTGACACCAAAGACCTTGGCGAAATTATTCAATATACTTGTAAAAACAATGAACAAGGGCAAGATCGACAAAAGGAAATATTCAAGTGACGTCAACATCGTCAATTACCACGTTCAGAGCAAAAAACCAGCTCATTAAGTGGAAACGGTCGGCCGCGACAAAACCCTAATTAGAATAATCGTATTGCGGCATTAAAATTGTACCTCGAGGATATCGCCTCATTTGCTTACCAATCCTACTCGAAGCAGAGAAAGCGCGAGACCAATAGAAAAAAATTTTGTGTTTAAACTTGAATAAGATGTTTTAAAATTGCAAATAATTGTCTGCTTCTCTTGTTCTGTACAGAGCAAAGAATAAGATTAGTACAATTTGAACCCATGCGGTTGGCCTTAGATCTTTATCAAATTTTTTGGCACACTAAGTTCCTTGGAGATAATTGCACAAATGCGGCTGGTTTTAGATCTTTATCAACGTTGGTCCATACTATTAACAAGACTAACTCAAAACATACAGATTCATTTGTGGCAGACTAGGTTCTTAAGAGATAGGCAAACTAAAGAATTTAAAATTCTATATGAACCCATTTGGAAGTTAATTTTTTTCTGGAGTACCTTCACATGGTTGCTTTTTCTGTAATAATTTGATTGTTGAATTTATTTAAATTTATTAAAATGCCAAATTAGCCGGACGCAGTATTTTTAATCGCTAAACCCGAATCCAAAATTGACAGGGCTTGGGACTACGATTTATTAGGTTTTAACACGTATCTGTATTAAAACGTTTTAGTTGTAATTACAATAGATTCTGGCCCATGGGAGCTATAGGCCACCAGTTTTGATTGAATACAGTATTTTTCAGTTATGGAAATCATATGTTAATAATCTGTTTAGGAAAAGTTCTAACCCACAATAATTACGGTATACAATAAAATTTCAATTGCAACTATTCGGTACAATAATAAATTATTAAAGGTAATTCATTAAATTGTTTATCTATAATTAATTATTTGTTATCTAAATTTTTATTTAACATATACAAAATTGTTCCAGTTATATATTGTATCACTCATCAGTGCGATTGCAATCACTCAAATGTCAATGATAAAGTAATTTTTGTGTAAACTACATCCACCATATTGCCGATAAAAAATAATTACTACGAACAATCGTTGCTATAGAAATAACGGCTTTATTCTCGATACCACATTGCAAGCAAATTAGCAATTTTGCTAGCTGAAATCGAATTTTCATATTCTCAATAATTTTGCTAGTCATTAGCAGTCAAAATAGCACAAAGACTTGGCTTATCATGCTTGTGAGATGTTATAATCTGAATATTAAAATATTTTTAGGTTAGGTTGAGCAACATTTCCCTAAAAATTTAAATGTCAAAAACTCTGTTGTAAAACTCATTTTTTTAAAATATTTGTACAAATTAGGTATATTTGTACAAATAAGTTATATTTTAAGAGTGCTTCGCGACAGGGAGAATCCGTTTGAATATGGGAGACGATTTAGGTTTCCCAACAGACATTAAACGAGCAACTTCACGATGCACAGCTATTCCACCTTATGTGACGGTATAATATTTATTTTAACGTTTCGGCGTGATAAAACTGATGCTTTTACCTTAAAAATATTGGCTAAACTTTACTCTTCTGACGCCAAATGAAATTCAGCGCCAATTTTTTTAAAGCAGCTTTTATTTCAACTATATGCGCATTTTTTTTAAATTAGAATTTCTAAGAACAAAAATTAAATTATTAAGAACTAAAAATAAAACATAAAACAACCCTTTTTTGTCAAATTGTGTGTTCTCCAAACTACCAAATTAGTACCAAATATAAATAAATTCGAGTCATACTGTAAACAGTTTTTGTAACTATTGGATTATAATGCAACATTTTATGTTTTGTTTTATTTTTAAGGAAAACAATCAAAGCCTTCTAGAATATAGAGCCATAATCAGCGTGACGTATTTTTTAGAAGCTTTTTTAGTGGTATAACTTTCACTGATTTCCATAGGAATCCATAGTAAAAATGGTGTTTTTTAGATTAAAGTTTTTCAATGAAAAAAGCAAAAATATTATAAAATGTTTATATAAAAGTTTTCTACATATTTTCAATAACAATATATAAGAAGGATGTATTGGTATTAAGTAAATATTAATTGCAGAAATATTAAAATTAAATTATTTCTAAAATATATTTTTTTGAAATTTCATTTTGCCAAATACATCAATGTTGGCTCTGATGAATTAAAATAATACCTGCTAAATTTATCTTTAATTTTACTAATGTACGTCAGATGTCTAAGATGTTTACAGAAAATACGAAAAACAATTATCTAATCACAAAATTATCACTCGAACTTAATATTATGGGAATTTGTTTTGCTTTTCCTACAATTTTTTTACTCGAAATTTCCTCAGGTGGTAATTTTTGGTATGATTTTACCAAATTTTTACGGCTATCACTGCCATCTATATAATGTATATTGACTTAATGACCAAACGAATTGTAGTAGGCTTTGATTTTAATTTGACCAGAATGCTGTTGTTATGAATTTTTTTTTATATTTTGGTTTAAATAAAAAAATTATTACAAGAAAATCAAATCGATTTACTTAAACGGCATTCATATATGTTGAAATTCAAACATTTATGAAAGTATTTCAGAAATCATAGTTAGGAATTTGTAACGTTTTCATTTAAAAATTTGTCTTGGAAAAATGTGATTTCCCATATGTTTTGTGTGTTTTACTATGAAAAGTTTGATTTATAAATGCTTCATTTTTTAGACTATGGCTTTGTATAATCAAGGTTGCTTTGAAAAAATTGAAAAACATGAAATTTCCGTTTTTTTTGTTTTTGTTTAATTTTTGTTTAAATAAAATGAGTATTTTCTAAAATAAGCGCTTACACTGGATATATCTCACTGGATATCAATAAAAAAATGAAATGGGCATTTTCGAAAATAAGCGCTTGAAATGAGCATTTTCAAAAATAAGCGCTTACACTGGATATATCTCACTGGATAACAATCAAGAAATGAAATGAACATTTTCAAAAATAAGCACTTACAGTGGATATATCTCACTGGAAGTGAATCAAGAGATGAAATGAGCATTTTCCAAACTAAGCGGTTGAAATGAGCATTTTCCAAAATAAGCGCTTACACTGGATATATCTCACTGGATATCAATCAAGAAATGAAATGAGCATTTACTAAATTAGCGCTTACACTGGATATATCTCACTGGATATTAATCAAGAGTGAAGTACGTGAAATATTAGTATGGAATATATTTTTTATTTTAATGAATTTTTGTTTATATCCTTAGTTTCCACTACCTTTTTTCTTTTATTTCCGTTGCAACGGGTTTGGCAACAACGTTTTTTACAAAGTATCATTTTTTAGAAGCGAAGAAAGAAGATTCGACTTCTTTCTTTATATTTTCTTATACAGTATTTACGGGATGGGGACAAAATTCCAAAAAAAAAAAATTCCAATTCCATTATTCCAAAAATTTTATTAAATTTGTTTTCAGTTTTCCAAAGTACAAAATTCCAATTTCTAAAATTCCAATATTTTCCATAAAATTAAATTTACCCTAAAATACATCTATGCCTCCTGTGAAATGCGAGTGCTGAATTTATGGGCCAATCCATCTTATATATCAGTAGTATAGGATGTCCTGATGCTGAGTAATGTTTACATAGTCGATATAAGTAAATTGGACCTCGAACCTCTATGATTTCGCCGTAACCTGTTAAGATAGAACGTAAAATGTGATTCACTTAAGAGTTAGGAGTGCCGCCAGCCGCAGAAAAGAAGTAAAGTAAGCAAAACAATCAAACAATAAATTATATTCAAACATTTTATTTATTAATCAAAACAATGATCTTTGCCAATTTTGATAAAAATTCATATTTAGTCATTTTATATTGCTTTTTTAGCATAAGTTTAATTCGTTTATATTTCATAATATTTTTTTTATAAGGAGGTCTAATTTCTTCTCCGGCTTTGATCTTTCTTATATTATTGTGTGAAAGGACTAGTTCACCTCTTAATTCTTCAATTATTTTATATACTCCACTGTACTTTCTTTCAACTATTGTTTTTATTCGTCTATGCCAAGCTTCGACTTAGTTTTGAGTTTTAGGATAACTATTAATAATAGACTTGTTTATGGACTAGAAATCAGGTTTATATTTTGCTTTTCCGGCAATGTAGCATTGCTTAAATTGTTTTGCGACTTTCTTCACATCTTCATCATCTAATGAGCGCTCAAAATATTCAAAATATTGGGGGATGCAGTCGGGAGGTAGAAAAGCTAAAGCTTTGAGCATTCGAATTTGTTGTGAAAATTTTTCTGAATTACCATATTTTTTAGTTAATCCTAGTTTTTGAATTTTCCTCCATATTAGCTGGCCAAAATGAAAAAAGCATCCCTTAAATTTTGTATCCGGAAAAAAAATCCAAAGCAGAACGATGTATGGTTATCTCGAAATCTGTTATAATAATTTGTGGACTTATGTTTACATTAAATTCGATTTCTAAATTTCAGAAAACTTCCGATATAAAGTACCGCAAAATATATCAGAATGAGCGAAATTGTGTTACTGATTTGATTAGAGCCGGTAAACAAAATTATTATTTTCGTAACCATAAGCTAACCATGGCAAGAATTTGGGGAAATATTAATACGATTGGCATAGGGAAAAGTAGATCTGATGTTTTAATTGACATGGCCCTGCTGTAGTAAATTCTTATTTTTACAACATACCTAACAAGTCGGTTGTTTTTCCTCTTCCAGATTGTAATGCTACAAGTAGTTTCACTTCTAATTTGTTTTCAGTTAGCTGTGTAATGGAATTAGATATTTTGAAAAGTATTTGCAGCATAAAATCTAACGCAGCTGGTCATGATGCAATGAATCTAATTTTTTTAAAGAAGACATTACCTTTCGTTATCTCACCGTTAACGTACTCAATAAATAATTGTATCATGCGGTCTGAATTTCCTGATATATGGAAAACCAATTTAGTGATTCCGGTTAAAAAGAAACAAAATAATGACTCGCTGGATAATCTTAGACCAATCAGTATGGTATCGGTGTTATCTAAAGTTTTCGAGATTCTAATTCGTGATCAAATTAACGACCATATAAAAAAATATAAATATTTAAAACAGTTTCAATCGGGTTTCCGTAACAATCATAGTACAAGCACCGTTCTTCTTCAAGTTATCGATGATATTGCATATCATCTTGATCGATCAAAGCAACTCTTTTGTTGTACTAGTATTGCTCGATTTTTCCAAAGCTTTTGACTGTTTAAATCATAAGTTACTTTTGCAAAAGTTGATGCTTTATTTTAACTTTGATAAAACTGCGCTTAAGCTTATGTATAGTTATTTATCGGATAGATATCAAAAAGTCGTAATAAAATATCAGTTGTCTGATCCACAACGTATTCCTTCTGGTGTCTTTCAGGGAACTATCCTTGGGCCGTTATTATTCTCCCTATTTATCAATAATCTACCGCAGGTCTTGAAATATTCGAAATATCATTTGTATGCAGATGATTGTCAAATTTACCTCGGGGGCGTTAAGGATAATATATCTGAAACCTTTAATAAAATTAATAATGATTTATCCAACATATTAGATTGGTCTATATCTAATGGAGTCTCATTGAATATTTCAAAGACGCAGGCAATCTTCATTGCTAGGCGTGATTTTTTAGTCATCCCAGATATATACATTGATAATAAAATAATTCAATTTAAAAATCGCGTTAATAATTTAGGAACTTTTATTAACAATAGATTCACGTGGGATTCTCAGATTATCAAGGTTTGTAGTAAAATCAACTCTACTTTATATGGATTGAAACTCCATAAGAACATTTGTCCTAAAACCGTCAGGATTTTGCTTGCTAAAACGTTGGTAATCCCCCATGTATTGTATTGTGAATTTCTTTACATTAGTTGCGATTGGAACTCAAGGGAAATTTTACAAGTAACTTTGAACAACATAGCCAGATACGTCAATGGATTGAGGAAATGTGATCATATCTCTGCTAAGTTTAGAGAATTATTTGGTTGCACAATGAATCAATTTTTTTATTATAGATCATTATTGCTCCTCTATAAAATAATCAATAATCAAGTTCCTGTTTATTTATACAACAAAATAAAAATTTGTTCAGTTCGAAATAGCAATATAATACTGCCAAAACCGTTCTAATATTTACAACAACTCGCCACTATTTACTATGTTTACAAGTTGGAATCAGGTTCCGGTGGAGATTAGAAGTGTTAAAACTTTTGCTAGATTTAAAGTTTTATTATTTGATTTTGTTAAGAATGAATTGTAATTATTTTTGTATTCTTTTTTTTTTTTTTATAGATGTAATTCATAAAATAATTCATTATAACATATTTTATTTTTGTTTGTCATTAAACAAAAAAGTAAAGGAAAGACTTGTCCTTCAATAACCCCGTGAATGCTGAATAATTGTCTAAAGATTATTGGCACTACGTAAAAAGTTCCATCCATTATCCAGATTGAAGCTTGTGCTAAAAATTTAAAGCTGGTTCTTGTTCCTAAAATAATGATTTTATCGTCATTGAATGTTTTCTCGCTTAAAACAAAAAGCTCTTCATCCAAATATCTTAATTCATCTGGTATGGATATCATTATTAGGTTATTTGGTTCATTATATTTTAGAACGCTAGACCGTACGCGATAAATTTTCTTCTTTTGTGCGTTTTTATTCGGTAAATATTCACGGGCACTTGGCTCACAGCCCACAGTAACATTACGAATAATTTGTGAGGGTAAATTGGATGAGGTTTTGGCACAATTTTTCAATTTATGATTCGCCATTGACAGGTGGACTAATGCGGGTTGAGGATCATGTTCATGTTGTAATTTGTGAACAGTTATTTCATGTTTTCCGTTGGAATTTATAATGGTTTTGACAGAACTTTTACAATGAAACAATATTCTTTTCGCACATCTCCAATAGCAAATTTTTTTGTTAGATTTTTGTGAGTAATCATAATAATATTGATAACCGTCAATGTATAAGCAACGGGTACCTTTATTGCTTAAACTTTCAACAATTTCCATGACTAAAATAAAAATTATGTGCGCAATACACTTATTTTATTAAGAATGTACTATTATACATTACGAAAGTACTTAAACAAATAATTACCAGTATCCAGCAGTGTTTATTTAGAGAAAATATAATAATCTTAATCTTATCTATTTTATAATCTTTAAATTAATTTTACCAACCAAGTTAAATTTAATACATTTACTATCTTTTTTAATAAAATTTATACAATAGTGAGATAAAATAAAACAAAGAAAAATATGCATATATGATAATTACATTTCATTCTAGTTTCCTTAGTTACTAACGCACAGTACCTACATATTCCATTCCAATTTATTTTCCTCAAAATAGAGAAAAAAAATCGCGCGATTTTTTTTCTCTATTCTGAGGAAAATAAATTGGAATGGAATTTTGGATTTGGAATTTTGGATTTGGAATTTTGGTTTTTGGAATTTTGGATTTTGGAATTTTGGGTTTGGAATTTTATGCCTGAAATATTGGGTTCTGGAAATACAACCCCAACCCAGTATTTACTAAACCAAAGAAACAAACCAAATTATATAAATGTATCAAAGCTTTGAACCATTTTAGTATAAAATTTGTCTAAACTTAGCAATATGGCTATTTCCGCTGTATGTAATTTGGCGCCACCGGCGTTTCGTTGACATCGAAAGCCCAAAGTAGTTCCAAAATATTAATTCCCGTTTCGGTAATATAGGCTTTTTGTTTCTTGTTCGAGCCGTTTATTTGTAAGTCGTTGTGCAAAAGCATCGCGCTGAATAATGGCGGATTTCCTAGACTTATCCAGAATGTAATTTTTTATTTTTATAGTTGTGACTACCAATTCAGCCTTTGCTAGAAAACGAATACAATAATACATAGATTTAAATATATGTAATAAGTTTCTATTCGAAAATTATTGAACGTAACCCCGAATTTTAAGATGGTTCGGGTTAAAGTTCAGATTTACAAAATTATGAAAACATCACTGAACCGGAGTACAAGTATTCTGCAAACTAAAAGCATATCTTCACAAATTATTTTGTGATATCATGTTTATTAAACCAAACATTGAACCACCGGGATTATTGAGAACTAAACTGTTTCAAAAATCGGCACACATTCAAACGCAAAGTAAATTTGTTTCACAGTTCAAAACGATCATTTTTGCGAGCTCTTACTATTCTTACAAACTCATAAATGTACTAACATCAAAAGTACTTCCAAAATAATATTTTATTTCAGGGTCACAAAACATACACAAAATTTTCACAGATTTCAATTTTACATTTTAATGTTTCTTTAAACAAAATAAATAAATAATTTGACAGGTGGAAAAGGTACATATATGTATACATAGTACATGTAATAATAACAATAAAAATAAAATAAAACAAAAAGAACCATCCACCAAATCAGTGAACGTTGTAATCAAAACACAAGACACAAAACAGATGTCTTGTCCATTTCCTTTTGAGTAATAATTGTTTACACGCGGCGTATCTTGGTCAAGTAAGTATTTGGGTTTTGCTTGCACCGGTCGAAAATTTTAAGTTGTTTGTTTGTTTTATTAATGACAATATATTTTATATGACTATCTTTTATGATTGAGATATAAAAATGGAGCTCAACAAACATTAAACTTAAAGACATCATAATGATATCACCAAGTCCATGTGTGTTGCTTTGTGCACTTAACCTTATGCCCTAATTACTTAATTTCAAACGTATATATATATAGGGATAGTACAACAAAATGTAAATAAGATTATGTCGCACTAACCAAATATTGTGTCGTGTATTATATGTTTGTGTATATCAAGGGTTAATAAAAAGGGTTTTATACCGGAATATAATATAGGCTTTTATATGGCACGCGTAATACCTTCTGTTAGTATTACGCTTTTTTTTTTTTTTTTGGTTTTTATGAGTTTGGATTAAAAATTCCAGCGTAACCAAATAAATAATTTTTTTTTATGATCGTCTTGATAAGCATGCATTAATGTCTCGTGATTTTAATATTAACAACAAAATATAACGACGACAACAAGAACCCTTTTCGTTTTTTATTTGTTCTCTGTGTGTTTATGATTTTGTGTCAGATTAGATTTGTTTTTACTTTTTTAGTACTCTGCTCAACGACGTTTATGAGTGGGAACTTGGGGGAAAAAAGGTGAAAATAATTTGCATAAAATGAAAATTATTAAGTAGCAGCAAAATTGAAAGAGGTATGAATTTGATATAACTGTGCGGTAGTGTCAAGTTTAATTTAGAGAATTTTTCGAAATACGATATCATTCGTCACGTTTATCGTCATGAGTAACGTAAGTAATTTATTTACTAGTACATATATAGGTATGAGTATGCTGTAAGTACGTATGTATATATAATAGTTACAACATACTTTTGGAAAATGAGAACTTTCGCGTGCCGTCTATTTTCCACAGAAAATTGATTCTTTTCGCTGACAACTCCGTTGATTGTTTTCAGAATTGAAGACAATGTCTGTCTTCTACTATTTAATTTCTGAAAATATGATGGACAACGACATGGATAAATTAACAAGTATCTATCGAGCCAGAAATAATGAAACATTTTTCAGATGGGGTTATACCGTTCCAAAAAATACTTTCACTTCTTTCTAATTGCTAGTAGGCAGGCAGCATTCACTTAGAAAATTTTGGGAGGCCTCCTCGTATAATTCAATAGGACAAACACAACTAGCAATACAAGAGCTACAAGCAGTCCTCATACGGAGGGTTAGCGTTGAACCACAAGGAAGGAAACCACAACATGAGCATCGAAGGCAGTTAAAAAAAAGATAGTTCTCTCATTGCTGCTGGAAACAAGAGAACAATCGACAATGACTTTATCGATTATAGTCGCTGTAAGGACCAACTCCTTGTCAACCGATGTCGTCAATTTCTTATTAATATCATCACTGTCAACATTGCGAACATTCATACCCTCAGCGAGGAGAAGCCTGATCAAATTTACGATCAATTTTGTACGACCAGCTCGAAACGGTCTTAAGCAAAATTCAGCAATATGACCGTTCGGGCGAATTCCTTGTTGAAATTTCCAGTTCTGACAGTACATGTCGTAGCACCAAACAACGCGCACCTTCAATCTAGCCTTTTTCTACAACTTGGTGATTGTCAGTTCATACTTCCTAAATCAAACGAAGGGACAACGATAGACCTAATTGACCACATCCTTTTGCCCAATTGATATTTTTCTAGTCCCAATGATATCAGAAGATACCTCCTGATAGTTGTTGCATTTGAATTTCGCCTCTCCATAATATCACTCATTGTATCGGACGTCAAAAAATTGGTCTGAAGTGAAATGAAATTTTCACCGATTTCCAAATAAAACAAGATAAATAGGATGTGGAAAAAATTGTTTGTCGATTTTCGTAAAATTTTTAGATCAGATAACTTAACTTAACTAGCTACAATCTATATTTGAAAATTTAAAATTGAATGCAGTAGGCGATTGAAAAAAAATACATACCAAGAAACTCGTGTAGAGATAAAATAGAGACCTCTACATTTTAAGACGAAAACACAAATTTCGCTAGCCAAACTACGTATTACAAAATGAAGTTTTGCGGTAAAATTTTCATTTTCGATTTCGCTTGTGTCATTTTCATATGTAAAATTTAATTTCATTTCAACTGCAGACTAAGCTTAAATAATTAAAATTGAATACAATAAAAATAAGAAACTCAAATGGTGAAATGTCAAAATCTAGCTTCAAATTTGTGATACACGAAGATAAAAACGCTGTGAAAAATTTGTAGTGATAAAGCAGAGCCATCTATGTTCTAATACGAACAATTCATTTTTCGGTAGTTAAACTGTGTACTTTTTATATGAAAAATTTCATTTTACGAAAAGTGCGTCGGGCTATATTTAGATGAAAAGATAAGAATATGAAACCAAATTTTGACATTTCATCATTTGGTGACTTTTCTGTTTCCTCCTGTTGCATTCAATTTTACATTTTTTTAAATGTTTTATTACTCGAAGAGTTCACAATTTTATGTTCGACCAGATGAAGATTTTGAGAAATTTGAGCTCCACCGAATTTTTTAATTGCTGTTCGAATATGGCTTCATAAAAAATTTCCTCGACGCTGTATAGGTCGAGGTAATGAAGCACAACAGAAAGGTCACAGATCTCCAGATATGAATCCATTTGATTTTTTTTTAAATTTGAAAAATTTATCTGAGATATTTTCGATTTATTTTTGGGTCAGGACCAACGGTACCATTTAGGGTACTAGATTTAGAGACACTCTGTATACTCTATTAAGGACTATCGACAATTGCTAAATGTGTTTCGTACTAAACACTAATCTTTTTCTAAAAAACGGTGCAAAATGGATTGGATATCGACTTCTCGTTTCCGGAAGAACCAGTAATTGCAAACCAGTTTGACGTCAATAATACAAATAATTTATCAGATTCTAAATAATGGCTAAGGATTAAGGGGCTTTACTATAAAGTTAGTTGAATAATTTCGGGGTTAACCTTCTTTAATAGAAGACAAAAGAGCAGAAAGCAAAATAAAATTATCTATGTGAATATTGTAAACAGTTTAGCTGTGGATGCATTCATCAATGCGGTACGAGATGATAAGTTGAAGTTAGATCGCCTGACAACGGTTAGGCGAGATTCGCCAAGTGAAGCTTTTATAGCCGCAAAGCGAACGCTCTATCCGGAGACTGCTAGATTAAAGAAGAGACGAGTACACTTTGCCAGAGCGTGCCGATCTCCAGGAGTAAAACCAGAAGATCGAGCAAAGAAGCGCCAATAAGGGTTATCAACTCTGAAGGAGACTCTTCGAGTAGAAATGACATGGTGCCGTTAAACTTAACTCCGCCAGATTGACGGGGCAAATGTATGGCCGAAGAAACAAAAAGCCCAGGACCACCATCATAGTTGCACAGCTAATGCGAAACAATCACAGTCTCGTCGTTGAAGGAACAATAAACAGCAGGCCGAGTACAATTACTCTTGACACCGGGGCATCAAAATCCGTGATAAGACCAGATATAGTAACGAGAGAAGCCATTAATCCAGATATTCGATATAGACTGAAAGCTGCTAATGGAGAGAGTGTAGCCTCAATTTTCGTCATAAGTTTATTGTGGCGAACATTATAAACGAATGCATCCTGGGATTGGATTTCATGACAGAACACGGAATATCGCTGGACATGAAGAAGCGCTTACTACGATGACGGAATATTGAAATCTCTCTGGACCTTACTGATGCAGGAAACGGAGTCAAAGTTATTCTAAAGATCCTCTGGATATTGGACCAATGTGCGAAGCCTTAATTTATGCATGTGTGGATGGGGATCCTGGGAGCATGAAAGTGGGAATATTAGAGCCAACAACAGGAATATACCGAAAATGATTACTGTATGGAAAAACACTAACATCACTCGGAGCAAGCATTCCTGTCCTGTCCGAATAACGAATGTAACCGAACAAGCTAAACATTTAAAGTTCGGTGTCGTCCCCGGGAAGATCCAGCCTGCTGTTAGCATCGCCCAATGCAGTATCGAGGCCAGTGCGGATAAGTGTAAAATTAATAGCGAGGCGATTAAATCAATTCAAAGGTTCTGCCAGTATTTGAAAGGGGAGCAGTTCGCGGAGGCAGTACGAATGTTGTCAAAGTACACCGAGGTATTTCCAAACAGTAAGGTTGATTACGGCCGAACGGAGGTGGTATGGTACAGAATCAAAAGAGAGGTACACCACCAATTCGACAGCACCGAGAAGACTGCCATTGGCTAAACAAGAGGAGGCGGACCGAGTGTACAGCAGATGTGCCGCGATAAAATCATTGAGCCATCCAACAGTTCATGGAGTTCACCGGTAGTTCTAGTGCAAAAGAAAGACGGTTCAAAGAAAAACAGCTACCCATTACCCAATATAGATGATATACTAGACACACTGTCCGAATCAACGTTATTCAGCACCATGGATTTAAAGAGTAGATATTGGCAAGTTGCGATTCAAGAAGAAAACCGAGAGAAAACAGCATTTTATACGGGCACACGCAACGGCTAGACTTAAGGAGCAGATTTTGAAAACATGCGTCGTTTACTTAGACGCCCTCATTGTAATCGACAAAAGTTCCGACGAACAACTAAAAAATCTGTGCGAGGTGTTACGATGTATCAAGGTTGCGGTAATGAAAGTGAGATCGGACAAGTGTGCACTCTTCAAGAACGAAGTGAAGTACTTGGGACATAGCGAAATTGGGCATTGCCCAGGAATGTGCATGAGGTTAGAAGCTTCCTGAGGCTCGGCACACACTACTGCAGATTTATCGCAAACTTCTCGTTTATAGCTGCCAGCCAGCATAAACTCACTGAGATAAGCCAGCCTTTCCAATGGACTGAAGCCTGCCAAACGTCATTCGAGCGGCTAAAAACAGCATTATGCCAAACACCGGTATTGGCATATTCTCGGCCAGGTGAGAGATTCATTTTGGAGACGGATGCCAGCAAAGTAAGAATTGGAGGTGTTTTGTCTCAATAAAATGGAGCAGAAGGACGAGTGATTTGCTACTTCAGCAGAATCCTATCCAGGTCAGAAAGAAATGATTGTCTAACCCGACGAGAGTTGCTTGCCGTTGTGGAATGCCGTGAACCACGCTGCTTTAAAATGGCTAATGCAGTTTAAAGAAGCCGAAGGATAGGTGGTACGATGAATGGAATGACTGCAGAACTACACCTTCATCAGCGAACACAGGAAAGATAGGGTGCACGGAAATGCAGATAGTCTACCAAGGAGGTCTTGTGCACCAAGATGTGGAAAATGTAGCAAAATTGAGGAAAAGGAAGGCATCAGTAGCCTTAACCGGATTGGCGTGGAGGTGCCGGAAGGGTGGACAATGAAGAGTGTCGTCGAAAAGCAGGAGAAGGATCTAATGCTCGCCCCAGTAAGAGCTTGAATTAGGAAAGGATAAAAACCTGCATGGCACGAGATATCCGAGACTTCTCCAAAGCTAAAAGGCTACTGGGCGTAGTGGAACTCATTGAAGATGGAGAACTTCCGGGATACATCGTTGTATGTATCGACTAATTCAGTAAGTGGCAGGAAGCCTATCCAATACCAAACCAGGAAGCACAAACAGTGGCCGGAAAATTCGTAAACAACTGAAGATGAAAGTAGTACACGTCGATAGGCTGGCACGATACCAAGGAAGCCCAAATAATGCTTCTGTTCAGGAAGAATAGAATTAAGGAGGAGGTGATGACATTATGAACAGCGATAGCTTAGGCGGTAGGCGCGTAGAATGAACACAAAGGTCGATGGTTAGATGCTTGTCGTAGCCAATGTTTTTATTACAATTGTTTGTTGTGGACATCGAAACACGTTTATACACCAACGTACAAATTCATACTGATATAGTAAAAACAAGAACGTCCGAGATGTAGCGCACAAAGGAAGGTGTGACATGGTGATGGAAGAATAAAATGAACAATAAGACGCAGTATTACAGGGACAGTCATAGACAATTTAAGTCGAAAAGATGATGTTTCGACTGTTACGGTAGCAAAACGAATGTTTAACCATCATAACGAGTGTTTAACCACCTCACGAGTCAAGCTATGTAAATCAAACGGTAAGTTACTCATTAGACGAGCCATATTATTCTGCAAGACTTTCACGCCTAAATATTCCCCACCTTCGACGAAAAATACCGATTTTTCCTCTGCAAGGATTTATTTACTGCATCGCATCGGTGCATAGTAAGGTAGAAAACCGTTTCAAGCCACAACAATAAAAAACGATAAAGGGAGATTTTTAGTTCAATTACCGTTCAAAGCGGAAAGATTGCCTTTGGGTGACTCATACCAGCTGGCTCTACAATGTCTATTCTCGATGGAATGGAAAATGAATTGAAATTCCAATTTTCAAGAAATATATGTGCAATTTATGACTGAATACGAAAATATTGGGAACACAAAACCATTACGACCTGACGGAATTCGAGTCAAAGAAAGAGAATTGCTCTACCTTCCTCATCATAGCGTCTTACGGTCGTCTTGAGGGTCGCTTTTGATGGTTCAGCTGCTTCATTGAACGGCGTGAGTTTAAATGACAATCTACTGATTGGTAGTAAGGATTCCGAATTTTCAAGGTGGCATTTCAGCGTAGTCGGTAGCATAATATACCTTCAGAGCTGGTGGTTTGGCGCCTATTGGAGGGGGGGGGGGACCAAAGTTGAGCAGATTAATCTACTAGCTCCGTAACCTTCCAGTAGAGTGCGCATCGCGTAAGCTGTTTTGGTCTTGTATTAGGCAGCTGCGTGATGGGTACAGTTGTGTAAGGGGTAACCTGTTCACAATTCGCAGGTGTACGTGCTGCCTCCTCGTGGCAACCACTGGTAACTAAGTCCATTTGGCACATTTTTGGCCATTTGGCACAGGCTAAAGTACGGCGCTAAAGGAGAAAACCTTGACAAAATACCTTAATCTAAGGTGGAACAGCATATGCCGAAAGATGAATGGCTGATAGGTTAATCAGTCTAAAATATGCGGACTCTGGATACCAGGCATCCTCCAGTTTTATTTAGCCTTCCTGTAGTAAAGCTGGGTGACCTGCAGGCGATTTGCAATTCCCAGCAACTCGTAAGAGTAAAATCAAACGAAATACGGGGCAGGAGTAGGAATATACGGGAGTGGGACAATCCTCTCGAGGTCCTTGGGCTCCAATGCTACCGTCTTTCTAGCGGAACTACATACTGTAGTAAACATCTAGGAGGGAGAGCAATAAGCCCAGATAGTATGTATCACGTACCGGGAGGCAGTATTGTCAGGTTCATTAAGAACCTGAATATTGACTGGACGGATAATTAAGCAGGGTCTAGCACAATAGATCTTTTAGGTCGCAGTGCGAAGTGGCTGATCGCCCGCATGGCCCTCCAATAATAACAAAAATACCTTCAGAGCTCATGAGTTTCGTCGGGTTGTTGACCATAACGTATGGCACTTTCTCAGCCCAATATCTGGCAATCAGAGCTTTTTCCAAATGCTGAATTCTGTTGGAGACTTATTCTGATGTGGCCAGAGTAATAAGGGAACATTTCTATGTCGATAAGGTATTGAGGTAGAGTGTGAGGGGAAAGCAGTTCAGAAAAACAAACAGCTAATGGGAGTATTAAAGGATGATGTATGCGTACTTCTAAAATGGCATTCCAATGGCTCCAAGCTAAGTGATAGTAATTATTTGACGTAAATAACCGAAGAATGTCGAGTAGAACCAGTTCTAGGACAGAAGAACCAGTACTAGTCAAGACATTTTGGTCTGCTAGGGTGGTTAATTCCATTTACCATGTTAGTCAAGTATTTTGTGCAATAAGCTTATCGCTTAAATGGTTTACCACGGGATGACCATGCATGAAATAATATTCAAAACCAATTTCACGCTATAAGCAATATAAGAATTCCCAGATATGTTTCAAATTCGTGGATTTAGTGACGCGAGTGAACTTGCTTATTCAGCGGTGATACACAAAACCATGCAATCGAATGATCTCGTTACAACGACTTTGTTAACGTTAAAAATCAATGTGGGTCTCTTAGCAACGTAGCCATCCCGAGTATTAAACTCATTTAATTTACCAAACAGCCAAATTTATTTAAGAACCGATTCAAAGATAGTGCTATCATGATTATCCAATGACACAAGTAAATGGAAGACATATGTAGCCAACCGCTCTGCGAAATCCGCTCAGTAAATTATGGTGGATAAACTGATTTCTAATGACCTGTGGTGGAGAGATCCAAAGTGGTTATCAGGAAAACGGCGTTATCTCGTCAAAAGGTATTGGATAGTTGGATTAAGAACGGCAAAACAGACGCGCTCTTAGCAGCATTATACCGGTTTCTGGCAGGGTGGGGAGCGCTTTCCGTAATATATTCCGATACCCGATCTAATTTTTTAGAAGCGAAGTGGAAACTTTTCGAGCATTATAAGTTAATCGCATCCGACAAACACAGCAAAAAAATAAATCAATTAAATGATTAAATGACATCTTATTCCTCCTATTTTACCTCATTTTTGTGGTTTATGGTGGAGAATGTTGAAGTTATGTTAAATTATAAATAAATAAAGTTTGTGTTTTTTTACCACACATCTACATCCACATCCACATCCACATCCACATCCACATCCACATCCACATCCACATCCACATCCACATCCACATCCACATTCACATTCACATCCACATCCACATCCACATCCACATCCACATCCACATCCACATCCACATCCACATCCACATCCACATCCACATCCACATCCACATCCACATCCACATCCACATCCACATCCACATCCACATCCACATCCACATCCACATCCACATCCACATCCACATCCACATCCACATCCACATCCACATCCACATCCACATCCACATCCACATCCACATCCACATCCACATCCACATCCACATCCACATCCACATCCACATCCACATCCACATCCACATCCACATCCACATCCACATCCACATCCACATCCACATCCACATCCACATCCACATCCACATCCACATCCACATCCACATCCACATCCACATCCACATCCACATCCACATCCACATCCACATCCACATCCACATCCACATCCACATCCACATCCACATCCACATCCACATCCACATAAACATCCACATCCACATAAACATCCACATCCACATCCACATCCACATCCACATCCACATCCACATCCACATCCACATCCACATCCACATCCACATCCACATCCACATCCACATCCACATCCACATCCACATCCACATCCACATCCACATCCACATCCACATCCACATCCACATCCACATCCACAACCACATCCACATCCACATCCACAACCACATTCACATCCACATCTACATCCAGAATTAAAGGAAATTATCGAACTCCACGAAGAGAATGTCAACGTATTTGCCATAGAAATGAATGACACTTTTAGTGGCTCAAAGGAAAATTTGACATTTTTAAACAAATAAAACTTTTAGTTGGTCAACAAAATTTTCTGAACAATAATATTCTGAAAAGCATAACTTAAAACGACAATAACATGGGAATGAATTTCGGAATTATGTACTTATAAAGATCGTATTAGGACTAGCTAGTTACCTTATTGACATAATGTTTGATTCAGCAAAGGATTTTTTGTAACACATTACACTATGCAATATTTGGTGTAGCAATAACGAATAAATGATTTTGCTTATGAAATGATAGCTTTATAGGCGCCAGTATAAATCCACGCTAGATCACATTTACCACCAATTATAATTTTATGTAGATTGGTCGTAAATACAATTTAATCGCAGCAACAAACATACTGCATTACTTCGTCAATATATAAATCTTAATTATAAAATTAGAAGCTCATCAGAAAGAATAAAGTTGTTCTGGAGGATACTGACGGTTCCGTAATAGGCCCGCAAGTTGTGTCAAACAAAATTGCGATTTACTACGAGTCAGTATTCTGTGGTCAGAATCATGAATTGAATTTTTCCATAGATAAGTCTTCACAGCTGCAATTTCCATATGAAAGGCATAATCATAAAGCTAAAAAATACAAAGGCTAGGGCCATTAAAAATCTACCTCTTTCTGTTGTGTTTCAGATTGTTTTATTGGAAGGTGACAAAAATCATACCCATCCGAAAACCAGGAAAAATAGGGACGCCCGAAAATACGAGCCTTCTGAGTGGCCTTAGCAAATAGCCGAGTGTATAGTCTCTCGTAGATTATGGGAGAGTGTGCATATATTGATACCAAAGGAGTGGTTTGGGTTCATGTTCAAAAGATCCACCACTAATGCCTTAATGAGTTTCACCACATTTCTGGACAATCAGAAGGCCTTCCACACAATGTGGCACAAAGTGTTGTGTATAAAATGATCTACGGTGATGTTTCGCCAGTTCTGATCTTAATAATTTTATTTATTTTTATTTTATTTATATACTGATAGTATAATCACCAATGAAGCAAACTGATAGTATAATCACCAATGAAGATATTATTGTAAATAATTATTAGGTCAAATCCTTAGAAGAAAGTGATGTAAATACGTATTATATCAGCGATGAATCGGACGATGTCATCATTCGTGTGAATTATGTGAATATTGATAACAATGTTGAAGGCAGAAGATCATCGATAGTGTCGAAACCGATAAATTTAAATGATTATGTTTCATACAATGAATATTTATTTATTTATTTACATCATCACCGGGATAAAAAATCCTTTTTTGATTACAATTTTATTTTACAATTTTATAATTTAGTTTTTATTAATTTTTTAAAAGAACATTTAGAAATATTAAAATCAAACACATCAAAACTACAATTAAATTGTCGACAAATTGCCGGGACCGGAGCATTATGTGCGTAATTAGATTTAAATGTCGGCAAATATATAAAATTCCTAATCCGAGTAGGTTTACAGGGCACATGAATATCAATCTCTGCAAGTAGTTTAGGGAAGTCAATCGAACTGTTAAGCAGATCAGCGATGAATGTTGAAGCAGCACATCTACGTCTTACAAGCAATGAATCCAAATCAGCAATTCTACAGCGGTCACCGTAGGATGGCAAATTCTTTTTATTCAGCCACATTGGAAGGTTCGGATCAAATGGCCAATTCAATTTATGAAGATAGTAAATAATAAATTGCTTCTGTATTCGTTCAATTCTATCGATATAAATATTGTAAGCATGATCCCTAATAATCGACGCCTTTTTACAAATTAGACCGAACAATGGAACAATACAAAGTTTTAATTGATTGTGGATTACGAAAATCTTTTGTGATACGATGAATAATTCTCAACGAGAATTAGACTTAGCTACTATTAAATTAATATGGTCTCGGAAATTCAATTGATGGTCCAAAGGGGGCGAGTAGCAGGGACAGCAGAGACACAACGATTTCAACAACAACGTCAAGCAACACTACCTACAGTTAGTACAAATTTGGGTGACCGCATGGGAACATGATGATGTTTATTTGTCTATTTGTCTATTTACATAAATTTTGGTTAGGAACCAACCCCTTACTTACACAATCTATTTTGAGCAAGAGCTCATTCATAACAGATTGTGTAAGAAGAGGTGGTTTAACATGTTAAAAATAAAAACAAAGATAATCTGCATATAATCTGCAGCTTCACCGTTCATGATCACAGTTTCACTCCAGCCAGTGGTAACAATTTGTATTGTAAGGCTTCGAGGTCCTCCGTCGCAGCTTGTATGCAAGCGCAAACCAGATCATTATTCCCATTATCTTACAAGAAGCATTTTTCTTGTCCTTCCAAACCGTTATCCGCACCAAGCAAATTCAGTGACAATTTACTCAACGCATTTTCTCAACGCAACTCATTTTCCGATATTTGCCGAGAATTACTTCTCGGAATCGCTTCCGATTGCATCACATGTCCCCGCAGTTAAGAGATTTCACCATAAAACACAGTTTGCACAATATCAATTCAACAAAAGAAAAAAAAAACCAATAATTATTTTTCAATAAAGTAAAAATATAAAATAAAAATTATCCGATGATGGAACGAAATCTCGCCCCCCCCCCTCTCACAATCGCCGATGGAAAAAATGGTGGAGGGGAATAATAATAGTTGTTTACAGCTTTTCAGAAAAAAGAGTTTTGCGGTACCAGGAAATTTGTGTTGTCATTGTGTCTTCTTTTACAGGTTGCTTCTTACAGGTTGTTGGAGCAGTAGATGAACTTTAAAAAAAAAAAAAAATTGTATTGTCTTGTGGTCCTAAATAAATTACTAAACAAATATATTCTAACAAATTTACTAACTATCAACTACTTAGGTGTCTGGAACCGGGTTGAGTCTTTGTTGCTAACATTCCTTTCCCATCCCTCGATCTTGTTATATGTAAAAAGGTGTACGACGGCGGCCTGGCCAGGGGCGGATATCACAACTATTAGACTTAAGTGGTTATCGATGTGGCGCCTTTCTTTACGGGGTTTGGCTTCATGAAGAATGGTGTCGTGTTGTGTAACATGGGTATAGTGGTGTGGTATTCGTATTTATAATACGGGAGACTTGCTTTAATGCTTGATCGTATATCGCAATCAATCAATCAATCGGAAATTCAATTGATGGTCCAGGACAACACCCAAATCTTTAAATGTCATAACACGTTCTAGCTGGTGATTACCAATAAGATATTGATGAAGAATAACTGCTTTTTTCCTGGAGAAGCTCATAATCTTGCACTTTTCCAAATTTAACTTCAACTTATTCTTAACTCACCATTTATACAGCAAATCAAGATTACTCTGCATTTCATTACATTGTTGCGGGCTACATACACTTCTTGATATTTTCAAGTCATCTGCATATAATTCACAGTCCCAGTACTGAAACGAAGAAGCAATTTCATTGATGAAGACATTAAATAATACAGGTCCTAGGTGGGAGCCCTGAGGCACTCCAGAATGAACTTCAATCATCTTAGATGTAAACCCGTTAATTTGAACTACCTGCTTCCGATCACGCAGATACGATCCAATCCAATCCAAAAACAATTTACTCACTCCAAATCTGTCCAGTTTGGCAAGAAGTAACTCAAACTGAGGTGAGTCAAATGCTTTCGCAAAATCAGTGATAACCACATCAAGCTGACATTTAGAGTCAAAGGCACTGAATACTTTAGATGTTAAACTTAAAAGATTTGTAGTAGTAGAACGATGCCTGACAAATCCATGTTGTTTAGTGATAATAAAGGTTTAACATTAAAATACAAGTAATCAGAAATAATAAGCTCAAATAATTTTGGAATTGATGATAATATAGATATGCCACGATAATTTTTAATGTTGCTCCGTTTTCCGGGTTTTAAAATGGGAATTATAATTGACTTTTCCATACCAACGGAAATACACCACTCTTCAGAGACGCATTAAATATGAGATAGTGGTAATGATAGCGAGCTGTTAAGATCTTTAAGTATTTTTGCAGGTATGTTATCAAAACCACATCCCGATTTCATCTTGGATATACCAAGGCTGACATCTTTTACTGAAATATAAAGTATTCCAATTAAATTTTGATGATGCGAACTACGAGGTCCTAATGAAATATCAATAGCATTATCATTGTATTTTTGATAGACTGATTGGAAAAATTCTGCAAATAATTCAGTTACATCATTTAACGACATCATTTGGGGATAACCAGAACATTTTCTTTTGACATCAACAAAAGGCCAAAATAGTTTTGGGTGTGAAATTAAATTATTTTCCAGCCGTGAAATATAGTTCCTATAGGCTCGGCGTTGTTCCTTATCAAATTCCCGGCGTAGTTGTAGAAAAGTATTAAGACAATTCAAGTTATCACCAAATTCTTTGGCAAATGTGTGTGCCTTATTCTTCTTGTTTCTTAAATTGACCAAATTGTTGTCAAACGATGGAGGATGGTTATTCTTACGTTCATAGCATTTAGGTACATGTTTGTCGAAAGCATCAAATAAAACCAAATAAAATGAGTCGACTAGAGCATTAACATCACTCCATTTAGAATTGAAAGTTACTTCCCAATCCACCAATTCAAAAAACTCCTGCAGACCGGCAATATCAGCCTTATTAAAATTGTAATTTAACCTTGGTTGTGCATTGTTGATGAATTTACAAAACAGCTCCTGGCAGTCAAAGTTAATTTCCAATCCACTGTGGTGAAATCTATCCGGAACAAAAGATTCCAACGACTTAGTACCCAATCCACAATTAGGATCATTCAATAAAACTAGATCCAGGATTCTACCATTCAAGTTAGCAACTTTACAAATTTGATGTAAATTTAAAGACAACATGGCATCAATAAAAATCTGTTCCACATCTCTCGAAACATTGGATGGAAAAACAGAAGCAGTTTCATCATCATCAGTACACCAACATAAACCCGGAAGATTGAAGTCACCCAATACACATATGGTGTCATGTGTGTTACACTGTAATACAAAATAATAAATATTTGCACAGTGTAAGCTATAAACCTCAGCAGAGCTTAGAGGTGGGACGTATGCAGCATATAAATATAATGATTTCACTGTCCAAGATAATTTCACCGCAACATATTGAACAGTAATATTCGGACATACTACATCACAGTTTATAATTGAATTATGCACAGCTACAAGAACTCCACCACCATCAGATTTATCACTTGTTAGGCTGGAACGGTCACATCTATACGTTACATAATTATCATCAAAAAATTCAGAACTTAAAACAGCAGGTTTCATCCATGTTTCAGATAAAACATATATCGGATAACATGACGACGATAGAAATAATGAAAACTGCGTTGATTTAGTACGCATACCACCAACATTTTGATAATAGATTGAGATTGAATTAGGCATTGAATTAAATTCCAAATTCATTCTGTTAGAGCTGAGCGGTGGGACTAAAAAATTATTGTTCATTGATTTCCGACGTGAATTTAAAAATTCTTTAATCAAGACTCCAGAAGGCCACGCCGATGAATCAAGCATTTGGTCAAATTTGCTTACAGGAATACCGATTTTAAATGATACATAATCGCGATCATCATTACGTTGAAAGCAATATAATACAGGTTTCTCGACTACAAATTTGTTTTTGATATACATCATGAGATCATCATCAATAACGTCCTTACATAATCGAGAAATAAAAATCCACCGTAGCGGCTCAACGGTACGCAAAGTAGAGTTCAAATCACCACTACCAATAAAAATTTTTTTAGGCGAGTCCATATTATTGTCTAACGATTTAGCAGTTGAAGCCGTTGTTATGTTATTATTCTCGTTACTCTTAGATCTTGTAAGTATTGGTGTGGCAAATTCCATATCAGTTTGTTTTGTTGTTTTTTTTTTTAATTTTACAGACGACGACTGTTGAGATGGTGTTGGTTTTAACAAACTTTCCACGTTAATATTAATAGCGGCTGATGTTTTATTTAGCAATGACAAGGACGCTGATATAGCATCGATATATCACTCATATGATCATTCGTTTCCTTGAGAAATTTATAAACATCAATACATACACTACATCGCCATGAAAAATTAGGAATTATCGAAATGGCATCAAACACAGGTTTTTTAATTCCAGCACATCCAAAATGAATAAGTTTATTACATTCACCAGCACAAGTAAAAAAGTTTTCAGACACTTTGGCACTACATTCACAGCACACAGACATTATTATTTAAATCAAAAAATATTAATTAATAAAATCACAGTTATGTATTTATGTATCACAGATTATTGATAGATTTTATGATTTTTAGCCGTTTCACAGTTATTAGAAAAATAGTTAATTTAATTGAAAACTAAATAACAAATTTTTTAAAATTAAAACAAAATGTTAACACAACATGTATAGATAAATTATTCAACCATACGTATATATTAAAATTTAATTTTAAGAGCAAATTGTATACTTGTGATCACAACGATCATCAAGCGACGAATACGATAATAAGAGCATATTTAACAAATCGTCGCTTTGTTGTATATTTGGATGGTGTGAGCTCAGACTTTCGAAAGATTTCACCTGGTATTCCACAGCATTCTATCTTCGGACCTCTCCTATACATATTCTATATACTTGACATCCCGGTTCTTTAAGTTGCAGAAACTAAACTGGTGCTCTACACTAATGACACTTCCGCCTTCAGTACAAACTATAGTGAATAACAGTGCTCGATCAGAGTTCAGGGCTATTTAAATTCCTTAAATGAATTTTTTAAAAAGTGGAACATTATTATAAACACTCCCAAAACACAACTGATTTATTTCTATCCAACTCGAAGGTATGCAAACAAATTATAAATTATACTGGTGTAGGGGCAATCCACTTACGTCGATAAAGATTTCCAAATTAGCAAGTGGCCTTGCGAGTCTCTCCCTGATAAAGATGATTACGGCTGATTTCAATTAAAAGCACAAGTAAAAAGGCAAGTTATTTACTTTACACTACTAATTATAAACTTTATTTTCCTTTTCACACTAATTTAATTTTATTTTAATTTTAATTTCAAATGTAAGTTGAAATTCTAAGCCGCACAAAATGACACTGACAAATTTTCCTTTTTTATTATCTTTCTGTCCAAAAAAGTGTACTAAAAGTTAATTGGTCTAAAACCATTTATGAATGCGTCCCACACAATGAATGAGTGTACGCAACCAAGAAATTTTACTACCTTGTCTGTAAGTGAAGGAAAATTTGACGTTTACAACAAATGTCGGCGTATTTACGATATTTTTTCATAAACATGTAAGTATAACTTAAATAACTCGATAAAGGACATAATTTTAGTAAATAAATGATTTTCTTAATTCTAAGAAAGTGTACATGCATTATGAAAAGTTTTAGAAGTAAATATGCTAACAATAATTACAATTTCTTGTGTTTTAAATTTCAGGTTACGGTTTATATGGATGACGTATTAATGATGTTGTTTATATTTTCAGGTTATATGCTGCGATTTGATGATTTTTTATGTTTTTTATGTTGAGAATTTTGATGGTAGGTATTTTTAAAGTTTATAATCCTCAACAACTGGTATATAAGTTACACGTCCGACCCTTACTAACGTATGCAGAACTGCCTGGTACGAACCGGCAAATAAGACGCAAAATCTAATCACCCGCAGCGAATCCAAAATAGATCGCTTAGATTTGTATTCAATAGTTGGCTGCACCAGTTGTCCTCTTCAGACTTGTTTATAAATAGCATTGCACATGAGTGCTAGTTGTCTAGTTTGTTCAACTTTCTTCAAATGGTTCTGTACATATGTAGTTATTGCTTGCATATGATGTACCCAATGGGTATGTACACGGGTATTTCTTTTTAATTTAAGATGTTTGATTTCATTATTACTTACTCTACGTAAATCAAATTAAATCGTCTAACATAAAACCACTTGGGTGCTGTAGATAAAGAATCATCAAATTTTGGAATTATACATACATAAACGGATTAACTCAATAAAGAAATTATTTATAAATTAAATAAATTTTTTGGTTCTTTCTAAGAAAATTTTAAAAATTATTTGAGATCGGAATTTAGAAAAGTCTAAGTATTGTGGTACACGGTTAGTGAATAAAAGTTTAAATTCGCTCTAAAATTGAATTGAATTCATGAGAGTAGCAAAATTTGAAAATCAAAGATTAGCAGCAAATGATAGAATTTTAAATTTTTTTTTAGATGTCAATAAACCCCTGTTCAATAAACCCCAACAATTAGAAAATAGAATAATGGACTTTTCGATGCAGAGTAAATGTGTATTCTACCTAATAACGATTTGTAAAGTGAGATATTCAATCGAAATATCTTTAATCCCCTTTGGTATATTAACCTTCCACTAAAAAAGAAAAAATCTCATTCAATCGTGACTTAACACCGATTTTCGTTCAATAATTTAATTTGGATTAACGGGAACCAAATCGAAAAACGGCTACAAAAAAAAAAATAAAAATAAAAAAATTATTTCACGCTTATCAATAATCCACAATAATAATCGTTGCTAAGGATTCCCACATACCGAATAGTCTCCTTCCCCAAAAAATTGTTATTGTCATACGAAGATTTGTTGCTTTTTCCAATAGTATAATACATGTGAATATGCTCCAATAAACTATTAGGATCCCCCCCTTATACAAACACATTTATAAACGGATTTATTGAATTAATATCAGTTTTTTATTTCCTTTACACATACACCAAAACAAAAAATTGATTTATGGTCCCATTGAATCCAACTACTATACATACATAAATGCTCCTTTAATGGTTTATTTTTTATTCGAATTGTATTTGATTGAGCATCGTGATACCTTTTTAATGTAATTCGATGGAGTAGGGGAGACGTGCACATATAAAATTTATCACCAAAAATAAACAAACACTGGTATATTTGTTGGATCATATTCGAGGTTGATAAAAATTGGCCAAAAATTCCCCATACATCAAAGCACGTCTGCGGATATATTCGATAAATGGTAGACAATAAATTTGGATTAAAACACAAAATCACAGTAAAATGAAAATCATTATCCACAAAATTATTTTTTTTTTAAATTCGTGTACCAGATCCATTCATTGGAAATACTTTTGTTTTATAATCTTTCCTGTTTTGCCCCCAAACAACGACCATATTTAAATGTAAAAAGGATCATGTCGGGAGACCATTTATTTTATTTCACTTACAAAATATTAATAAATTCGGGGGGGATTATATCAAAAGTTACAATTTTAGCGCGCGATTTTATTTATGGTTTTTAACAACTTACCCCAATTAAATTTTCCAATTCGCCAAGCCACTCGTTTAGCAATTTATCTGGGTCATCTGATAAAATATCCAGTGACATTTTTATTTTTTGTTGTTGTAGCCGGTTTATTTCTAAATTTTTTGTTTTGTTTTTGGTTGCGATTCGTTGTATATTTTTAGATGGTGTTGCTTGCCTTTTTTGTTGGTCCTTTTTTTTGCGTTACGTATACTTCACTAATTTCAGACACTAATCCTGTAACAGAAAAGATTTTTATTTTTTTTTTAAATTTATAGATTTTCATTTAAAATTTTTTACAGTCGGTTATAAAATGTTGATAAAAATTTTTATGGTGGTAAAATGGAATAAAAATGGTTTTATGATTGTATGAAGATTGCTCGCAATTTTTTATGATTATCCAGCCGGAAAATTAGAGTAAGACATATAATAACTATACAGTACTCTTACATTTCCTGTGGTGTGAAAATGAGCAGATCTTTAGTGATACATGATTTTTTACGAGGCCCTTAAAATACATTTTTTAAATTACATAATGTTTGGGTGATTTTCTGGAATTTTATGGCGTATTTTAAGTTTATGTGATTGAATTATTAGCAATTTCACTGTCAGTAATTTCCTTTCCGTAATTTATAGCCACCATACAGGATTAATGTTCGTGTTAATTTCCTTTTAACATAAAACATTTAAAATGACATCGGTTCACCTTTCAGAGTGAAAAAAGGAATTATTTTTGATGTATTTTAAATTAAAATGTTAAGTTCCACAAAAGGAATGAGACACCTTCTCTGCCACAAAGTAAATATGGTTTCCTATAAAATACGTCCCAAATCCATTAAAGCTGGGCCAATAACCTTCTGCCACTTTTTAAATTTCGTAAAATGAAGTATTTTGTCCAACACAAAAACATATTATGTTCCACAAAAAGAATTATTACAAGAAACAGTCGAGTGCTATTTGTTAGGGGGCCCAAAGGTAAATAAGCAATAAATAAGCTCCAAGTTACGTACATACAAAATCATTCAATCTACGAAATCAACCAAGACCCCTTCTATTTAAAAAAATTATTTGATTAATTTAATAACAAAAATAAAATCATATAGCTGTATTAAATTTAAACGATTTCGATTTATTCAATAAAATTAAGAAATTCCACCATATTTATCTTACCCACTGTAGATATATGATCTTTGAACTATGTACAAATCGGAATACATTTGGATTTTGTAACAATTCCCCAAATATAAATCGGTAATTTTTAAAACAAATAACTACTATACCTCCCCAAAAAAAACACGAACCGTTATCGAAGAAATCTGTGCAGAAAACCACTTGAAAATCGAATGATTGTATTTACGTACGTACATCCCATTTTATAAATAGATCAAATAACCAATTTGAGTGCAATGAACCAGACATGAAAAATGAAAAATATCTATTGTGCATGAATGGAAATATTTGAAATACATTCGATTCTGTCCAAATTTGGGAACGGTTTTGTGCGGGTGTACAAAATACAAATCATTTTATATAGGTATATGCTACATAAAAAAATCATTCATACATTATACGGTTTGAAAAATTGTTTTCGATTTTTCATTTCATCTAAATGTGTATTTGTATGGTGACTTGATTGATTTTTTCTCCTCCCTGCTCTCAACACAAATCTGCCGTGAAAAATTGAAATCAAACAATGATGTAGAGATGAAAACGATAATGAAATGTAATTTTAAAACCATGATGTTGGGGATATTTGTACAAAAAAAAAAAAAAAAAAAAAAACACAAAATTAATTTATAGACTTTTATATAATTTAATTAGGGAACCATAAAATAATTTAATTAACACATTACTTTGTATAGGAACTAATTAATGTTACTTCTTTTCTATATGGAAAGTAATAAAATCTTATAAATTTGTAAACTTCGTGCAACCAGCAGCCCCGATCATAAATTATCTGTGTAAGTAATTTTTGAACAGTATGTTATCAAAAAAAAGTAATTTCGTAGTTTTTAATGACTCGAAATATTAGTATGCGTAAAGCAGGAATGGAATTATTAATTTACGAGCACAAGAGGTGGAAAATTTATAAATGGGCTCTTTAGGTAATTCATGATTATCTATAGATGTACTTCACGATTATTTATTTTCTTGAGAACTTAAACATCTAGATGAAATATTAGACATATAAGGTGTAGGAACACGTCTGGCAAATTTCCAAAATAAGTAGAGCTAGAAAACTGCGCGAAAAAAAAAACAACTGGACAGCGGTCACAAAATTTGGCAGTTTGATATGAATGTGAGGGCCACCGCAATAAGTATTCCATCTTGGGGCTCGTTCGTGAGCCACCTGAAATAAATATTAATGATCTTCGGTACATATATAATCGAATCGTTTAGTATTGGCAGGGCACATGTCCACTTATTGTCAAAATTAGTATTATAACGGTTGTGTATCATAGAAACGTAAATACGTTTTATGACAAGACAACATTATCATATGTTTAATGAAAGGTTTCTTCTTTTTAAATATTTGTTTAGTATTAAAAGGGCACAAGTCCAGGACATGTGCCCTTTTAATACTAAACAGATATTTAAAAAGAAGAAACGTGAAAAAGAGAGAGTCAATAATTAGCTACTTGCAGTAGTAAGTGCAGCGGTAATAATTTTATTCATTTCAAGGTGTAGGCTAGGTCCGAGGCGAGGCTGACATCTACATTTCAATAGTTTAATTCAAACGGCTTCAAACAAATAAACTAAAAATAAATAAATTGTGTTGTTTTCTGATAAATTTCATATCGCTTCCAGGCAAATTCTTAGGGTTGTTCGGATTTGTAAAAATGTTTCAAATTTGGCATTATTTATTATGGGTTGGGCACGGTTCACTGTGTCATGGTTTACCGCCCATTAGAGGTGGAAAACTATCGATAATTTGAACTATCGATAGTTTCGATAGTGAAATAAAAAACAATCGATAGATAACTATCGAAACAAATTAAAAGACTATCGATACTATCGGATAATAAATTTATACAAAGCTTTATTCAATTAAAAATAGTAACAATAACAAAAAAATAGTAATTCACACATAGGTTGACTAGAACCAGAAAATATAAAATCAAGATAGGTAAATTAAAAAAAATTAAAAAAAAAATCACAGTTAATTATGTAATTATAATCGGAAAGTTCCGCAGTTTTCAAATTTAATTAAAACTTTTAAAGTAGCCAATCGTTTTTATGTAAAAAAGTCAGCATATCAACATTTTTGGCTTTTAGACGGGATCGTCGATCACTAATAATTTGCCCTGTTGCTCTAAAGACCCGTTCGGATTCCACAGATGTGGCCGGAATACAAAAATACTTCAAGGCGCATTGTCGTACTGGGCCAAATTGTATGCTGTTCTAAAATAAAAGAAAATTGAAAATAATTAAATTAAATTAAATGCACAATCGTCTCGTATCAAAATGTTTAACTCACTTTCCAAAACTCTACCGGATTGGATTTACTGTCAACTAAAGGCATTTCTACATAGTGCTTCACTATTGCCACGTGGGAGTAATTAGTCTGCTGCCTTTCACTGATTTTTGTTTCAAGAAACGATAACACGTGCCCCGAAACTTCAGAGCTGATTGGCCACTTGGTGCATTTTCTATTTGTTTATCACAGGATTTTTACAATTCATTTCCAGTAAAGTTCTACCTTTTTCTCCGTTTTCTTTACGAATAAACCCATCACATTTAAAGCGTGGATCTAAGATGGTTGCGACCCAGACAATATTAAATTGCTCAAATGGATACAATCGCTTAAGTAAATTTTGTGTTAGAAGAGTGCATAGATTCGTTCCTTCTTCGGTTTTAAGATTTTTCTTAATTTGTAGCAAGTTTAAATATAAACCGTGGCTCATTGGAATAATTAATGAAATTGTCACATAACTTTTCCCGCATATCTCTTTTGTTACATGGAGCTTTTTTTAATTTTAACAGACATCTTCCGATTTGATCAATGACTTTGAGAATCATATAAAATGTACTGTTCCACCTTGTTGGCACTTCTTGAATAAGTTTAAACGCGATTGTGGCATCTTCTTCCTCCTTTAACATATTTGAAGCTATGGAACTACTTTTAAAAAATCTTACTATGCCCTTACATTTTGTGATAATGGAACGCACGTCATCTAGCTTTAACGCGTCCTGTACCGCCATATTCAAAGAATGTGCGAAACATTCCAACTGTTGCACACCTAATAAATCACATGCCTTGACCCTAACTTTAGCATTGTCGGTTACAACAAAAACAACTTTCTCTTTTATGTCCCACTCAATAAAAACGCCATTGAGGGAACTTGCTATATTTTCTGCATTATGATTGGACTGTTCTAAAAGTGGTTTTGTCTAAAGAACTACCGATTTTAACTCATGATTATTTACAAAAAAATGACATGTCACAGTCAAGTACGATTCTGTCGCTAAAGCTCCATAAATCACAAGTGATAGCTATGTGATTTAGTTCATCCAACAAATGTTTTAGCTTTCGCGTAGCATTGTTAAAAATATTCGGCATCATACTATTCCGTACTGCAGTTTTGCTAGGAATGACGTATTTGGGCTCTAGCTTATTTACAAAATTTCGAAAACCTTCGTCGTCTACGATGCTGAAGGGTTGCAAATCTTTTGCAATCATTAGTGTGACTGCTTCCGTCCAATTCATTTTTACGGCGGGATTTGTGATCATATTCAACTGATCTGCTAAAAAAACGTACAATTGACTTTTCGGATGTTGCGTTGGAGATGCACTCCGATTTAATATTTGTTATTGAGGTATATCTCTTTATGTGGTCCGCCATGTTGCTCGTATTTCCACTTGTCTTGTATTCTTTTTCACAAGAAATGCATTTTGCCAATTTTTTATCGGCCGATCGTTTGAAAAACTTCCAAACTTTTGAGGATTGTGACCCATTTGAAAATTCTGCTTGTTGCTCATCTTTATTTACTTGCACTTCTTCACAGTCTGGTTGAGGCTCAGCTGTTTCTTTTGTACACATAACTTAATCAAAAAAAATCAACAAATGTTTTAACTAAATTAATTGTTATTACCTTTCCTTTTTCGGCACAAAAATTTTTGCATTATTAACGTATTTGAGCGATGTAAACTTAATTGATTTTAAATCAGTTTTGGCGAATAAAATTTACTTCTCAATGCACACAAATACTTGATAAAAGCTATTTAGCTAATATAAAAGCTATTTAGCTAATATATTAACAACCACAACGGAAATTAATTTTCTAACGAAATCGAAATATGTACACCAATAACACTGCTACTTGCAAACTCCGTGGTTTACTTTTATTTATAATTAAATGACGTTTCTCGTTTGAATATTATTTATGTGGTTTTCCAGCTGACATAAAAGAAACTCCGAGCGAAAAACAAATAACAACAGGTGTCATTTGTCGCTCGGTCAAATTTTTCGGAGCGATGTTCTGCCAAGATTAAAATTATACGTTATCGAAATGTTACTTAAAAGTAAAAGCAATAGAAGAGATATGGAGGCGGCGGGTGTAATCGAACCATCTAACAGTCCATGGAACTCACCAGTAGTGTTGGTCGAAAAGAAGAACGGTAACATGAGATTCTGCGTTAATTACCGAAAACTCAATGCTGTGACTAAAAAAGATAGCTACCCACTGCCAAGGATCAATGACACATTGGACACGTTATCGGATGCTCGATTATTTTCGAAATTAGATCAAAGCGGCTATTGGCAGATGGAAGTCCATGAGGAAGATCGTGAGAAAACGGCGTTCAGTATGGGTAACGAGCTTTGGCCATTTAATGTTGTGCCGTTCGGATTATGTAATGCCCCTGCAATTGAACAATTAATGAAGCGCGTGTTAAAGGTATTACATTGGAAGATGTGCCTAAAATATTTGGATGACATCATCATGTGCAAGGATTTCGACGAGCATCTAAGGAACTTGGCAGAGGTTTTGGATTGGATACAGGCGGCCGGATTAAAGTTCAGCCCAAACAAGTTAAGCTATTCAGAACGGAAGTTATTGGGTTCTTTGGTACCAATGGAATTCATATCGACGAAGAAAAGATCGCAGCGGTAAAGGACTGGCCAAGACCTAAAAATTTACATAAATTACGAAACTTTCTGGGATTGTGCACCTATTATAAACGTTTCGTACCAGGATTCGCCAACATCGCAAAGATTTTACACGAGTTAACCATGAGCAAGGCATTCGTATGGAAGGATGACCAAGAAGTAGCATTCGTGGAACTAAGGATTCGATTATGGGTCGCGACAATCCTTACATACCCAATGTGAAATTTATTTTGGACACCGGTGCAAGTAATGACGACGTAGGAGGAGTGTATCAGAGGAAAATAATGAGTTAATTGAAGAACGAGTTATTGCTTACTCCTCCAAAACATTATCAAAACCGGAGCGTAATTATTACGCTCTATTACGAATGCGTTAACCATTTCCATAAGTACCTTTATGGCCAAAAATTCCATTTACGGATAGATCACGGCGCTTTACGGTGTTTATTGCAATTCGAGAATCCAGAGGGACACGTAGCACGCTGGATCCAACGTCTTCAAAGCTACGATTTCCAAATCAAACATCGGATGGGAAGTGCACACGGAAATGCCGACACATTATCAAGACGCCCATGTCTAGTAGAATGCAAGCATTGTGGTCACGTTGAAGCAAAGGAAGGCATCATTGAGATTAGGCTTACGCAAGTGCTGTCTGACGAGGAGTGGACTAACGAAATGATCAGGAAAGAGCAATTAGATGACACGGATTGGTCGGTTGTCATGGAATGGAAGGAAAAGGAATACCGGCCCACTTGGAGCGAGATCGCGGATGAAACTCCCATTGTCAAGGCTTATTGGGCTCAATGGGACAGCATCCGGGAAACCATGGATGGCAAAGTGAAGCAATTGTTGTTGGTATTACCGAAGAGCCGGATTGCGGAAATCCTGAAAGAGTATCACGGAGGAGTAAGTGGGGGCCACCTAAGAATTAATAAAACACTAGTCAAGATACGTCAACGATTCGACTGGGCAGGATGTAGAGTAGACAGTCGATGAAACAATGTAACGTCGGAGCACCATTCGTGAAAATTGCAACCATCGAGAGCGGAAATAATGTGCTAGCGGTAATGGATTATTTCAGCAAATGGCCGGATGTTTGCGCCATACCCAATCAAGAGACAACAACAATAGTTAATGCTATAGTGACAACTGAATTAGTATACACAGTCCGACGGCACCCACAGTCCGACGGTATGATGGAAAGATTCAATGGGACATTGGTGGAATATCTAGGGAAGGTCGTGGAGAAAAACCAACGCAACTTCCTGATGACCTATCGATCAGCAATACCCGACACAACCGGAATGATCCCAGCTAATACCATATTTGGAAATAATCTACGATTACCGGGAGATTTAAAGTTTGGGGCTGTTCCATCAGGAGCTTTATGTGGACAGATTTACGTAGACCGGATGAAAGAAGAACTTAATGAGATAGATACACGAATTTGTACGGGGGAAAATACGGATGTCAAGTGACCGGGTGAAAGCTCGATATGACATACGAGCAAATAACCAAAGCTTCCAGGAACGGCAATTGGTATGGCTTCACAACCCACAACGATAAAATGGATTAGCATGGGAAGGACCTTAGATTGTCATCACAAGGATGAACGACATGGTTTATCGGATACAAAAGGGACATCGAGGTAAACCGAAGGTGGTGCGTTTAGAGAGGCTAGCCCTTTACAGGGTAAGTAATTTTGGTCCTGTTCGGGCCGAACATGCTTAGTTGAGGGGTAGTGTTACGGTGACACCTAGGATAGAATATAATAAGTTAAATTAATAGCTCAAAGTTTTACTGTTCTAAATGTCTCTAGACAATTCTTACTGGAAAAGCCATGAAATTTCTAGAAGTTTCGGTTTGAGTATATAAGGAGCGAACAAGATCGATTTGGATTATTAGTTTTTGGTAGGCGAAAGTATAAGGATTAAATAGTGACTTAAAAGTGATATAAAAAGTGAATTAGTGAGATATAAAAAGTAAAAGTGAACAGTAAAATTTGTGGAAATATTAAAAAAAGTGATTTTTTGTGAATTATTATTAATAAATTGTGTTGAATTTATATTTGGTGCGAAATAAATAAATTCGTTTGTGTTAAACTGATGTGTTTTGTTTTATTCACAATCTAGTGATACGAACCTTGATTGACAAGGCTAAAACGTAACAATATGTACCAAAACCTGCTTCATTCAGATATTATTTAACTGGCTTGAAAAGGAGTAATTAGTCATAATTTTTTACCAACCCAATAAAAACATTTTCGTTAGATTTGCTCATAAAAATATCCAACCAATTAGTAAAGATTTTAAAAACACTGTTTTTAAATTAAAAGCCAAAATTCTTTCATCCACTTTACATAAATTATGTAACGGAAAATTTATTTGCCTCGATTTTGACAGTAAAGAAAAAACTTTTTCGTTTTGCAAAAATAGCAGAAAAATTCTCTGGGGGTGTTTTTAAATATGTATATGATTTAGGACAATAACCACCTCATCCTCATCATCACCACCACCACAATAATAATTCATAGAAAAATAAAACTGCGTACAACCGCAAAAAATTAGGATAAATGAAAAGATGGAAATCATCAGCATAACAATAAAAGATAATAGTACTGTAATAAAGAAAATGTTGTGACAAGTTTGTGTTACCAAGGCGCGCACGAATTTAACATTAAACAATATAAAAATGAGGTTGTGCGATAGTGGTTTGAAAATAAATATTCTTTCTAGTTCGGTTTTCTATACTAAAGTTTCTGACATGTGTAAATAGTAGCTGCCATAAGTACACCAAAGTTATATTTGATTGATAATTTAATTGGAATTTTTAAGTTTTGTTTCGGTAAATTGTACAGATGGCAGTGTAATCTGCATATTCTTCGTGAAAATCTACCCTCATTTAAATCTAATTTCTTTGTTTCTTACATACATATGTTATGTATGATGTACATACATAACTATAAAGCGGAAAACCTCGACTTTCGATTTTTTATATTTTTTTTATTGGTCGTTTAACAACTCATCAACAACAATTAAGAGTACGAGTACATATTACACAACCTACATTCCGTTCTTATTTATGTACATATATTAATGTGGACAATGTACATACATATTACGAGCGTACATCATCATTCGCTCTCAATTTCATTTGTTGTTGTAAATATTTTCTTGATATTGATAAAAATCGTTACAAGATTTGTATTGTATATTAAAGTGGAAAAAATGGTTCAATGGCGATGAACACAAATTAAAAATAATTAAAATGATGGCACAATACAAAACAAACAAATTGATCGCGCGGCACTCCGTATAATAAAGAAACTAAAAGATTCCATTATCTTATTTCCGGTTTTGTGCATAATTCGATGACCAGCAACATGCAAGATGGCACGTTTTGGTTGAGAATGTATGGACAAATTTTGTATAACGGTCCACATACTATTCAAATTTGTGTTCTTCTTTAAAATGAATATTATTTATGAAGTTTAGCGTAATCCTCCTCATTTTTTACAAAAAAATGTTTATAAAGTAAAGATAATCAGTTTTGCTACAAAACGTAAAATACATTTTTTACTATCCACGTTTCACTATCCATCACAGCAACTATAACTAAGGACAAATTGTATTTTGTAACACAAGTACGGAAAAGGTACCATTGCAAAACGAGTATGAAAATTGAAACACGAGCCTTAGTTTTGAAATGCTTCCTTACGGTGGGGCCATGTGACTGTTGTAAATTTTTTTGAATAATTATCACCCGCGAGAGGAACTTGAAACCCCCAAGACTATATGTAATGCTCAAAACAGAGAGATTTATTACCCCAGGTAGTACTTCAGTCAGCCGACTGGACAATCTATCCTCTTCGGAGGCTGGCCCTATGGATTCTGGGGAGGGCCAAACGTTATATGCCAGAAGTGATGCCAGCGGCAATTTTACATTGCGAGCAGCTGGATACAAACAGTGAAAGTAATATTGACCTAGAAAAGGAAAATATGGATTCTTGGGAAGGCTACAAAAAATTGAGCAATCATTTGCCAAGTTAAGCGAAGAAATTGAATATCTAAAGCGTGAAATCAAAATTCTAAAAATGAATCGGGACTCAAAAGATGTATGTGAAGTTGGCCCAAAATTCTATCCCAAAGAAATGCTATGGTAACACTAAAATGGCAATTTATAGTGTCAGCCCAAAAAACTTCTATAACGACCAATATTTACGAAACTATAGCCCAAAAAAAATTTTATCATTACAAAATTTCCAATGTCAGCCCAAAAAAAATACTCTCATGATAGCTAAAACTTTCACGACAGTAACTCTCAGCCCAAAAATAAAACTCTCGCGAGACTAAAGATTTTAATATGCGGTAAATATAAAATAAAATGATTAGGAAGTTATATAAAAATTTCAAAATTTAATTCATATTATATGAATTATTATTTAATAAATTTACAGCACTAACCTTGATAATTAAACTAAAATAAAATTTTATTTATTTTATTTTTATTGTTTATTTATTAATTTCCTTATTTTTAAATTATTACTATTATTACTTGTAATGGAAATCGTTTCTAATAAAAAACTTCAATAATAATCTCACTATAAGAAAATTAATAAATAAACAATAAGTATAAAATAAAAATAATTTATTATTTAACAATTTAAAAGTGGAATAAGTCACAAGAAAGAAGCAGAAAATTCATTCGAGATAGCAGTAATCAACAATCTTCTAAAATGATTTAATAAAATATCTGTTATTTACCTTAATGGTTGTCAGAAGATGCCATGAATGGCCAGAATGGGCCATATTTTTAGTGCTGTCAAGAAATGTCACTTCTTCATATTTCGTTGGAACCATGAAGGTAAAGATCAAATCTATTAGAAAATCATAGTCTGATCGATGTTCAACACCCTAACTTTCGAGATACTCGTATATGACGAAGAAGTGACATTTCTTGACGGGACTATCTATATGGGCCATTCTGGCTATGAGATCCCAATGGCATTGGTCTGATTCGTTGGAACCATGAAGGATAAGATCAGGTCTATTAGAAAATCATAGCTAGACTGATGTTCAACACCCTTACTTCTGAAATATATGAAGATGAAGTGACATTTCTTGACGGGACTATGTATATGGGCCATTCTGGCTATGAGATCCCAATGACATTGGTCTGATTCGTTGGAACCATGACAATAAAGATCAGGTCTATTAGAAAATCATAGCTAGACTAATGTTCAACACCCTTACTTCCGAGATATATTACGATGCAGTGAGATTTCTTGATGGACCTATGTATATGGGCCATTCTGGCTATGAAATCCCAATGACATTGGTCTGATTCGTTGGAACCATGAAGATAAAGATCAGATCTATTAGAAAATCATAGTCTGATCGATGTTCAACACCCTAACTTTCGAGATATATGACGAAGAAGTGACAATTCTTGACGGGACTATGTATATGGGCCATTCTGGTTATGAGATCCCAATGACATTGGTCTGATTCGTTGGAACCATGAAGATAAAGATCAGGTCTATTAGAAAATCATAGCTAGACTGATGTTCAACACCCTTACTTCTGAGATATATGAAGATGAAGTGAAATTTCTTGACGGGACTATGTATATGGGCCATTCTGGCTATGAGATCCCAATGACATTGGTCTGATTCGTTGGAACCATGAAGATAAAGATCAGGTCTATTAGAAAATCATAGCTAGACTGATGTTCAACACCCTTACTTCCGAGATATATTACGATGCAGTGAGATTTCTCGATGGGACTATGTATATGGGCCATTCTGGCTATGAAATCCCAATGACATTGGTCTGATTCGTTGGAACCATGAAGATAAAGATCAGATCTATTAGAAAATCATAGTCTGATTGATGTTCAACACCCTAACTTTCGAGATATATGACGAAGAAGTGACTTTTTTTGACGGGACTATGTATATGGGCCATTCTGGCTATGAGATCCCAATGACATTGGTCTGATTCATTGGAACTATGAAGGCAAAGAGCAGATCTATTAGAAAATCATAGCTAGACTGATGTTCAACACCCTTACTTCTGAGATATAAGACGATGAAGTGACATTTTTTGACGGGACTATGTATATGGGCCATTCTGGTTATGAGATCCCAATGACATTGGTCTGATTCGTTGGAACCGTAAAGGTATAGATCAGATCTATTAGAAAATCATAGTCTGATCGATGTTCAACACCCTAACTTTCGAGATATATGACGAAGAAATGACATTTCTTGACGGGACTATGTATATGGGAAAATCTGGCTATGAAATCCAAATGACATTGGTCTGATTCGTTGGAACCATGAAGATAAAGATCAGGTCTATTAGAAAATCATAGTCTGATCGATGTTCAACACCCTAACTTTCGAGATATATGACGAAGAAGTGACATTTCTTGACGGGACTATGTATATGGGCTATTCTGGCTATGAAATCCCAATGATATTGGTCTGATTCGTTGGAACCATGTAGGTAAAGATCAGATCTATTAGAAAATCATAGTCTGATCGATGTCAAACATCCTAACTTTCGATATATATGACGAAGAATTGACTTTTCTTGACGGGACTATGTATATGGGCCATTCTGGCTATGAAATCCCAATGACATTGGTCTGATTCGTTGGAACCATAAAGATAAAGATCAGATCTATTAGAAAATCATAGTCTGATTGATGTTCAACATCCTAACTTTCGAGATATATGACGAAGAAGTGACTTTTCTTGACGGGACTATGTATATGGGCCATTCTGGCTATGAAATCCCAATGACATTGGTTTGATTCATTGAAACTTTGGAGGTAAAGATCAGATCTATTAGAAAACCATAGCTAGACTGATGTTCAACACCCTTACTTCCGAGATATAAGACGATGAAGTGACCTTTCTTGATGGGACTATGTATATGGGCCATTCTGGTTATGAAATCCCAATGACATTGGTCTGATTCGTTGGAACCATGAAGATAAAGATCAGGTCTATTATAAAATCATAGCCTGATCGATGTTCAACACCCTAACTTTTGAGATATATTACGAGGAGTGACATTTCTTGACGGGACTATGTATATGGGCTATTCTGGCTATGAAATCCCAATGATATTGGTCTGATTCGTTGGAACCATGAAGGTAAAGATCAGATCTATTAGAAAATCATAGTCTGATCAATGTTCAACATCCTAACTTTCGAGATATATGACGAAGAAGTGACATTTCTTGACGGGACTATGTATATGTCCCATTCTGGCTATGAAATCCCAATGACATTGGTCTGATTCGTTGGAACCATGAAGATGAAGATCAGGTCTATTAGAAAATCATAGCTAGACTGATGTTCAATACCCTTACTTCTGAGATATATGAAGATGAAGTGAAATTTCTTGACGGGACTATGTATATGGGCCATTCTGGCTATGAGATCCCAATGACATTGGTCTGATTCGTTGGAACCATGACAATAAAGATCAGGTCTATTAGAATATCATAGCTAGACTGATGTTCAACCCCCTTACTTCCGAGATATATTACGATGCAGTGAGATTTCTTGATGGGACTATGTATATGGGCCATTCTGGCTATGAAATCCCAATGACATTGGTCTGATTCGTTGGAACCATGAAGATAAAGATCAGATCTATTAGAAAATCATAGTCTGATCGATGTTCAACACCCTAACTTTCGAGATATATGACGAAGAAGTGACTTTTCTTGACGGGACTATGTATATGGGCCATTCTGGCTATGAAATCCCAATGACATTGGTCTGATTCGTTGGAACCATGAAGGTAAAGATCAGATCTATTAGAAAATTATAGTCTGATCGATGTTCAACACCCTAACTTTCGATATATATGACGAAGAAGTGACTTTTCTTGACGGGACTATGTATATGGGCCATTCTGGCTATGAAATCCCAATGACATTGGTCTGATTCATTGGAACTATGAAGGTAAAGAGCAGATATATTAGAAAATCATAGCTAGACTGATGTTCAACACCCTTACTTCTGAGATATAAGACGATGAAGTGACATTTTTTGACGGGACTATGTATATGGGCCATTCTGGTTATGAGATCCCAATGACATTGGTCTGATTCGTTGGAACCGTAAAGGTATAGATCAGATCTATTAGAAAATCATAGTCTGATCGATGTTCAACACCCTAACTTTCGAGATATATGACGAAGAAATGACATTTCTTGACGGGACTATGTATATGGGAAAATCTGGCTATGAAATCCCAATGACATTGGTCTGATTCGTTGGAACCATGAAGATAAAGATCAGGTCTATTAGAAAATCATAGTCTGATCGATGTTCAACACCCTAACTTTCGAGATATATGACGAAGAAGTGACATTTCTTGACGGGACTATGTATATGGGCCATTCTGGCTATGAAATCCCAATGACATTGGTTTGATTCATTGGAACTATGGGGGTAAAGATCAGATCTATTAGAAAACCATAGCTAGACTGATGTTCAACACCCTTACTTCCGAGATATAAGACGATGAAGTGACCTTTCTTGATGGGACTATGTATATGGGCCATTCTGGTTATGAAATCCCAATGACATTGGTCTGATTCGTTGGAACCATGAAGATAAAGATCAGGTCTATTAGAAAATCATAGTCTGATCGATGTTCAACACCCTAACTTTCGAGATATATGACGAAGAAGTGACTTTTCTTGACGGGACTATGTATATGGGCCATTCTGGCTATGAAATCCCAATGTCATTGGTTTGATTCATTGGAACTATGAAATTAAAGATCATATCTATTAGAAAATCATAGCTAGACTGATGTTCAACACCCTTACTTCTGAGATATAAGACGATGAAGTGACCTTTCTTGATGGGACTATGTATATGGGCCATTCTGGTTATGAAATCCCAATGACATTGGTCTGATTCGTTGGAACCATAGGGGTAAAGATCAGATCTATTAGAAAATCATAGTCTGATCGATGTTCAACACCCTAACTTTCGAGATATATGACGAAGAAGTGACATTTCTTGACGGGACTATGTATATGGGCTATTCTGGCTATGAAATCCCAATGATATTGGTCTGATTCGTTGGAACCATGAAGGTAAAGATCAGATCTATTAGAAAATCATAGTCTGATTGATGTTCAACACCCTAACTTTCGAGATATATGACGAAGAAGTGACTTTTCTTGACGGGACTATGTATATGGGCCATTCTGGCTATGAAATCCCAATGTCATTGGTTTGATTCATTGGAACTATGAAATTAAAGATCATATCTATTAGAAAATCATAGCTAGACTGATGTTCAACACCCTTACTTCTGAGATATAAGACGATGAAGTGACCTTTCTTGATGGGACTATGTATATGGGCCATTCTGGTTATGAAATCCCAATGACATTGGTCTGATTCGTTGGAACCATAGGGGTAAAGATCAGATCTATTAGAAAATCATAGTCTGATCGATGTTCAACACCCTAACTTTCGAGATATATGACGAATAAGTGACATTTCTTGACGGGACTACCTATATGGGCCATTCTGGCTATGAGATCCCAATGACATTGGTTTGATTCATTGGAACTATGAAGGTAAAGATCAGATCTATTGGAAAACCATAGCTAGACTGATGTTCAACACCCTTACCTCTGAGATATATGACGATGAAGTGACATTTCTTGATGGGACTATGTATATGGGCCATTCTGGTTATGAGATCCCAATGACATTGGTCTGATTCGTTGGAACCATAAAGGTAAAGATCAGATCTATTAGAAAATCATAGTCTGATCGATGTTCAACATCCTAACTTTCGAGATATATGACGAAGAAGTGACATTTCTTGACGGGACTATGTATATGGGCCATTCTGGCTATGAAATCCCAATGACATTGGTCTGATTCGTTGGAACCATGAAGATGAAGATCAGGTCTATTAGAAAATCATAGCTAGACTGATGTTCAACACCCTTACTTCCGAGATATATTACGATGAAGTGACAATTCTTGATGGGACTATGTATTCGTATATAGGTCAATCTGGCTATGAGATCCCAATGAGACGCAAACCTAACTTTACAAATTTTTAAATAATTTTCTTTGGAAATTAAACAGAAATAAATAATAAATATTTATTTTACAGTATAGTTCAGTTAAGATATTTCGAATACAAATTAATATTTTTCTGATTTTCTGTTTTCGTATTATATGTTTGTAATTGATTTCATATTTTTTTATATGATGCTAACAGCGCTAAACAATGACGTTTGGAAAATTAATACTCTGGACTCAGATTCTTATAGAACCTTATCTATGATGTTGAAAGCTGAAAAGTATCAGTGGTTTATCTGTGAGGATAAACAGGCTGAACCTATAAAAGTTATGGCAAGAGGTTTTCATCATACTTGCTCAACCAAAGAAATAATGGAAGACTTACGAAATAAAGGTCTTAAAATACTAGATGCTGTGAATATTGTTAAAAAAGAGAGAACAGAAAATCAGCAAGGAAACCAACTTTCAGTAAAAGGGGACTCCCTTTTTTATGTTGGTATTTGATAACAAAGAGAATGTTCAAAACATTTATGGTATAAAAGAAATTCTTCACATGAAGGTAAAAATTGAACCAATGAGGAGAACCACTACAGGCATACCCAATGCAAGAAATGTCAGGTATTTAATTACACCCAAAAATATTGCAGCCGGGATTCGAGATGTGTAAAATGCTCAAGTAATGGTAAACATATTACCCAGGCATGTACAATAGGGAGAGATGTGCTAGGTAAATGTATAAATTGTAAGGGTCAACATCAGGCTAATTATCGAGGCTGTGAGGTTGCTCTAAACAACTACAAAATTTAAGAGATAAAACACGAAATCAACCGCAAAATGACGAAATTCGAAGGATTCAAACTTCAAACCAGATGGATCAAAATCAACAATCAAGCAACAAAGGGCAAAGAAGAATATTTGCCCAGGTAGTGAAAGGTTCTGATTCAATCAAATATATGGGCTTTGAATATAACCGAATTATGGAACACATTATGAACAGCATCGAAGCTATTACAAAGCGGTTAGATGACCAAAGTAATCTGAACAACATGATATTTGATCAACTGAAGAAAATGCAATTCCCACAACGCAATCTGACAAAAAATGTTAAGTAAGAACACAACTTTCAGAATAGCAATCTGGAATGCGAATGAGTTATGTTAGAAAGAGGTGGTTCGGCATTACTAATAAAAGAAAATATAAAATATCATGTAGAAATCAAAATCGAAGAAGAAGCAATGTAAGTCACTACTACAAGGATTCACATTAAACACAGACAGCTTACTGTTTCTGCAATATATTGTCCTCCCCGGCATAACTTGAAAAGGGAGGACTACATTAAACTATTTATTATTGGAGGTGATTTTAATGCGAAAAACACCTATTGGGGATATAGACTTACGACGTCAAAGGGTAAAGAATTGTTTCAAGCAGGGCAGATATCAAAATGTGAATTTTACTCTAGCGATTCGCCAACGTACTGGCCCAGTGGCGAAGCTAAGATACCGGACCTAATAAACTTTTATGTAGCAAGAGGTATATCTCAGAACTACATTCACAATGAAAAAAGCAATTCTCTAGAATCGGATCACTCACCGGTTATCATAACAGTTAGTGAAATGGTAATTCAAAGGGAAATTGCACCCAGATTAACAAATTCAAAAACCAACTAGGATCTCTTTCATGAATTAGTGGATGAAAAAATCAATCTCCGTCTACCGATAAGAAATTCTCGCCAATTGGAAGATGAAATGGAACAACTCATTGAAATAATTCACTATGCTGCGTTGGCAAGCACTCCCATTATACAAAATAAGAAGACACTTAACATATCCTCCTAAGAGAAAAACAACGCGCACATAATCCCTTCTTAAAGACACAATATATACACAATATTTATTCCACTTACTGTGGAAAGTGATGAAGGAACTGAAAAGACCCAAAATGCAAGTGCCTTCACTTAAAAAGGATGATGGGACCTGGGCAAGAGGTCAAAGATAAGGCTGATCTGTTTGCGGAGTATATCCAGGAAACCTTTCAACCACCACCAAGACAAACTGCCAATGAAAATATCATATCAATCTACAAGCTAGATGAGTGCAGCCAATAACTCTCAAAGAATCAAAAGAAAAAGTGAAAAGTAACATGAATGTTAAAAAATGCCCCAGGGTATGACTTGACTGCTTGCCAAATTATCAAGGATATACCTGACAAAGGATTTCGTAAGCTATTACACATAATCAATGCGACCTTTCGGTTAAAATATGTTCCGCATCAATGGAAAGTAGCAGAAGTAATCATGATAGCAAAACCTAAAGCCAATAATTGAGGGCCGACAACTAATTCCTCCACATCAATTTGGATTCAGAGAAAAGCATTCTACAATTGAACAGATGCATAGAATCACAAACATAATTGAAAGAACGTTACGCTGGACGTCGCGCAAGTATTCGATAAAGTTTGGCACAATGGTCTGGAATACAAGCTGCATAGAGATCTGCCGAGGCAATTCTTATTTATCCAACAGACATTATTTTCGAGTGAAATATGAGGATGAATACTCCGGGCTAAACGAAATCTCTGCCGGTGTCCCGCAGAGAAGTGCTTTAGGACCAACCCTGTATTTACTATATAAGTTAAATTCTTTATTGATTTTTGGTTAAAAACAATAATTTTATTTTTAACTTATTTGTTTAACATCGAAATTACAACTGATTATTTTCTTATTTTCTAATTACAATTTGCTTAATTAAAAATATGTAGAATATGAAACCATGTCGTCAAGAATATTCACTCAGCATTATGCCGGATGCGCATGTCACTTGTTGTCATTGCTAATTATTACGCGTGTTAACTCCTCCCCCTTAAAGTTCGAATGCCCATATTCGAACCATCAGAAAAACGGTGTTTCATTAAATTTTCGTCTGTGCCCTGAGGCCCCTTTGGGTGTTATCGTTTGGGCGTCTCGTTATGGATTTCTAGTTCTTCTCCCTGAATTGCTATTGAACAGGTATTCTCGACCTTACTCTGAGTTTGTGGAGTGGACAGATCCTCGATGTTCGTTGTATTAATGATTCGTAATTTCTTAGTTTTGGTATATTTTGTTGTGATGACCGCTATTCCCAAAATGATGACTATTGAGAATGATCCCCAGCTCGTGAATCGCTCGATGGCTCCCTCCTTTTTAAGGAGCCCAATGTGACGAGTATTATTTATATGAATATCTTTCATCATTTGTAATGAAAGTATTTCCTTGAAATCACTTTCTTCCGGCGTCGGCTGTAGAATAGTTGGAAGTACTTGAATGGCAATTTTTTCTTTAGAATTGTAGATGTTATTTCCGACTGACAAGGTAGTATTGCTGAATTTAATCAAATATGTTCCATTGAGTTTCTGAGATTCGTTATTAATTTTGATGTTCCCATCGAATTGATTCAGTAGAACTAGACCCTCCGATATTTCGTTAACTGTTGGAATATGTTGATTGTTGTTGTGTTTGCATTTGGAAGGTCGACTTTTGAGCAAGTTGGGTAAACAAGAAGAATTGCTTATGTCTAGTATATTATTTTGGTTACATATTGAAAGCGAGTTGATCGTTTTACATTCGTTAATAATGCTATAAATCTTATCGTGATTTTTAATGAAATTTTCATACTCAATTTCGGTCACCTTATCGTTTCTTCTGATCGGTTTGACCAATAATTTATCATATAGTTCTGGAGTTGTTACCGGAATGTACACAGTATAAAGTAGACACAATTTGCTACTAATGATTTTGATATTAGCGAAATCTAACGCCTCTTCGGGAGTACTATATGGTAAATTTTCGGTTTCCAGTGTATTAATGGCTAATTTAATTTCAGAATTTGATAAAACGAGTGAATTTATAATCCCTGCTTTAGCCCAGTGAATTGCGTACTTATTATTTACAAATTCTTCTTTCTTTAGTTTTAATTTATATTAAATATTTAATGCTAATGGGTCGTTTAATTTATTTTCTTTGTGAATTTCGTTAATAATTAAGTTAGCCATTTTTGTAATATTATTGATTCTTTCATTGTACAATCGGTTTATAACTACTTGGTTGTTGTTATTCTCTAATGCATTATTCATTTTATCTTTAATTACTTTGTCGTGATCGGGATTTCCGGCTATCCATTTCCATGCACTACCTATAAAGTTTAAGGATCGTTTGGATGTATGTATTCTAAGGCTGTCCAGTAATGTTTGTAATTCCAAGAGTTCATGCCTCAAATAAGGGTGCAATGGGTGATCTATTGTCATTTCTTTGTCCAGTACGGATTGCATTCTGATTAATTTAAAGTTTCCGTCCTGTATTTTTGCTTGACCTGTGCTAATTGAGATGATTTGAGAATTTGTGTAATCAAGAATTTGAATTTCTGCCAATGTGTTGCTTAAGGCGTAACTGTAATAAAAATAAGTTTTTGTTTGTTAGGATTTAATATTGCTTTTGTGAATTACCTCCCGGACTCCGTTATAACTGTTGTATTTCTGTCTTCCGTTACTATTTCGGGTTTGAATCGTTCTGTTAATTTCGATCCTAATCTTTTGTTATGTTTTACATAGATTACTTGACCTGCCTGGTAGGTTTTGATCGGGGTACGGTTTTTGTTATGGTATTTCAGATCTGTTTCCTGCTTTTGTTTTATCTTTAGTATGGTGATCTTGTCGGATTTGTTCTAATTGTTCAGGATCTGTGTTAGGGATTCTGCCAAAATATATTTCCACTTGGCCATTCACTTCACTTTTGTATGGGGGAGTTCTGAAGACTTTTATGTTTAAACCATCTTCCATCATTGATATTATGGAATTCGAGTTGAAAGATTTTTCATTGTCAATTACCACAATTTCTGGTACATTAAAGAAAAAGAGTATATCTCTAAGTGGTTGGTTGATGTCTGCTGTCGCTCTGGATTCTGCAGAAGGCGAGTTTACTGAATTTCTCAATTGCCGTTAAAACCAATTTATTTTCTGTTGAGTAAATATCTAGATGGAGCGTACGTCCAGGATAATTAGGGATTGGTGTTGGGGGTAATAATAGGCTTTTTGAGATGGCGATCATATTTATTCTCCTGGCATATAACACAACGTTTGACCAGAAACTTAATTTTCCTGGTCATCCTGGGGAAGTAATAATTTTCGATTATTTGATCTCGATTTTCTTGAGCATTACGATGTGCTCGTCGATGGACAGATAATATTTTTTCCTCTTGTTGGTTTTAATTCGTAATATCTTGTACCATCTTCTGAGTGAATCGAATTTTATAATCTCTCAAATGTATTGGGTACGCTTCTTGAACTTTTCCCATTATATGTTCTGATGTCTTCAATCCGTTAATCGTGAGTGGATTAAGGTAACGTTTAAAAAAATTTATAATGTCTGAATTTGAAAAACTTGGTTGTGTAATAATGTGCCTGGAATATTTTGGAAAAGGGTTTATTATTTGGTACGAACTTCCCTCGCCTACGTTTAAAATTAGTTGATTGCGGAATACATTAATTGGGGTTTCGACTGTGGGGACCAGATCATGCGGAGAACTTTTGTCGCTATGTTGTGTGACTGATATTACGTTTATTCCGGAAGTGATTGGTGTTCTCGATAGGTCATCCCCTACTAGATTTGTTTTTCCCGGTTGATATTTTAACTCATAATTGTACTCTTCCAGGATAGCTTTCCAACGTTTCATCTTGGAGTTGTTATTTTTATTGCTTAGGGCATATGTCAATTGTTGGTGGTCTGTGAAGATCTTCACTTTCTTTGATCCGTAAAGGAAATTTCGCAAAGATGTTAACGCCCAAATTATGGCGAGCATTTCTTTTTCATTAGCCGCATAATTTTCTTCCGTTTTATCTAAGGTTCTTGAGAGAAACGTGATTGGCCTTCCCTCCTGAGATAAAACTGCACCTAGTGCAAAATTGGAGGCATCTGTAGTCAATTCAAATTCCTTTTGGAAATTTGAGAATGATAACAGAACTTCGTTGGAGACGAGTGAGGTTTTATTTTATTAAAGGCAGCTTCTTCTTCGGTGTTAAGCTTTACCATTTTATTTCTTGAGAGGGTTTTGGACACATGTCCGTCTTCTCCTCTTAAGAGTGAAGTCAGGGGCTTCGCAAATTTTGCGTAGTCCCGGATGAAACGACGATAAAATCCGGCTAATACCAAGAAGGATCTGAGTTCCTTCACGGTCTTGAGTACGGGAAATTCTGTTATGGGTTTTACCTTCTTCTGACTCGCTTTTATCCCATCTTTAGAGATGACAAATCCTAAAAATTTTACCTCATCCTGTAGAAATTCACATTTGTCGAGTTAAATCTTCATATTGGCATTTTCTAACACTTTAAAAATTATCGTCATGTTCTTGAAGTGTTCTTCTTCTGTTTTACCAAATATGATTATGTCGTCGATATAAACGTAACAACGCTTCCCAATGTGGTCACGAAAGATATCATCGAGGGTGCGTTGAAATATCGAGGGGGCATTTTTAAGGCCAAATAGGAGGGGGGTAAACTCGTATTTTCCATGATTAACCGAAAACGCTGTTTTTTCAATGTCCGATTCTTTTAAAGGAATCTGGTGAAAGCCGCTCTTTAGGTCTATTATGGTGAAAAATATGTTTTCTCCTAAGTTTGCCAAAATGTCGTTGATCTCAGGTATTGGATATCTGTCTGAGATAGTAACCGAATTTAATTTTAGGTAGTCGATCACCATTCTGTATTTCTTTTCTCCCGATGCGTCTTCTTTTTTCGGTACTATCTATACTGGGGGGTTATATGGAGATTTGGATGGTCTAATTATACCATCTTCCAACAGTTGTTTAATTTGCTTCTCCACTTCGTCTTTCAAACACATGGGATATGGATAAGGGCGGCTGTACACGGGATCGGTGTTGATTGTACGAATTTCTCCTCTCACATTTGTTGTGAAAGTCAATTTCTTTTCGGGATCGGAATAAAGGTGTGGACATGTTTTTATTATTCGTTCCAGTCTTTGTTTTTGTTCTGCATTTAGGTGTGAGTCTCTAATATTTATATTATTCAGTTTGATAGGTATTTTCGTGTCTGGGTTAATGATCATAAATCCCTTGTCGGTGTATATTGTGGCACTGAGCTGCTTCAGGCTATCGTTGCCGATTATGCCATCGAATGATCTCAGACTATGTAATATAAAAAATTTTAATTTCCTTTCTGGACCGAAAAGATCTATTAATGCGTGGTGTGTAATCTTAACTCTACCAGCAACTGAGTTTGCCATGAATGGTTTCTCGTTAGGAATGGGATCTCGAATGTATTGTTTTTGAATATAATTTTTATTAGATCCGGTATCTACTAGAAATTTAAAAAATTTTCCACTCTTCGCCGTATACTCTATGTAGGAAAGCGAAGAGTGTATTCATCTAAAAAATGGAGGTGTGGCCAACACACGACTTTCTTTTACGAACAGAGAATTTTGAGAAATTTTAATTTTTTTTTTTAATTTTTTAATTTTTTTTTTTTTAATTTTTAAATTTTTAAATTTTTTTTAAATTTTTTTTTTTTTAATTTTATTTGTTTTTAATTTTTGGAAACATTTTGTTTTTGGTAGTTTTTTGTAAACCTTATACTTTTTAAGTTATTTGCAAAATAAATTTTCTGGACCAAAGGAGTGGCCACTTCCGGTTAGCCGATTTGGAGTAAAATTCACTGGGACCTCCCAATTTATCAAAACAGCTAAAATCTGAAGTTTCAGTTCGATTGGTTAAACCATCCGGGCTGTAGAGAGGACACAGACAGACTGACAGACTGACAGACGGACAGACGGACAGACTGACAGACTGACAGACTGACAGACTGACAGACAGACACCATTTCGAAACCCACTTTTTCGGACTCAGGGGACCTCAAAACAGATAAATCACTAAAAATATCAAGGTCCAAAATTTTCATGATTACTATACTTTATTTTACTAGAGTAAAAGAAAGTAAAAATGGATGTCGTCTATTTGTTCTTCTACGTCTCGTTCCGTAGGATGTTCGTTATGATGATCTTCTACTCAGATATTTCTATAATTTCGTGTGAGTCGGTATATTCTACAATAGTCTGGTCATATTTCGAATCCTCTGATTCCATTTGTTCATGGTAGTATTGCCATTGCGTTTCAGGGTCCCCATGAAACGGTTCTGCATGGTACACTCTTTGCATTTTAACCGGTTGGTGTACTTGATTTGAATGAGATCGTTTGTTTTCGAATTGGTTCATTTACAGTCTATTTTGGTAATTGATTTGTCGAGAGTGTATAGATTGGTCTATTTCCATTGGTTGTGGCTTAGAAAAATAATTCCTATTGGGTGTTTTGGGTAGTTGTTCAATATAATGTTGCGGGATTTGTCTAGAAGTTGAGGGATGTTGGTAATTATTTTGAAATGGTTCAGGAAAATTTTGGGATGCTTGAGGATTACTATATATAACAATGAAGGGTAGAAGTTTCGGGTTTGGTTAGGAAAATGCTGTTGTTGTATTGGTATGGTTCTTCTAGGAGGTGGTGGAGGGGGGGGGGGGGTTGAGGAAATTGAGTACTTTGAATATTCATATTTCCATCGCTGTGCTGAACACGATATTGTACATTCTCGAGTTTTAGGCACAGAGAGAGGGCTTCTGGTAAGTCCATTGGTCCCCTCATACTCAATAATTTCGGTAGGTCTCCTCTGAGACCTCTCACAAAGGTATCGAGTGCCTTATCTCTATATGATTGAGTCATTACATTCATAGCTTCCTGACGCTCCATGGATGATAATTTGTTTAAAATAAGTGAGAGGTGGTAATAAACCTGTTGGTAAAACTCTGGGATGGAACTACCTTTCTGAATTAGGGTAGTCATTCGGTACTCTAGCGTACTTAGGTCTCGTTTATCCGCCGCGTAGTGGAGCGTTAAACATTTCGAGATTTCTCCCCAGCTGAGAGGAGTGTTGTAGGACTCAAGGGCCGTATCCGCATTACCAGTTACTTTATTTCGTTTAACACTGAGAATTCCATAGTACTTGGGTGTTCCTTTTAGGTGTTCATAAATTTTCAAAATACGATCTACGCTTTTCTTCCAGGATCCGAATTCTCCTGGTTGTCCGGAAAAGTCTCGTAGACTCTTAACCACGTCTGGTATTTTATCCAGATCGTTTAGATTATTGATATATCTAGGGTCTATGGTTTGGTCAGTGGAGTGTTAGTCATTCGGTCAAATAATAGTTGATTTTGACTGCTAACTATTTCTTGTATGATGTTTTGAAGTTGAGTGAAGTCAAAAATTTTTGTACCGCTTGCGGTGGGTATTAACTGAGAGGGATCTATTGGATTTAATTTCGGAGATTTGAGAATTGTTTCGTTGCCCATTTTATTTTATTACACCGGTTAAAAGTAGTATCAAAATGTAAGAATTCTATGTCAATTTTGTGCGAATAGGTCCTATTGGTGGTTCACGGAAATGGATGTACGAGGTAGTAATTATTAATTATATGATACAGTGCAAATTAATTTATATAAAAATTTGTTAGAGATTTAAGAAACTTAATTGCTTATCGTATCTTAATTTTATAAATATTTTTATTAAATTATTAATTTTAAAAAATTTTCCTTTTCTTTTCCTTAACTGAACTGTTTGTTATATTCTTATAGTGCAACTGATTATTTTCTTATTTTCTAATTACGATTTGCTTAATTAAAAATATGTAGAATATGAAACCATGTCGTTAAGAATATTCACTCAGCATTATGCCGGATGCGCGTGTAACTTGTTGTCATTGCTAATGCAACGTGACAAATATGATCACGTTGTATTTTTGCGGGAAACTTAATTATTACGCGTGATAACTTATACAAGGAAGATACCAACCACAAATGAAGGAATCATATCCATTTTTGCAGATGACATAGCAATTATGGCGATTGGACGTAATGTCGCTGATGCAACGATCAAACTCCAGAGGATGACCAATGCAATTTGTAACTGGACGAAGCGATGGTGAATCAAGCTTAATGAGACAAAATCCACGAATATTAACTTTACATATCAAAAGGCTTACCATCTACATATAGAAATTAACTCGCGGCACGTGCCATATGGAAATACAGCTAAATACCTTGTCATGACCCGAGATACCAAGCTCAAGTGGAGAGAGCATGTCAAAAAAAAAAAAAAAAAGAAGAACTTAACATAAAGTTCAGAAAAATGTATTGGCTCATAGGTAGGGACTGTGAGCTCACAATTCACAACAAGCTGTTGCTATATCGGCAAATTCTGAAGCCAAATGGACCTACGGTATACAACTTTGGGGATGTACCAAGCAAACAAACGCCAAAATGATACAGGAAACAAGGTTCTTCGTAGCATCGTCAATGCTCCGTGGTACGCAAGAAATAGGACCTTCACAGGGACCTACGGATGGAATACATCAAAGATGAAATGAAAATGCATGCCGCAAAACACGAAATAAGGCTCCAGCATTATGGAAAACCCTATATTCGCCATATGATAACCCTGTCGTTGAAAGAAGAATACAAAGAACGAGGCCACTTGACCTAATGAACTTACCAAATTAATATTAGTAAATAGGTTTAATTAATTATGGAATTAACCATTGGGTTACATCTCAACAAAAGAGAATTTTATTAGAAACATGAAAATTTCTATTTGAAAAAAAAAAATTGCTAGATGAGCGTAGTCTAAGTTATAATAAAATAAAGAAAAAAAAGTAAAATAATTATGAAACAGAACTGAAGATTACAGCGACCATATTGGATCCGCCATCTTAATTTATAAGGGTACCGAGTTTCATTGCTTAATAGTAATTATTGGGCGAATTGTAAATTTTGTCACTTTATTTTGCAACAAAAAGACAGTAATTTGTAATAAATAAAGTGTGGTATTGATGTGAGCCGAGTAGACGTATAGCTACATTTACATCCGACGACAGTTGTAGGTGAAATTATTTAAATCCAGCCACAGAGCTCATTTAATACCCGTATGCCACCGCCCTTTTACATATTCTGTCGTGTTTGCACTCCGTACGAACGATTTTGGACGTATTCGAATCGGTCTTTAGCATGGTTTCTCCTGTTGTGCCCGCCTGCATTTCTATACTCTCTCAATGTTTTTTATGAATTGTCATATTTAATTTTTTAATATTTAGGGTTCAATTTATCACTTTTTACTTTTAATTAGTAGACCTTAACGCACTCAATCGACACCTTAGATATCCATATCAGTTTTGAACTCTTCGAGCTATGTTACTAAAATGGCCGCTACAAATTTTCACTCAAACAATCAATCGGTTTTCTTTTTGAAAATTTTAAACTTTTTCCAAATTTATTGGAAACGCTTTAACACAAAACCATATCGATGGTTTAAGGGTAAATTCACTAATTTATTGTAAAAATTTGTTATTTATTTTGTCCATAAATTTATTAATATTTATATTTATTTTTGCAGCACCATTTTGTACGCGCACAACAACAATTCGGGTTGGAGTGGTTAATTAAAAATCCGAAGCGAGACTGATTAATATAGAATTAATTATTTATTTTGTTTTGTGTTCGTTTGTGTTGTCTCTTCATATGGAAGAGACAGTAGTACCGTTGTTGAATGCGTGTTTTCCTAAAAGGTAATGTCAACGTTGAGCGGCGTAAAAGCGTTTAATGGCTGGGTCAATTCAGACGCCAATGTAAGTGTATGATACTTAGTGGCGGAGTACGCCTGAGTTAGCCGCTACAGGACTGGTGCGGTGATGGAGTTAATGCTGTCTCGTTGATGGTGGACACGAAGATGATGGCGATGATTATGCTGACTACGATAAGGAAGACAGCTGTAATGTTGTTGGCGGTGTTAATGAAGGTGTTCCTTTTTTTTGATTGCCGGTGAAAACCATTCACCGTGCAATGATGATGAATGGTGGCGATATCGACTTGGCTGCTGTTGATGATGACGTTGCTGTTTGTGTATGACTCCAGTTGCGTTGATGTTTCAACTGCTTGCCGCTTGCTGCTGTGGTTGGTTATAAACCAGTTTTTAAAAGTATTATACGGTTCGGCTGTGTTGTCTCTTCTTATGGAAGAGACAGTAGTTCAGTTGTTGAATGCGTGTGTTCCATTAGAAATACTGCATTAGTGGTTGGGTCAACTCAGACGGCAATGTATGTGGGTGATACTTAGTGGCGTAGTACGCATGAGTGAGCCGTTACAAAATTCGATAGGTACACTCGAAGTGGGATTCTAAAATTATTTTTAGATGAAAGTCAGGAATATGACCCAAATGGGATTCTAAAATGATTTTTCAATAAAGTTTTGGAATATGGCCTAGTAGGATGGAACTTGGTTATTCCTTAACCGATTATGATGAAATTCGTGATTTGAGATGGAAACGAGAGACTAAAATGATATTTCTAATTTCGAGACTCTAAACTATCGTTAGTTGTATCAATTCTGAGGCGGGTGTCAACCACACACGATTTTTTTAAAACCTGCAATTACCCAGAAAACATAACCCAAAGTTTAAAGCGAAGGATTAGCGAGAAAAGTTTTAACCGAACTTGAATGTTATTACGGAGATAATCTCGATTGTTTAGCAATTGAAATAGTACATTTACTGTAGCCTCTAAGAAACAGCTACATGATTCACAGAAACCTCAACAGAAAACATTATGTAAGCCATATTGACATATTTCTCATAACCTCATCCAAAAATAATTGTTGTTTTCGTTGGGAACGTCAAAATTCATTTTATACGGTTAAAAATAGCTAAGTTATATCCTAATTGACCATATTCCAGAATTTAATCTAAAAATAATTGTAGAATCTCACTTCCAGTATACCTATCGAATTTCATAATAATCGGTTGAGGAATAGCCAAGTTCATACCTACTTGACCATATTCGAGATTCAAAAATAATTTAAGAATCCAACAGTGCTTACAATTATGGTTGTGCAGAACTGGATCGGTTATCTTCAGTACATGTTGATGAACAACTCATGATCACCGATTACTCTGCTGGTATAGCAACCAAGCAATTGAACCAGATAATCAACGCTCGAGGAAATCTATTGGATTTGGTATTTTCATTTGAAATAATGTATTCGGATATTTCTTCATGTGATAATTTTACTGGATGCGGGAGTGTCTACCGTACACCAATAATGATAAATATTTTTCATGAAAAATGTAATTCTAATTTTTCCCTTGATAATTCTTTTCGTTTTGATTTTAGGCTTGCTGACTACATTTCTTTAAACGAATTTCTTGTCAACTCTGACTGGGAGTTCCTTAGACGTAGGAAAAAATTTGAACGAAATTGATTCGTTCTTCAATAAACTACTTAAGACTGGTGTTGAAAGGTATGTCCCTTTAATTAAAAATAAACGTCGGTTTCGTGAACCATGGTACAATATGAAACTATTGCGCCTGGAACAACGGCATAACCAATTTCATTCATTATATAGACTACATGGTGCTGAGTTTTATTTTAGATTCGATGCATTTTAAATTGGTTCCTTTATAATAACTACATTTTGCAGATTGAACTTGATTTGACCGTCTAAACCCAGAAGATTCTGGAGTTTCCTAAATGGTAACAAGAAAGCAGGTGGGTTTCCTTCACCGATGATTTATCTGAATTCGCGATGTCATTCCCATTAAATAACTCGTACTGATTATAATTTATTAAAATTCACTGAACAGAAGTTTATGACTGGTTGCCACTTTGTCATTAAAAATTGTGCTGAAAGTTTAGCTCGTCCGTTGACTCACATCTTTAATGAAAGCCTTCGGACTGGGATTTTTCCTGATCCCTGCAAAATATCTTTCATTCGTTCGTTTTTTAAATCTAGCAAAAGATGTGAAATTGGCAATTCGAGGAATTGCTATTATTTCTGCCATACCCAAACTTTTCAAACCCATGGTGCAGAGATTTTTATTTTTTCATATGAAATCGTTTATTTTGCCTGCACGACTTGGGTTTTATCCGGGAAGATCTACAATTACCAATCTGGTCTCGTTCTGCGGACATTTATACAACAGGATCGAGAGCCGGCAACAAGTGGATGTAGTTTACACTAACGTTTCAAAAGTTTTTTTTTAGAGCGGTATCTCATCTATTCTTCAGCAGTATTTTCTTTATAATCTGGCTTATGATAGAGATAAGTTCATGTTTGACTTGGAGATGATCTTCTCTGCTGATCTTTTCTTTACAAAACATATTGATTCTATTAGGCTTCGTACAGCGTAATTGTAAAGGCTTTTGTGGCCCGTTCACAGTAAAATCTTTATACGTGTTCTAAGTTCGGTCTAGTCCTGAATACGCTTCTCAGGTCTGGTCACCATTTTATCAGTGTCTTCAGATAGAATTGAAAGCATTCAGAAGCAATTTGTACTGTACGCTCTTCGCGACGTTTCTTGATTTCCCGGTTTGTATTTTTAAGTTAAGTTTAATTTTATACCAGAGCCGGTGGTTTACCGTCTATTGGAGGGGGGGACCAAAGTTGAGTAGATTAATCTACCAGCTCCGTAACATTCCAGTAAGGTGTGCATCACGTGACCTGTTCTTTTCATGTATTAGGCAGCTGCGTGATGGGTACAATTGTATAAGGCGTAATCTGGTAACACTTGCAGTGAACGTGCTGCCTCCTCGTGGCAACTGTCGGCCTGAGGCCATTTGGCACATTTTCGCCATTTGGTACAGGCTAGACTATGGCGCTAAAGGAGAAATCCTTGACAAAAATCACTAATTTAAGGTGGAACAGCATATGCCGATGGATGAATGGCTGATAGGTTAATCAGTCCAAAGTGTACGGACTCTAGATCCCAGGCACCCTCCAGTTTTATTTTATTTTGAGATTTTTGGAAGAATCTAGATAGATATATGAGTTTGAATAGCGTTAAGTTCCTTATCATCTAATTTATTCCAAATTATCAACAATGAGAAAGAGGTTTATTGCTTTTGAAAAGCGTAGCATTGAGATTTTTTAAGAATGTTCTAAGAAATATTTGATTTTTTTTTTTTAGAATATCGCGGTTATTCTAAAACTCTAAGATTAGTAGAGTCTATTCGAGTTTCTCGCTTGGACTGGAAAATTTCAAGCCTTAATAATAATAATGAGCCAAGGAGGAAGAGGGACTAATATTAGAGCCTTCTAGAGTATAGAGCCATAATCATAATGACGTATTTTTAGAAGCTTTTTTAGTGGTATCACTTTTCATTGATTTCCATAGGAATCCATAGTAAAAATGGTGTTTTTTAGCTTAAAGTTTTTCCATGAAAAAAGCAAATATATTATAAAACGTTTATATAAATGTTTTCTACATACCTTGAACAACAACATTTAAGAAGGATGTATTGGTATTGAATAAATATTATTTGCAGAAATATTAAAATTAAACTATTTCTAAAATATATTTTTCGAATTTCCATTTTCAAAAATAAATCAAAGTTGACTCTGATGAATTAAAATAATACTTGCTAAATTTATCTTTAGTTTTACTAGTGTACGTAAGATGTCTAAAATATTTACAGAAAAATATGAAAAAAAATTATTTAGTCACAAAATTTTCACTCGTACTTAGTGTTTTGTGAATTGGTTTTGCTTTTCCTACAATTTTTTTATTTGAAATTTCCTCAGGTGGTAATTTTTGGTATGATTTTACTAAACTTTTACGGCCATCACTGCCATCTATGTAATGTATAATGACTTAATGACCAAACGAATTGTAGTAAGCTTTTATTTTAAATTGACCAGAACGCTGTTGTTATGAATTTTTTTTATATTTCGGTTTAAATAAATCAATTATTACAAGAAAATGAAAACGATTTATTTAAACGACATTCAAATACATATGTTAAAATTCAAATATTTATGAAAATATTTCAGAAATCATAATTAAGAATTTGTAACGTTTTCATTTAAAAGTTTGTCTTAAGAAAAAAAGTGATTTCCCATTGATTGATATGTTTTGTGTATTTTACTATGAAAAGTTTTGTTTTTTCCTCGTTTCTAATCAGAGCACCCTGTATTTTATAGAGCCATAATCAAAAAATCTGAGCTTTTATAAGGGAATTAGAAACGAGGAAAAAACGAAACTTTTCATAGTAAAACACACAAAACATATGGGAAATCACTTTTTTCCAAAGACAAATTTTTAAATGAAAACGTTACAAATTCTTAATTATGAGTTCTGAAATACTTTCATAAATGTTTGAATTTCAACATATATAAATATCGTTTAAGTAAATCGTTTTCATTTTCTTGTATTAATTGATTTATTTAAACCAAAATATTAAAAAAAAATCATAGCAACAGCATTCTGGTCAAATTGAAATAAAAGCTTACTCCGATTCGTTTGGTGATTAAGTGTATATACATTACATAGATGGCAGTGATAGCCGTAAACATTTGGAAAAATCGTACCAAAAATTACCACTTGGGGAAAATTCAAGTTCAAAAATTGTAGGAAAAGCAAAACAAATTCGATTAAATAATTTTGTTTCGTATTTTTCTGTAACCATTTTAGACATCTTACGTACACTAGTAAAACTAAAGATAAATTTAGCAAGTATTATTTTAATTTGTCAAAGCCAACTTTGATTTATTTTTCAAAATGAAAGTTCGATAAAATATATTTTAGAAATAATTTAATTTTAATATTTCTGCAATTAATATTTACTTAATACCAAGGAAGCCTTCTAGTATATTGTTGTTAAAGATCTATAGAAAAATTTTATATAAACGTTTTATAATATACATATTTGCTTTTTTCATTGAAAAACTTGAAGCTAAAAAACACAATTTTTACTATGGATTCCTATGGAAATCAGTGAAAAATTATACCACTAAAAAAGCTTCTAAAAAATACGTCATTAAGATTATGGCTCTATACTCTAGAAGGCTCTGTTCTAATTCCTTTATAAAAGCTGTGTTTTTTAGACTATGGCTTTGTATAATCAAGGTTGCTTTGCTAATATTCGAAATAAATCGCCATGCCCTTCTTTGAACCCGATTAAGTGCAGCTATTTAGGCTTTGTACATTTTTAGGAGTTTTGTTGATTTAAAATAGAATTTATTCTCAAACCTAGCATCTCTTTTGAATTAGAGCCTTCAACACTGAAACCGTTAAACGTAAAAGATGGAGAGTGTCGGTTTTACCAGAGAACACATTGGATTGAATCTTCTGTGGATTAAATTTAACTTTGTTAGCATCGCCTCCATTTGAGTATTGTCATAAAAATGTCTCATAAAAAGTGAGCAAAGAAACTCTTTCAGCGAGAATGTTGTTTCGCGAGGAAGTAGTAGAATACGAATAGCAGTATGACAAGGAGACACCGCATTTAATGATTGAGTGAAAGATGTCGCATTTGAATTGGCATTTGAATACCACTTGGATTTTGCGACAAAAAATAAAATTTTCTATCCATGAAATCAGCGAGATAATTCGAATTTTTCAAGATGTTTCAAACGTCATTATCACAAGCTTACTCGTGTTTCTCGATATTGCACGAAATTAATTTGGTTTAAAATTTACATGCTTTTAAGCTTTTCAAGATTTGCGTACACTTAAAATAAGTTTGTAGGATATTGCGTTACCTAGTAACCTAGATGATGTTTTGCTGAAAATTGACATTTTCCGAAATCATCAAAATAATTTTAGATTAATCCAAATTGCGAATTTGAACGACGTTTTACTGCTTTCGGAAATTTTAATGAAGATAATTTGAGATTTTTGAAATTACATTGTTACTCGTGTATAAGATGGTTTGGCCTATATTTGACTTTAATCTACCAGCTCCGTACCCTTCCAGTAGGGTGCGCATCACGTGAGCTGTTCTGGTCATGTATTAGGCAGCTGCTTGATGGACGCAATTGTGTAAGGGGTAACCTGGCCACAATTCGCAAATGTACGTGCTGCCTCCTCGTGGCAACCACTGGTAACTGAGACCATTTGGCACAGGTAAAAGTACGGCGCTAAATAGAAACCCTTGACAAAAGCCCTAATCTAAGGTGGAACATCATGTTCCGATGGATGAATGGCTTATAGATTAATCAGTCCTGTCAAGTATGCGGACACTGGATACCAGGCACCCTCCAGTTTTATATAGCCATTCTGCAGTAAAGCTGAGTGAAATACAGGCGACTTTCCATTTCCAGCAACTCGTAAGAGTAAAATCAAAACGGAAGACGAGTCAATGGTAGGAATATACGGGGTGGGACAGTTCTTTGGAAGTACTTGGGTACCAATGCTACCGTCTTTCTAGCAGTACTACATTCTGCAGTAAACATCTAGGAGGGAGAGCAAAAAGCCCAGAGAGTATGTATCATGTACCGGCCGAAGAGCAATAAGCCCAGATAGTACGTATCATAGGGAGGAGGGAGAGCAATAAGCCTATATAGTCATGTTCCGGCCGGTAGTATTATCAGGTTCATTAAGAGCCTGAATGTTGAATGAACGGATAATTAAGCAGGGTTCAAGCACAAATATTCTTTTAGGTAGCAGTGCGAGGTGGCCCTTCAATAATAATAATAATGTTCGTGTATAATGTTGAAAATTGTTCGAAGTCACTGAATTAAAAGTATAGAAGAGGAACACCATCATTTATGATTATCATTGTCTCAAAAGTTTATGCTGGTTGGGATCTCGTATATCGAGTTATAAACAATAAATAAGCCGCCGAAATGTTTTTTTCGAGGTCTGTTAACTATATTTGCCTTGGGCATTGAGGATCCTACCGTTTTTTTCGCGGATACTTTTTAAATTAAACTCCTTTGTTTACACCATCATCCGTATCATGTGTATTTACACCAAGATCATCAGCGGGCACGTGAACAAATACAGCAAATCCCAAATTTTTTTCATTACGTATTGTTCTCCGACGTGTCGTTTTTTCCAAACCATGGAATGGTTAATCGCTACAACATGCATTACTGAAGTTTTGAAAATTCGCACTGGCTTCGCCAAGTTGAACATCAGCGTCCTTGGACTGTCAATGTGTGGTGTGTAATAATTGGCAACAAACTCATTGGCCCCCACATTATTGAAGGCATCTTGAATGGTCAAATGTACCGAGATGTTTTGGAAAATGAACTGCCAACATTATTTGAAGACTTGAGCTTAGAAGTGTGATGGAACATGTCCGGTAAATTGGCCTGCTAGATCACCAGATCTTACTTCGCCAGATTTCTTTTTTGTGGGGCTATCTCAAAGACCAAGTTTACAAACAAAAACCAACAACACGTGAGAATATGCTTGAGCGAATCAGAAATGCTTGTGCTGAAATTCAAGCAGACACACTTCTCAGTTGTGTACAGTCATTTGAAATGCGGATTAATAAGTGCATTGAAGTCGAAGGCTATCATTTTGAGCACTTAATTTAATTGAAAGATGATGAGGCGAGGGGACTCATGTAAATCAAGTACCCTTTTCCCAGTTATTCGAAATTTGCAAAATGAATAAATTTTTTGACGACCAATTTCGAGTATGTATTTACAATGAAACCGTGGTATTTTTATTGCCAACGTATTGCAGAATCGTTTGCGTAGGTTCTCAGTAGGAGAAATCGAAAAAAATTGAATATCGTCAATTACAGCGCCATCTATCATGAATCGAAAAACATGTTTTAGTCAAATCCTACAAGGAGGAGGAGGGTACTAATTTTAACACTAATGTATTACCCCCCCCCCCCCCCCCCCGTAATAATTAAATTTTGATCTTAACCATTTTTTTCGTAGAGTGCATATTTTCCGAGATATTTGGTTAAAAAAACCACCCGGTATTTTGCGGTTCAGCTTCCTTTGTTTGTTTAAAAGTTATAAGCGATTAGTTTATAATGTAGGAGATACGCAACTGGATCGTCAAGAGAGGATGATCAACTCGATCACGAAATAAGACGCGAACCCGCTCTTGCTGATCGACTGACTAACTGATTTTAGGGTAGGTTGTATCGATCGAGATTTATCTCTTGGCTTAATTTAAACGATACCTTCTAGCAAATTCCTCACGAGCATTGTAGACGACCATCCAGTGAAGAGTGTAACTTTCGAAGAACATCACATAAATGTAAACAAAAGGAAGATTTTATTTAAAGAAACGAATACTTTGACCCCCTAAAATGGCCCGAAGAGATATGTGCCTAAAGGTGAGAATTACAATGCAAAGATGATCTTAAACTTTTTGTCACAGATAGTGAACACCACAGCAGATTGATCCATTAAATATTTACTTGAGCGTTTATTGTTCCAATGGACAGTAAAGATCAGCCTCTTATAAATTAGGCCAAAACTTAAGCACCTATAGAGCCAATCCCAATTTATGAATTCGATTAAAATTTGTATCACAGATAGAGGATCATGCCAATTTGATTCCATGGGAATTTAGTCGAGCATACACGGTTCAAGAAAACAGTTAATTAAAATTTGTATCAACAAAAGGGTCCATACACATACGAACCTTTAAAGAGTGTGGACATCATACCATGTTGATTCCGTAAGATTATATTTCCAACACTCAGTTTGTCTGAGAATCAATATTAAATTGGGCAAAGTGTGTACCATCTGAAATAAGCCAAGTACAACTTGCGGTTCTGTAAATTTGGTTCTATCATTGAAGCTTCTTGAGAATAATTAACCGTAATTCTTGGCTGCATATGTTTATATAGGACTAAACTTTTTCTTTGTTTACACTTTTTGTGAAAAGCGTGATTTCTCGCTACAGATGTCCTCAAATGTCTTTTAAAATAGAAAAATTTGCTACTTTTGTCAATTGTGCAAAATCAACCAGACAATTGACTAATCGAGCCAGTTCTGTTCATATGCCATTTTATAGAACTTCACACGCGAAATGACATCTCCCTCGTTTTGAACGCAATCGATTTCTTTTCCAAATATGCGATTGTGGGAAGATTTCTACAGTATCAAATTATTTTTGGAAGTTAGTTAGAGTCGAAATTGCTTGATTGAAAGTTGATACGACAATCAATCAGATAGTTGATAAAAAGCGAGTTTTGAAAATTCACCTATCCAGAACCTGAATCTTACCAGCTCAAATATTATGAATTACGCGGTAGTGGAAGATTGTAACTTTTAGAAATATATCACCTGAACTGGTGTTTTAAATAATGAATGTGAATTTCTTCCTAAACTTTCCTAAAATCACAAAAACAACAAATTGTGAGAATGTATGAGTAAAACTACGCATTAACGAATTAATTATACATTACTCATTAAGTAAAGGACATTAAAACTTTTGTATTGATACGTCTAAATATTATCATATAATATTTTTTCAATATTCCATTATTAATTTCTGTATGATAATTTATGTTAATAAAAATACCAATGTTCAATGCCATACGTCCAATTTCCGAACGTTTTCCGATACTTAGAAACACCGGCCCAAAATACTAAGTGTATTTTTGAGTAACTGTGAATGTAAACTAACAGAAAAACATCATCATTTGAAAAGTTGTAGAGACTAAGGGTGTTTAGTAAGGCCCAAGGGCTAAGAGTTATACCAATGTATTACTCTCTAAACACACAAATAAGGTTTCTCCATAACTCAAAAATATACTTAGTATTTTTGGCCGGTTGTGGAAATTGCTTAGGAAATTTACGAAAGACATAAACGGAAGCCGTAACATGATTTCGTTATACTAAACACCCTTAGTCTCTATAACTTTTCAAATGAGGATGTTTTTCTGTTAGTTCACAGTTACTCAAAAATATACTTAGTATTTTTTGCCGGTTTTTCTACGTTGTGGAAAATGCTTGGGAAATTTACGTAAAACATAAACGGAAGCCGTAATATGATTTTGTTATACTAAACACCCTAGTCTCTATAACTTTTGAAATCAGAGAGCGGAAGTTAAACATTTACCTTACTTGGTAAAGTGAGGATTTGTACCCTGCCGAGCGAGTTCGCAACGCTGAAGTGCCTTGGCATCTTCGTTAAGTGGATGTTGAACTGATCTGCCATCTCGTTAAGAAATGAGAGACTGCTCTGGGCTACATTCGACGTAAGAAAATAAAGTCGTAGATTGTCCGTAAAAATGCGAATATCCCTTACAGATACTACATTATACCTCAACCAATCCTCGGCCTCAGTTATCGCAGTTAATTCAGCCTGAAAAATGTTGCAATAATCGGGTAGATGAAACGGGAGGTTCACATTTAGTTTCTCACAGAAACACCACAACTAACCCTACTATCCATTTTCGAACCATCCGTGAAGAAGTTCAAAACTTCAGGGTACAACATCTCTTCACCAAGTCAGTCCTCTTTGGAGGGAATATCAGTACGAAACCTTTCCTCAAAAGATGGTAATGAAATCAAGTAATCGGTGGTACCAAGGATATCTCTGTTACACAAAAAAGAAGAGTGTCCAGTATTATTACAGGCCCACATAGAAATGGATTTGATCCTTAATGCCTGAGTGGTTGTACTCCGGAGTGCACCTCTAATACACAGGGTGACATTTCTCTAAATTTTCATCAGCAACTTTTCGTTAGCCTTACTATTTAAGGCTGGCCACCAAACAACAATCCCATATAAAAGTACACCAGGGATTTCGCTTTATTTTGATTTATTATTCAAATGATGTTGTTCTCATTTTAGAAAAGTCTAGGTTTGGGCTCATTTTAGGCCATATTCATTTTATAAACTATGTAATTCGAATCGTGTTTTCTTCTTTATATAATGCTGACTATCGGTTAGTTCGAATTAAGTATATTATAATCACGAACACATGCAAAGCTATTCAAATTTAGGAAAAACTTCACGCATTTGTGCAAAGGAGTTTCTTCGTTATTAATAATTCTTCGTAAATCTTGGTTTTATTTTTCGAATATTTTAAATTTAGAATGTTTAGGGTTCCGCGGAAAATGACACCTGATATAATCACAATTTATAATAACCTTAAATTGTCAAAGGATGAACAAAACGATTTAGCCGTACTAAAAAAAAAGTTAACGGAATATTTTGTTCCAAAAAAAAAACGTTACGTTCGAAAGATATACGTTCAACAATATGCGACAAGAATCAGGTGAATCATTTGATATGATTTTTATAATAAAATCTTAAAACAGTCTAAAAATTGTGACTTCAGTGGATTAGCAGAAGACTTGGTCAATGATAAAATCGTGATTGGGGTTAGTGATAATCAATTAAGACAAAAGTTACTCGCGGCGGATAAATTAAATTTAAATAAAGCAGTAAATTGTTGCAGAGCTGCTGAACAGGCACAAATGCAAATAAAAATAATGGAACCAAAAACAGATACATTAGCTGTTAATATAATGAAATCTCAAAAATGGCAGAAGAGCAATGACAATGAGAAGACCAAATCACAAATAAACACACTAAATTGCAAGAGATGCGGTTCAAATCAAGAGCAAGGTAAATGCCCAGCATTCAAAGAAATTTGTACGAAGTGTCAAATCAAGGGACACACGAATAAGATGTGTAGAACCTCAAAACAAAAAATTGCAATAATGAAGTCCAAAACTAAAAATGACAAAGTTAATGTCATTGAAGCTAGTAGTGATGAGGAGGAACTTCTCGTATGTTCAATATTGGACAATATTCAATCTGAGAGTGATTGGATTGAAAATATTACGATTAATAGTAAAAATACTAAAGTCAAAATCGACACTGGCGCAAGATGCAATGTAATGGCTGAAAATCAAGCAAAATCGTTAAAAATACAAATTAATTCCAGCGAAACTAAATATATTGTGTCTTTTACGGATCACAAAATGCAAGTGCTTGGTGAAATTACAACTATCTGCTCGAACGGGACAAATCAGCATCCAGTAACTTTCAAAATAGTTCATAAGCCAATGATTACTATAATTGGATATGACAGTGCTAAGAAACTAAATTTCATAAGTCAAATAAATGAAGTGAAACTACCCGACCTACATCAAGGTCTCGGATGCGTTAAAAACTTTGAGTACGACATAGATCTCATAGACAATCCATCATTCGACATTAAACCAGCACGGAAAGTTCCACTTGCAATTAAAGAGGAAGTGTAATCAAAAAAATGACAGAGCCTACTCCAGTAGTCAGCCCAATGGTCGTGGTTAAAAAGAATAAAAAAATTCGAATATGCATTGATCCGACTGATGTGAACAAAGGTATAAAACGACGCCACTATCCTCTAAATACTTTAGAAGAAATCGCAGCAAAAATATATGGCGCAAAATTGTTTACTAAGCTAGATTGCAACAAAGGTTTTTGGCAAATAAAGGTAAGCAAAAGGACGGAGAAATACTTAACCTTTGCAACGCCATGGGGTAGATATTGCTGTACAAGATTGCCTTTTGGTCTTTCATCCGCACCTGAGGTGTTCCAAGAGATGATGTAATTGTTACGTCAAGATATCGGGAACGTCGAGTGCTCTATAGACGACCTTTTCATTTACGCTACGTCGGAAGAAAAACTAGATGAGATAACGCTAAAAGTATTTGAAAAATTTAAAACAGCTGGTATAGTATTAAATAAAGACAAATGCCAGTTTAAAAAATAGTCCATCTAGTTTTTGGGCCATATTTTAACGGCTAATGGTATCGAAGCTGATCCGGATAAGGTCGAAACCATAAATAGATTGAAACAACCAACAAATAAGGAAGAATTGCAAAGAATATTGGGAATGGTAACATACCTCCATAAATTTATTCCTAATTTGTCATCAATAACTGATCCATTAAGAGAACTACTAAGCAAAGACGTTGTTTGGATTTGGGAAGCACATCATACAAGCGCTTTTGAAAAAATCAAAATACTATTGAAAACATCACCGGTACTCGCATATTACAATGTAAATAACGATGTTTTACTAACAGTAGATGCTAGTTCAAAAGCTGTGGGGGCTGCTCTGATTCAAGATGGACGTCCTATAGCATATGCAACAAAGGCTTTAACAAAATGTCAACAACTGTATCCACAAATTGAAAAAGAAGCGCTGGCGATCAAAATCGGGTGCAATAAATTTCATGAGAATGTGTATGGTAAACGGTTAACCATCGAAACAGACCATAAACCTTTGGAGTCGATCTTCAAGAAATCGATCCATAGTGCACCTCCAAGACTTCAACGGATTTTGTTAGAAGTTATTCAATACAATCCTAAGGTAACATATAAAAAAGGTACTGAATTATATTTAGCAGATACGTTAAGCAGAGACTGCATCAATGAAACTTCAACAGATGACGATGAACGCAATCTCGAAGTTCAAATAATATTGCCTATGACACTGGAATGCTACACAGACATGGTGGAAGCAACACAACAAGATAACGAGCTACAATCTCTAACAAAAACAATTACAACTGGTTGGCCGATTTTAGAACATCGAAACACAATCGAAAAAGAAGTACAGAAATATTGGAATTTCAGAGAAGAATTATCCACTTATAAAGGACTTATTTTCAAAGGTCACAAAGTAGTCGTGCCACACAGTCAAATTAACAGAATATTAAGTTGTATCCACCAAGGTCATACAGGTATACAATCCTGTCAAAGCAGAGCCAGACAATCTCTGTACTGGTATGGCATGAACGATTACATCAAGAACTATGTTGAAAAGTGTTTAACATGTCAAAAAACACAAAAAAGAAATATTAGGGAGCCAATAATGTCAAAAGAGGTTCCACAATATCAATTTTCAGTTGCGAGTGATATATGTACTATACACGGAAATAATTATATTGTCTTGGCAGATAGTTAATCCGGATTCTTCGACGTAGAAAAACTGAATAATTCCACATCAGAAGAAGTGATAACATTTTTAAAACGTATTTTCTCAGTACATGGAGTACCAGAAATTGTTGAATCGGACAATGGACCGCAATATTCGTCAAAACTATTCCAGCATTTCCTGAGTCCAGGGTTTCCTCGAGCAAATGGATTAGCAGAACGATATATCCAGACTGCGAAAAATATGATAAAAAAGTGTATCATGGATAATACTGATATATATATATATATATCTCACTATTGAATCATCGCAATACGCCTGGTTTGGGTAATATTTCGTCAAATCAAAAATTGCAAAGTCGAATTACTAACTCTCAGTTAATATATGACAAAGAGTTACTTAAGCCAAAAGTATTCAACGAGATATCACAACACATTAAAGAAAACAGAGCGAAACAAAAATTGTACGCAGATAAACATTCGAAAAAACGCAGTGACTTACCAACTAAGGGCGATAACGTCAGAGTTCAAGTTAATCATCGTAAGTGGGTTGGAGCAAAAGTAACTGATGTATCAAGAAATCCGCGATCACTTATAATTCAAACTAATCAAGGACAAAACTTGCGACGAAATCATGCATACATCAATAAAACAAAAGCATACTTTCCCAGTAAAGCTTTATTAGATCTTGATGAAACAGTCACTGAAACGAATTCAAATCAAACTGCACAAGTAAATAATACAGAGGTTCCTACGTCATCACATTCGGAAGCAATTACCAATGCTGGTAACAAGGAAATACCCGAAACTATTAATATCCCATCAAGTTCAAACATTTCGAAGACAACTAGATCCGGTAGATTGGTTAAGCCAATAAATAGACTAGACTTATAATTTCCACAATAATTTAACATTTCAATCCTTTCGTTATTATTGAATTGTATTCGTATTGGGAAATAACGATTGCTGTCTTAGTTTATTCTTGTTGATATTATAAGGGGTAGTAGAGTAAGAAATTGAAATTATTAATTAATGTTTAGGCATATTAAAGTATTACTTATAAGTATGCTTTATTTTGAATTGTAAGCTGTAAGTTCATAATCTTATATAAAAAGGGAGATGTAATGTAAATGATGATTACTGATGTTATACTATATATACATATGTATGTTAGGTTAGTAGCACTGAAATAAAGGATTATTGATTCACCGATGTGCGTATCATTACACTTAAGATTATCGCTCTTGCTAGTTTAAGCCGAAAAAGCGACTTTAAGTTAAGTCACATGATTTATTTGACCAAAAATTACACAATTATGGCAAAAATGACTACTTAAGCCATATATTTTAATTCAGACGAAAAGCAACAAAAAACTTACAATTCGCATATTTCCACAGAGAATGAAAATTATTTTCCAGTTGTTCAGTTTAACAATTTCCACAAAAAATAATAAAACAACAGCTATAAAATTACTTTCAGTTAATTTTTTTTTTGGCATAAAAACATAAATCATTAGTGGGCATTCTGTTATGTTGTACAATTTCAAACGTACGTACATATATTATGTTATGTACCCCTTAATTTATACACTTGTCTTCATCATTTGAAAACGTAATGAAAACATAAAACATAAATTTAAACCAACACAAAAAAAAAAAATTCTGTACAAGAGATAACATAAAACATTAAAGAATAACAAAAATTATGTTGTACTTATATAGTGGATTAAAAAAATACAAACACACACATAAACAACATATCAAACCTTTTCGTAAACATTTTGGCGTTGATTGATCGCATTTCATATATGTAGCCAAATAATACAATGCAACAAAAAAAACGCCTAAGTTCTGATTACATCACAACTCTTTATGTACGCAACTATTAATAGCAATCCTTTAGGCGTAAAAACTTTTTTTTGTTATCGTGTACGCGCCTAAATATTTCTACTACATCATTAAATTCCACTCATTTAATTTTGAATCAATTTGATCGTTCAATTTTTTTCGCGCGCGCTTTTCTTATGATTATTTTACTTTTATTATTGTTGCTATTATTACTGTTTATTGTTAAGTAAAGTTATTTAGATAAGATGAGTACGAAAATTTTGTGTAAAAATGATAAAAGGGTAGGAAAATGTTTTGTTGTTGTTGTTATGATGATGTGAATTATGCGCTATAAATATGTACATACATACACGTATATTATGTTAAACAGTCAACACAGTAACCGCATCATCATCATCACATATATGTATGAAGAAAATGAGCGAAAGAAAATGATTGAGAAAAATTTGAATGATGTGATGTGTTATGTATGTACATACTAGTACAAACGCACACACAGCGTACTAGGAATGTTGATAGAATGTACAAAAGAATTTTGATTATTAGTACGCGAGTACATAATATAGTGGAGCAAGTTAATGGAATGATTGATGGGTTTGGCTCAGAGGACTGCTTTGTATTTTTTTAAATTGGTGGTTGTTGAATGATCTGGCGGAATGTATATGTGAATTTAATAGTATATTACAAAACTAACTGTGTCAAAATGAAAAATTTTTTTTTACTGTAGATTGGTTGTGGCAGAGTTGATCTATTTAAATGGTTAGCCTGTACCTACTGTTTTAATTGTTTGTGTTTAAACTGGAACTATTAAGATCCGAGTATTGAACTTTTACACGTGTTTACCTCAGCCATGAATTCATTTTTACAAATCTTTTACAGCTGATAAATAATTTCCAAACAATTTTGAACATAACAAAGTTACAAGAGTTATTTCAGTCAGTACAGCATTTCAGCACTAGTCACCTGAAAATAGATAAACAAAAAATTGATTTAATCAAGATCCGATAAATTAAAATAAATTAATTAATTAAACAAAAGTACAATGCGAAACGGTTGGAAATGCTTCATCAGCACAGTTCGCGTAAATAAACAATCGATAAAATTACAGAGTTGGTGTAATTCATCAGAATCTGTAGTAAACATTAAAGTATCGTGTATCATGTTAAGCCACGCATCAGTACTAAATAGCTCTAAAGCTTGTGGTATATTAAAGAATTGCAGTAATATGATTATTTTACAAAATATCTCTTCTATATACCCTCGTTGGTTCAAGAAATATATTGAAAACCTTTTGAAGGAACTAAACCGTGCCGTTCAAAAACGGAATTTGAGAAAAATTACCAAACTTCTATGACGAACACTTGCCAAAAACTTGTAATTTATTTTTAAACCTTGGTAATACTATACTATATACGATTTTTGAAAGTTTTAAACTGGAACTTTGAGGATTAATTGCGAATGAAAACGTTAAAAATGTGTATGAGAGAGCTTAGGAATTAAGAGAATAAAAAATAAATCATCTCATAAAAATATCTTAAAATTGGGTAAAATCTTGATGAACAGTTTCGCTTAATGGGTAATTATGGAATTTTTCATTTTTTTGCTAATCATCACCAGGTTTTACCATTTAGATACCTCGTGAAGTTAGTGTTCGTATTTGGTTGTTATGTGGAACGTGAGTGAAACACTAGTTGAAATTCTCATGGTTGTAGTATTATTACATTGGCTTTAATTCCGCTATTGTAAGATGCTGTTTAAGTGAATATTTACATAGGCAACAAACAAATGATTGAAAATGGTACAAACTCCGAATGCTACAGTTTGACCATTAGAGGAACACAAAATTGAAATTTATGGGTTTCTCATAAAAATAGTTGTCAAAATTAGCCACTACATTTAAATAAAATTTTACTAATTATTTTGTAGCTTGTACAGTAGTCATTCAAATACGAGGCTAAATTATTAATGTATATTCGTGAAATTGTCCCATTTTACTTAAAGAGCGCCGTTCATTCAATTCACACCGTTATGTTCAGTCGTTCAGTTGCAGTCGATGGGGCAACAAATGATAGTCGGGACTAAACAAAGAAAACTGTTTAAATATTCCAAGTGAAATGGGGGTAGTATATAGCTACACCTGTCCAACCATGTGACGTCATAAAATATGAAAAATATTAACGTCAGGGAAAATGATCGCATACAATTGAACACTGTTTTGTTTGAAATATAGGCCATTTTTTGTACAATATTAATACTGCTACCAGGGTCGGTGTGTATAAAAATAATTTTGAAAAGGTCACAATTTTAGAAGATGTGCCCTTTTCGAAATTGCTAAATGTATAAGATAACAGAAACAACTGCTTTCTACATTGCACATAATCACATGGGTAAGTATCAACAGAATTATCACTGGAGGAGAATCTTGGGTTCATCATACAGAATGGAAACAGAATTCCATGCAGTGGCAACCAGCCTCTTAAAAGTTAAAAATTGAAGCTTCTAGCTTAAAGGTTAAGGCAACAGTCTTTTTGAACTCGGAAGGGATTTTCTTGACCGATTATATAATTTAAGGTGTACTAATAATGGTATCGTGATACGCTGACATCTTATATCTTTTAAAAGAGCAGATTCAGCGCAAAATGAGATGAAAATTTGCAAAAGGCGAACTGTTACTGCGAGCGCTATGATGAAATGCGGTATTAAAGAAATTTAGCACAAGCTTTATAGTCCAAATTACTTCCTATTCCCAATCCAGTGACTACTTTCTGTTCCCAAATATCAAAGCAGATCTTCGTAAAAATCATTTTGACAACGGTGGGGCACTCCAAGTACCGGTAAATGAGTAATTAATTCAAGTCCACCGATACCACCAGGCGCAAAATAACCATAAACTCTCTCCTCCTTTCTAAAAATTCACCACGATGCAACTAGCACAGCAGCGTTAAATTAGAAAGGAGAAGTAAAAGGTTATTCGATATTCAAATTTCTCCTTATCGTTCTACCATTTCGCCACCTGGGCTTATCTGATTAGACGACATTCTTTAAATAATGGTCTAAATAATTTATGGCGATATCTCGACATTGGCCCTCAAGACATCATACACCAACAAGTTCCGTTTAGTGGAAAATCTTTATTGCTACCGGGTGATTTTCGGCAAATTCCACCAATTATTTATTAAAAGTACTTCTCACAAAAAAGAAGAAATCTTGAATTTATATGGTGGTCCATTTGCAAGAAGTCAAGAATGTGGAATTAGGGATTAGCTCTTCTCGCGTCTCTTGTCGTTACACATGGTGAGAAAAAAAGATCTTGGTTGCGGACCATGTGCGGATTATCGTAGACTAAACACGTCCACAACCCCTGATCGTTATCTGATTCCTCATAAAATTTCTTCCACCAGTTGTACGGTTGCAAATTTATTCAAAGGTCGATCTTATTAGAGCCTAAACGGCAGAATGTCACATGGAAATTCGATACGGAGTTCGATATTCCACCAAGTCGTTTCGAACATATTTATTTAGATACCGTAGGATTCCCTCCTCCGTCTAATGGCTTTACTTTCCTTTTAATTTATGTCGATCGCTTTATTCGATGGCCCAACTGCATCAAAGACACTACTGCAGTAATCATGGCCAAAACATTTGTTGAACAACACATACAAAGATTTGGTATTCCGGTTTATATCAAGAAAGTCAATTCGGTTCCAAGCTTTTCTCAGAGTGAACCAAATTCTTGGGATCACACCAAATTCACACTACTTGTTTTCATCCCCAATCTAATGGCGTAGTCGAACTATAGTTGATGAACACAAATTTTACGCAGCACACCAATATTGACGTATGTATATCTTTGGCGCATTTTTCTAAACTACAGACTCTTTACGGTGATGGTTATTTTGATGTGTAGGCGTTTAACTAACACTTTTAGATCATACTTAGTATTTATACAAATGTATATAAGATAAGTAAACAACCCTAACCCGCCTTATTAAAGTTGAAAATACGATAATTATGACAAATTTTAACAAAATACGAAATACAAATTGGTGCCAGATTTTATGAAAGCAAAGTCGGGATATTTATCGAACAACAACAACAGTTGAGATGACTATGTTGTCCCTTTAAAAAATTTGGGTTTGCTCCAAAATTCAGTCAAATGTCCTGCCACGTTATATTATGCACATAAAGAGGTAATACCAAAGACCTCGAAATTCTGTCTTTCTTCTTTGCATTCCTCGAAAAGTCGATATACATACATGCTTGAATATCTATGACAGTTATTATGTTTTATGACATTTTTTGATTAAATTTAGTTTTTGAGTGTAAAGAAAACGAAATTTAATTCCGACATCTACTTGCACCTCTGCAAAAGCCGTTGAATATAAATCAGTCTTAAACCAAACAAAAAATAAAATCACCTGGTTTACCGGTAATGCCGCTTATATTTTTTGAATTATAGGTTGAACGCTTCCACAGACAGCTCAAAACAGATCTGAAGGTACATGGTGTCAAAGTTCTTTGGAGCTCGGACATCTAAATCGTTTTACTTAGAGTCCGAGCAACAGCGAGAGAAGGGTTAAGCTCAGTCTAAGAAGGGTTAAGCTGCCTCTTTCAGCTCAACCAAGCCATGACGTGCTTGACGTGCAGAAACACACGTCAATACTCAATCTATACAAAATGACCCATTTGTTGAAAAATCTCTGGACAACTGTGCATTTTGTTTTCGTATAAACTCCACCTTACGAAGGTCCTTTATAAAGTCGTATAAGACGATTACGTAAATATTTTGTCATATTGATCAAAAATAAGAACCGTAACATTTCAAACGACTGATTAAAACCAGCTTACGGAATTCAGTGCCCAATTGATCAAATATCTGCATCAAAAACACACAAAACTGTCCATATCGGCACTAAACCAATGTATTCTGGTTCTTGAAACCGTGGAATCACCTTGTCGGTCCCATAAGATTTTTTTTGAAAAAATCATAGATCACCGTATGGTCACCCTTTATCAAATGCCATCAGTCGCATTGATGACAAATACTTAAAAGGTAAGCCATTTCTTCATGGAACCTATGACACTCCTTCATGTCAGCCCCTTAAAATTTTCTTGAAAAAGTTATGAATTCTCACTTTATCACATGAAATCAGTTGAAATGATAATAACTTCTTTGCCTAACGTTAGTTCTGTAAAGAACGATCGAGCAGCTCTCGCTACTTTTAAGCTTTAACATCATTGCGGTTCTTGGAATTTGGTATAATGGGACCTTAATAGTGATTCAAAATTTGTTTCAAGGAAATCTTATGAGGCTGACAGGATGTTCTATGAAGAAATGTTTTAGATAAAAAGACATCAGTCGCAATGATAGGTAGTAAAACTTACAAAATACCATTTCTCCTATAATTTTCAATGTCGCAACGGATACCAGAGTTAAATATGGTTTTAATAGCAGAAGATTTCCACAAACTTTCAAATGTGTTCAAAAATTCGCTTGATTCTAGGTTTTTTTAATTTTTTCAGTCTAACATGGCGGTTCCTCACCAATCTTAGCCTTTTCCACAGTGACACACATGTGAACATACTCCTTTTGTAGCACTTTTACCAATTCGAATACATCAGCGTGTTTGTGGCCCATCACAACTTGCAAGCGACGATGCCAAATATTGAAGCTTGCATTATTTTGAGTTGTTGGCAATACAAATACTAGTTGTTATGCAATACTCCAGAATGAGGAGGGACGGTTCAGTAATTATATTGGTAGCTTATTTAAAGAAAAATTATAGTGAAAACGGTAAATCGTAAGTGGTGATCGTAAGTCATAACAGTGACGGTGAATCGTAAAAACTTTGAATTAAACTGGCGGTATAATGTAAGGCGATGAGTTTATTTTTACGGTGAACTGAAAATTCGTTTAAGGTTGGGTCTAAATTACTAATCGAACTCCACAAGGTGAAATCATAACCTTCAAGATAATATTAAACGAACTGTAGTCGCCCTTTTTAAAATTTTAATTAAATGATTCTATGTTACCATTTACAGGTTTACAAAATACCCCGCTAGATCATCACATACAGACCCTCTCATACCATGAACAGCTTTCCATTTCAGCATTCAAGTTAATGGATGTCAGGTCATCATGATCATACTCCCAATTCACGTTTGATAAATTAAAGTCAACCAATATCATAAGGCGAGTCTTTGGATGAAGGTTAGGAATTGAATGAAATTTAATACGCACAGCAACCATTTCTAGATCACAACTATGAATGTGTTCAGGGACCGAAGAAAATGCGTTCGATACCGCAACTAAAACGCCACCTCCTTTTTCATAGGTATCCTCCTGGAGAAACCTGTCCCTGCGATGAACATTATAGGACAACGGGATATATATTTCTCTGTTTTGAAATGTTTCGTTAACTATGTCTAAACAGTGCAGAATATGTCGTAGTTTTCTTCCAAAATTGGCAAATATAATGGTTTCGATTTCTGGCGTAAACCACAGGCATTGTGATAATATATATTTAACGTAGTAGATGACGGGAAAGTCCAAACTCTCGAACTAGTCGGTGCAACATCGGATACTTAAATCATTAGAGCTGAGCGAGGGACTAAAAAAATGATTCGAAGATTGATGAATCCAATAACTGATTAAGTTTATTTTCGGCAACACAAATTCTAAATGAAATATAATCACGATCATCATTACATCATAGCATATCATCATCTTTTACGTCTTTGCAAAGATGAGAGACAAAAATCCATTTACACATTACAAAAGTCAATGCACTCACAACAATGCCATAAAAAATCTGGAATTACTGATATAGCAGCATACACATTTTTTTAAACCCGTACAACCAAAATGTAATATTTTGTTGCAAACACTAATTGCAAGTACTAACACATAACTAGGCTTGGGATTTTTAGGTTCTAAAAAATCAAAAATATGTTCAAAAGATGTAACTAAAATTGCCAAATATGTGATAAAATGTGTGATATATGTGCTCTTCTTTTTAAAATAAAACCAAAACTAAACCTTATCTTGGGAGGATTTCAATTCACACATTAACCAACAAAATTATCAAGTTTTTGACTACAAAGGTGGATAAACTAGCTCGCCTGGACTACAAAGTGCTGGAAAAGTAGTCCAAAAATGGTTCCACATCCAAAAACTTAAAAATGTGGAGTGGTAAGCGGTACTTACTTCAAAAGAACACCGTAACCTTCTCATATTCTTTTATACATCGTGCTGATACTAAATAATTTTATCGTTTTGTTACAATCATGTTTTGTATTGCAATTTTTACTAATTGCAATTAAAATTTAGTTTGGAATATCAAACTTGTACTTCTCGAATCATTTTAAAGTGAAAGCTGAATTTGTAACTTTTGTATTTTAAATTTCACTCAAAATTATAAATCAATTCCTTCTACAAATTTTTTTCAAATCGAGCTTGAATCCTAGTCTACTTGTATTCAAAATATCGCAAAATTTCTATCTAATTGCAAGCAAAATTTTGGAATTCAAAAACAACTTTTTCTCAGAATTTTGCCCTCACTAAACATAGGATTTTGCTCAAATCGGTTTTTTAATCATATCTTAATCTTTAATTTTTCTCTTGCCAGTCCATTTCGAAATATATACAAACTCAATTTTAAACTAAAATCAATATTATAGTTATGTTTTTGCTCAAGCCCAAATTACAATTCAAATTCAATTTCTACTCAACATTTTTTTAAATTACGGCTTAAAATTCAAATATTTCGATACTTACACAGATTTCTGTTCAAAATTCTGATACTAATTTAGCAAACCTTTTGATTCAAACTAGAGTTTTAAATTCGACTTTAACTTAGTATTTCTAATAGCACTCAAATAAATTCTCAATACATTTCTTTAATGCACTTGCAACTATAGCTGAAGTTCCATTCCAAATTTCTAATCAAGCACATTTAGACAAATCTAGGTAGGAACGTTAACATAATTTGTAAACAATATATCACAAAATTTAATTTTGCGTTAATTAAATTTGGAAATCATGCTCGTTTTTTAAATATGTATTTTTTAATTAAATATAGCATCCAACTTTTTAGTCCAAACTTTGTTCAAATCTCGTTTTACCCTGTTCTAAATAAAAATGTTGTTCGAATAATTAACTAAATTTCTAAAATTCACTCAAACTGTTATTAAAGGCAGTCAGTTAAACTCTATTTCTAATGTAACTTCGTACTTAAGATTTTATTCAGTTACGTTTTAAAATTGATATGCTTCTATTATAAAACAAAATTCTTTCAGATTTTTGCTGAATTCCTGATTTTCTAGTTGAACTAAAAGATTTGTTGAAAACGTGTTTAGAATTTAAGCTGTCACACAAAGGGCATTAAATATTTTGCTAAAATTGTTTTTGAAAATGTGTTTTCCAAATGCAAAATAAAGAAGACAATTTCTACTTAAATTCGTTATATTCTAGTTTAGAATTCAAGCTAATTTTCTCTCTTCGTTCTCTTAATCAATTTCCTCTCTATCGAATGCAGTTAACCTATTTAGACTAGATTTATGTGCAAAATTTCATTTAGCATTTTGTTCAACTTCGAGAACTGCTTGGAACTAAATTTCTGACCAAAAATCTTATTTTTTTTCGAATCCATTTTGATTTTAAACTAAGTTACTAAAGTGAATACCATTCACATACACATATTAAAACGAAAATTACAATAATCAATTTGTTAAAACTTTGTTAAAACTTCACTCAAGTTTTCGTTTCAATTTAATTCAATGGGCGTGATCAAAATTAAAATTAACAAACATTCCAGTACAGTTTGGAAGTTTAACTCAATTTCGGATTAAAATGTTCCTCACAGTTGATCCAAATCCAGATGGAATTGTAATCTAATTTTATTCTGGATGCATCCAAGCTTTTATTCGAATCCAAAAAACAATTTTCTTTTCCAGTCAAATTTTTGGCGATAAATTAAATTATTGTTTTCCATAAAATAACGTAAAATTTAAAGTGGCTCAAAATTTTATCGTAGAGTGTTTAGTTTACAAGATAAAAAAATGTACTTGTTAGCGTGTATATGCTTTTTGATACGTTTTCTCTAAAACTTCAATAACTCGACAAGGAGTGGCCGCACAGAAATTTTCCTTGTATAATTTTGCAAGGTTTCTAAATTCTCTATAAAATGGTAGATTTGAATTTTTGAATGAAATATCGAGCAAGTTCGTTTACAGTTTCAAACAGCAGCAAAATTTTTTTTTTAGACACCTTTTGTTTTACTCAAAAAAGTCATAAAAAAACAAAATAAAATAAAACGGTTTCCAGTATCGAAAAGAAAACAAAATTTCCTTTAACTAGAAACAAAAATTTTATTTTGAAAGGTGTTATTTCACCAAGATACAAGCGTTCAAATCTGGGTATTTTTTCGAAGAAAATTTCTGTTCCGTTTTTTAATTGGCGCAGTGTATTTCTCTCAAAATTCTGTGAAATCATAATTCGAGTTTTAACTCAATTCCTCAAAGATTTTATTTGGTTTGGAATGCCAAAACCATTTTTTTAAATTTAAATTCCTAATTCAAATTTCTCTTAAAATTTCCGATACAAATTTCTAAACTCAACACAAACTAAATTCTTAGGAAATTTTGTTGGTTGTTTGAGACCAAATCTCGTATTGAAACTCAATTCTAACCTAATTGCAATTAAAATTATGTTTGAATCTAGTTTAGAATGCCAAATGTATACTCAAATTTTTGCTCAAAACCAAGTAGAATTTCCAAATCAATTTTTAACCCAAGTAACACTTTAACTCAAAATATTGATAGGTGTCATGGTTCGAATTGTAACTCAATTAAAATTGTATCTGTTTAATTTCAAACTGAAAATTTATGGATCATATGCAACAACAAATATCACTTCCTAACAATATAAATGTAAATATGGAAACTGTTGTAAGCTAACCTAAAATCGACACTTCCGATAGTAGTAAATTTAGATCATTATTATTCATGTAATTATTATAATAAAATTTCCAAAAAATTACAAACTTCTTTCGTCTCTACATATATAAATCAACGTGCTTCTATGCCTTAAAGTTAAATTAATTGAAAATCAATTAAATTTCAGCACATACACAACTATATAGACGACGCACACTTATTTTACAGTAATGACAATCAAACATGATCTTTTGAATAATAATTAGAATTAATTTTTTATTACTTTCATAATTTACGTGAACTAAATTCGTAAATAATTTGTAATTAATTAATAAAAATTTTTTAAAGAAAATCTATTAACACAAATATGGACAGGAATGTTGTGTAAGTAGATAAGCACACGTGGTCAATACGAAACGACAATTTAATAACAAGTAATATGCTTAAATATTATTTTTGATTAAAGGTTATTCAGAAAATTTCAGATGCCTAATAATATTGAGATGTTTGAGAATAAGGGAATATCTTGCCATTGGTCGTGTTATGGAAAAATCCGTTGGCGCCAAATATCGCATAATTTATTGTTACTTAAAGCGTGCGTCTATAAAATAAATCAATACACATACATATTATGTACTCGTATGTATAGCATAGAGATAAAAGTGCGACTAGACTAATCGACCGGCTTACCGATTATACATTTTTTCGCAAATAGGTAATTTGTGTAATTGCATATGTATATAAATGCATTTTGTGATATGGTACATTAAATGCAAGTATATTTTGCAATTGCGTCCATTATCTGTATTATCTAATGGTTATTTGTTGTTATTGTAATACTAAAGATATAAGGAAATAGTAATAACAATGATGACCGCGGTATAAATAGTTAGTTTTATGGTAATGATAATATTTTTTTATTTCTATAATTAAAACGGATATACGTATTGTAAATCACAATGCATTTTCTAGAGTGCATTATCGCGCACTCATTTAGTATTGTGCAAATACCTCGGAAATGAATGCAAATACTTAAAGACGTGATTTTCATGTTCAATTGAAAACTTTATTGCGGCATCTCTTTTGTATACGTAATCAGTTATTCAAGATAGCAGCCACATATTTGTAGTTTGCCAGTTTTTTTTTTTATATTTTAGTTTTGATGAATGTACTGTACGCAAGGAAATGAGTCAGTGCCAATTTTCTGAGTTTAGGAAACCTTACGTCACAAAAGAGTCACCATAATAGTGTTACCACTTTGAAAAGTTTTTTTCCTTGGCTTTCCATATTTTAAATGTCAGTAAAAGCAAAGGAGGCATAATCCCTAACATTTACTCGTTATCTTCTACTTCCGTTAAGTTCATTTTAGGAATTATTAAACAAAAATGTTCCCATTCAACTCAGTATATACATATATTTGTTATCTTAGTGACATCCATTTTTGAGGCATTTGCAGTATCCAATTGTGACGCAAGACTAAGTCCGAAACCTGTGATACATATTTTTTAGTACACATTTTTGAATTACTAATAGACAATTTTTATAGAACTAAATTGAACATTGGCATCAAGGCTCTGCTATAAAGTTGTTCGAGATTCTTAGTAATTTCATAAATTTTTACGATTATTGTAGGATTCTCAGTTTACTCCAAGTTTGTCGGATATATTTGAAATTGGTTGTGAATATTGCGTTTTTCAATATTACTCGAAAATTGCAAAGGGTTGAGATAGCGGTAAGTCTATTTAGACATTGTTTCAGTCTCTTTTGGAAATTGCATTCTCTTTTAAAGTGTTCGCAAAAACAAACTTAAGCAAAAAAGTAAAATTGGTGTGACAGCTCCTAGTAACTTCTTTATGTATCAACAAAATTCAAGATTCAAAGAATTTTTATTTAACCAACTTTTCAGTCAACGATATGGCATCAAACGAAATTGTACGAGCCTGACGATCCGCAAAAATAAGGGGGATAATTGATGGTTGTATAGCTTTTATTTACTTCATTATGTAATTGGCCAATTGGCAAAATCTCTAAGATCAAAACCACAGAATTTTAACCAATTTAACTTCTAGTTACTTCATTATCTTGTTTGCTAGGAACCATATGTCATCAAAGAAAATTGTAGCCCCGTAAAAAACGATCCGTAAAAATTTGGGAGGTATTTTTTGATGCTTGGACTGGTTAGATCCAAATTTTTTTGTTTAGAACGAAATGGTATCAGCGAAGTTGTAGGCCCTTGATGCTGGAGTAGCTTCTAGGATATGGTCCACAAAATTTTTTATTCAACCAATTTTTGTTTAGAACGATATGGTACCAAACGTAGTTCTAAGACCTTGACTCCTGACGATCTCTAAATATATGGGAGGTATTTTTTGATACTGCAAGTGCTTCTAGTTACTGTCCCCTTAAGGTATCACCTTAAGAATATGAGCCTAAGTACGACAGATGGATGCCGCTTCTGCGATCTGGAAGCGGAATCAGGAACATGTTCTGTGCCAAAGCCCAGCCATTTTCCACCAAAGACTGCAACATCTAGGAGGGAGAACAATGAGCCCAGATAGTATGTATCTTATACTGGCCGGTAGTATTATCAGGTTCATTAAGAGCGTGAATATTGACTGGACGGCTATTTGAGCAGGGCCCAAGCACAAAAGATCTTTTAGGACGCAGTGCGAGGTGGCTTGATTGTCTGCGTGGCCATTCAATAATAATAATACTTCATTATGTATGTGGCCAATTGGCAAAATCTCTAGCATCTTATCCACAGTGCAAAGATTGCGATTCAAACAAAGCTACTTTTAATCCGAATAAGCTACTCCGAATTAATCCGAATACCATATACATACTATTGTTTCTCCAACAAACAAAATTTATTGCGTACACTAATTATAAGTACGAATTACACGCAATTAAATTTCAAGACTGAACATTTTATTGAAATATTTTGTATAGCTAAGGAGGCCTTGGCTTTTTTTTTGTTGGTGTATTTTACCAAGTTATGACGTAGCAATTACTTTTATTATTCAAAACAGTAAATTAAAAGTACGCTTTTCTACGATAGGACAGTAACCTATTCTTCCGATGATGATTTTGGAATTTAAATTATATACGAAAAGGATGCTTCGCACAAATCGTGTTGCAATTTCATTGCACAACGATTTCTCAATCCCCATATGATTTGTGATGAAAATCCAAATGTTAATTATATTGTGAACGTTTCAGCTATTAGTTTTGTTGATATGGTATGTTCAAGTTTGGTACTTTTTATGTTGCTAATTATTTATAAATATTACAGGACTATTGTATCGTAGAAAAAATAGCATGTATAACTCGTGTGAAAACGTGTAATTGCAATACTAAAGTGATTACAGCCCTCGGTATTGCTCAGTGCGAGTTTACGACCATTTTCTGAAGAAAAATTTTCAACAGGCAACCAATCAACGTAGTCTATTTTGTAAACAAATTTCCCCTTCCGTACATAATTCTTTTGTTTTCCATTTAAAACATATTGAATCTGCTGAAAATTTTTCTTCAGAAAATGGTCGTAAACTCGCACAGCACTCAGGCTGCAAATTTCAGTTTCATATTGCAATGACTCGTTTTCTTCACTTGTTATATAATATACTATTACGCCTAGAATTAAAAGTGTTGCCTAGCAACAAGTACATTTTTATATTATTAACAAAAAGGCCAACTATATACATAATACCCAATAGTAATAAAACAAGTTACTTTTAAGACGTTTGGAGAAAAATATATTTTTTCTAAAACGCCCTTAAAAGTAAGTTGGACTTTTAGTTACACAGAAATATACTTGCTGCTAGGCTACACTCTTAATCCTAGGTGCAAATATTCTTTTAATATTGTTTTCAATTTTAAAAGTAAGTGACGCGTCATAACTTGGTAAAATACACAAAGGAAAAAAGTCAAGGCCTCCTTAGCTATACAAAATATTTCAGTAAAATGTTCAATCTTGAAATTTTAAATGCCTGTAATTCGTACTTAGGCCCAGCCCGAATATTGAATAAATATTCACATGTAATAATTTTTAGTCTTTCCCTATGATACTTTTTGACAGACTGAGAAGAAATATTGTCAGTTTGTTTTATGGTGTTAGTACAGTGATAATAATATTCGTATAAGAACAGCAATTGACATTTTATTAAATAATAAAATAAACAGATCCCTATGATTTTTTTTTAAATAAAATTGTTTATTTCATAAACAGTAAAGACAATAAATATAATTGGTATTTCATCAAAGCAAAAATTAAAGATATTTCTAATATTAATCCAGATTAAAAAAATACTCCAAATTGCTTAAGTATTCGTATAGGAACATATAAATTTATCAAGCAATATCTACATAATAATAAAGAAAATTTTAAATTAGTATTTCGTATGACGCCCTTGTTGTTTAATTTGATCAATTTTTTAAAATTTCTGCCTCAATTTCTCCTCAACCTTAATGCACTACTTTAGTTCAGTGACCGTTTTAAACTGCCGACCATTCGCTTAAACCTTCGCTGCAAGTATGCCCCATAAATTCTCCATCGGATTTTAATAGGGATTACATGCAGGCCAAATCAAGAACATTTATGTTTTTGACTAAACTACTGATTTTAACTTTTGTGTGATTGTACATGGAATTAAATTCAATTTCAATTACTAAATTTAATAATTGGATAGTATTAAAGTATTAAAATAGATTTTAACTTAAATAGACTTACGTCGTAGTTAATTTCATATTTGATTTTATTTTTACGTTTACTTGAATGTGTTCTTGGCTTTTATTTTATGTACAATCGGCACAAATATATGCTTGAAACATGATACATAGCAAAACCAACAAAATGTTTATACAGGCCGTCTCGTTCACTCTTCACACAGATATAATCAAGGAAATATACTATATATTATTGGTTTTTGCAAAACCAACAAAAATGTTTATACAAGCCAAACAGTACAAACACTTAAGGTATAAAAAAGTACATTAAGGCGTAGTATTAGTGATGCATACAAATAAATCAGAAAGTATATATACACAAAACAGATAAGTATAGGTGATACATTCATAATAAATATAGTGTACATTTTTTTGATAGTATCTGTGTAAGGAGGGAACGAGACGGCTTGTATAAACATTTTTGTTGGTTTTGGTTTTTGTCATATAATATTGAAACAAAACAAAAACATAGAGACATTTTTGTTGGTTTTGGTATAGTCGTCACAAATATTTTCACATACATAGATCAGAAATGTTTGTATGTTCGGTATAAGGATATTATCTATAATATAATGAAAATATGATAAGTCTCCTGCTACCACTGATTTCTATCCCATGGATAGGAAATAAAACTAAATTACTATGGAAAACAACAACAAACGATGGTACAACTTTTTTATATATTCCACTCAGTTGAATTGTATATACCTCTTACTATAAAATCGTATTTCCGAAAATGTAAAGTAAGAGCCGCACGGAATAATTATATTTCCAACAATTATTCAAAATCTTTTTTTTTCCTAATAAACTTAAGGTAAACAGAAAGATATTCAAAATTTTTTATTTTCTAAATCATAATTTAATAAATAAAACACTTTGCTGCCTATTTTCTGAAAATATTTAAATTATTTTTTCGTATTTTTCACTTGAAATATTAAGTACATATCTGAACTATGAACTTTAAAAACCACAACAAATGAAAAATTCGAGTCACAATGTCAGACAAACGTAAATAAACAAAGTTTAGTATTTCAAGATTTATTGTTTTATGAAAAGTGTTTAATAAAAATATTTATTCTGCTTAATATATTATATAATATATCAATTAATTCAATTCACTCGTGTCGGAAAATAATTAACCTACTTAGCTACTGCCAGATATGTGTGGTATTTGATTCATTGATTTCTTTGGATATTTGTGAACATTTTATCTTTAATTTAGGGTTTAAAACAACGAAATTCATTTTAGACATGATTTTATTTAAACGTACAATTTTTAATAAAACAGTGGATCTTCCTACTATCGAGCGAATGCTTTATATAATATTACGCTAGTACGGATTAAAATAATAACATTTATGTACATACAATAAAGCAAGATTAAATTCTAATAATTTGTGCTGATTACTTATTATTTGTTAAGCAAGCTAATATGATTAAACATTTATATTAATTGATTTTAAGAGTTATTATAATTACATTAATATTGTAATTAATATGGTTACTTTGTAAGTTGATGACTTTGTTGTGATGGCTTAATTGGTTATATCACACATCTTGCTCATGTTCCATTGGATGGTATAAGTGGTTGCGGAAGTAACTAAATACATATCTATTTCATTTCGTGTTTTTCTTCACCCACGTTTTTAAATAAATTTGAATTTGATTTCCGAAAATTCGAAATTCTAGACAAACAAGATATATTTTTACTTTCTCTGTCGCACACTAGGAACGATTTTTAGTTTTGTTTTTCATACCATAGTCTTTTGTGTATGTCTTATCCATGAGATTCAAATTGGTGCCTGCTACGCACATGGAAGATTGTAGGAAATATTTAACTTCAATGTGTGTTGGCGGTTTAGTATATAAGATTCTGTTATTTGTATGTTGGAGTTGCTTTCTCTCTTTGTGTTTTTGTTTCCAAGAAACAATTATGGTGTTCTTGATAAAGCATGAATTATACAAGCACAACGAAATTTTAGTGTATTCGACTCAATTAGGATTCTTATACTTCGTATAATAGAGACGGTGAGCAAAATTTTGCAAACACCTCGGTTTTTTATCATTTTACTACTTTAAAATATAAAATATTTATTTTTTTAAAACCCCACAATTGTCGGTTTTATGTAAAACCGACAATTGGGAGGTGTTAGAAAAAAAAATATTTTATTATTTTAAAGTAGTAAAATGATAAAAAATCGAGGTGTTTGCAAAATTTTGTCCACCGTCTGTAGAATAAGTTTGAGTCGAATTGGAAACCGCCTTATATAATCTATATAAAATAGTTATTTAGTTATGATTAATTTTTTTTTACAGGGTATCACAAACTGCATTAAATAAATTAAATTAATTTAATTAATATTATACAATTATAAATTAACTGATCTATATAAATAAAATACTAATTTGGAAATGTTGATTTGAGTTGAGTTGAGATTAGGTTTGCAACACATAATGACGTATTCATTTATGTGTGCCAAATTTCGATTAAACGAATGTGAACTACGTGGAATTATATAAAAACATTTCGAAAGGCTAAATGTATTGAATTTAATTATTAACCTAATGGAATTTATTGAAGTTTAGGTTGCATTTTTCACACACTAACGTCAAGATTACTTATATAGTACACCGATAAAATTTGTAGGAGAATAATCTTTCAATTTCCTTTCAGTGATTTATTATTTTACTTACCTTGCAGGCTCGATTTTGCAGGGTAATATGTCCATAAACGGAGTTAAAGTTTTATGGATATATTCATATTTATTTATAGATAAAGAAATCAAATTCTTGATTTTTTGATTAAGTGCATGATTTTATTTTTGTGCGGACATGGAATTTTAATTACTAAATTCTAATAATTGGATCGTATTAAAGTTTGTTTTAACTTAATTTGATATAAGTCATAGCTAACTTCATATCTGCATTTATTTTTATGCATACTTGAATGAGTTCTTGTATTTTATTTTATGTACAATCGACACAAATGTATTCATAGCAAAACCAACAAAATGTTTATACAAGCCGTCTCGATCGCTCTTTACACAAATCTTATCAAGAAAATATACTAATAATTATTGGTTTTTGTCATATGATATTTAAACAACAACAAAAACAGAGGGACATTTTTGTTGGTTTGGATATAGTCGTCACAAATATTTTCCTGTATCTTGATCAATTGAACAGGATTGTTTGTATGTTCGTTGGAGGAGTATTATTTGTGTGTGTATATTATAGTATATTATATTATAATGAAATATGATATGTCTCCTGCTACGCACGTGGTAGATGGTAGAAATTTTTACCTTCAATGTGTGTTGGTGGTTTAGTATATAATATTCTGTTATTTTTATTTTGGCGTGGTTTTCTCTCTTTGTGTTTTTTGTATTCATGAGACAACCATGTTGTTCTTGATAAAACATGAACTTTACAAACGCAACGAAAATTTTAGTGGATTCGTCTCAAATAGGACTCATACTTCGTATAATAAAGTAAATTTGAGTCGTATCGGAAACCGCCATATATAATATATATAAAATAGTATATTTAGTAATGATTTTACAGGGTATTATAAACTACATTAAATTATATTTAATTAATTTTTATTAATATTATAAGTTTATAAATTATCTAAATTTAATAAATAAATACTAATTTGGAAATATTAATTTTGAGTTGAGTTGAGATTTGGGTTGCAACATATAATGATGTATTTATTTATGCATGCCAAATTTTGATTAATCGAAAGTGAATAACGTGGAATTATGTAAGGGCAAATCGTGATGCTAAATGTATTGAACTTAATTAATTAACTTAATCGATTTATTGAAGTTTAGGTTGCAGTTTTCACATACAAACGTCAATTTTACTGATATGGTACACCAATAAATTTTTTAAGAAAATAATGTTTCAGGTTCCCTATTTTACTTACTTTGCATGCTTGATTTTGCAGGGTAATATGTCCATAAACGGAGTTGAAGTTTTAGGGAGTATATAGGTAATAAATTTCGTAGATATTTATTTTGGTTTATTTTAATTATGTCAACAAGATTAGTAAAATTAAATCATTAATAATAATAATAATTTTTGATGTCCTGATTTAGATTTAAATAATCCCGAGTTCTGGCATTGGATTCCACAGGAAAGAGCATCTAATCATATAGGCAAAATGTGCTAACTTGTGCTAACCTGTTTATCCTGAAACCTGAATTAATCTAAATCCAATACATTTTTTTACCAAATCGATAAGCCCATATTCGGTAAGAGACTTAAAATTTCCTTGAATTTGAATTTTGAACTCTATGTCTATTATTAATCATTTTTCATCACTTGCAGTTTTATTATTGCTATATCAAGCACAAACATCCAATCAATCTAATTTTCGTAAGTTTCCAAATAAAATTTCATTATGGATGGAGATGAAAACCCTTTATTCCAGAAAAGGACGTTTGGCTAAGAAACGGCAGGACAGATGGCGTGCAAAGCAAAAACCCGAATCAATTGAGCCAATAAGCGCAAAAGACAACGAGTCGCACAAGAAATGTTTAAGAACTATGTCTTCTCAACAGCTTGAAGCTCACCAATACTCACATGACGCTTCTCAACAGCAGTATATTAATAGAATGTCAGAAGCTAAATTGTAAGCTTACCGAGCGGCCAATGCTGCCTCACAGCAACAACGTATCCAGGCAATGTGTACCGAACAATTGCGGACTAATCGAGCGTCCAACGCGTCTTCTAAACGACAGCGTATTGCACTCATGTCTGTCGAGCAACTGCAATACCACAGCGCGAGTGAGGCTATTCGTTGGGAAGCAATCAATTTCAATGTGAACAACACTCTTCATCATGATTGTGGACAATTCGGTAGTCAATCTCTTAATTATCAATTCTGTGATAAGGATTTTGAGGGTGAGCGTCCATCACATGGCCTATTTACGTCGTACTGCCGCAAAGGGAAAGTAATGCTACCTAAACCGCAAGACATCAATAAAGATGTCGTGGAGTATCCTGAGTTTTTGAGAAATCTTTTGTCAGACACAAACCATCCTAACGACAAGCATTTCCGAGATAATATCCGATCGTGTAGAACAGCAGTATCGTTTGCTTCGATGGATGCTAAGATCGTCGACTTACCTGGTAGAGCCCCCTATCTGTTCAAGATTCACGGTCAGACGTACCATCGCACTTCCCACCTACAACCAGTCAATGCCCAAGCAGCCCAATTTGCTCAGCTTTATGTGGTCGAGGATGTATGCGAAGATTGCCAATGAGAACTGCAAGCGTGGTATACTGGACCAAATCGACCGATATTTTTGACAACACAATCGTTTAGCTCAATCGTATCAACTTATACTAGATGTCGAAGCGCAAGAAGCCGCTATCAAGGTGATTTTCAGAAACAACCGACGATCCGATCAACGGCACTACAATACGCCAACATCAAATGAAATTGAAATGGTGTTTGTAAATGAGTAAGGCGAGCCACCCATCAAGCGTGATATTCAGGTATATCTCATCAATCCGGAAGACCCCAACAAGCAATTCAACAACTTGAGCATTCTACATCCCAACATGGACCGAGCTTATCAAGGTGTGAATAAGAATTGCGTCCACAACAAGGTTAGCATGCTTCAGTTTAAAGTAGCTATGCCAGCAACCCGGGATGATTTCAATCCAATCATGAGTTCCGGTAACCTTACGCAGCAATGACTGGTAGACTCATATCTTCAAGTAGAAGCCAACAATCTGAATTACATTCGATAGAATCAAAAGCGTCTTCCAGCAGAGAAGTATCAAGGTCTCGCAGATCATATGGTAAACATGGCTGAGAATCGTAACCGTAGATGGCACTTTATGTGAGACCTTCAAGGCAGCTGCTATCATATGAGGGTTGCTAGAAAGTGTCAACAAATTGGATCGAGGCCTAACGGATGCTGGTATATATCTTATTATGCCAAAGCAGTTACGAGAAATGATCGCTTACATTATCGTATTCTGCCGACCAGCTCAGTCTCTCAAGCTTTGGGAAGATCATTTGATAAATTTAATGCTTGATTATGCGAGACAGCACACTAATGAGACTGCAGTAAACAAGGTCCTTCAAAAGGTCAATGCTATTCTCCTTCAACACGAGTTGAGTTGTCATGCAAATGGTCTGCCTGCGCCTACTAGAGACACTATGAATGATGAGTTTGAGACAAGAGTAGCGGAAGCTTACATCAAAATAATGGTGGCAGTGGAGAACTCACACGTAGATTGCAAGCTCTTCTAGCTCGATGGTCCTAGAGGTTTGGACAAGACCTTCCTATATAACACGCTTATGCCTTACTTACTGGTATCGCTGGTACATTATTGAAAGGTGGAAGGACAGTCCATAGAAGTTTCAAGTTGCCGCTCCCATTGCTTGACCTATCAATTTCGTCTACGCGCTTGAATTCCCCTGAAGCAGCTGCTATTCGTGAAGCCATACTCATCGTTATTGATCAAATCACTATGCTTCCGGAGAACGGTTGGAAATGTATCAACAAGCTTCTACGCGAAATCATGGGTAACGAAGAAATTTTTGGTGGAAAGGTGTTAGTTCTGGGTGGCGACTTTCGACAAACGTTGCCAGTAGTTCCTCGAGGTACACGAACGGAAATAATCGAGCGTTGCATCAAATCAAGCAGACTTTGGAGCGAGTTTCAGCATCTTACTCTTACAACAAATATGCGCAACGAGGGCAGAATGAATACAACAATTGGCTATTGGATGTCGGTTCCGGAAGATTGCCTTCCGTACATGGAATTTATGAAGAGGACACAATTCAGATACCCGACAGCATGATTACAACTGATGATATAATGAGCACAACAAAGTTACTACCAATAGGAAAGTGAAACTTAACTAAGAAAGTTTAGCTGGAACGAGTTACCCTGACCTTGTTGCAGATTGAGTTATAGTTTGTTGCTTTTCATCAACTTTTTGTTCATTGATCTATCACGGTTGAACGCCCGGGCGTTCAAGTAAAGTTTTATTGATGTCATTTCTTGCGTTTATAACGTACTCTCTTGTTCTCGAATGACCTATGAAGTGGATTTCTACATCTTTTTCTCAGATTCGTTTCTTCATCTCTCTTGAGCATCCAACAATAGTCCGCTCTTTTCCATTTCCCTCACATCCTGGTGGAAGCGCTTCCGTTGCTCTTCACTATATAGTCGCCTAAATTGTCCGGAAAGTAATCAAGATGGGAATCCAAAAAATGGAGCTTTAAGTTCATAAGACAGTCCCAATTGCCAGTAATTTTCTATCAACTTTGTAACAATGTCTTTGTAATGCTCACTTCTGGTGTTTCCTAAGAAGTTTTCACAAACTTCTCTAAAACTGAGCCAGGCAGCTCTCTCATTTTTTTGCATGGTTTTAACGAAATTTTTGTCTTGAAATACATTCTTTAATTTTAGCCTCTATCAATTTTGAAAATTGTTGTGCTATTTATTGGAAACATTGACATTTTTTATCTAATGCCTTCACATATTGCTTCATCAGCCCAAGTTTTATATGTAGTGGAGGTAACAGAATTTTTGAGGGATCTAATAAAGGTTCTTCAATTACATTAGGTTTTCCTGGCTGAAGACAGTCTCTTAGCGGTCATTGTGTTTTAACGTAATGGTTTTCTCGGTCTCTACTATTCCAGAGACATTTAAAACAAGAGTACTCCACAAAACCAGACTGCTGCCCACAAACTTGCCAATTGTGCTCCGAGTACTTGATTTTTTGCAAAATATATATTATAGATCTCCATAATTCTCTCCCATAGAGATTGAGTGGACTATTGGGACAGTGGCATATTTATTTCCATTGTACAGTAGTACCGCTTTTATGCTGAGTTTTGAGAAATCAATGAACAGTCTCCACTCGTTAGGTTTGCAAATATTAGGTTTTAAATTATTCATCAGTGCTGGTATATTTGTGCAATACACCGATGCAGTTTTTTTATCTTTGGTAAAGTACTTCTGAAATTCCTTTTCTCTTTCTCGATAAATTGAAGTTTTGGTTCCAGGGACTACCAAGTTTCGACTTTTCAGTTCACTAACTAAGTCTTAGGTACATCTCTTGGTAATGCATATGAATAGTATTGGAATTTTCTCTTCTATAGGTGCAATATACACTTCTTCACTCTCCTCCGTTTCATTTTCACTGCTGTAAAATTCTTTCCCGCTGGACGCTTCACTCTCACCTACGTTATCCTTTGAAACTTCCATTACTTCATTGTTTGAATAATTTGAGTTAAAGTAATTAGACTTTACAGGTTTCGTCATTGTACATACATCTGGATACTTTATATTTGATTTACTCTTTAAATTAAAATCTTTCACTTCGGTATTACAAAAGTTTTTTTCCATATTGCGGGTGTTGTATATTTTAAATTTGAGTTACTCTTAATATTCTTCCATCGCTTTAGCATAGTTGAACATGCATTGCATATAATATTTGGAGTCCTCATATTTTCCTGAAGGATATCTCTACCGAAACATTCGTGGTATATATTTTTAGTCGAGTGATATATCGTCTTCTGACATTTAGCTATTTTAAATTTAACACAAATGTAATAAAACACATTCAGGTCCCTATCACACTGATGTCTTCTTGAAGCCCTATACTACTCAAAGGCCAAGTTGCCTATCCTTGAGGAGCTGCGGTCGCATGATTCCCACCCTGAACGGCCGCCGATACTGAGGTATTCCTCCCCTGCATCGTAACAGTTTTATGTGTGGTTGCCATCACGGCATGAAAGCAGTAACCCAGGGATCTAGCCGGATAGTGGGACAACTCAGTTGCCCACCGTAACCACGTGGAGGTGCCTTGCAGCCACACGTTAATTTGCTGTTGACACATGTTTTTTGGGATAAGGAAGAGGGAGAAGTAAATCTGAACTACTCAACCCTTTTTTGCGGTTAAAAATACTCCAGAAACGATATATCTGGAGTAAACGACCTTTATGAAGTTGGCCCAAAGTTCTATCCCAAAAAAAGATGATACTTAACGTTGGCAGCACCACTTCATATCTTATGATACAAAGTAAACTATCATGAGAGAAAAATAATAAACCATGTAATGTCACGATAGATTTCTATAATAAATTTCATTCTCAACCATTTGTTGGGTTGAAAAACGATGAGTATCAAGACTACGAACAGGCAAAAATATTTTACAGAATGCTCCATATTATGGCACCATAAAATCCATCTCAAGTTATTTTATTTCACCGCTTCCTATTTAAATTTATATTGAAAAAAGCAAATAATGATAAAACAACTTATAATGTCAGCCCAAAAACACTTGTATTATGATAGCAAAATTTATCACGATAAACTCCCAGGCCAAAAATAAAACTATCATGGGCAAGGAACCATATTAGAATAACTAAGGAAAACTTTGTAAATTTTTGCAAGTCAACTTAGTATTATCTCAAGTACTGCATTGTTGGCACCAATTTCCCGATGATTTTTTATTAGGCCTATCAATTATGAATACTCCGGAACTTTTTCAGAAGTTTGTGATGGGTATAGCATGGTTATATATGGCCGGAAATCCTTGTGAGCTAGATTTAATTTGTTTTTTTGCAAATCAACCAAGTATTCTCCCAAGTACTTTTATTGGTGGTACCAATCTCCCGATGCTTTTTTATTAGGCTTGTCAAATGTTTTCAAGTAAACACGGCTTTTTTGTTATATAATTAAATACGACTCACAAAGCTTTGCGGCCATATTTAACCATGCTATCCCCATCAAAAAATTCTGAAAAAGTTGCAGAGTAGATTGGTGCCAACAATACAGTACTTGGGAGAATACTCAGTTGATTTGTGAAGACTAGGTGAATATGGCCCATGAAGACTAGCGGTCATATTGACCATGATGATTCATTGCAATGCTTTTACTATGAAAACCATAGCACTTTTGGAATGTTTTTCAGTTTTTTTCTTTTTTTTTAATCCCTATTAGTTTGATTTTTTGGCTGAGAGTCTGTCTTGATAAATTTTGCTGTCGTGATAGTAATTTTTTTTTTGTACTGACACCAAAGTATGAAAAAAATTTTTTTTTGGGCTGACATATTAAATTGTATCACGATATACATTTTTTTGGGCTGATACTTAAATATGAAGAACATTTTTATTTTAGTGTTACCGCTGCGTTTTTTGGGATGAATTTTGGCCCAACTTCACATACATGAGTAAACGGTACAAAAAGTAGACTTTGTTATTTCCAAGGGCAATTTTGACCCAAAATTGGGGTTTTGTTGGAAACTGGTGAACGATGGAGCAAATCGGATTCGTATTCACCTCATCAAAATACATAAGAATTGAATGTCAGACCTCGGGCTTAGAATTTTTTTTTTTTGTGTCTGCCGGTGGGAGCAAAATTAAAAAGAATGGTAAAAGGGGAAAATCGCTTCCATAAATGTCACAAATTATTATTTATCAATATATTATCACAGTATTCGCAATGAATTATCGTTGTCGTTAGAGCAACAAACGTAAGTATTGCTGCGCCTCGCCTCGCACGCAAATATAATTGCGCGTCAAGCAAAGTATCACTTTTAGTCCTAATGACACAACGAACTATTACATATAATTTAATTTTAATATTTCAGCAACACGTAAATTTTGACGTATAGTTGACGTAGGCCCTTCTTAAATGCATGTTTAGTTTGTTATTTTCTTTAAAAATAAAAATAAAAATTGGGAAATTATCCGAATTGTTCATCCGAATTGTATTCTTTAATCAAGTGAACGCCATAATTTCCGAATGATTCTCACACTTTAACATATGATATAATGCTTTGAAGGCATTAAAATGTCAAACCATTAACCCGCGAAAATGATAAATGAATATACTTTCTTTACACACACGATTACTGTTAAAAAAGACTGTAAACATAATTAATTAAAAAACGAACAAGATATCACCTCTCACACGATCATTACCCGCATCGTCTACTACTAAAAAAATTAAATTGGACCATAAAATGAAATCGTATAACTTTTTTTTTTTGACTAACCCGACACATATTTAATCGGTAAATTAATGATGCCAAATTGCACAATTACAGTTCAAAACTAACTGCTGTGCGTGTGTGTGTGTGTGTGTAATGTGTGCAATAAAAATCGCACTTTATAATTGTAGATAATTGAAAATCATTTTTCATCTTGAGATACCGATGTGTGTCCAATTTCAATCAGACCAAATTTTTTGTTTTTACATTTTGATATAAAAATGTAAAATTAAATTTAATTTTAACAACAAGTTTTATATGCAAGAATACGATGAACGGGGAGAAATAAAATTCTTAATCTTATTACCCAAAAAATATAAAAAAAAAAATTTTGTTCGTTACTTATATACGAGTACGTACAAGACGAGAAACTGAAATCTTATTATCTCAAAATTTAATGATGTGTAAAAAAATTCAAGATGATTATGTTTTCAATAATACGATAAATTCTTGTGTTCGAAAACTTGGAAAATAATCTGCCCGACTATTCCATATACGTTATATACAATATACTATATTTTTCAAAAATGTACTGCTTGTGGAAGTAGGAAGTAATTTTCTTTCTGTGTATATAACACTTTGGGATTATGAATGTTAAGATTTTTAGAAATTCCTTGGGATTTATACTCTTTTACTCGTTATTCTTAAATATTTTTATAAATATTTAAGTTTTTGTTTATTTATGGGGATTAAATAGTTGTGTTATTATTTATAAATAATTTGGGGAGATTTTCGACTAGCTAGTGGGCATAATGTTTTAATGAGATTAAAATAGTTTCAAAGTTTTAGTTGACATACGGAGATTTACAATTATTATTAATAGGGGAACATAAATTTCTTATAGAAGAAATTCACACTTGCTTTTTAGTTTATATTAAATTAATAAAGCTGTGAATTTTAGAGTTCATATTAAGAAACATCATATTTTTTGTTACTGCAAATTAGTTGGTCTTCCAATTTTTAATTCAAAATTGTGTGTTGTCCACAATAACGGAAATACTGACATAATTTTGTCTAAGTTTAATTATTCAAGAGTCAAGTTTTGAGTTTCGGACTCAAAATCTTTAAGAAAGGTGAATTTTGAAATATCGAGTAATATTTTAGTGTGAATTAGGAATCCTTATTCAAATTTTGGTGGTAACATCACAGATCATAGGATATTCAGTATGAAAAATAAAAATAAAAATTAGGCACGCCCCAATTCTTTGTATAGGGTACCTTTGCTGCACAAGTATTAGAATAAAAACCGGCACATTAAAATTAAAATATTCGCATGTCACTTGTACGCAAAATATTTACATTTGTAGCAAAGGTACCCTAAATACTGCATCGGGGGTAAACACTTTTTACTTTTAACTTGCAGGTTTGTACGACTTTCCAACATAACTCATAAATGTTTTTGCTCATTATGTTGTAATTCATACAAATCTGAGGGTCAAAAGTAAAAAACTTTTTCATTGTGAATGCAAGTTGCAATTTTGCTACCACCAAGTAAACATTTAAATAATTTACTTAGTACTTGTGTGAAAAGTTGAATCAGCTTTTTTTTTTTTTTAAATATTGTGATGTGAATAATAAGTGAAATTGTAATGTTTTCACCTCCGCCTCAAGTAAAAAAGGCTGGGCCAAATCAGCAGACAGCGATGTCACGACGTCAATTATTTTTAATAAAAATAAAAAAGTGCAGCATAGTCCAAAGCGACAATAAATTTTAAATGCTCAAAAAATTACCTTACCAGGCAATTTAAATCAAAGTGAACTAATTAATTTAAATAACATTGATGTGCTGAACCATAATGAAAATGAAAGTGCATCGACATCAGATGACAATAATATAGGTCAGTGTTTAGTGTAAAAGGGAATAGACCGGTATATTACTGTCCGATCAAAACGAAGGAGAAGCCCTAGATCATAGCGGCCAGTGCAAGCGCGAATAAATTCTCTAAGCTAGCTAGCGTGGAATTAACGCATGGTAATAGGTATTCTTGCTTGGTTGTTGACGACCCGTTGCCCGAAAAAAATCTAAAAACCGAGAAGCCGCCACCAATCTATTTGAGGGAAGAATCAAATAGAGAACTTGCAAAAACGATCGAATTTATTACGGAAGGGGTATTTTATATTTTCGGGATCAAAAGAGGAGAAAAGAAATACAAATTAAACATTTTGACCAAGTTGGTAAACATGACTATACTTATCAACTAAAGAGCCAAAAAGGATTGGTTGTTATCTTAAAAGGAATAGAGAGTTAAGTGGATGCAAACCAAATACGAACTACTCTCGCTGAAAAAGGTTTCCAATGCAGATCTCTATTACCAATATATTTAATCGGGAGAAGGTGCCTCAGCCATTGTTTCGTCTGGAATTAGAACCAGACAATAAAAAGGTTAAAGGAAACCACGCAATATTTGACCTAAAATATCTACTCTACAGAAGAGTTACCATCGAGGAACCCAGGAGAAGAAATGGGTCAGTACAGTGTGTTAAGTGCCAAGAATATGGGCACACTACAGCATATTGCACTTTGAACGATGTTTGTGTTATATGTGGTGAACTCCATAATTCAAAGGTTTGCAATAAAGCAAAAAAGGAAGCATCAGTGAAAAAATGCAGCAACTGCGATGGAAATCACACAGCTAATTATAAAGGGTGCCCAATTTATCTAGAATTGAAAAGGAGAATCAATCCAAAGCAGCGAGCAGAGCCACGAATCCTTAATCTTCATTCTTCAGCTAGAAAAGAAGCACGACCAGAAATTCTAAACACAAACGCTCAAAATAGAAAACAGTACGCAAATGTAAACGGCAGCGTGCACCAAGGGGTTTCATACGCCAGTGTTGTTAAAGGTACCGCTCCTAAGGTTCAAGCAAGTGAAGAGGGAAACATCTCAACAGCTTTAAATAAATTGACTAATATGACGCAAAGCTTCATGGCGATGATGGAGAGAACCATGTATCTAATGTTGCAGAATATGAGCACACTGATTCGACTATCTGTAAAAAGCCAGAAATGACCATCATCAAAATAGCCATATAGAATGCAAACGGCCTAGCACAACATAAAGCGGAGGTACATGCATTCCTCACTGAGCACAATATTGACATAATGTTAATATCAGAAACACGCTTCACCAAAAATAATTATTTCAAAATTAATGGGTACTCTATTTATGACACCATGCACCCAGATGGTAAAGCACATGGAGGCACTGCTGTATTGATTCAGCGAAGATTAAAACACTTCGAACTTACGCAATTTGAGAAAGAACATATACAATCAACGAGCATCGGTCTGCAGGAGTGGTTTGGAAACTGCGTCATATCGGCAGTGTACTGCCCTCCAAAACATGCTATAAAAAAACTCCAGTTCTTGGATTATTTCAGCCAGCTAGGTAATACATTTCTTGCGGGCGGTGATTACAACGCTAAACATACTCATTGGGGTTCCAGATTAACATCGCTGAAAGGCAAACAACTTTATGATGCTATAGAGGAACAGTCGCTGGATTATTTATCTGCCGGTAACTCAACTTACTGGCCCACAGATAAAAAAAAAATTCCTGATCTAATTGACTTTTGTGTAACTAAGGGCATTCCACGTACATATGCTAAGGCCACCGATTGCTATGATCTGTCTTCTGATCACTCACCGGTAATAGTAACATTGAGTACTGATGTCCTAAGGAACGAAATACCGAACCGTCTTACAAACAAGAAAACTGATTGGGATCAATATAGGAGGCTAGTCGAACAAAAGTGTCTACTTAATATTCCTCTGATCACACCAGCTGATATTGATGCGGCGGCAGAAAATCTAAAAGATGTCATGACATTATCCGCTGAAATGGCTACACCCGGCATAAGTAGTTCTGAAAAAGCTAATAAACTGTCACATAATATACAGGAACTAATCCAAGAAAAGCGAAAAATTCGCCGTCAATGGCAGAATAAATTAAATAGAGCTATTAAGACCTTAAGATTCGCTTTGAGGGAAGAAGAAAACCAGCGCGTAAAGAACTATTTAAGTGATCTCTCGGCAACCGAGAGGACAGATTATTCTTTGTGGAAGGCAACAAAAAATTTAAAAAGGCCAACAAATTCGAATTCACCGATTAGACTACCAACTGGAAATTGGGCGAGAAGTGATGAAGAAAAAGTCAATGCTTTTGCTGCTCATCTAACAACAGTATTCGTCCCACACGAAGAAGATACTTATTTCGTGCCACCCCAGCAAATGGATGATGGTTTATCCTACAAACCTATAAAGTATAATTGGAGGAAAGTTAAGAATACAATTAAAACTTGCATAAGCCCGAAAAAGGCAGTAGGACATGATTTCATTACTGGCAAAATGATAAGGGAATTGCCAGATAAATGCATAAAACTAATAACATTTGTATTCAACGCGATCATGCGAACCAGTTATATTCCTTAGAAATGGAAGATATCTTTGATCACAATGATACATAAGCCAGGGAAAAATGAACCGCAAATCTCATCATATCGTCCAATAAGCATGCTGCCCACAATCTCTAAGCTATTTGAAAAAATGTTACTAACGAAATTGAAACCAATATTAGAAGACCGGCGCGTTATTCCAGACCATTAATTTTGGTTCCGAAACCAGCATGGTACTATAGAGCAAGTACACAGAATTGTAAATGCAATCAAAATCACCTTCGAGGAAAAGAAATATTGTGCTGCTGCCTTTTTGGATATCGCCCAAGCTTTTGTTAAAGTTTGGCACGATGGAATAATTTACAAAATTAGAGAGCTTTGATGAACCTGTGAACCTGTAAATTTACTAAATTATTGTGTTATACTTATAAGTATAATCTAAATTAATTAAAATGTGAGCACTAACAATAAGTATTAACATTGGTTAAGACTTAAAATATGTAATAATTTTTAGCTTAAGATTTGATTACTTCTTGTGAGTTTCTTATGTAGAAAGATTCAAGAATAAAGCCATTGGCAACATTTAAAAAAAAAAAAAAAATCCCAGATATTAAGACCAGATATAAACTTTTGGAGTGAGTATGATGAGTCGTTTTAATAACAACCCAGGTAAAGCAAACTTGAGTGCGGAAAAGCGGATTTGGTTGGTTATTGTGATGCAGATTAGGCAAACGATTTAGATCAGAGACGATCTATAACGGGCGATCTATAATATGCGTTTGTTTTTCAAAATGGCTCGATTTCATGGAATTCGAAGAAACAACGTTATCCTCGACCGAGGCGGAATATATGTCTATGACTTCTGCAATACAAGAGGCATTATGGCTAAAAGTTCTTTAATCGAACTTATGAAAAACACTTCAGAATATGTTTCGATCTATTGCGATAATAAAAGTGCGATTCAATTGAGTTCAAGGAGAAAACATATAGACGTCAAACATCATTTCATTCGAGAAAAGATAAACGATAAGAAGATTCAACCGAGATACTTATCCACAGATGATGTGATTGCAGAAGTGTTGACGAAGCCGTTGAACCTGATGAAACATATGAAGTGGTCGAAAGCTTTAAGGCTGAAATTTTAAATTTTATAAATTCTAGTGGGGGTGTTGAAAGTTGAATTAATATTGTGCAACCATGCAACCATGCTCTGTATTGTTAATTTTATAGCAGCATTTCAACAATTTGGTATTCGAATTTAGGGTTTGTACATCTATAATGGCAAACCCGTTTCCGTGCTCATCTGTAAGTCTTCGGGATAATCAATTGAGAATTTACATTTGTTGCACTTAAGTACCTCCATAAAAATGGAAGGTATTTTCAATAATTTTAAGTCCTTTTAATCGATTGGGATGTAAAAGTTGTCTTTGATGTGGTTTTAAACATTTTGGATACTTGTAATTTAATATTATTGATCGTGTCATAAAATATTCAATATATTTAGATATATTGCAAACACAATTAAGCTCAATATTGTTCGAACCCTGTGTTACATTAAAACATTTTATTAACAAGTTACTATGCTTGATTCTTGTTGAACAGCTAGCTCCATTATTCAAAAAATGGTTGATGAAATGGAAAAATTCTGAAACTCTCTTTTCCACTCGATCGTGGATTGGAGAGACCCATCTCGTTCCACTCTAGCGAAATTATGCTCGAATTGATCGTGAGACACTAGCGACCATCTCCGGGACAAATTATCGTAAACATTTTACCATCAACAAGGGTCCTCGGCCGTTATTAGGTTTATTCAACCCGAATAAACTAATTCCTATTGTGTAAAGGCATTAACCACGTTTTACGTCTGATACGATATCGAGCGCAACGTAAAATCGTCTATTCCAAACCAACTAAATATCCATTGTCGAGATTCATACTCCAAATGGTTGTAGAATGAGCTATCCAACGACCACAGATCTATTTATGTCGTAGGAGTTCCAATCGTTTTATGAGACAAACCAGACCTGTCAAGTTTTCGTAACGCCATTCCAACCATCACAGATAGGTGATGTACTAATTTTTTCTACTCATTAGCACACTTTCCAAAAAAACATTGCCCATATAAAGTGAAGAAATTGAATTAGAACTAAGTACTTAACAGAAGGGGCCAGCTAATTTTGCAATCCATCTAGGAGAGGGAAACCAATTTTTGTCTACTCACGTACAGTATAGGTACTCTACAAACTTTCAAATAAACAATTTTACAAACTCAAAACCGCTTTACTTCTTTTTATTCTTCTTCGTATTTTTACTATACATTAATATTACCATAAAAAACGTATCTTAGAGGTAAGAATACAGATAAAAAAAAATGGAAAAAGAATTTTCTTCCGCACAAGAGTTTTTTATATTTTCTATAATTATTTGTTGTTGTTATTATTATTGTCATTGTCAAAGTTCTTAAAATTTTCCTCAACGATTCATCACAAAAAAATATTTCTCTTCATAACCATTCCTCTTGAGAAGTTTGATTAAATTCTTTCTTGTGGAAAATACATTTTTCTCTTGATCGTTCTTCGTTCATTGTTTGTTTATTTATTTAGTTAAAGTTGTTTTTTGTTCTGTACACAAAATTTAATCGTATCGAAATTATTTTATTGTTCCACAAGAAGAGGAGCAAATAAAAAAAAACCCAGAAACTGGGTGGAATTTGCACCTCACTCCCAAATAATATAAGGAAAACTAATAATAACTCGGAAAACTAAATATGAAAATGATTCAAATGGAAATTCGTATTACGAGCAGCTTTATACAACTTTGTATACTGATACCAAAAAAAAAAAGTTTTTTTTATGTATTTCCCGCATATTCCATCATAGACATGTAGCTCTTAGTGACAGCATTTCATTTCATATGTTGTGGAACGATGACGACGACGGCGACGGCGGCACAAACAACAGCCATCAAGAAATAAACAAACCATAAATATTAGGGTGGAACGTGAAAATTGAAAATTTTATTTTGTAATTTTTCTATTTATTGATTTTACGTCTTAACCCATTGTTGAGGTAAATCTCGTCTTGCCTTTTGTTGAGGTAAACATTTAATATTGCTTTTGACAGTTGAACGTTTTTCCTGGGTAAAATCAAATTGAATACCGTAAACGGATATTTGGTTATGTAAGTAGGAATTCTGAAATCGCGAGATCAATACACAAAAATTAGTGTCGGGTGTTAAATTATAAAATTTAGTGGAAAACCGAAATTAAATTTTGGTAAAAACTTAATTTGGCAGCACAAACAATTTGATCATATTTTTCGACAGCCAAAGACCACCGGCTAAAATTTTTTTATCAATCACTATTATTATTCTATCGGAAGAACTAGTGATTTGAAATGCGAGAGGTAAGACATAAAAGTTTAGAATTTGGAAACTGAAGATAAGAGTTCAGATTTACCTGCAAATAATCTTAATTTAAAACAAAATAACTATTACTATTGTTACGATACTATTAATATGATTAAAAAGAGCTTAACCACAGTTACAACTTCATTTAAAAGAAAATGGCACTTTGAAACGGAATTAGAAAACTTTCCACGACGCAAGGACCAACTTCGGAAGTCCCAAGCTAAACAATTAATTATTTTACTACAAAGAAGGTGAAATTATGAGACTTGATGAGACTTATGAAAAATGTATTCTTAGTCATCTCACCAGCCTTTAGTGAGCCTTTAGCATGGCTGACTATTATAGAAAGTAACCATGCGATAATGGTATTAGCGTGTTATGCGCAACACACGCTTATTAAAGTCTTAATAAATTCAATTTTATTTCATGTAACCAGAGCCTTCTAGAATATGAAACAGTAATCATACGCCATCATTTTTCCACAAGCTTTTTTAGTGGTATAACTTTTCGCATGTCCATTTTGAAAAATACGTCAAAATAGACTCCGATGAAGTGAAATATGTCGTATTATTCCCCAATATTATAATAGTTCTATTGACGGCGCTTTTCTCAGAGGGAATGATATCAAAGGGCCGAATGGGTCAAAGGGCCGAATGGGTCGAAGGGCCGAATGGGTCGAAGGGCCGAATGGGTCGAAGGGCCGAAGGGGTCAAAGGGCCGATCCATTCGGCCCTTCGAATCTATTAATGACACGTATTAGTGATACGTGGCCCCCGTTTCACGCGGGACGTCGCTGCGTTCCCCCCCCCCCCCCCCGCTTAGCTCTCTGAGGGGGTTTTTATTTGAATTTCGAGAAACAGAGGAGCCGGGATCTGCAAACATGTCGCGCTGCGTGCCGCGCATAGGAGCGGATTATATAGAATCTATTAATGACAAGTATTAGTGTCATTAATAGATTTGAAGGGCCGAATGGGTCGAAGGGCCGGCCCTTCGACCCATTCGGTCCTTCGACCCATTCGGTCCTTTGACCCATTCGGCCCTTCGACCCATTCGGCCCTTCGACCTATTCGGCCCTTTGATATCATTCCCTCTGAGAAAAGCGCTATGTAATTTTAAAAGGTAACAAATTTTATTCATTTGAAATGTGTGGAATTGTTAGAGAATAACGGTCGGTTCACTAAGTGAAGCCCGTGATTTCTTAACCAATTTTTTTCCATTTTTTCCAATTCTGATATCTAATTTAGCAAGGAACAAACCAATAAATAAAAAAAAAACTTTTCGGGATGAATTTGCGTGCTAACTTCACAGACATGTGAAAATTCATGTATATGTACATAACAGAAGAAAAAGCCTTTTGGCCAAAAATTCGTAATCAGCGACCCCAAACAACCTTTCGCATAAATTTTTAACAAAAAGTTAAAAAAAATTCAAGAAATCTCACGTATATGCCAAAGTTCTAAAAAATTTTGGACCCTGCTGATTCCACAAACATCGATAATATCTTAATCCATCGTCTTATTCGCCACATAAGGCTGGTCATTTATATCCGTGAGGATATTCCATATTCTATATCCAATTACATAGGCCAAAGTATGAATGATGATTTTAACTTCCACTGGGTTCAAATTCAGGTCTCGTAACACACCCTGCTCTGTAGACTTTATTAAAGCAACACTGCTCATGTATTCAGAAATCACCAAACCCGGAAACTATTGTGGCAGGTGATTTCAATGTCAACAATGACAATCGGACGAGAATACCTCAACGTGTCAACGTCACGGGTCACGAATTTGATTTATTTTTAATATCATATCAAAAAACCTTCTATATCGGTCCACTATTGGGATTTCGGTTCATCAGCCCATCAAAGGTGAATTTCCTGCATCGTGTGTCGCTTTGGCAGTGCTTAGAACGCAATTTATTCCTTCTTGTCACGCCAAACCCAAAAGTTCGCGAAATCCTTGGTTCAATGATTAATTTAAAACGATAATCGTAAACAAAAAAGCCTCGCACCGTACGTTTGCCACCAAATCAAATTTGCCTGATTCCGTTCAGATGCCTCTGGCCATCCCTCGTGTAAGTTCAACAATGTCTTATCAGCATTATTTTACCAATCCTTGTCTTTCGGTATTTTCTTATCTATCTGGAAAATAGCCAATGTCCAACCAGTGCCTAAAGATGGCAGTAAATCGGACCATCCAAACAATCGCCCGATATCGCTAGTTTCCGTCCTACTGAAGGTAATATCTAGATGATTGTTTTTATTACCTTATATCCGATCATCAGTATGGTGATCAACTCCCAGCCCTATTCATTCTTATGCTGATGACAGTACTCTGAAAGGGTTGCTATGCGATCTCGCTTAGAGCAAGACCTTATAACAATTCTTTAGTGGGGCGATGCTAACAATATTTAATTTAATCCCTGCGTTTTCTCTGGTAAAAACGATAACTATTCTCCACCTTTTACGATAAACGATTTTAGTATTGACAACTCTAATTCAACAGAGATACTAGGTTTTATATTATGCAGCGGTAACTCGCATATTTGGGCAGGCGCTCCTAAACTCACCTAGCTGGACTTGACGCGGGTTCAAACGAGGGCACGCTCGAGGGCTTTCTACAAGTATTTTATGTTTAATTATTGAGGTGAAACTTGCCTTTTGTACGAACCAGGAGAGGGTACTTGCTTTGGCTTGTAATTTTCAGAGATTTAAATTAAATATCGAAAGCAAAATATTCGAAGACTGAAATCTCCTTTAAATAATCCTTTATTTTCCTTTATTTTCGTTATGGTATTGCTGTTATGGTATTAGCGCTTATGCTCGAGGACTTTAAGCAAGTACTTTCTAGGCGTTGCTCTTTAAAAATATATTCAACAAAGAAAAGTTGCCTCCTATTGCCGGAAACAGATGTGCTGAATTCGGCAAGCATCAAAATTAGAAAACACTAGTTCATATGGAATGAAATACAATCAGTAGGCGAGTAAGGAAACCAATCTAGTACAATTTTTATACTTTCTATTTTTATCAATCAATTTTTTAGAATTGTTGACTGCTTGGCAAAAAAGACGCTCATGTAGTTGAGCCAAATTCCTGCCAGCAGCGCTGCTAGCAGAAATTCTGCTCATAAACATATGTTTCCAGCATAAGAATTGTTTATGTTTTTTGTTTATTTCAACACGGATTATTTTGTGTTCACAATTATCATTATATACATAGTTATCAATGATATATGTATTTCTTGCATACGCAATTTTCATATCAGGCTGAAAATGTTGATTTTAGTGTGGTTTATATGCGTTGTTTGATATTAACTTTTAATGATAATCCCACTTACGATGCCTTTATGATAAACATAAACATTTTGGTGGCGGTCGTAACGAAGAAATTGTTTGCCTTATAAACATGCACTTTTATTATTTATTAATTATTTCATTAACAAAGTATATTTTATACACAATATATAAATTATTAGTTAGCATTTGATTATAAATCAATATTTATACGCAAATGTCGAAATATATTTTATCTATCTATCGTTTATCAAAACCATCTCAAGGCCATGGGAATGATGGAAAATCTAGGAAATTAGGTTCAGTACGAACTTAAGCTAAGAGACGTCGAACGCCGTTTTTTCACGTGCGAAAGACTGTTCCGAAGAAAAAATCGGAAGGTTTTTTTTGCATCGAATCGTGACGGAGAACCGAAAGTGGATTAATTACGACCACCCAAAACGCAGAAAATCGTGTTGTAAGCCTGGTCATGAATATTCATGGTAAGAAGCTAATGATGTACATCTGGTGGGATCAGTTCAGAGTGATCTACTATGAGTACTATGAGCTACTACAGCCTACTGGAGAGTGTTATCAATAACAATTGATGTAATTAAGCCGAGCATTGAAGCTGAAACGCCCACAATACGCTAAAAGACATGACAAAATGATCTTTCAGCATTAGACTGACTTTTTCGGCACTAGACTGACTTTTTGGGGAACACGCGAGAAGGCTGGGTCTACAGGCAAATGACTTTTGTAGAAGTTGCATGGACGAGGAGAAGGAAGAGACTTTAGATCACTTCCAATGCTCGTGTCCCGCACTATCATACAGAAGACATAAATACTTGGGTGTGTACGGTATGGACAGCCTTTCGGAACTCGCAAACTGTGGAGTGCGAGATATTTTCGCTACATAAATAGCACTGGATGGTTTCAGGGGTAAAGGGGAGATAAGATCCTATGGTATCACAATGGGCCACTATTGGCCTAACCTACCAATAGCTCGTATATAACTAAAAAATGTTGCTTACGAAACTGGTGTTGAAATGAATATGTCGTAAGTTTTGAAATATTCTTCATTTCCTAACTAATTATGAAAAATATGCCGTATCGTAATCTACTTCCTACTACGATTTTGAAAAGTCCTAGTTTTTCTAACTAAATTAGAAAAACGTTTTGATAAAACTTAAGAGAGATAGTAATTTACAAAATAGAAAAATTCTTGAGATTTTCCGAGATACTCGAGAAAAAAAATTGAAAACTCATCGGAAAAAAAATTTCTTGGTTTCTCGAGAAACAAAATTTCTCGGGAAATTGCAATCTCTAAGTGAATATTAATGTTACTGATCAGCGAATCTTTTTGAACCTTTCGTTCAGTTCAGCTGTCACTTAACAGAAATAAAATTAACGCGCAACTTGAAGGATTTGTCAGAATACACATCAACATTTTCATAGCACACCGATATGTCAAATATTTTGTAAGGCTTCTTACTGAGTTGCTGGTTCCCCATTATTAAGAAAAAATTTTGAATGTAACATCTCAAACTACTTTTCTTTAATGCACTGTATCTCAGTAAATATTGAAAATGGATATCAATACTACAAAAATTTATTTATGAGAGATCTATGTACACAATTAATGAATTAAATCTGACACATAAGAATAATGTCACGGTGACACCTAGGGTGTAATAGAATAAGTTAAATTAATAGCTCAATGTTTTACTGTACTAAAATGGAATTTTCCATGATAAAACTTTTCTAAATGTTTCTACACTATTCTTACTGGAAAAGTCATGAACTTTCTAAAAGTTTGGTTTGTAGTGATTCACTCATGCAATTAATTTATTCCAATTCGTTTATCCCTACAATTGTTCAAAATGCAACTCTTTTCGACTATAAAATATAATTGTATTTGAACAGCCTTTTTCAGCTTAGTAGTGACAACTATAGAGTATATTTTGACTCACTCTATGGTTGGAATCCGTATTTAAATATATCCCACATATATATTAATACCTACAAGTCACTACTTTGTACTAAGCAAATATCTTGGACAACTTAGTACAACACCAAAACAGTTTAATCACCACATATTGTCGTCATTTATAACCAATCAGCATTTTTGCTTAGATTGTACCATTTTCGTTTTTTTCATGCTGTCTCAACCACAGACACACAATTTTTATACACTCTCGTTCTGCTACTAGCTTACAACCCATCGTGTGTCAAAATTTCATCAAAACATGTTTATAAAAAAATTCTCTTATGCACAAATACAAAATTAAGAACAAATTTCTGTGATGACTAATATTAACGGAATAATAGTAGCGTGAGCGGAATAATTGCGCTGAATTTCTCACCTTCCGCGATTGAAAATTAACCGCGTTTGTCGCCTTCCGCGAAGTATACAAAATTAATATTTTCGGAAACTCTCAGTGAAATACGGTGGTGATAATTATCTAACTATTGTGAATCTAATTTAAGTGTCGAAATAAATTACGCCCGCATAGCCAGTATTAATTGTGCGGTTTAAATATAAAGTGTAATTTCAATTTATGATATCGGGAGTACCCCAAACATTTTTAACGTAAATCAAACACAATAGGATTTTGTATATAAAAATGGAGGTGTGGCCAACACACGAATTTCTTTTACGAAAAGAGAATTTTGAGAAATTTTATTTTTTTTATAATTTTTTAATTTTTTTTAATTTTTTTTTTAATTGTTAAATTTTTTTAATTTTTGTTTTATTTTTTGTATTAAGTAGTTTTTCTAAACCTTTTTAAGATATTTGCAAAATAAATTTGCTGGAGTAAGGGAGTGACCACTTCCGGTTAGCCGATTTGGAGCAAAATTCACTGGGACCTCGCAATTTATCAAAAAACCTTAAATCTAAAGTTTCAGTTCGATTGGTTAAGCCATCTGGGCTGTAGAGAGAACACAGACTGACAGACTGACGGACAGACACCATTTCGAAACCCACTTTTTCGGACTATTATTGTTAGTATTTGAAAAGCAATAGTGTAAAGATTAAAAAGGAATTAAAAAGTGATTTAAAAAGTGTTGTAGTGCGATAAATAAAATAAAAGCGATCAGTAAAATTGTGCGAAAATTATAAAAAGTGATTTTTGGGAATTTTTGTTAATAAATTGTGTTGTAATAATTTTTGTGCTAAATAAATAAAATCCCTTCGTGATAAATTAAATTGATTTTGTTTTATTCACAATCCAGTGATACGAACCTTGATTGACAAGGCAAAAACGTAACAATATTTAGTAAGCTTGTTTTTGTAATAATACTAAAAATGTGGTACAATTGAAAATTGAGAAATCAACAAAAATTTAAAAGCGACTGTAAACAAAATAATCAGATATCTAATTTGAAAATCAGAGGTAAGTTTACAATTCATACAGCAATTAATCTAAAATTAATGTTACGGTGACACCTAGCGTGCAATAAAATAAGTTAAATTAATAGCTCAAAGTTTTACTGTACTAAAATGGAATTTTCCATGATAAAACTTTTCTAAATGTTTCTACACTATTCTTACTGGAAAAGTCACGAAATTTCCAGAAGTTTTGGTTTGAGTATATAAGGAGCGAACGATATCGAATTAGATCATTAGTTTTTGGTAAGCAAAAGTATAAGGAAAGTATAAGGATTAAGAAGGAATGAAAATGTGGAGCGAGATCGAATTTGGTTCATTAGTATTTGGAAAGCGATAGTGTAAATACATATTAAAAGTGAATTTAAAGTGATTTAAAATTGAGTTAGTGCGATATAAAAATTATCATTGAACAGTAAAATTGTGCGAAAATTATAATAAGTGAATTTGTGAATTTTTGTTAATAAATTGTGTTGTGTTAATTTTTGTGCTCAATAAATAAATTCGTTTGTGATTAATTGAAGTGGTTTGTTTTATTCACAATTCAGTGATTCGAATCTTGATTGACAAGGCAAAAACGTAACAATAATATTTTTTGTTTTAGTCAAATGGCTGATGATATACCTGATTTAGCTGTAACTTAGAATATATAAATAATAAATGTATACGTAAATAATAAATCAAATCATAACTTAAGTATTTCATTGCAAGCCTACACAAACTACGTTTGATTTGGGCCATCACAACACTCATCAAAATTATTTTCCTCTACTGTTTACGTTTATTGTTGCTTTTCTTGCTACATTCGCTAATTGAAACATTTAATTTTTGACAAACGACATTTCCACTACATTTATGTATATCTATATGTCGGCAACCGTTAGAAATTAAAATGTTTAAAAAGCTACTCTAGTGGTAACCGCATAACTAGGAGTGGGACAGCATTAATCCTGTACCTACAAAATGTTGGAATAAAATTTTGACAGAATGGTAACTCTTATGTTCATGTTATATCCACATTTTGCTTAATCAGAATTTGATGCTTAAGTTTAAACTCGAAAATAAATTATCAAACCTCATTGCCTTAATTTCTGTTAATTTTATGTGGTTTTATTTAAATTTAAGTTTCAAAAATCAGCTATAACTGTTTATGATAAGGGACGGCAGAAAATGAATTAAAATAATCTTAAATTTTAATGCAAATTTAATTTTATTTTCATTCAAATTTTAAAATTAAACCTCCCTTTTTCAGAATTTACAACTTTTTTTATATTTTTTTCGCCATTACGTGTTAGACCAAATAAGTCAAACCGCTACTTTCTTGACTTGAATCACATTACGATGAAAATCACATTCTAATGAAGCAGTCTATCTATATTATGATAAATAGCGCATTTTTTATTAGAGCCGGATAGATTCTATGCGGAGCAGTCAATTGTCTTACTTAAATTTAAATTTAACGTACTATTTATTAGAAAACATAAACTGATTTAACATCAAAATATAATTTTAAATTCAACTTCTCAGTATGTATATAAAAAATAATTAGCACTATCTATTTATATGGAGCAGCTGTCGGGACATACTTTTATATGACGAGACTCTATAGCAGGTCTGGATAGCGAATAAAAAACGGACTAATAGTACAAGTAGTAACATCAAAGTACTAATTAAAGTACTTAAAATCCTTGAGTTGCTGAAGTGTTAGTGCATTCGTGTAAAGTGCTAAAATTCTAAGGTTCGATGCTATTTTGCTGGATTATTTTAAATTTAATTTTTATTGTTTAGTAAAAAATGTTTGTACTGAAAAATTCAATTCCTGTTTGGGATACTGGTTGTATACATTTAGGCGCCTCGAGTAACTATTATAAAATTATGCTAGGTAACCGTTAGGGATAAAATTGGTGGCTGAGCTAAAACTAGCGGGGATTTACCGAACAATGATGCTAAAATTTTTGAAAATACTTTTAAGCACGAATCAGGCACGGATTCCGAAACAATCAATAATTTACCCTTTGGAATAAATCTGTTTATCTCATTTCACCGAACTAACGACTAACGGTTAAAGCTGTCACGTTTAGATTGAGAGGTACCGTTTGATTGTTAATCAAAAAATTAAATTAAATATTTAAAAAAAAATATTACAGAAAGAACACAGCTATACATTATCAACTAAAAGGAGAATGCTTTTGTATTCTACCCGACTTTCCAACAAATATTTATAAATTTCTTAAGAAATTAAGAGAAGTTTCTCTGTTTATCAATACGAATATGATTGTTTTTGGCTTTTTACAGACAAAATATATTAATAATAATGGCATTCACAAAATTTTTCGATTGGAAAATCAGAAAAAATAAAGAGGCCAATTATTTACAAAATATCTACCACAAAAGTAGAAATATCAATTCCCTCGTACTTTGCCACAAGAGTTATACAAAGTGTATTTACCCTTACAAAAAATGAGAACCTTCCTTGAGTTCCTTATGTTGGTAGTTTGGTCTCGTTCTGAAAAGTTGGTCTACTCGTCAGGTAGCTACGAGCAAACTACAAAAATAGAATTCCCACTTAATACATAAAGTACCAAGTACGAACGTACTGATCTAGTGAATTATATTCACTAAATCAAAAAACTCAAGGAAACCCCTCATTTGTGTGTTATCCCCACACAAACAATTAAGAAGCTAAGAAAAGTCTGTCTATTAATATATTTGGTCTATAAAAAACCGAAAAAAATCATATTGATATTAATTTCTTGTGGGCAAAGCTCACGAGAAAATACATAAAAGCGTTAAAACCATTTAATCACACAGTTTCAATTCGATTTGAGTGTGGTTAAATATCTACGAGAAAAGTCAACTTTTCGAAGATCTAGCAAGAGTGCATCAAACTAAATGTGAAACTATAAATTGGAGATTAGTAATACGACTTTTAATGAACTAACCTTTTCTAATAATACTTCGGGCTTATTCAGTTTGCTTGAATTTGCTGAAGGAATCTCTCTTAAAACGCATTAGTAAGTACAGTTTCAATTGGTACAGGTTCACTTTTGATAAAATGGCGGGCTAATTTGTTTATCAACTGTATTTATTGTACGACAATAATATTACTTATACATACATTTAATAAAATGCTTATTACAAAGTAATATACATATCCATTCGGGTAATAATAATCTGGATATATAGTTTTGTTGAAAAGGATTCAACAAGGATTCATAACAATAATATTATGCCATTATCTATTCATCCTTCCCCCATCCTCTTATTCTAATTCTTTTATTATTATTCTTGTATTAAATTTTGTTGTTGTCTGGTGAATGATACAGCAATATCCATTTTATACACACTCGTATTAGAAGATCCCAAATAAATATAAGATACATTATCCGAATATTACATATATGTGTGTTTATATGTATGTATGGATCTTAGGTATGGCTATAAAAAAGACTATTTTGGGTAAACAAAACGAACGAGGAATACCGTGCAACAAAGCACATACAGCATAGCACACAAGAGACATAATAGATACATGAATATGGTGTGGCGTGTTTTTATCCAGAATTGGGTTGGGATACAGATTTAAGATGACAATAAATTTAATTTGTTGTCTGTGTTTTGTATTTATTTACGAATGTGATTTTAGCATTATGTACATAAAATTTATTTAGTTTTCTCAATAAATTATTTAGTGTGAGGATTGTTTTATGTAGCGCGAGCACTATTGAAAAGGTGCGATGTGAAAATTTAATTGTGGAGGCGTACGCCCTAGTGGGTTAGTTTTTAAAAGTTTTCGTATTATATTAGCATTGATAAAACTATCGATATAATAATAAAAAATACATAGTGAAAACCTATTAATCAACATCCGAGCGTATACATACGAGTATAATGTATTATTTCCGTATATGTAGCTTATACATCGTACGGAGGGAAAATCCTTAAAATTCAATAATGAAATCATGTTTTTGTAGACTGAGAAAATTCGGCAAACAAATATTTGTCTTCCTTATCATCTTTCTTTATACCACAGCCGTATATTGATGAAAGATGAATCAGCTTAAAGTTGGTTGCCTTATTTTAGATAAGTGTGGTGTTAGCGGAGATGAAAAGATGATTTAAAAAAATTCTGGTTAGTCATACAAAAGTTGTGTTAACTTGAATTGTGGTTTGCTGATGTAGAAGGGATTTATACTTTAAAGGATTTGGGTTATTAATTCTGTTTCAATGATATGTGCATCCCTTTATTTAAACAAAATGTAATTACCCTGTGTTTAAAGTACTATATCAATCATGCTTTATACTAAAATAGAAATTGGGTCCTTAAAAATTTAAGAACTGAAACTTTTGTATGAGAAAAACTGCAACTGTATTCATATGACGAATGATTAGGTCGTATGTCGCTGCAATCACCAAAAGGAACCGAATCGGAAATGTTTCATGGTAGTCGACAGTACTTTGCTCCGAAAAACCATTCATTACCAATCTTGCCTTGCATCGCATAACTTCACCGCCTGCATTGTTCATGGTTTTGAACACCCAAATCAGCTGAAAGTTTGATTGTCACGCAATGATTTCATTTCTTCATGCATTGCTTTTCTCCTCAAATCAGCATTTGGACTCGACAATGCTTTTATAACGGTTTCAGGATCACTGCCAACAATTTAGAAGTTTCTTACAACCTCTTCTGAACATAAAATTCGTTACCATCACAGACGAATGTATCGTTGTCATCGGATGTGTCATTCGAGACATTCTCAATTTCGCTGGCTTCGCCAGACATTCCAATTTGTTCATCAGATGTCCTTATAGATTCTATTTTTATCTTTTCAGGCTTGGATTCGTTGCTACACCCAAGATAATGCACTCAATTTACGTCGTGTTGAGCTTCCGAAATTTTTCCTTTAGTACATATGTACCACCGCTTTGCATCCAAATACTTGTAGCAAGTCTGTTTTGGTATTCGGTTTATAAAATATGCTGCTGTTGATAAGGCTTTGTTGCTTCTTTCACTCCAATTTACGTCAATTAATGCACCAAAATTGTTTGTAATTTTTGTCGCAAATGCGTCCTAAATGCCGATGCCATTATTGTATATTTTTTCGTTTTTATTTTTACAACGGCAATATACAATTCAAAAAGTAGAAAATTTTACAATTTTTTTATCAAACGCAACACGATTGGTGTTTTGTCCGGACAATTTAATTCAACACTCCTCACGAAATAATTAAAATTGTTTTCAGCTTCTTATTTCTGGTTATTTGCTGTCGCTCCCTATTTTTCTATATAGATATTAGGAAAACTGGTTATATACCGCCATTAGTTATAAATATTGTCTAAGAAGACATCTATTTGAAAAAAATGAAACTGACCTCTCTTATCGACTAGCGAAACTAATGTTTTAAAGTAACATGTAGTAGGTACATAAATTGAGCTACTTGAATTAATTTATTTTTACACTGCTAATGAGCTGTCAGAAATGTTAATGTAAATAAACAAATGGTGTATTGTGATTGTGTTCGTGGATAGTTAATTAAATATAAGATGAGTTTACATTAATATAATTGTAACAATAATTTCTTAATTCTTGCAGATTTGGATGTTGTATATGTCCAGCATCAACAATTGGTGTCTTTGATCAAAAGATCATGTTTTCCGAAAGAGGGCAAATCGAGCAAAATTTGTATAATGGTAAGTACATTTGCCGCTAGTTGTCACTAGTGAATTAGAACGAAAGTACTTCACGTTTGCCAAAAAGGTGGCAGCACTAAGCGACACCAATGGTACATTTCAAATACAAAAATGGATACAACCGATAAACTAGGTATTAACAATGTTATACATATTGTTACGGTGAAACTTAGGGTGTAATAGAATAATTTAAATTAATAGCTCAATGGTTTACTGTACTAAAATGGAATTTTCCATAATAAAACTGTTCTAATTATTTCTAGAATATTCTTACTGGAAAAGTCATGAAATTTCTAGAAGTTTGGTTTGTGTATATAAAAAGGCGAACGAAGTCGAATTGGATTATTAGTATTTGGCAAGCGATAGTTTAAAAATTAAAAAGGAATTAAAAAGTGTTATAATGCGAAATAAAAATAATAAGTGTACAGTAAAATTGTGTGAAAATTATAGAAAGTAATTTTGTGAATTATTATAATAAATTGTGTTCAATAAATTTTTATTGTTCAATAAATAAATCCGTTGGTGATAAGCTGAATTGTTTTGTTTTTATTCACAATCCAGTGATTCGAATCTCGATTGGCAAGGCAAAAACGTAACAATATTTATTTATACAAATATTTATTAATAATTTGAACTTAATAAAATTGTTATTAAATTATTTTGGAAAATATTAAAAAGGAGGCACTGACAAAAAGCAAAAACAACTGGAACAAAACATTTAATACGATTATTAATAATTTATTAAATCGTAAAAACACTCACGTAGTCAAAAAACACTTTTTTTAAAATATGTAATTTGACCAATTATCAGAAGCAGGAACATCTAGCTTCAAGACCGTTATACTGTATTAGTCGTGACAACTAGTGGCATCATCTGGAAGGTCATGTTTTGTAACAGATCGTACCGTTCGCGAAAGTAGTATTTTCTTGAAAGTTTGACAAGATCTACTGGTTTACATAAAGAAAATTTGCACACACACCCGGAACATATTAAACATTCGCTAACTTAACACAACCGACTTTCAATTTTTCTTTGTTCGCAACAACAACTTCTTTATTCAACGGTAGGTTTCGTCATATGTGCCGACGCGCCAGAATCAATTAACCAATCACATGAATTTTAATCATTCACCACGAATGTCGTACACAACATATTTTCGTTTGTTTTATTTTTTTCCTTTTTCTCTGAATAATTTTTAGCGAAATGTTCTGATTTACAGCATGAATGGCATTTAAACTAGAAATCCTTTAATCCTTTTATTCTTCATTGCATCATCTCTAATTTTCGAGTCGTATTTCACTTCTCGCAATAGCAAAGGTTTTCTTTGTTTTTTTACTTTGATAGAAATCATAATAATTCGATTCACATGCCGCTATTTTTAAATTCCTTTGTCAAAGCCCCACACTTCTTTCGCTGTTTTTGCATTTGCGATGTACAAATCATTTTGCGACTCCAATAACAAAATAATTTCCGATTTTCCCTTTAAATCATTACCATTTGTCACATCATTTGCATCTTCAGTTAAATCATTTTCGACATGTGACCACGATTCTTTGGTCAACAAATATGATTCGGCAACAATTTTCCATACATCGCAATTTACAAGACCTTTTAGTTTTTTTATCAATATGTTTGAAGACACAAAATAATTGTCAGACACTTTTTTTCCTTTTTTAGACAAACCCTACACAGACTTAAACCACAGATGTGGTTTAATAAATCCGATTTAGCTAAACTAGTTTAACTATTCTATGCAAAAACAAAGCGATTAGCTTAAATCGAGGTTGGTTGACACACTGCGACTAATCTCCAAAAATTCACTAAATCGGTTTTATTAAATCGCAGTGTGTCTAGGGTATTGTTTATGGAAATCTGGGGTGGGATTTTGTAACATCACTTTCGATTCGATTCCGACCGAGTTTTATCTCTTGTTTCAAGAATAAAATTTTACTCTCGCTTTCCACTTTTTCACTCTTGTTTTACTGCTATCTCAGTTTGCTTGAATAAAACAACATTCTATTTCTACTTCTATTGATCATTCTTTATCACTCAAAATTTTTGTTTGCGATACTTTATCGCTGTGAAGAGAAGAAAAAGAACACAACAAACTGCGATAGCAATATAAACAGCTTAATTATAAAGTGATATAGAATACAATTTTATTTCTGAAACAAGAGATGTAAACTCTATCGAATTCGAATCGAAAGTGATGTTACAACATCCCCCACCCCTGGGCCCATAACCTGATATTCTTCGATGATAAAATAAGAGTTTAGTAGAAAGCTTGAGCTTTGTACAATAAATGAGACTGGAAGTATTACAATTTAATTCTCCTATTATCATCATTGACATTTTATATGCTTGACTTCTCCTGTATTATACTGAGAATTACACTGAGAAAAAGTTATATTCGGACCAATAGTATAAATTGATAGATAAAGGTCTATTCACCAACAGAAAATTAGAAAAAAATTGTAAATCCTGTTTGTTATGTATTTATTTATTATTATATATTTGAGAATAAGCTGCTTATTGTGAAATAGAATATTATTTTTCTCCAAAATCGATTTCGATTCGACCACACGAGTATTTAATTCGACAATAATGAGGTGTAATAATGAGCAAACGGGACTACAACACGAAAATTGAGGAGTTCGTTATAAATAACGGAATTCAGTATACTGTTTTCAGTTTTACTGTTATCAGTAAGTCGAAGCATTTTATGCGCAGTAGAGAAATCCGACAAAATGATAGATGCACCAATGAGACCGATAGTGAACTTCACATAAGCGCCGGCCTTCAAGATTTAAAAATACTTAAACCAATGGCTATATGACAATATTTGTAAGGAAAGTGACCATCCCGTCAAAAATAATTTGGAACTGATGAACAAAATTGAGGAAGTCAACATACCAAGGAACGGAAAGTTAGCATCTTTTGTTGCTAGTAGACGAAACAATAGTAATTACAAGACGAATTTTGATGTAGAAATGGATGCATGTACATATTATCATAAACGGGGTTATCGCGTTATTGGAAGAAATCACACGTCAAAATTATTTTAAGCACGAAGAAAAATTCTATATTCAAAAAGATGGTCTACCTGGCCCATTATCCGGAACTTTGACCAACATATTTTTAAATCATATTGAAAACACGTATATTTTGAACGATAGAAATCAGTTTTTCCGAAAAATCCAATATTGGCATAGATTTGTGGACATTTAGGACAAACGGGCTGATCCTGAGTAAAATTGGCTCAGCATATAAATTCTACACAACATGTATGTGAAGTTAGCCCGAAAAAACCTTTCAGCCCGAAAAAGGTCTTTCAGAATGTGAATTTGCTATAAATCTAAAGTGTCTTAGCTTCCAGCCCGAAAAATTGAAAATTAGTACATAAAACGAAAATTCAGCCCGAAAATTTTTTCGTAGGATAAATATGCTAAATTTAAAATTAAACTTTGTTCATTATACATAATTTAGGCATTATTAATCAAAACATGAATATTAAAATTTAATATAAAATTGTTGAAACATTGAAGTGAATTGCATAAATAGAATTGTATTTTATCCATTATATATATGTATACAAAACAAAAGAGGTAATAATTAGATTGAATGTAATTAATATAACAAGAATAATTAAAATACGAGAACTAAATCACATGGTATCATGTTTCATAGTAAAATTTCAACCCATGCGATTTCGAGAAACTCACAGGGATTGATCTATATAACGGGATATGGCATGGACACAGTAGGGCCCTTAGCTACGTAAATTTATAAGCCAGATATCTATGCGATGGCGAGAAGAGTGATTTAAAGCATTATATTCAAGGTAACTGACGTTGGTCAGAAACTTTGATTTATCAAATGATGTGGCGAAACTCACAGGGATTGATCTATATAACAAGATATGGCATGGACACAGTAGGGCCCTTAGCTACGTAAATTTATAAGCCAGATATCTATGCGATGGCGAGAAGAGTGATTTAAAGCGTTATAATCATGGTTACTGACGTTGGTCAGAAACTTTGATTTATCAAACGCTGTGGCGAAACTCACAGGGATTGATCTATATAACGGGATATGGCATGGACACAGTAGGGCCACAGTAGGACAATATCTTGCTTATAAATTTACGTAGCTAAGGGCCCTATTGTGTCCATGCCATATCCCATTATATAGATCAATCCCTGTGAGTTTCTCGAAATCACATGGGTTGAAATTTTACTATGAAACATGATACCATGTGATTTAGTTCTCGTATTTTAATTATTCTTGTTATATTAATTACATTTAATATAATTATTACCTCTTTTGTTTTGTGTACATATATAATGGATGAAATACAATACTATTTGAACAATTCACTTCGGTGTTTCAACAATTTTATATTAAATTTTAATATTCATGTTTTGATTAATAATGCCTAAATTATAATGAATCAAGTTTAGTTTTAAATTTAGCATATTTTTCCAACTAAAAGTATTCCCTTTGAATTTGATCCGGTATCAGAGTAAGCTTTCTTCGCAATAATGGCGGTGGCAATAATTTGCCGATGTTTGGAGCAATCAGTGTGATCGACGGTGTAGTAGGAAAATCACTTGTAAATTTAACAAAAAAAATTGTCTTTTGTCCAAATCAAACGGCCATAAATTCTTAGTTCCACCTGGTTGAGAAATGCCACGGAGGTAATTTCGTTTCAACAAGTACGAGTCGATTGAAGATGCTCGTAGCAATTTTTGTAACTATTTTTGTATTGTAGGTATAATGTTTTGAATTTTGACAAAAAAATCTGAAATCAAACTGAAACCAGAAATAAACCCAAAAATAAATGAATTAATTTATCGTCCAAATGATGGTATACGTGGTTTACTTTACAATATTAATAATTACAAAATTATAAAATCGAACATCAAAAAATTTAATAAAATATTTTTTTCTTTAAACACTTCTTTAGTTTCTACAAAATAGATCAATTTTATATGAAATGAATACATTAGTACGAGTAAAAATAAAATTAATATTTTTCGGGATGAAGTGTTATTTTCTTTGTACTTATATGTACGTAATAAAATATTAATTTTCGTGCTGTAAGGCTCTTTTGTAGAAATTTAGCAAGGACACATATAATTTTTTTGAAAAGGTTTTTTTTCGGGATGGTTTTTCGGGCCAAGTTCACATCGGTCTACACAACATAATTACACAAGTTTTGAAGCAAATTTACAAGTAATACACAGAATGAAGAAAGGGGATGTGCAAAGTCGAACCGAAGAATTCGAAATATATAAAAATAAGGACAACCGATTTATGTTGAACAACAGAATAAAGCCTGAATTCCACTATGAATAATTGACTGAACTTACTTCAAGTCACAAAAAAAAAATCCATTGGAGTGACAAAGATAAAGCATGTTTTTTTATTTTTTTTATAGCACAAATATCTTGATAAATTTTTGGTTATCACTTGGAGTTTTAATTTGGCTTTTTCACCACCAATAAATTATTTAAAAAAAAACGATTACTTTATTAAATTGCCAATAATGGTATTTAGTGACATTATCACAATTGATCCCAATTTATCACAATTTAACTGTATACAAACTTTATATTTTTTTATTATCACAGCTATTTTAAAAGCAACCACCAAAAAAAATTATGACACTTACCATAAAAATAACAAACTTTTATTTAGTTAACTTAGTGTGCGGAAAAAAATTTGTATTTGTGTGCGTATATTAGTTGGATAACCATAAAATGACCTCGATTTTGATAATTTTTGACCATAATTATAGTGATCCACTAATCCAAACACACATTTGATGTAAGTAAAATCTTGACTGACTTCGTTTTGTGCTTTTTTCACACAACCACCGATTTTATATTTTTATCTCCCTTTATTTTGAATGACAAACTTTTATTCGCAATGGAATTCAGGATTAAATACTATAATAGTTCCTGAATCAAAAATTTTACAGCGCAACCATTGATATTTCAAGAAATTTTATTATGTAAAGGATTGAAAAATACGAAATAATTGAATAATTTTATTTCCATATTAATAATGTTCTCACCGCCAAAATGCTCGGTGAGAAAGTTTTATTCATATGAAAAGATTTTAACGTCATTTTTTCCTTCTCAAGAAACATAAATCGGAAATGTGTATTTCTCACTGAAAATAATTTTCTTTATAATTTTCACGGAACGAGAATTGACTCCCCGCACAGTACATTCTATAGGTATATGTATATAGAACATAAATTGTGGTACAATCAGTCCAGTCGCCGATGAGGAGATTGATTTTTTTCAAAATCATAAGTTCATCAGTTCGATATTACATACAAATAAATTAAAAATTTATTTTTCAGTTAAATTAAAATTCATTACGTAGCACAAGCTTACACCCATCCCCTCCCCCCCCCCCCCCCTTCCTCCTTTAGTGGTTCGTAGTATATGGATGCCGCCTACTAAGGTTTATATATATATATATATATATATATATATATATATATATATATATATATATATATATATATACAAACTTCTACAAACGACTACCTCTAGGAGCAGACCCCCTTTCTGTACGATCCATTTGATCATTAAACCGTTGTTATTTAAAGTAATACCTTCTATCTAAAAAAACCGCCTCCCAAACCCAACCACGATCATGATTTAATAGTACATCCAGAAACAATCACACTCTTCGAAACGACCACTCTTCAATATTTTTTTTTTTTTTCTAATTAAAATACAAAAGCAATTTTGTTTGTATTATTTCAAAACCAACAAAAATGTTTATACAAGCCAAACAGTACCAACACTTAAGATATAAAAAAGTACGCTAAGGCGTAGTATTAGTGATGCGTATAAAATAAATCAGAAAGTATATACATACATATACACAAAACTTACACAAATGTCTATAATTCTAGGAAAAAATCTGTTCAAATACCGATATATAAATACCAATACATAAATAAATATAGCGTACATTTTTTTGATAGGATCTGTGTAAGGAGCGAACGAGACGGCTTGTATAAACATTTTTGTTGATTTTGCTAAAACATTTAATTTTTATAATTGTGGGTTCCCATTTAAGCGCCATGTGTTTCATTGGATTTTGTAGAAATATTTAATTACATACATACATAGTTACATAGTGTAATTCATACGAAAACTTTGTTTTGAGTTAAGGTGCTATTCCATGGGAAAATTTTACTGAATAGTAAAATACGCCAAAAAGAGAAAATAAAAATCAAACACCATATAATAGACAAAGACAAGGTGTGTTTTATTTTTATTTTTTATAGCAAAAGTTTTAAGGGGAAACTTGACATTAAACCAAAACATAACCAATAATTGCTAAAAAAATTATGTATTTAGTATTATTCGATTTTTTATTCGTCTCTAAATTATCTAAAAAATTAAATATTATTAATACTCATATCAGAATTTCATTTTTTCGAACAATTTCTGTCACAGAATAAAAAATTAAAAAATATCTCCACCATAAATTCGTACCCCTATTAAAATTATTAGTGTGTGCGAGAATTATTTTCTATCATATACAAATTTTATGTACGTGTGTTAGTGACACTCCTATAAAATGTTCTCGATTTGATACTTTTTAGAGGAGTGTTACAACTACAGACACAAATCTTTTTTTACTGATTCGATTTTTTGTTTCATTCCGCCTCTACCAAATATATATTTTTTTCTTGCTTTAATTTTACTGTTCAGTAAAAATTTCTCATGGAATAGCACCTTAACCCTTTACATTTATATCTATTTAGTGTATGTATGTATTATTTGGTTTGATTTGTGAATACCAAATTACCAACAAACATAAAAAAAAAACTGTAAACTGTTTTGTATTTTGTTCGACTTTCAGTTTCCTCAAATTTACCGAAACAAAACGACGTGATTATTTAAGGTTAGTTAGTTTTTTAAATATACTTAATAAAACTGCTGATTAAAGATAAATTTACATGTTTGTTTGTTTGTTTGTTTTTATCCCTGCAATCTGTTCTGGGGCTCGAGGCACTCCCAACTCTTTCGCAGTTCGCTTTTTACGTCCTACCTTACGCCTTTAGTGGCCAAATCGAGGACGTACGGCTATAGAGCCGTTTTCGTTTAAACCACCTGCACATTGCATTGCTTCATGCCAACCTATAGTGCTGACACGAAAGGTGGGTCGGCCCATGGATTCCGCACTCTCAACAGGGGGTCATAGTTGTGTTCATCGTCATCACCGATCATAATCAGATGATGAAAAATCCCTTTTGCATCCCGCCCCTATAGCGATTCGAACCCGGTACCTCCCGATCCAACCGCCGCAGCTTTAACCACTGCGCCGTTTGCTCGATAAATTTACATATTTTAATCTATCTATACAGTGCTACAGTAGTATAGGAGACAACATAAATGTGATTAAGGATTCTGCAAAAGGTATGTCACAAAGAAATTTGGATGATAAATATGGTTCTCAGCTCGCTAATATTTTGAAAAACATAGATGCATTAAAGACAAAGTGGTACAAGAATGCAAATGAAAACACAGAACGACAATCATTTCAACCATTTAAACAAGTGAATGGATTAACTTTGGCGTGGTTTGAGGGAGCGCGAGCAAGAAATTTACCAGTAAGTGGGCCATTCCTTCCGTACAAGAAAAGCCATCGTCATTTGTGAAAAGTTTAAAAAAAGATAATTTTGTAGCAAGTAACGGGTGGCTCAATAAATTTTGTGTCAGAAACAATATTGTGCTTAGAGCATTGAGTGGCGAGAGTAGTTCAGTAAATAGTGACCTAATTTCGAGTTGGTATCAACTTTTGCCATCAATGATAGCAAATTATGAATCCAATAATATTAATAACCTCGACGAAACTGGCCTTTTTTATTGAGCGTTACCAAAACATACAAACATAAACATAGAATTACTGTAATATTGTGTGCAAATGCGATTGGACAAAAAGAGCGAGCTCTTGTAATCAATACGTCCAAAATGCCAAAATGTTTTAAAAATATGAATATGAATAATTTAGGAGTGGAATGGCACTCAAATAAAACAGCTTGGATGACCTGTGTTATTTTTGATGAGTGGTTAAAAAAATTTGATAAAAATGTGATCAAAGAGAAACGAAGAATTATATTAGTCCTGGACAATGCAGCCAACTATTCGACCGACTTACAGCTCAAAGCTATCCAATTATTATTTTTGCCTGCAAATACTACGAGTGCAAGTCAACCACTTGATCAAGGCATCATCCAATATTTTAAACTACATTATCGGCGCAGAATGCTGACCACTTTAATCGCGAAGATGTATACTGTCGAAAATGTTCACGAATTAATAAAACAAATTACTTTGGCTGATGTCGTTGAATATGTAAAGGAACGTGCAATAGTGTCTCCCCGATAACCATTGAAAGGTGTTTTTCGAAATGTGGATTGATACTGGCAAGTTCTAACACTGACATAAATATTTCTGAAGATGTGGATATCCAAAGTGACATAATGTCTTTAGCAAACCTTGTCAATTTAGAACTCGACTTCGATACCAATATTGACTTGGATGATGTATCTGCACCTTGGGACAATGACGAATGGGAAACCGAGTTGTTGAATTCAAACGTGAGCAATTTTAATAAAGATGGGGTAAACGAGGAATCCGATGATGAGGAGCTTCAACCAATGTTACTACATGAAAGCTTGGAAGTAGTAGTGGTTTATACATTTCTGTTGTTTTTGCCTCAGCTGTAGGACATCAAAAAATACATGCAAACATATTTCACTATTTAAAGAAAAAATGTTAAAAATATTTCCGGAACGTTTGATTAAAATTTTTTAATTTATTAAAACCCCTTTCTTTGAACGAACAAGTGGATTCTGCTTATTAGCTTATTAAAATTATGCAATTAAGGTTGAATTAGCTGTATTTTATTATGTTTAATCTGAAAGAATATGGAAATACGTTCAAGTTAGCTTTGCCGATTGCTCCGATTCCTGAAGCATTACCCCGATCCAGATTTCAAATTTATTTAAATTGAGATAATTCGCGACTATAGATTTTTTGAAGATTTACTTGGCGTTGAGTTGCTCGACTACTAGATTATTCGCGATAATTCGAGTATTCAGGTTATGTTCCTTTCATGATTGAACATCAGATTATTCGATAATACATTCGCGATTATTGAAGATTTTATACATTATTCATGATCATTTGAGATTATTCAAAATTAGATAGTCAGATTCGAGATTTTTTGAAATTCTGATATTATTCGAGGCTTTTGAATATTTGAGATTGTGAAGATCTGCATAGCACACCTTTCAGTTACTTCCCGTCTACTCTAGAGATTTATCGTCTAAATTTCAAGTTTTGTTCGAAATGTTTCGATTGAGTTACCGAAGGCCAGATCCCGTTCGATATTTTGGGGAGTTTCCAGATTTTCTTTATTCAATCACAAACCAAAGCCACAATTATTCGACATTATTCTGGGATTTTTTACGATATATTTTTTCGTTTCTATAACCAACGTTGCTGGAAAGTTCGACATTTATTTTCGATTTGTTTTGTTTGATTTAGAAAACCACATACAGGGAAAGAATACATATGTCAAGAAATTCGTCGTTTCGATGAACGAGGTTTCTAAACTGGAATGCGGCCAATTGGAGCGGTACTTGGCTTTTATTTGACCGATTTTGAGGAAATTCTGTATAAACTTATGCGAAGGGAATGGCATTCTAAAGTGATTTTTGATGAAAGTTCTGGAAATTAGGATGGAACTTGGATATCTCTTAACAGAGTCTAATGATGCGAATGTGGCCAATTGGGGTGAAACTGTGATATTTGTAAACCGATTATGATGAAGTTCGATATGCGCTTTTTAAACGGTATTGGATTGGAGCCGAAATTCTCGAAAATAGTTCCGATTAGGATGGAACTTGCTTTTTTTTTTTAACGGTTTTGGTGAAGCTCAACAAATATGGTGGCAATGGGATTCTGAATTGATTTTGAAATAAAGTTCTGGAGTTTGCTCGGGGGGATGAGGCCTGGCTGTTTTTTAACCGATTTGGATTTAATACAGTGCGTACAATGAAATAGGAATTCTATAAAGATTTTTGGATGAAGCCATGAAATTCAAGCAATGTTGTTTACCCAAATGCGGTAGGACTAATGAATTATAATTGGTTTGTTGAACAACTGAAGGAGTATTTTTTATGAATAAACTATCATTCTCTGAGGTCATTCGGCGCAAACATTGGTTTTTAGCGTTTGTGTTTTGTATAAATGAATGCTCTGTTTTTTACCATCGAAGAAAAACATGTGCAGAAACATAAGATTTTTAAACAGCTGTTGAACTAAATAGTTCGGTTTAGAGTAGTTCATAACCTGTAAAGTTGAAATTTATGTTTGGAATTTGTAACTATCGAAGTGGATAAGGCGACCAGATGTCCTATTTTTAATTTTATTTTCATCCATAACAAGGTTGACGAGGTACCAGTGCTAATAGTACTGGTAGTGCTGATAGAGGTTGACGAGGTACCAGTCCTGATAATTTTGGTTAACAAATTACCTACACTGGTTATAGAGAGGTGACGAATCCGGTTTTAACTATTCGGCCGAGTTTAAACCAATTTATAAACAATCGTTGGTGAATAACTTTTAAGTCAATAAATAACCATAGATTAGTAAATTTAAAACTGCACATAATTTCGATTTTCTTACTAATAAAGTAGGCAAATTGTTAGTTAATTCATACAAAACTCTTTTGTTAAAATGTAACAGCAAAGTCACGTAAAATTTTAAAATAATTAACCAAAAGTTTCATTTAAGTATAAGGAGAGATCAAGGTTCGTATCACTGGATTGTGAATAAAACAAAATCAATTCAATTTATCACCAACGAATTTATTTGGTTAACACAAGAATTATTATAACACAATTTTTTTTAACAAAAATTCACAAAATTACTTTATTTAATTTTTACACAATTTTACTGTACGCTTATAATTTTTATTTCGCACTAAAACACTTTTTAAATCACATTTTAATTCCTTTTTAATGTTCTCACTATCGCTTACCAAATACTAATAATTCCAATTCGATCTCGTTCGCCTTTTTATGTCCACAAATCAAACCTCTAGAAAGTTCATGACTTTTCCAGTAAGAATAATGTAGAAACATTTAGAACAGTTTGAGCTATTAACACATTGTGCTATTAATTTAACTTATTCTATCACACCTTAGGTGTCACCGTCACAATACATTTTTTTAGTTAATTAATCTTTGTAAATTTATCATAAATGAGCTGTGTTTTTTTATTCGCTCCCGATAGCTGCTATCGAGAGCCGTCGTTTTTCTACGCCTAAATTTAAGCTTGACGCGCTATTTATTGCTAAACTAAATTTATTTAACATCAAACTATCATTTTTAATTCAATTATTTAGCAAAAAATTTATTTACAAAATATTTAGCTCTACCTACAATATTTATACGGAGCGCTAACGGGAGCCACATTTTATATGACGGCTCTCGATAGCAGCTATCCAGAGCAAATAAAAAACGCAGCTATGCTTCTCTCGCACCGAGAGCCACTAATATATTCGATTTGTTGACCAGAGATTTTTATAAAACTCTTAATGAATTGGACTGGAACTAGAAGGCGTAAGATTCTATTTTATTATCATTACATGAATATTAGCTACATTTCTTGATGCATAGTGATCCGGATCAGATCAAAATTTATATGTGAAGCACCAACAACATTTGATCCAACATTTATTTTGGATCACAAATGATGATCTAAAAATTAGTTCAGCTATTAAAATGTAGGTGAACAATAATTTTGTAAGTGGTTGGCACTTGGCATGGCGTGGTTGGTACTCGTTCGCACGAGTATTGTATTCATCGTATTCTTTTCTATGGTAAAAAAAAGAAGCGGCAAAGAATATGATGAATAATATTTGCTTATTAGAATTTTTGTTACACAATACATGTTTTGCCTTTCTTTTGTTAGAAATAAAAAAAAAAAAATTTTGCTTGGGATTATGGTCGCCCTGCAAATTTGTTACGTCCATTTAGTAGCGCAAATTTAGTACGGTCATTTCTGAGCGCGGTTCGGTTGTTAGAATTTTCGGTACTTCGATAAATGTGTTGCCTTCTATCCCTTAGTTAAAAATGAATAAAAAAAATTAGGTAAAAAAAATTCTTTTGCTCACTATTAAGGTGGCCCACATTTATTGATGTGGTAAAAATTCTAACAAGCGAACTGCGTTCAGAATTGACCAAGACGTAGCAAATGAGACCCCCTACTAAACTGACATAGCAAATTATTCATTTTTAACAATGGGAAGGCAACACATTTATTGATGTAGCAAAAATTCTAAAAAGCGAACCTCGTCCAGAATTGGCCAAGACGAACAAATTTGCGGGGCCACTATAATCCTGAGCAGAAGAATTTTTTTATTTTTTATATTCATTTTTAACTTGGGGAAAGCTACACATTTATTGATGTATTGAAAATTCTAACAAGCGAACCGCGTTCAGAATTGGCCAAGAGGTGGCCAAAGGGGCTCCCCTAATAAACTGACAAAACAAATTTGCAGGGCCACCATAATTCGGAGCTGAAGTAAATACGTTTATTGATGCAACAGAAATTTTAAGAAACAAACCTGGTTACAAAATAGTCTGGGATGGATTTTTTACGCTCGTGTTGTCAGAGGTAATTTCAAATTTTTCTGGGATGAAAGCCTGCGATAACTTCAAGGGGGTGTATGAACAAGCACATTCAAAACGAAACGAAACAGAAAATTGACATTTGGTGTTTGTTTGTTTTACGCATCTTGGTGTTGTTTTATGAGACATGATTTTATCTGGATTAGATCAAACTTGAAGAAATTCGGTTATTGTTTCACAGTTGTATTGTTGGAAATTTTTTCAAATAATTTACTGAAGGCATACGTTTGTAAGCATAATAAATAATGAGCATTCCTTTAACCCTAAGAATGAGCTTGTTTCAATCAGTTGCCAAGGCTCTATCACAAAGTCCAATTCTTTTGGATAGTTGTAGAAAAGTAAAAGCTCCTCTCTTAATTCAAACAATCCTTTTAAGTCATTAACTCTCGACAGTTCAATTGTTTTTGTCATCTACCAAGCGGTGCCTTTATTTCTGATTTCAGATGGATTAAAATCTCTGTCGGGAAGTGAATAGAGGGGGTGGGGGTGAGGAGAGGAGGGCTCTGTTTACACAACTGAAGTCACTGCAAAAAACAGTGCAAATATTGGTAATTTGTATTATAAAATGTGTTATATAAGATACCAAACGAACTTTCATTTAGCGATTAATGGTATTTCGAATTTCGTGTTGTTTCTAATTCTGAAGTGTTTTTGGGAGCATTTCTTTTTTATTTGATGAAAAACTTTATATTGAGTTAGCAACTAATTAATTATCGTACGTGTACTCACATAAGTGTTGCTTCTATGTATCATACATTTTTATAAACACTTTACTTGCAATTCATTATTTTAATCAGCTTTAAAGTTAAAGTTAGTTAAACGACTTAGCGTAACGTTTATACAACGTTTCAATGAAATGTTTATACACGTTTTTACTAAACGAAATCGAAACGTTATTATCAAACTCGTTGAGAACTCAAGTTGCAAATTAACTGGGGATTTGCAGTTGCAGAAACGTGTCCTGAAAGGAAAGACAACGATACGGTTTCCCAAGGGTTATGAAACTATGAAAAGTAACTTGGGTTACCTTTTAGAAAACTTTTGCGTCATGATATTTAGGTCTCATACAGGTGTTAAATTTTTTTGAAATGTGGAATATATCCTGAACGTGAGCGGCAATGTTGCTGGGGCGAATGTTGTCATGGATGGTGCTCTGTAGTGAAGTGGAGATGAGTTGGCGTTGTTGGGGATGTCGCGATTTGTGAGCGGAGGTTTAAATTTTGTTACAAATTGGGATGGTGGAGTGGTTCCGCAAAGTATGATGTGATATTTGTTGAGGGTTGAAGGGGGGGGGGGTAGGAAATGGGTAATGTAGGTATTTTTCAGTTTGTGTTTCAATGGGATTCGGTTGTGTCGTGCGGGTGTTGATCGTGACGATTCAGTTTGTAGGTACTTTCTGCATCTGGTGTAGATTATTATAATATCTTCATTTAGTTACTTCCAAGGGCCGTTCGTGTTCATTTTTTCATCTATTTTTTTTTTTTTAATTTAGGACTAGACCACTCCCAATGATATTCCTACGAAGGTACAGAAAGTGTTTCATTACAAATAACATCATTAAATTTCATAAATTTGGTGTTCTCAACTTTTATTTATTATTTATTTTATTTTTATTAAATTTTATTCATGAATTCCTAAAATATTTACAAAATTTTACAATAATAAATTTAAAAATATAGATCAATTTCCTTTTGCAGTAACAAATAAAATCTTAAGATACACAATTTAAAAGTTTTAACTTAAATCTGTACATTTTTATAAAAAACAAAAAAAAATAATATTTTGGGAGAGATGCCTAGGATGCATTCTTTAGTTAGACGAAAACAACTAGAGGCGAATGATCCTTTGTGTAACATTTATCTATTTAAATAATAGTTATGGGGTTATTAATCTATAATTTAATTATTATTATCTGTTTTTGATTTAAGTATTTCTCTAGTATGGTATATTCAAATTACAAAAATACAATTTAGATTTACAAATGTATTATGCCCTGTTAAAATCATTATTTAATAACTTTAAAGAGACATTCTATTTTTAAAATGTCAATACCGAATAGCCAATCTACAATGCTCTTTAGATACGCTGACAACTTTTTCGAATCCCGAATGAACTGAGGTAAGGAATTAAATAAAGATGGAGCCGAAACCGTGTAAAAGAAAAAAAAAATGCTGTTTGTTATGGCTAGGCACAGTAACAAAAGATTTTACGTTCGTTCTATGGTTATATCTGTAAGAGTATCGAATAGATAAATTACCACTTCTAACAAAAAACATTTTTAGAACCCTGTAAATATATAAATGCCTTAATGAGAGAACACGAAGACTACAAAATAATGGCCAACTACTAGTTAACTTATTTTTACCACATATTATTCGTTCGAATTACATGTTTGTGCGCTAACAAAATTGGTTCAACCGTATTAAAATACGTACCTCCCCAACAAACAATACCATACTGCAATTTAGATTGAACGATACCATGATACACCATCATAAGAATTTTCTGCGAACACAATGACTTCAATTGGTAAATTTTGCGAATTGCGGATATCATATAATTCTGTACCCTATGTGCATGCTCCTTCCAGCTAAGATTCATATCAATAACTAGACCTAAATATTTTAGGGCTTTTATGGATTCAATTTTAAAACATTTCACAGAGCAGTGATAATCTAATCGGTTTGCAATAATACATCGGTCACAATTTTGGGTACTCATTGTATATTTTAAGCAATCTGCTGAAGGATAAAAAATATCACAATCGTAAATAGTTGTTCCAGTTAGTTTGAAGAAAATCATTTTTGTTTTCTCACTAACAAGTAGCTTGTGCGCGGTAAATCATTGCCTTATAATATGGAGATCGTAATTCATAACGTACGTGAAGTTTGTCCTAAGTTGTCCTAAGTATGTCCTAAGTTTTTATAAATGTGTTGGTGTAAGAGTTTCGTTATTACGAATTTATTTAATTCATATTGAAATAATAAAAATTATGTTTAAGATTATTTACTCTTACAAAATAAATTTACATTTTTTGTATGTCGCGAAATATTCTGATAGTGAATGTATAAAATCAGATCATTTTCCAAAAACTGAGAAACTGGCAGAAACACCGTGTTTAATCGTGTTTGTTTGCAAATTTTCTTGTAAAAATCCTAGGAAGCGGCCACCAAAATTCCCTATATTTTAAGTTGTCGTAAGTTCTTATCTATTCGAAAAATATTTCACTTTTGAAAAATGTAGGGGATTAGGGTATTTAGGACAGCCATGTTTGACATAATCTCTTATGATATATCGAATATATGTATAAATGATTTTCCGAATTTTCTTGAGAAAATCCTAGAATGCGGCCACCAAAATGCCCTATATTTTAAGTTGTCGTAAGGTCTTATCTATTCGAAAAATATTTCACTTTTGAAAAAAGTAATGGATTAGGGTGTTTAAGACAACCATGTTTGACATAATCTCTTATGATATATCGAATATATGTATAAATGATTTTCCGAATTTTCTTGAGAAAATCCTAGGAAGCGGCCACCAAAATGCCCTATATTTTAAGTTGTCGTAAGGTCTTATCATACGAAAAATATTTCACTTTTGAAAAAAGTAGGGGATTAGGGTGTTTAGGACAGCCATGTTTGACATAATCTCTTATGATATATCGAATATATGTATAAATGATTTTCCGAATTTTCTTGAGAAAATCTTAGGAAGCGTCTACCAAAATGCCCTATATTTTAAGTTGTCGTAAGGTCTTATCTATTCGAAAAATATTTCACTTTTGAAAAAAGTAGGGGATTAGGGTGTTTAGGACAGCCATGTTTGACATAATCTCTTATGATATATCGAATATATGTATAAATGATTTTCCGAATTTTCTTGAGAAAATCCTAGGAAGCGGCCACCAAAATGCCCTATATTTTAAGTTGTCGTAAGGTCTTATCATACGAAAAATATTTCACTTTTGAAAAAAGTAGGGGATTAGGGTGTTTAGGACAGCCATGTTTGACATAATCTCTTATGATATATCGAATATATGTATAAATGATTTTCCGAATTTTCTTGAGAAAATCCTAGGAAGCGGCCACCAAAATGCCCTATATTTTAAGTTGTCGTAAGGTCTTATCTATTCGAAAAATATTTCACTTTTGAAAAAAGTAATGGATTAGGGTGTTTAAGACAACCATGTTTGACATAATCTCTTATGATATATCGAATATATGTATAAATGATTTTCCGAATTTTCTTGAGAAAATCCTAGGAAGCGGCCACCAAAATGCCCTATATTTTAAGTTGTCGTAAGGTCTTATCATACGAAAAATATTTCACTTTTGAAAAAAGTAGGGGATTAGGGTGTTTAGGACAGCCATGTTTGACATAATCTCTTATGATATATCGAATATATGTATAAATGATTTTCCGAATTTTCTTGAGAAAATCTTAGGAAGCGTCTACCAAAATGCCCTATATTTTAAGTTGTCGTAAGGTCTTATCTATTCGAAAAATATTTCACTTTTGAAAAAAGTAGGGGATTAGGGTGTTTAGGACAGCCATGTTTGACATAATCTCTTATGATATATCGAATATATGTATAAATGATTTTCCGAATTTTCTTGAGAAAATCCTAGGAAGCGGCCACCAAAATGCCCTATATTTTAAGTTGTCGTAAGGTCTTATCATACGAAAAATATTTCACTTTTGAAAAAAGTAGGGGATTAGGGTGTTTAGGACAGCCATGTTTGACATAATCTCTTATGATATATCGAATATATGTATAAATGATTTTCCGAATTTTCTTGAGAAAATCCTAGGAAGCGGCCACCAAAATGCTCTATATTTTAAAATGTCGTCAGGTCTTATCTATTCGAAAAATATTTCACTTTAAAAAAAATTAAGGGATTAGGGTGTTTAGGACAACCATGTTTGACATAATCTCTTATGATATATCGAATATATGTATAAATGATTTTCCGAATTTTCTTGAGAAAATCCTAGGAAGCGGCCACCAAAATGCCCTATATTTTAAGTTGTCGTAAGGTCTTATCATACGAAAAATATTTCACTTTTGAAAAAAGTAGGGGATTAGGGTGTTTAGGACAGCCATGTTTGACATAATCTCTTATGATATATCGAATATATGTATAAATGATTTTCCGAATTTTCTTGAGAAAATCCTAGGAAGCGGCCACCAAAATGCTCTATATTTTAAAATGTCGTCAGGTCTTATCTATTCGAAAAATATTTCACTTTAAAAAAAATTAAGGGATTAGGGTATTTAGGACAGCCATGTTTGACATAATCTCTTATGATATATCGAATATATGTATAAATGACTTTCCGAATTTTCTTGAAAAAATCCTAGGAAGCGGCCACCAAAATGCTCTATATTTTAAAATGTCGTCAGGTCTTATCTATTCGAAAAATATTTCACTTTAAAAAAAATTAAGGGATTAGGGAATTTAGGACAGCCATGTTTGACATAATCTCTTATGATATATCGAATATATGTATAAATGACTTTCCGAATTTTCTTGAAAAAATCCTAGGAAGCGGCCACCAAAATGCCCTATATTTTAAGTTGTCGTAAGGTCTTATCTATTCGAAAAATATTTCACTTTTGAAAAAAGTAGGGGATTAGGGTATTTAGGACAGCCATGTTTGACATAATCTCTTATGATATATCGAATATATGAATAAATGATTTTCCGAATTTTCTTGAGAAAATCCTAGGAAACGGCCACCAAAATGCCCTATATTTTAAGTTGTCGTAAGGTCTTATCTATACGAAAAATATTTCACTTTTGAAAAAAGTAGGGGATTAGGGTATTTAGGACAACCATGTTTGACATAATCTCTTATGATCTATCGAATATATGAATAAATGATTTTCCGAATTTTCTTGAGAAAATCCTAGGAAGCGGCCACCAAAATGCCCTATATTTTAAGTTGTCGTAAGGTCTTATCTATTTGAAAAATATTTCACTTTTAAAAAAAGTAGGGGATTAGGGTGTTTAGGACAGCCATGTTTGACATAATCTCTTATGATAAATCGAATATATGTATAAATGATTTTCCAAATTTTCTTGAGAAAATCCTAGAAAGCGGCCACCAAAATGAATAAGAGATTATGTCAAACATGGCTGTCTTAAATACCCTAATCCCCTACTTTTTTCAAAAGTGAAATATTTTTCGAATAGATAAGACCTTACGACAACTTAAAATATAGGGCATTTTGGTGGCCGATTCCTAGGATTTTCTCAAGAAAATTCGGAAAATCATTTATACATATATTCGATATATCATAAGAGATTATGTCAAACATGGCTGTCCTACATACCCTAATCCCCTACTTTTTTCAAAAGTGAAATATTTTTCGAATAGATAAGATCTTATGACAACTTAGAATTGTGCACATTTTGGTGGCCACTTCCTAGGATTTTTACAAGAAAATTCGCAAACAAACACGATTAAACTCGGGGTTTCTCCCAGTTGCTCAGTTTTTGGAAAATGATCTGATTTTATACATTCACCATCAGAATATTTCGCGACATAGAAAAAATGTAAATTTATTTTGTAATAGTAAATAATCTTAAGAATAATTTTTATTATTTCAATATGAATTAAATAATTCCGTAATAACGAAACTTTTACACCAACACATTTAAAAAAACTTAGGACATACTTAGGACAACTTAGGACAACTTAAGGCAACTTAGGACAAACTTCACGTACGTAATTCATATCAAGATTTGTTAAAAAATGGTTATCATTGGTATAAGTGAATGCTAAATTGTCGGCGAAAGCAGTAACATTACCATTGAATTTTTGTTTAAAAATTGAATTAATGAATATTAAAAATAGAATGGGACCTAAAACGGAGCCTTGAGGAACGCCTGAAACTACCAACTGTACATCGCTAAATATATACCATTCAGTTTAACTCTTTGGTGTCTTTTCATTAAATAACTTGAAAACCATTTAAAAGTGTTCCCTCTAAAACCAATAGCATGAAGCTTGTTCAGAAGTATTTGATGGTCAACCATATCAAACGCTTTTGTCATGTCCAAAAATATAGCAGCAGTACTTTTATTTGCATTTAAACCATCATAGACTATTTCACAAAATTTCTATAAAGCCGCTTCAGTAGACCTACCCTCTCTAAACCCGAACTGACAATTGCTAAAAAAATTATTTTTATTTAAAAACGATAATATTCGCTTTTTCATGAGTTTTTCAAATAATGTGGCAATCGTGGGAAGTAAAGAAATCGGCCTATAATTGGACATCTATTTTTGGTTCCCTTTCTTAAATATCGGAATAATTTCCGCAGCCTTTAAACTAGCTGGAAAATGCCAGAATTAACACTTAAATTAAATAAATATGTTAGAACATCAACAATGAAATAAGCATTCTGCTTAATTAGACTATTAGTAATATTATCAGAAGTGCATGAGTGTTTATTATCAAGAGATTGAATCATTTTATAAACATCTATTGCAGTGAAAGATTCAAAGAAGAAACTATTAGGTTGACAAATTTCATAAGTTAGAAGGTCAAAACTTTTACATGAGCATGTTTCTGAACGCAATGTTGGTATTGAATTGGTAGCACAATTAACAAAATAATCATTGAAGTTATTCGCAATATCAACACGGTTTTGAATTATACCGTCATCCATTATTAACTGTTGCCCACTCACCCTTTATATTACCGGAACATTTATGACGCTCACTAGCATAATAATTTTCACGCGTAAATTTAATATCATTCTTGACTTCAGAACATACTTTTTGATACAATTTTCCAAGTTTAACATTCGAAGGATGTTTCTAAAGTTTTTTACGTATCGAATTCTTTTTGTTTATCTTTTTGAGCAATCTAATAGACACCCATGGTTGTAACCGTTTGAGCTGTTTGTTATTTACGGTGGTTTCGCTCACACACATCCTAAAATGTTGCGAAAATATTTTAACAAAATTGTCATATGCTACAGAAGCATAATTTTCGGAATAGACCGATTCCCAAAATTCAAACTTAAGCAATTTAGTGAGTTTTGTAAAGTCAATGGTTTTACGAATAATAAATGGAATATATTTACCATCGGATTTGACTTCAGGTTTATTCAGTGATATTTTAATATTGATCATACAATGATCAGTAATGTTATAATCGAGAATTGAACAATTAACTGTTGAATTGTTATTTCTATGGAGGCGAATGAATACATGATCAATACACGTCATTGTGCTCCCTGAAATACGAGTAGGCTCATTGACATACAGTTTCAACCCATGAGAGGCTAACAGAAACAAATAATAATTAATAGTGTCTGAACACTTTTTTAATATATCCAAGTTTAAGTCGCCTAACACAAGTAAATTTTTACCTTTAGTACTTTGCAACATCTCATCTAATTCATTCAAAAAGACATTTTTTGGAGATCATATTCGTGAAATATATAAATACAAAGTATAGTATAACTATCATTATACACGGTTACCTCCAGTTTTATTATATCGGCACTTAAGAGATTAAAACTAGCTGATGTACAAGAATAATCACTTTTAGCAAACACAGTTACACCACCTGAGGCATATGAGCTGTTACAGCAAACAAAGAGATTGTATGATTTTTAATATGTTTCGAAGATTGTAAGAGAATTCAATCCAGTTTCGAACTGATGAGCTTATGATTATGAAAAAATCAATCTTCTCATCAGGCCGCGGCGACTGGACTGATTATACCACAATTTACATTCTATATATACAGAATGTGCTGTGCGTTAAGTACTAGCGAATCGTACTAATACAGAAGAATTCTCTTGCAATTTTTCTTCTGGATTGATTTCTCTTACAATCTTCGAAACATATTAAAAATCATTTAATTAAATAAATAGAATTATGTCTATTAGTCGGTTTCGTTGAATTACTGTTCGTAAATACTAATATACTTCTCGTGTTAATCGAACACACAATTAAAATGGTCTAACCACCGGTAGCATATTAGAAATTACATGTGAATACGATGAAATCCTAAAATGAAATATGAATTATAAATTATTTTTACTATTATTATAATTATTGTTATTGTATTCTTATTATCAAATACTTATTTTGTTTATTATTGTTTCGATCTATTTTGTTGCGTCAAAAATGATTGACAGATAATAATTTTGTTTGTATGCACTAGTGCCACCTTATTATAATTCATTTAGACTTAGTTAGCTATTTATTAAGAGGGGTCACAATAGTCAAATAAAGATAATATTTATAAGTTCAAATACAACCCAACACATACAGATGTCAGAGAAAATTATGTGCAGTTTTTTCAACCATCTTCAAAACCAGTTGGAACAATAAAATATTGGCAAGTCATATCTGTGTGAAAAAACCTTCATTACGAAAAATAAAATTGAAGAGTCGTAAACAGTAAAAAACCAAAAATTGTAAATTATAAAATTTGTGAAATCAATAAATAAAAACTTATAACGTTTATTGGGAACTTAGTAATTTTATTTTTCCGTCAATAAATTAAATTAATAAATTTAATTTTGGAGTTACGTACATTTATTTTTTGGTCCTTCGAGCCGGATTTGGCACAACGTGGGATTGATATTGATCAAAGGAATCACAGGCACGTGTTACCGATTTCCGGCATATTATAATTTGTAAACACCATTTTGGACGGAAAAATACTGAGATTTGGAGCAACGTGGGAAATCATCATCCAAAACCATCCATGTGGAGAACCAGTTAAAATTGTTAAGTATCAACTTTCTTTTATTTTCACTAAATCGTTTTGCTCTCAAATATAAAGATTTACAATAAAACCAGTCAAAGCAATTTTATTTAATTTAAAAAAAAAAATCTCTCGTGATAACCGCGTGTGTGTGTGTGTGGTAATTTGTGATTAAAATGGAGGCGCTCAATAAGCGTAGATCTATAATCAAAGGCCAATTCACCAAATTAAATAATTACGTGAGTGTTAACATTGATGAACTATCGTACGACGCTTTAAAAGCGAGGTTAGACTATGCGCATCGACTATACTCCGAATTCGTAGAAGTGGAAGACAAGTTGTTTGAGTTAGATGCGAAAATTCCTTCTGAAATGGAAATAATCGACGAGAGCTACTTCAAAGTTATCGCCAAGCTTCAAGCGTCGTTGCGTAGTAATGCTCATACTGTACCAAAAATGGACGAATCAATAAACGCAAATATATCTGGCCACGCGGTATCTGATTTTAAACTACCATCCTTATCAATGCCAACATTTGACGGTAATTTGCAAGAATGGCAATCATTTTTTGATATTTTCACCTCTACCATCCACGAAAATATCTCGCTAATGCCAGCGCAAAAATTTAAATACCTAAAGGGTTTACTTAAGGGAAGTGCATATGATTTGATAAGGCATTTCAGAGTAGACGACGCTAGTTATTTAGAAGCCTATCAACGGTTAGTGAAAAGGTACAACAAGAAAAAACCAATTGTCGAGTCATATATTAAATCTTTGTTGGACCAACCAAAACTACACAAGGGTACCGCTTCTAATATAACACAGATACACGACCATTTAGATGAAGTAGTTCGAGGACTCAAAGCTTTGGGGCAGGATGCAGAATCTCGAGATCCATGGCTAATTTTTATCGTATTGGAGAAATTGGATGAAGAAACCAGACGAGTTTGGAAGTACGAAACAGCAGAGATCGATTTTCCAACCCTTCAAGATCTCCTAGATTTTTTGGCGAAAAGAATGAGTGCCTTGACTGATCATACTTCGTGCAGTAGCAAACCACCAACTAATGACAAAAAGGTGTACTCTAAATCTCAGTCTTCCGCTAAATTGTTCCACACATCAATCGCGCCCTCTTGTCCACTTTGTGCAGGGGAAACCCACCGGCTTTTTGAATGTGCCAAATTCATTGGATTAACAATCGCAGAACGTAGAGAATTCCTAAAAGTTCATTCCAGATGTTTCAATTGTTTAGCTGATTCCCATACAGTGTTCCAATGTAGAAGTAAACGAAGATGTCATAATTGTAACAAAAAACACAATACGTTGGTTCATTTAAATCCTCCACCAATCGCCAACAATTTACCTGGACCTAGTTCGAAGTCAACAGCCGTTAACGCGCATGTCTCATGTTGTAGTGAAATTAGTGGTGAACTTGCATTGTCTACAAGTGACCAGGGTCAAAACGCAATATTACCGACCGTGATGCTGCAAATTCAAAATGGGTTTAACACCTGGCAGGATATACGTGGACTACTCGACTCCGCATCCACTCGATCGTTTATTACAGAGTCGTGTGTCAACCGATTACACCTAGCTAGATCAAATGGACGAGTTTTAATAGAGACAGTAAACAAATCAAGAGCTGGTCATTCACGGGGAATTACCAACATCAAATTGCGATCGCGAATAGACAAAAGCTACGTAACAGACGTGGCTGCCTTGATTGTACCAAACATCACCTCTAATCTACCATTGAAAGTTTTGGAAACGGCACGTCCACCCGCTGAAGCATTACCGCTAGCCGATCCTACCTTCAACCAACCTGGATCCATAGATATACTGTTGGGCTGCGATCTGTTTCTCAACACAATAACAGAAGGAAAATTAACTTGCGAGGGAACCAATATGGTGGCATTAAATACCAAGTTTGGCTGGATTATAGGAGGCTTGAGCAATCCAACCCAAATTGACGAGTCAACAACACAGGTTTGTTTTACAACAGAGGAAGAAGTCAACATCGACCGCCTTTTGAGAAGATTTTGGGAGATTGAGGAAGTCGTCTGTCCACCAATGTATACTACCGAGGAGAAAAATTGTATTACCACCTACCATAATACAACCACTAGAAATGACCAAGGAAGACTAGTAGTTTCATTACCGTTTAAACGCAATGCACCGCAGTTAGGAGATTCAATAAATCAAGCTTCACGAAGATTTTTTGCATTAGAGAAGAAGTTATCAAACAATGGATCGCTTTACCTGCAGTATGCCAAATTCATTAGAGAATACTTGGAATTGGGTCATATGGAACTCATTCCCAAAAATGAAATCATCAAACCAAGTGGAAAGACATTCTACCTGCCACATCATGGAGTTTTGAAAGAATCCAGTTCTACAACTAAGTTGCGTGTGGTGTTTGATGGTTCAGCAAAGACGACAACCGGAAATTCTTTAAACGACGAACTCATGATAGGTCCTACCGTACAGCAGAACCTCGCAGAAATACTCCTAAGGTACAGGAAATACAAGTATGTCTTCTCAACCGATATCGAGAAGATGTATCGCCAGTTTGTGGTACAAAAGGAACATACCGATTACCAAAGAATTTTGTGGAGAGACTCACCTAGCAAGCAGTTAGACCATTATCGCTTACTTACCGTGACTTATGGTACTTCGTCGGCTCCGTTTCTGGCCACATACAGTCTTCAATACATAGCTGATCAAATCATGGAGATTTATCCTACAGCAGCAAAGGTTATCCAGAACGATTTTTACGTGGATGACTTGATGTCGGGGGCCAATACACTAGAAGAAGCACTAAATTTGCAAAAACAGCTGATTAACGCGGTGCAACCGTTCGGTTTATGCTTGCGAAAATGGTCTGCTAACCATGCTGATTTATTGAAACACTTACCGGAGAAAGATTTAGAAATATCTTGCAAAGAATTTCATGATGGTCTCAAAACAATCTCTACTTTGGGCATCTATTACCAACCAAAGCAAGATATTTTCAAATTCCGAGTCAATCTACCTGAGCCTTCCCGCACGACGAAAAGACAGCTGTTATCTGAGGCCTCACGGCTTTTTGATCCCATTGGTTGGTTAGCACCGATAACAATCATTATTAAAAGTTTATTTCAGCAGTTGTGGTTAGAAAAACTGGGCTGGGATGATGAGATATCAGATAGACATTTGGCGGTATGGTCTGCATTTCGGGACAACCTCAAATTTATTGAAGACATTAATATACCAAGATGGCTCAATACAGAAGAAATCTTCGAAATCCATGGATTTGCCGATGCATCAAAAGAAGCGTATGCTGCAGTATTGTATTCAAGGACCATAATATCAAACGGAAAGGTCAGTGTTAATCTCATCACTGCAAAAACCAAGGTTGCACCGATCAAAACCATTAGCATTCCCAAACTGGAACTATGCGCAGCAACTCTTCTCATTAAGATATTGGAATCTACACTTAAATCGTTGATGCTTTCCTTCACACCAAAAATATTTCTATATTCCGACTCAACCATAGTTCTAAATTGGTTATCTAAGCAGCCAAATACCTGGCCGACATATATAGCAAACCGAACCAGCCTAATTTTGACCGCCACGAGTCGCAACCAATGGCATCATGTAAGCTCCAAAGAGAATCCCGCCGATTGTGCTTCCAGAGGCATGGGGGCAGAAGAGTTAAAAGACTACGAGTTGTGGTGGAGAGGCCCACCATTTTTGCAGGATGATCCAATTTATTTGAAAGCAGATGTTGACGAAGTAAAATCACCTGAAGATGAGGGTTTAGAAAATGCAGTCACCATGATGTGTAACACTTCAGAATACAACGATTTTACGAAACAGATAGAGCTAATGGCAAGCAGAGTATCCAAATATTTAATTATATTGCGAGTTTTAGTAAGAATAGGTAGGCTGCGACTCTGTATAAGCAATATTCACAACCAATCCGAAATTAGAACGATTTCAGTTGATGAAATCTTGTGGGCTGAGAGAAAATTGTTCTCATTAATCCAACATCAACAATTTAGAGCAGAAATAGACCTGCTTAACAAGGGTATCCATCCAACAAAAGGAAAATTATTAAATTTTTTTCCATTTCTAGATAGCAATGGGCTTTTAAGAGTAAGTGGGCGATTGACTAATGCACCGATTCCATATGACACCAAGCATCCCATTATTTTGCCCGGAGACCACCCGACTATCGAGAAAATGGTTACTTACCTACATGTTAAGCTACTACATGCTGGGCCATCCCAATTATTGACTTACATAAGGCAAAAATTTCAAATACTTAGAGCAAAAGCATTGGTGAAGAAGGTTATATACAAATGTTTCAAGTGTCATCGGCAGAAGCTAAAAGAACAAGCCCAATTAATGGGACAATTACCTACCTCGAGAGTATCACTGCTGAGGCCATTTATACGAAGTGGAGTAGATTACGCGGGCCCTTACTCAATAAAAGCGCATCAACAGAAGAATTCCAGAATAATCAAGGGGTATCTGTCTATTTTCGTCTGCATGGCAACAAAGGCTGTGCATCTTGAACTAGTGACAGATTTAAGCACCGAAACATTTTTAGCTGCATTCACGAGATTCCAAGCTGTGCGAGGTATATGCAGTGATATTTATTCTGACAACGCTACCAATTTCGTCGGAGCTAAACACCAATTAAACGCGCTTGGTGAACTGTTAAGGTCTGAGGATGCCACAGCTAAAATTCAAAATTGGTCAACACAACAAGGCACCAATTGGCATTTCATACCTCCAGCTGCGCCGACTTTCGGAGGTTTGTGGGAAGCCGCTGTGAAATCGACCAAATTTCACCTTAGACGAATCATTGGAGACACCATCCTCAATTATGAAGAACTACTTACCTTTCTCAAACAAATTGAAGCAGTGCTAAATTCGCGGCCACTATGTAAAGAAGATGATTCCGAAGATCCTCTAACACCCGCACATTTTTTGATAGGCCACGCACTGACATTGCAACCCGAACCAAACTTAAAAGCGACAAAAATCAACAGGCTTACTAGATGGCAGATGCTTCAGAAGATGCTACAACATTTTTGGCAACGCTGGCACACTGAATATTTGACATCACTAAACAAATTATCAAAATTTAACCAAGTCGAAACACAGCCACGGATCAATGACATCGTTATACTAAAGGATGAACACACACCACCAGCACAATGGCCATTAGCAAAAATTATTGATGTACATCCAGGTTCTGATAAATTAGTCAGAGTTGTAACACTTCAAACGTCCAAGGGCACATACAAGCGGCCAATCAATAAAATTTGTTTATTGCCAAAGATTGACTCCAGTGAGTCAAGGGAGGCGGAATGAATACGATGAAATCCTAAAATGAAATATGAATTATAAATTATTTTTACTATTATTATAATTATTGTTATTGTATTCTTATTATCAAATACTTATTTTGTTTATTATTGTTTCGATCTATTTTGTTGCGTCAAAAATGATTGACAGATAATAATTTTGTTTGTATGCACTAGTGCCACCTTATTATAATTCATTTAGACTTAGTTAGCTATTTATTAAGAGGGGTCACAATAGTCAAATAAAGATAATATTTATAAGTTCAAATACAACCCAACACATACAGATGTCAGAGAAAATTATGTGCAGTTTTTTCAACCATCTTCAAAACCAGTTGGAACAATAAAATATTGGCAAGTCATATCTGTGTGAAAAAACCTTCATTACGAAAAATAAAATTGAAGAGTCGTAAACAGTAAAAAACCAAAAATTGTAAATTATAAAATTTGTGAAATCAATAAATAAAAACTTATAACGTTTATTGGGAACTTAGTAATTTTATTTTTCCGTCAATAAATTAAATTAATAAATTTAATTTTGGAGTTACGTACAACATGAATTAATTAACATTCAACAAAAAAAAACAAAATTAATAAAAAGTTAAAAAAAAGAGATTGTATCGTAAATCCATGTTTCTGTAAGAAAAATTATATCTGGTAGATTATTTGATGTATTTATATGTACCACTAAAGAGTTAAAGTTACTACGCATGCTGCGAATGTTTTGAAGCAGTATAATGAAATTAGCTAAGCTGTCGTTAGACTCAACAATACCAAGAGAAGAAGTCAAACAAGAAGCGTTGTTTGAATTATCACAATTTAACTTGTAAACATTAGTACACTCAGCGAAATAGCTATAAAAACAGTTAGATTATAACTTAGTTCATACATAAATATATGCAACGAATAATTCCAACTACGCATAAATATTCCACTGTGACTTCACAATATTTTGCAACTATAGCTTATACAGATACAATTATGCATCTCTTATTTACATATTATTAGTCAGTTGTGCTGCTACATCAGAGCGAAATAGATATAAAAACAGTGGAATTCTTGTTGTGTCTATTTTTTAAACTTCGGTTTTTTTTTATTTCAAAGCAGGTAATTACTAAGAATAACTATCCTCAAATATATTTAGCTTACGCCGTATTTTTTTTTTTTTTGGTTTATAGCTATGCCACGCGGAACTAAGCTTACTGAAAGTGAAAAAGGGGAAATAACAGCATATTATAACTGCGGAATGTCCTTGATATAAATTGCTTCAAAAATAAACAGATCACTCACTTTAGTATACAATTACATTAAACTTGGCAATAAATATGGTTAGAAAGCGCGACCTGGTCCTGTGCCGAAAATTACTCAGAGGGATAAGCGCAACTTTATTTCGTGTGCAACAACGAAAAAGATGTCAGCGTCAAATATAAAAGCCTTTTTACAATTATCTATAACTACACGTCGTATACAACAAAATTTAAGTAGTAGTAAAGCCGTGAAATGGACTAAACGCAAACCAAAACCTCTGCTGAAACAACACCATAAAAATGCTCGCTTACAATTTGCGCATAATCATATGTCATGGACAACCGAATGGAGAAATGTAATTTTTAGCAACGAGAAAAAATTTAACCTGGATGGCCCCGATGGTTACCAATATTACTGGCATGATCTGCGCAAAGAAAAAGGAGACAATGTATAGTCGTAATTTTGGTGGAGAGACTGTTATGGTATGGGCTGCCACCGGTAATTACGAAGCCTCTCCAATATGCTTTATTTCAACGAAGATGAATGCTGCTAAATATTTAGAGTTCCTAGAAGAAGTCCTACTTGAATATGGGGATCATTATGAATCGGAAAATTGGATCTTTCAGCACGATAATGCTGCGGTACACACTGCCAGGCTAACAAAAGATTGGTTTACTTCCAAAAACATAGAAATTTTGGATTGGCCTGCTATTAGTCCTAACTTAAACCGCATAGAGAACGTATGGGGTTTATTAGCTCGCAATGTATATGAAAATGGGCATCAATATTCTAGTGCATCTGGATTAAAACAAAAAATTCAACAGGCCTGGAATCAAATACCAACATCAACACTTCAAACATTGATTAACTCAATGCCAGATAGATTATTTGAAGTAATTAAGAACAATGGCGGTAATACACATTATTAGATTTATATAATATATTTTTTAGTTAAATATTTTAACAAAATATTACAGCTGTTTTTATAGCTATTTCGTATTACCAAATACAAAAAAGAGACCTAAATGAATATTTAATTCTGAAATGCAACCTATATATAACATTTAAGAGTTAATTATACTCTCAATGAAAAATGTCAATGAACTATACTATTTCAATAAAATTTAAATGAATTTATCTCGAAATTATGGGTGTTTTTATAGCTATTTCGGTGAGTGTATTAGAAATCATTTAAAAACTTTTTCAGAAATTAAATTACAGGTTTAATAAATCTTCGTTTCTTCTTATTTTAATAACTGCTTCGCCCTCGACCCTTCGCATTAACACTGTTGAATCCCTAACCCACAAATATTTAAAACGCTTAGCAACTTTAACTTTTCGTGCCGCATTACGTAGCTGTCGAGTATATAAGGAAAAGCTTTCGTTGATGTATATTTTCTGCATACCGTATCCATCGCCAAAAACTTGAGTAGAGAGTTTTTTTTTATTTTTATGTTTGGCCTTCAAAATTTGATTTCTCATTGCGGCGGATTTAAATTTAACTGAGATAACATTTGTTGTCATCTAGTTGGGTTGTAAGTTGTTGTTGTTTGTATTTCCATTGTCACGAATATTGCTTAGCTTGATACTCGTAGATTTAATTGTACAGTATTCAATGTCATCCGTAGAAATGCTTATACCAACACCATTACAAATAACATCTACAGCTTTATTAACAACATTGTGTTTAGTCGATATTCCAAATTACTTATTTTGTTTTTTAGTAAGCAGTTTTCTGTTTCCAATACAGATATGCGGTCCAATGCAGTTTGATTTATTTGTTTAAGGTTTACGATTTCTTTATTACCAAATCAATCGTTATCACTTGTTTAACGGGATTTTCAATGATCTCGGTAGATTTCACATTTTTAATAAAAGCTTTCGATTTAAAGTATCACAATTTTGACACCGCCACACATTTTTATTCTTTTTCATGAAGTCAATATCTGCCTCATTGACATGAACACAGTTTCCATGAAACAATTTTTTACAGTCATTGCACTCGATTTTAACATCATTTCTCACAACTTTAGTATGTATTACAAACAAAGTGCATTATTATGTTGACATTTGAGGGGTCTAATTGCAAAAACCGATATCTTCAAATTTTTCAAAAATGAGTTATGCATATCACTGAACTCATCTCTTCCAGTAGAATAAGACTTCAAAACGAAAAACTTGCAAAAGGCGATATTTCCCGCGTTATTTAAATTCAAAATTTACGATTAAATGCAAAAACCGATAACTTAGTAACCATATGAAATGCAAAAAACGATATCTACGATAACCAATCCTAACCATTGGTGATCGATCACGTGTCATTACATTTTTAGTTTTGTTTGTTGTTTAAAGGATTATTCTCTCAATAGTTTCAGTATAGTGTTTGTTATTGTAATGTGCTGGTGCTATTGAATGTAATGTAACGGTTTTAATTTGTCCGAGAATAATTTCACAAAATAATTTAATATGGAAACTGTTAAAGAAAATATAACACCTGTGGACGCAGGAAAAGCAAGGAAAAAAGCAAGAAATCCTGCCGCATGGAAGCGTAATGTAGAAAAACGGAATAGGTTAGTGTTTATTATCCGATAATGATTTACATACTTTGAGAATATAACGGGTAATACACCCAAATTCAACGTGTTCATTGTTTATTATTTTTATATTATTACTTAATAGGTACATACCTACATCTCTACCAGAGTTTCCGACTTGTAAACACGAAGGTAAATTTAGTAACGTTTTTAAGTGTCGCGAACTAAGCATGAGGGACATCAAGCAATATCATTCAAATTACTACAAACATACAACGAAAAAAGATCAAGATACATTCATCCTTAAAAGTTTGAAGTTACAAGCGCCGCAAAGGCGAACCGTTTTAGAAAATTTTAAAAAAAACCGTGCTATGAGTATGAAATACTCAATAATTTGCTACGATAAGAAAAAAAAAACAAATCTGCCAAACAGCGTTCTTGCAGATTTTGGGTATCAAAAAGGATCGCGTCTGTAACCTTGCGAAAAGATTTCTGGTTGATGGCGCTCTTCCAGCAGAGAGACGTGGGGGAAACCGTACGTCCCACAAGCTTTTGGAGAAAAAAGTTTCAGTGAGAAATTTTATTGAGTCTCTGACTTGTATTGAAAGTCATTACTGCCGTTCCCAAACAAAAAGAAAGTATCTTTCGTGTGATCTTTCCCTAAAGAAATTATGGCGAATGTATAATACAAATTTGAGTGAGCCAGATAAAATCAAGGAATCTTTCTTTCGAACAATTTTTAACACCGAATACAATATTGGATATGGTTCACCGTTGACTGATGCATGTTCCACGTGCTTACGGTTTAAGGAAAGGTTAAAATTTATAACAGAGCACACGGAGAAAAGTGCTGTATTAACCGAGAAAAAACTCCATCTTCTTAAGGCTTCGGCTTTCTACGGTATGCTGAAAAATACAGACCCGGAAGTAATAGTATTCTCATTTGACTGTGAAAAAAACTTGCCGATGCCTAAGATCCCGGATCAAATAGCGTATTATTCACGCCAGTTTTATATTTATAATTTTACCATCGTGCAGGGGACATCAAAAAGCCGCCTTACTAAAGATAACGTTTTTATTTATGCCTGGTCTGAAGTAGACCGACCAAAATCTTCCAACGAAATAGCATCTGCGGTTTTTCATCGATTAAATGAAACAGAATTTCTTCCATCGGTGAAAGTAGTAAGGCTTATCGCTGACGGATTCGGCGGGCAAAATAAAAATTCAACTATGTTAACTATGCTAGTTAAATGGTTAAGCACTGCTCCAGCCACTGTGAAGACGGTTGAACTAATTTTTCCGGTGGTCGGCCATAGCTTTATGCCACCTGACCGAGTATTTGGGAACATTGAAAAGGTAGTTCGATCCAAGGATCATATTATTGAACCCAGCGAATACTTTGCATTTTTCAACAATTTGGAAAAGTAATAAACATGGCAACCGAATGTAATGTAAATGACTGGCGCGAACAAGCTAAGAAACATATCAAACTACCAGGCCAATGGCACTTTCAATTTAATCCCGCCAAAAGGATGATCCTAACAAGGGGTGAAAAACCTGGTATTATTCTGATCAGGGGGGAGCTTAACTACATTGCCAATATGAATATTGGCAAATTAGTTTTAAAAAAATCCAGTAGAATATCTTTAATAAATCCAAAAGCAATACCGCTAGGCAATTTTGTGAAACCTGAAAAATATGTAGACGTCGCTGCTTTATTGAAAGCACACTATGGTGAGAAATGGCGGGATTTTAATCAACTCGTATATTATAAAACTGTAATAGATCGCCACCATTTTCCAACTGAGCCTGAACATGATGAAGCCGACGAATGTTGCCGTTTAGCACCTGAAGAATTTCCAGTCTAAGCAGAATTTTTAATATTATTATTATTTTGTTATGTTTTTACTGTCTTAACTCAAAGGATGACTTAAGAAATGTTTTATTCTTGATTTTTATTAAAGAAATATATTATTCTGTTATGTTCTATAAATTTAATTTTATTTTAAAATGCAAAAGACTATATCTTACACGGTAAATTTCAAAAACCGATAACTACAATCTAAAACAGAGATTTTAAAAAAATGGGATGACCCTATAACAGCCCAATTGGATAAAACTTCTTTATAATTGCCTATAAAACGTTAAAAAATATAATATCAGTACACAAACTCAAAAATTTGCTATATATTAGTTTTTGCTTCCTCCTGAAAAATTGTGAAATTGTAAGATATCGGTTTTTGCAATTAGACCCCTCATTTAGAGTATGCTATTTTTTATTAAAAACAATTTTAAATACTTAATAATCAATAATTTTCACTTTAACTGTTAAAATTAGTACACATAATTTATTTTTATTTCATTAAATAGCTAATTTCTTACTTAACAGTTTTTTCTTTTAATTTTTATTTTTTATTAAATACGTAACAAAAAAAAAAAAAACAAAAGAAATTTAGTTTTAAATATCCAGAGATGTTGACCACACAACATTCAAGAGGGTGACTGCAAACTGCAACTGTCACCTCTTAACAAATTTTAGAACACATCGCAGCTACCTGAACTCTAAGATGTTGATTTTTTTGATGGCTTCGTCTGGATCATATTTAGAAGGACTGTATTGCTGGAATAAACCAATACCAAGCCTAAAGGGAAATTCAGCATAAATACGAGTAAACGGATAGTGAGATGCCGAAGAATTTAACTTGGCGGAGAAAAGTCCTGCCATGATGAAGCAAATGCTTGGCAGAATATCGAATATAATTAAGCAAAGATTCTCGTTTTCTTAGTTTTTTTGAAAAGGGAAAATATTCTGCGATATAAATTCAAATCTAAAGTATGAGTTCATTCCGCACACAAATAATTTATAGTTCTTCCCTTTATATTACAGAAATCTGATTTTCTTGTTGGATTTCCACATAATTAAATTTCCGTCTACCAATGGTGAAAAATTGCCGGAAATTCTGTTTCATCTCTAATTTTCGAAAAATTTATATATTTCCGGATTCTAGCAGATTTCTTGTATCCCTCGCATTTCGCATCTTGCTCAAACTCTCTCATTCATTATACACAACCAACTCATTAGCCAAGGGTTTGATATGCATAATCATTGTACTACAAACATGAATCAATAAATTGTTGCGGAAGTCATTATCATTGATCGTCTGGTTGTGTGTTATCAATACATCAAGGATAACATGTTGTAGGGTTGGGACTTGGGTGTAAACATTATAATGCAGTAAAATATATTACATGTATGTCTATAAGTACGTACAGATAAATAGAGAATTTATCGTTTTGTTTTGTACATATTTCGATTTGTATAAAGTAAAATTGTATTGCTGCATTTTAGACGATTTCTTAATTTTCCATGCAATTAGCTACAGCTACACCAAACACAAGTAGAAAAAATCAATTTTTGTCTTATATACTTGGTGTTGTTGTGCTACAATTTATAATCCGCGATCTCGATTTAGATTGCATTAGTTGGTTTGCATTCGATACGGGATTAAATTAATTACTTTTATAGTGTTTTGTTTATTGCAACACTTTCTTTATCGTACAAAGTAATTAGTTCTTAAACTAATCAGTTTTTATTACATTATCTGTCTGCACATATGTATGTACATGTATGTATAAATATAAAACAGAGATGAGATTAAGATTTAGACGTGCACACGAATTAAATCAATTTAAGAAATGGTATCGCATATATTTCAAACCCACATGCCTAATACACGATTATATCGACTTTCTAAAACTACTTGTCACCTATCTTGTGAACCAATAAATGTCGATTTTGACTCATCTCGCAAAAAAACAAAAAACTAACCAACTCCATAAACGGGCAGATAATCAAGTATCATTACACGCCAACTCGACTTAGGAGTAATTATTTACCATAATAAAAAAAACAAAACAAAATGTTCAAGTGTCATAACTTATTAAAATTTGCATAAACATAACACAAAATAACATAACCGAACAGAACATGAAATAAAATAAAAAAACTGGATACAGTTCATGTTTTATAAATTGACGTGCATTTAGTATATACATAAAAATTTCATGCCTCTTCATGTGTATTTTAAATTCGCGAATTTCTACTGTACCCATCGCATATAGCTGTACGAGTATAAGAGTTATGGTGTATAAACAAATTGAAATTGGAAGGCGCCTTTTGATTACTAATCGCGTAATTTTTCTTATGTCGAACATGAAATTCAATCATTTTATGTATATTTTGGTTTGATCATCGGAATGTCAGTGGTTATAATTAAAGGCGGAAAATTATTACTAAATGAAGGCAACCGCCTTTTGAGAGGATTGACATTACATGGGTACATTTTATTTCTGTATGTTACTGAACAAGTTGTTTATTAAAAGCATTAATTGGTTCCGCAAATACTTTTTGACTCTATATTAAATTAATAAAATAACATATGATTTGATGAAGATGTTAACTGTTGTATACCGTTCAATTTAGCATCGGACGAGTGCTTGTTTGTTGATTCAATGCTTAATTGTAACCTGGATCAGATGAACAATATACCAAACGAAAATGGACAGATGCTGGACTTGATAATTACCAATGAGCTAAATATTTTCAGTGTAGCACAATCTCTATTTCAGGATGATCAACACGAATATATAATGCGCGTTCGAACGAACAGTACCATTAAAATCGAAGCCAACAAAAATCCTCCGTGGTATGACGACGTTCTAGGTAATTTAAAAAAATTTAAAAACCAAGGCTTATTGAAAAAAACTCAACTCTAAATTCGACAGTTATTTAATATAACACATCCAAATTACATCAAAAGTGTTCAAGATGTGGTTAAATCTGATCCAAAATACTTTTGAAAATACTTTGCTACCAAACGTAAAGTTAAAGGATATCCTGCAACAATTCTTTTAGGGAAATCTAAAGCGCCTTCCTCTCAAGAAATAGCCAATATGTTTGCAAAAAAAATTCAATCGACATACAAGGATATCATCTTATCCTCGACTTCAAAAAACTGATGGTTGTGGTCCGGACGGAGAATCGCATATTTTATACTGAAAAACCACGCAGAACAATTTGATCTACCTCTTTGTATACTCTTCAACATGTCATTAACTTCACTCGTTTTTCCTACTTATTGAAAAACCTCTAGGATTATGCCCATCTTTAAATCAGGGAAAAGAAATGATATCTCATCGCCATTCAAGAACATCAGCAGGTTGACATAGGCTACACCGACTTCAGCAAAGCGTTTGATTCCATCAGCCACCGCAAAGCTCTGGAAAGCCTGCATTCCTTTGGCTTTTCAACTAATTTAACTTGTATCTTTGAGATAGATCAAAATTTATCAAAATTGGTGGACGAAAATCAAATTTAGTAAAAGCTTCATCAGGAGTTCCTCAAGGGTCACATGTAGGCCCTCGAATTTTCCTAATATTTATTGATAATGTCATCAATGTTATTGTCAACTCTTCGGTAATTCTCTCAAAGTACATTGAGTCTCATAAGATGACATTGATAGAATCAGCGAACTCCACCTTAATTTTAACAAATCCAAAATTATGACTTTCCACTGAAAGAAATCACCTATAATAATGGACTTTGCTATCAATAGCAGCAAAATCAACAGAGTGGGTGAGATGAAAGACTTAGGCGTAATATTTGCAAAAAGTATGTCATTTACAAAATACATGGATTGAGAAGTTCTATATTTGGCTTTAGTAGACGATAGACTAAGAGACATTGTTTATATTATACTTCAGTTACATTAGATCCCATCTGGAATATACAGTTCAAGTATAGTGTCCATTCTATCAATCAAATAGAAATCAATTGATAGAATTGAAAATATCCAGAAACAAGTATTGCTTACCATTATGAAGGGGACGGATTCAGATCTTCCATCTTATTCAGCCAGATGTACTTGGGTCAAAATTTACTGCTAACTTACTCCCAGGTAAAACTGAATCATTTTATATCCTTGGAAATCTCAATATAAACGCTGCTAACCTTAGGCAACAGAGGTTCTTACAATCAGGGCAACACAGAACAAATTATGGTGAGCATGAATCAATTATAGAGTTTGTTAAAATGTTTAATGATGTAGAGGAATTGTTTGACTTTCAAAATTTAGCGACTCTGCTTCAAAAATAAATTTGAGAAACATTTTTTATATATTGTGACGGTGACACCTAGTGTGTAATAGAATAAGTTAAAATTAATAGCTCAATGTTAAACTGTTCTAAATGGAATTTTCCATGATAAAATTGTTCTACATTATTCTAACTAGAAAAATCATGAGCTTTCTAGAAGTTTGGTTTGTGTATATAAAAAGGCGAACGAAATCGAATTGGATCAGTAATATTTGGTAAGCGATAGTATAAAGATTAAAAGGAATTAAAAAGTGATTTAACCTTCGCATGGGCAGCAATTTTTTTTTTACGCGTGTAAAGATAATTTTTCTGTGTCTGTTTTGTATGGAAAATTTTTAAGATTATTTTGTTTTTCTATATAAAATGCATTTTTCAAAAACAAAACAAAGAATTACCAGATGAAGGAAAAACGTCGTAGTTATTCAAAAAGAAAAACTGAAATCTTTACATTTGTAAATCCTGCCCATGCGAAGGTTAAAAAAGTTCTATAGTGCGATAAATAAAGTAAAAGTGATCAGTAACATTTAAGAATAATTTATATAAAGTGATTTTGTGAATTTTTATTGATAAACTGTGTTGTAATAAATTTTGTGAAATAAATAAATTCGTTGGTGATAAATTGAATTGAGTTTGTATTATTCACAATCCAGTGATACGAACCTTGATTGACAAGGCAAAAACGTAACAATATTGTATTGTGACGGTGACACCTAGGGTACAATAGAATAAGTTAAATTAATAGCTCAATGTTTTACTGTACTAAAATTGAATTTTCCATGATAAAACTGTTCTAAATGTTTTTACACTGTTCTTACTCCAAAAATCAAGAACAATCTAGAAGTTCGGTTTGTGTATATAAAAAGGCGAAAGAGATTGAATTGGAATTATTAGTATTTGGAAAGCGATAGTGTAAAGATTAAAGAGGAATTAAAAAGTTATTTAAAAAGTGATGTCGTACGATTTAAAAATTATAAGTGATCAGTAAAATTTGGGAATATTAAAATAAAGTGATTTTAGAATTATTGTTAGTATATTGTGTTAAATTTATTTATTCACTATTTTCGCTAACAAACGGATAAACATATCCAATTACATGTTAGCTTAGGTACGTACAATACATTAAGTAAAGTTAACTTAAGTTAGTAAATTAATATAAATTTTAGTCAAAAAGAAAATAAAAAATTATTAATTTTTATAGAATATTTAAATATTCTATAAAAATTAATAATTTTTTATTTTCTTTTTGACCAAAATTTATATTAATTTACTAACTTAAGTTAACTTTACTTAATGTATTGTACACTGATTTTAAAAAACCTGGAATGAAAACAAAGACAAATCAAAATTATTCAAAACTTTGTTATGATTCATTTGCAATCTAACTAGAGGAGAATGGAATCTGAAGTTGTGTTTGCAAGTTTGTATATCAAAACAGACAGAAAATCGTATATTATATCTTGTTCGAACTTTGAATCGAATTAAATTTGTGAAGTTGTAACCTCATGGCTTGGACGACGGCTGAAACGGTGGTCGCACACTATTACCGGGTAGCTCCCCGTCGGATAGGGAGGTTCTGTTATCCACCAGTACCAGCAGCCATGCTATAATATTTTCACTTTTTTGTGCAAAAACAAAACAAAAATACATAACATCGTTTGATAAACTCAAGATATTTTATATAGAAAAGCACGGCACACATCCACTGCACAGCACTATCCCTCACTAATTTTCGGTTTATTTACCACATTTTCACTCACGTGTCAACTCAGGGAAAAAAAAAAAAAAAGAATCGTCATAACGAAAAACATACGAATCCACGTAAAGAAAAAACAAACAAATTAAATTTAGGAACAAACTCGAAAACAACCCAAAAATATTTACAAAATATTTCGCTACACTTAGTTATGGAAGATTATCAGAAAATAGAAATTTATAAAATAAATCGAAAACAACAACTTGCACTCAATACTTAACAATAATGATTAAAGCTGCTAATGACCCATCAATAAAGTTGATGATGATAGCCCAATGGATGGAGTAAATAACGTTGCTTCTTTGACCTTGTCTATCACCACCGTTTGCCTAGTGGTTGTTTGTTATCTGGCAAATGTTCACTATAAGAAATTTGTGTGTTCCTGCTCAGTATTGATGTTGATGAACGGCCCTTTCTACTGCACACAATAACAGCTTACAGAATATATTGTTGTTGTTTTGGTGTTGAATTGTTTTCAACATTTCACAAACTGCATTTATCTCGTGTGTTCAAAAATTGAAAGTCGCACCAATGATAATTTCCTTTATTGTTTTGTTATATTTATTTTTTGTTATTTTAAAATTTTTATTGAAATATATATTTGGTTATAATTGTTATTTCTTTCATTCACAAGAAAAACATTAACACTATAGCTAATTTGCCCACAACAGTAGTTTTCACCATACCGTTAAATATTCTAATAATTGTTCAAATATGTTTATTGGCACTAAACCTTATTAGCTAAATATGTACATTAATTTTGATACATTAATTTAATTTTATTCAAAATATTTCACATTAATACATATTATTATTATCAATACATTAATTATGTAATTTTATTATTATTTTCTTTACATTTATTATTTTTATTCTTAATAATTTTAAAAGAATTAATTTTCTAATAACTTTTGGGTCTGATGTTGCTTGTACCCAATTCTCGACTTGACTCCCGTTTTCGTATGCCCGTTTCTTTCTTGTCACTTCGCTGTTGACATATTCCCGCGCTTTTTTCCCCTCTTTCCAAAAAAAATCGTTACCAATACGTAATCATTATTCCATTGGAAAAAAAAAGAAACTGATCAATATTGTTTATGAATTATTGTTTAAAAAAAAACAGGTGAGTAGGTAAATCTGAAATTTATTGGGTTGGTTTATATATATAATTTAGGTAAGCATGAAATGGATGATTATGAAATGTACATATAAAAAAAAATGTAAGTAAGTAGGAAAAAAAACATAAATTGGTCACGTACAGTACACGGTGCCAAATTTCAAATTTAGTGAGTTTGTTACAAAGTTTGTTTCAATTAAACGATTGGATATTTTATATAAACCTGATTCATCGAAAATAGTTCTTCTGCTCATCAGTGAAACTAACCCATAACGTTTAAGACGTATATTGTACGGTTCGTACAGAACTTTGCCTTACTTGCCCTACTCTTTCAACGGTAAGTTTGTGACATTCGTATAGAGGAGTTCATATAGTGTCCATTCAAGTCCATTAAACATTGATATAAATTATGAAGGATGATTAAAATCACTACAAGTCCTCATCATAAAGCCACCGATTTTTAATGAATTGTTGGTAATGTGCTGGATATGGATATTAAATTTGAATTTATTGTCGACAATAACTCCTAAATCTTTCACTTGATCTATTCAAATAAGAGGAGTAATGCTGAAGGAGTAGCTAAATCCTGAAGAAGCTTTTGGTTTAATTTCCAATACATAGCATTTATCTACATATATTTAAATTCATGACATTAGTAACATACCAATCATGTAGACGATTAAGAACATTTTGCAGTTTTTTACAGTCATCGATTGATTTAATTGATGAAAAAAGCTTGAGGTCACCATCAAACAGTAATACGGTACGTTCAAGATGAACAACAATATCATTTATGAACAAAATAAAAAGTAGCTGACCAAGGATGGAGCCCTCAGGAACATCTGATGGCGAAGATATTGCACGAGACTTTACATTTTCTAAAACCATTTCCTTTTAACTAAATAAGATCGTATCATAGAATGTTATGATGGACTTTATCAAAAGCTTTTTTGGAAATCTGTATAAATAACTTATATAAATATTCTGAAAAATTTAGCAGGTTAGACTGTGTGGATCTTTGTTTGAAAAAACCATATTGATGGACAGTGACTTTACTTCTCAGTTTTTCGAAGAGTAAGTTGTGGATAATTCTTTCAAAAATTTTTGAGAAGCAATTCAAAAATATAAACGGTTGAAGTCTTGATTAATTCAACTCCCAAATAAATCCCGAAATGAACCTCTTAAGTCAATCTTCAGCTTAATCTCCAACTAAATTTACAACTCAACCTCTATCTCAATAGCAACATAATCCCAAACGCAATCACCAAATTAACAGTCAGCCCAGTCATCAATTAAATCAAAAAATCAACCCTTAATCCACTTTCAAATCAATCCTTAACCTAACTCCAAATCAACCCTTAAATAATTCCCAAACTGAATAACTCACGCCCAAATGCAAGTTAACTAAATCCTAGTTTTACATCAACCCAACATAGTTCGACCTAAATCTCAACCCTCTGCACAACTCTACACTTATTTTCCAACCCAATCACAAAATTAACTCGATTCGAAAGCTACATGCGTGTATGAAATCAACTCAATCTAACCTTCCACTAAACCCTAAATTCGATCTCAAATTAATCCCTAACCGAACTTCTCTTTCAAATCCAACTCAATTTCAACTCAAAGCCTTCACCATCGTACCGGCATAATTACCGTCGCACCATTACCTTAAAAAATCATCACAATCATACTATTATACCATTTAGACACTATACCATTAAACCATCATATAATCATACCATTGTACCATAGTGACGTCGAGATATACAATCATACCACCACACCATCATACAATAATATCAATCCATCATACCACTATATCATCATAACATCACACAATCATACTATCATATATATCATCTTACCACGATATATCATCGTACTGTCATACCATCATACCATCTTACCATCATACGATCCACGAAGTTTTACACTTCAAACTGAACTCTTAACAAATTAAATGAATGGCCAATTAGGATGGAGCTTGGCTATTGCTTAACCGATTCTGATGAAAATTGACATAAGCGTTGGAAATGCGATTCTAAAATGATTTTTGAATACAGTTCTGTAAAATGGTCAATATGCATATAACTTAGCTATTAACCGATTATGATTAATTTTGACGTTTCCAACGAATAAAAGGAAATGTGACACAATAGTTATTTGTGTATCAAGAGCGCAAAGTGCCAGTTTGTCACGCGAGAAAGGAAATTGCTGGCCGACGGGACGGAGGCCAGCAACCTTTCGAGCGTGACAAACAACTTTGCGGACGTGTTTCAGACTTTATTTTTCCTACAATCATTTTAAAAAATATAATAAAAAGATAATTTTGTAGTAAAATTTACTATACTGACAATACGATTTTATTTTAGGACCGACATTTTGTTCAATCGAGTAGTCAAAGATTTTTTTTATTTTTCATAAAGAAAAACAAAAATTTTGTTTGATGTTTTATACAAACATTAGTCTTTCTTAAAAATGCGTGCGGTTTCAAGTTTTGTCACACGTTTCTAAGAGAAACCTGTGACAAAGTAATTTGTTTATTAACTGTCAAAAAAACAGACACTTTGGGCTTTGAAAACAGAGAAAAAAAGCCTGCTTTTCACGGCGATTGTAAGAAAAAATTATTTTTAGACGAGGTTATGAGAAATATGTCAATATGGCTATTATAACGCTATCTATTTAAATTATGCAACTGTTGAGGTTTTTTTACGACAATCTTAACATACTATTTCAATTCAAACCGATCAAGGTTATCTCCGTAACAATATTCAAGTTCCATTAGAAACTTTACTTGCAAATCGATCGCTTTAAACTTTGGGTTATTTTTTCTAAGTATTTGCTGTCAGAGCGTTAAGTTTGGCCTTGTTAAGAAAAATATAGTGTGAAGCGGACACACATCTGAGGATCGAAACTAATAACGGTATTGCAGAGTTTCGGAATTAGAAATATTATTTTAAATCATCATTCGCAATCTCGAATTTCATTAAACGCGGTTCAGAAACAGCAAAGTTCCGTCCTACTGGGCCATATTCTAGAACTTTACCTAAAAGTCATAGGCAAGATCCATAGAATGGAAGTGTAGAATCCCATTTCCAACGCATATGTCAAATCTCATCATAATCGGTGGAGAAATAGGCAAGTTCCATCATACTTATCCATATTCCAGAAGTACATCCGAAAATCATTTTAGAATACCATTTCGAATGCACAAGCCGAATTTCATCATAATTGGTTGAGAAATAGGTAAGATCCATACTTAGCCATAATCCAGGCTTAATCCTAAAATCATTTTTTAATCCCGTTTCCAATGCGCAAGCCGAATTTCATCATAATTGGTTGATAAATACGCTAGTTCCGTCATACTTGGCCATATTCCAGAATTTCATCCAAAAATCATTTTAGAATCCCATTTCCAACGCATACCATATGTCAAATTTCATCACAATCGGTTAAAAAATAGACAAGTTCCATCATACGTGGTAATTTTCCAGAACTGCTTTTAAAACTCATTTTAAAATTCCATTTCCAATGTACAAGTCGAAATTTATCATAATTGGATGAGAAATAGGCAAGTTCCATCATATTAGGCCATATTCCAGAACTTCATCCAAAAATCATTTTAGGATCCCATTTCCAATGTTCATGTCCAATTTCATCATAAACGGTTGATAAATAGACAAGTTCCATCATTGATCATATTCCAGAACTTCTTCTAAAAATCATTTTTGAATCCCATTTCCAATGTGCAAGCCGAATTTCATCATAATTGAATAAAAAATAGTGTAAGTTCCATAGAATAAAAGTGTATCATCGCATTTCCAACGCACTTGCAACGACGCAAGTCAAATTTCACTAAAATCAGTTAAGAAATAGATAAGTTCCATCCTTTTATTACTAAATTATTTATAAAACTATAAATAAATAAATAAATAATTGGCCATTCATTTAATTTACTAAAGGTTTAATTTGAAATGTAAAAGGTTCAATTTGAGGTTTGAGATATTAACAGGGACCTTTCTTAAGTCTTAAACAATATTTGTGTAAGGTTTGGTTCAAATTGGTCAAGTCGTGTGGATTTGTTTAAATATCATACGCATATGCTGTACATACATACAAACACTCACTTTATTTTATAGATTACTCAACTGCTCACTAAACACTAGTCTAACACCATCTCAACCCCAATTCAACCCGCAAACGGCTCCCAACTCAACCCTCAACCCAACCGCAAACTCTCTTTTAACTCAATCCTCAAACCAGCATATATAAAGAATTGGTCAACTACTCACTATATCTTAACATAACCCCAACTCAACTTGAACTTAACTCGCAAGTGACAGAAACAGATTGGCAAAAATAAATTATAAATTGAACAAGCCGTTCTCGAGATAACATGGGTACAGACATACAAACATCCAGACATCCAGACAGACGGACGGACATTTTTTTTTTTTTGTTGCTTTTTTGGACTCAGGGACTTTCAAAATGTCTAGAAAAGTGGTTTTGGACCCTCTTTTGGTCATTTTTGACAGGATTTCAATACTTTGGTCTTTTTAGACCGAAGTAATAGAGATATGCCTATAATTTTTAATATTTATATTGTCATCTCCTTTGTGTATTGGAGTTATATAAGCATTCTTCCACATTGAAGGAAAAATAACCTCAATTAATGATTTTTAGAATATTATTACAAGTGGCTTATACAATTGTTCTGCAGATTCTTTCAGAAATATAGGTGGGATCAAATCGCGACCACAGCCCTTATCAGAATTAAGTGAATAAAGCTCAGTTAAGATGTCATTTTCACAAATATTAAAGGATGGTATTGTGTTGATATTATTTGAATGAATAATTTCTTATGAAACATTACGGTCATTATAGACAGATTCAAAGAAATCCGCAAACATATTACTAATATCATTTGCATTATATGCAACGTCGTTAAGAAGGTGCATATTAGCAGGAATTGCATTAGTTTTTTTGAATACCATCAAAATATCTTAGGATTCTTATGAATTGAGTTTTCCACAGATTTAATATAATTCGTACGTTCAATTTTTATTACTTGTTTTAATTTTGACCTAATTTTAGAGAACATGCGGTAATATTCAAAATCTTTATTTTTTTTTAACAACTAGACTACACAATAGACACTTAAATAGATTTCCGAAAATCCCTTCTTTTTGATTTATTTTCCTTGAATAAAAACAGTTTTTCTGTTTAAGTCAATTGATTTTTATATTCAATAAATAAATTCGTTTGTGTTAAATTAAAGTGATTTGTTTTATTCACAGTCCAGTGGTTCGATCCTTGATTGACAAGGCAAAAACGTAACCATATTTTGCATAAAAATTGATGGGGCCGAAAAAGGATGTAAACTGAAATAGCTCAACGGGCCAAAAGATAAAATGATTATTAGAAAATCTGTATCTCTACCCTTCAAGGCGACATTTATAAAAATCAAGTAATCTAACAGATTTCGGATTAATAGCTTACAGTTGACGGATAAGATTAGGGTTTTATGGAGCGCAGTTGAAAGAAAAACTACAGCTTAAGGCACCAAATTTCATTTAAAAAAATTCACTTTAACACGACCTAGCTATCGAACTAAAGTGTAACTTTTATTTTCGATAAAAATTCGCAAAACTGGTGATGGCTGGTTAAGTCCAAGAAGCATATTAATTTTAAATTATTTGTTTACTTTCTTATACAAAGTCTAAAGAAAGTATAGGAATTTCGAAAATTTTACAATTCGAGGTTTCAACGAATCCAAATTGACCATTTCTGGAAAATGTGTATGTGTATGTAAGTCCATACAGGCCAGCCAGCCATACAGGCTATGTGTTCTCTTACTCAAAAACCAACCATATTGAAATTCTGGATTTACATGTTATATTTAGTGAAGAAGTGCAACTTCTGTACCTTGGGGCCTCGGTATAGCAATATTTTCAACTAAAATTTCAGAGTGTTTGGGGTTCGGAGTCAAGGGGATCCCATACAAAATTTTGAAAAGTGACTTGAAAATCCCTTAATTTCTAATGGCTATTTTACGTTTGGCGACAATAATTTTTATTTTTGTAGATTTATAAAGTGATCCTCCTGCGACAATGAGCTTTTATGCAAATATTTCTAATTATTTCAAAATGCATAATATACCGTATGAATAATTAGAACAGTTACTCATAATAAAACAACTTGCATATTTTACACACAATAGTTTGATGCCTCAGACAATTAAGGAGTTGAAATATTCAACAGGTGGTTATTAGTTTTGACAATTTTTTTGGTCACCCGCATTACAATTGTAAAATTCAAGTGGTAGTGTACCGTGTAACTTCCAACTCTCAGATTATAAACAGTGGTATTTCACAAGTTCAGAATTTTCAATTCTGTTTTTAACCTTTATAAATGATATCGTTTATTCTTAATCCAGTTATAGAACATCATCTTCTGGCTTCTGCATTAAAGAATTTTTTATGATTTTATTTGGCCTTATTTCGAAAATTTTGAAGTTTTGGCTGACCCTGCTCTGAAATAATGATGAATAGTTCAGCCATTCATTCTTGCAAATTTACTTGAATTTTTGCTAGATGATATTCGATCCTTTCCATAAAAGTTTAACGTTTCTTGCTGGAATCTATTATGATGTTAACACCATATTTGGTGTAGAATTTCATCGTGTAAAATTAATTAAATTAGAAAAAATAGTTAAAAAAGAATACAACTTCTAACTGATGTCCATATCCACGTAACACTTTCAATTCCCGTTGAGAAAGTAAATTGCCATATAATACCTTTCGGTTTTCACACAAGATACTGAACAGGGACACATGGACTGAAAAGATTTTAATATTTGTCCGATCAATCCGTTTTTCAGCGACGGATTTAGATAGTAATTGACTGCCAATTGGCTGATCAAAACATAATGGGCAGATCTCTCGCGAGTCATTGTTTGATTAACATCTTTTAGGTACACGGTTTACAAACACGAAGCAAAAAAAGACCGAAAATAGGAGGAAGAAAAGAGCCAGTTTTGACGGTTTACCACCACTGCAGAATGAATTGATAGATTAAATTCAACCCAATTTGTAAATGTGCTGATAAACGTAGTGGTTTTTTATAATGTATTTATTTGAAAATTGGCTAAAAATTTAAATTTAATTTCTAAAATTTCTCAAAATTTGATTAAATCCACTGAAAAAACGAATATTTAATATTTCAAAAGACATTTCAAGTTAAATTGTTCAACAACATGATTTGAAAAATGAGGTCAGTTAACCGATTTTAATAATTCAAATTTCACCTGCTCCTACGTATGTAGATCCGTAAAGTTTAATGTTGGAAATAGATGTGCGGAATTCTGCTTACATTAAAATAAGAACAGACTAATTCATATGGAATGAAATACCTTTGTTCTGCAAGCAATGCAGAATTCTGCAGACCGTCTCCATTTGTAATTTTTCTGCAAATAAGTAGGCTACCTTACATAAAATAAAACAAAACTAGTATGCGAATGAAGTTTATCCTAAATTAATATTAGATTTTACAACAAACATAAAATTGCGTTTGTATGATTTGAGCTTAATGCTAAATTAAAAAAATCCAAATACACAAAATTTATTAAGATTAAAGATATTTGGTATTTCACAAAGCTAATCCCCTTGAACTTAATAACGGATCAAAGCGTTTAAAAATTTAATCTTATCCATGTCTAAGAAAATCGACATCTCAAAACATTCTTCTATCGGCAAACATCCCACTATGATATTCTGATAGGCATAAAATTTAATATTGCGTTTACCTATTGATATATCGGTTATTCGAAAACTTGAAAAATTAGATTTTAAGTATGTATTTTTTGAAGATATAGTATTTTCTTCTAAAAATACAAATAAAAATCCCAATGACAATATCCGGGTACAGTTACCATTCTAATTACGTTAGCTGAGTTGTATCAAATTTAGTTGTTCAAGAAATTAACGTAAAATTCTATTAATTCTAGTGGCGCGTGCCCATACGAATCATATTCATTTAAATTTCGGCACATCAAAGTGTGGGCTCAAGTTTCATTAAATAAACGTAAATACATTTTCCTCTTTTTGTTGTTGCACACGCGATTTCTGTCAAGCGTGTCTACAATAATTTTCTTTTTGGGTTTCTTTAGCGTTTATCCACCTGCGGCTATTTGAAACCAAGTTGAATTCAATTTTTTTTGTTTTGTGTGCAATTCGGGCAGTTCATGTGTTTAGACATGGAACGAAAACGTGCCGAATATTTGCAATTTTTGCATATTAGCTTACCAATGAAGTATTGTAGGGGGTAAAGAGTGCGTTTTTCGGTTAATTGATCGATGTAGAAAAAAATTTTTTTTTGGTCAATCAGCAGAAAAATCGAATAAAAACCTTACCAACATTTTATTGGGGAGATTCAGTATTTGGTGTTTAGACTGAAGTACCGAAGTTTTTTTTTTAATTCACGTGGAAATTCAAGTAAAGAAATACATACAAAGATAAACTAGTTGAATTTTAAATTAAATTAATTTGTTTTTTTTGTTCCATTGGCCAGAGTTTTTCTTTTTTGGATTTTTTTTTTTTTTTTGGTAAGTATCTACTAAAAATCAACTGCATACTAACTCAAGGGCACCAACTGGTCGGAGATCTGTCGACAGCCTCGCAGCAAGGGAACATATGGTGTTAATCACCATAACCGCTTTGATGTCGACAATGTCTGCCAGTCTTAACTAAGCTAACATCGTTAAAGACCAATGGCCAGTATAACCACAGCCAGTGGTCAGATTTTAAACTATTCCTCCGAAAAGCTTAGGATCGCCATGCTATCTTAAGTTAAACAATTTTCTTTTTACTGTTTTCATCTCTCATTTCCGAGTTGCAATTGGCAGCTCACGTTTTGAGTACTTTAGCCTCACCAAAAATCATCCGAAATTTGAGCAATCTGCTCACAATTTTCCTTAGGCGGGTAACTAGATCCTACTTGTGTGGTACCTTACCCACACCAATCCTTTACTCGACTAAGGCGCAGGAATCATGCCGCCGGTATCACTAAGCAAGTAGGATAAATTCGATGTAATGAGTGGCAGATGGCTTTCAGTCAAACTTCACACATTACAATCCATTATTAAGTTTAAGGTGATTAGCTTTGTGGAAATCCCAAATAGTTTAAATCTTGATAAATTTTGTATATTTGGATTTTTTTTATTAGCAGTAAATTCGCCCGAATGTAAGATTTTTTAAACACATACAAACTTTTTGATTTTTTCAATAGTCCAAACCTTTCGATTCCTCGTCGTGCACAAGACACGACCAAGAGTTCGTGCTTTCACACACATTAACTTGGCGAATTCTGCTTAAAAGATCCAATTGACACAGGAACTCAAGTCAAACGACCATTTGTTGCGCTGTATATTGACTGGGCTTTAGAGCGTCTCGAAGTTGACCTAAATGTTGGCTAACAAATAATCTTCAGCGAAGGGGCCCATTTTTGGATGAACGGCGAAATAAACAACGAAAATTGCCAAATACGGTTTGATGTGGATTGTGGGTTTGTGGTGTCATCGGACCCTACTTTTTCGAAAACATGAAAGACGAGCATCAACGATCAATGGAGAGAGGTGTCGGGCAACGATTAACAATTGTTTGTGGCCCTGTTTCTCTATATGTACCTCCAAGACAAGTTTTTTCAGCAAGATGACACTCCGTGCCACACAAGAGGTGGAACAATCTGTTGCATGAAAAGTACTCTGGATCCATAATTTCACAAAAAGATGACACTAATTGGCCGCCAAGATCGTGCAACTTGTCATGTTTGGACTCTTTTCTGTGGGGTTATTAGGACTCCGGACTAAAAGATTCGGGTTAGTAACCCTAGTTCAAAAGTTTACAAAGTAGAAAGAACGAACGCACCATACTCAGCGTAGCCGCCAGCGGCCATCTGAAGTGCTTTCATTGGCAATAAATATATTGAAGAATTCCCTCATTTAATAGTTGTTAAAAATGTTAACTGTCAAACAAATCTATGAAATTGTACTATTATCGGGAAGTGGATCAAACATAGATTACAAAATTTTACCACAAAAACTTTCATCTATTTCCATTTTGAGGTTAAATGTTTTTCAGCGCTTAGTAGGCTTTTAAATCTAAATTCTTTCGGTGACATTTTTTCAGAACCATCTTGATGTAAATAGCGCATGTGAAAAATTAACTTGAAATAAGGGATACAGAAACACCAAAAATTCATTTATTTTCATAGAGTTTGTATGAAAAAAAAAGCGATTTCGATTGACGAAAAAACATGAATTAAAAGTTTAACCCGGTTAAATAATTTTTTCTAACATCGCTATAAAACAACTCAATGTCTTACTCATTTAAAACACAGGTTCAGGTTACAATAGTACAATAGCAATCTGTATTAAAAAAAAAATCAATTTAAAACCAATGGCAACAATCGAAATTAAAATAAATCAAGTAAATCAAACAGAGCCAAACAGAGAAACTTAAATCAATACAATGAGCGTGAAGAAAACAAAAAAATCGAAACAATTTAGCATGCTTCGCAAATTCAAAATAACAACAGAACGATATTCAAATTCAAATTTGAATAGAGGCAATGAAAGAGATGATTATTGTATTGTTTGTAAATTTTGAGTTATTAGTTTATGACGTATATTACAAAAACAATAACACTTTAAAGTTCAAAAATACATTATTTTTGAAGACGATTTTCACTAAGAAATAAACATTTTCATGACTCGATTTTTCAATCAAATAAAATTACATATTTTATGAATATTTTCGTATAAAAATAATATAAAAGCTCATAATTCATATAGACTAAAATTGAAAATGAAAACAATCGTTTTCCCATATAGTTTCATAGTAAAGAAAAAAATGTATTTACCTTATTTTAAGCTTAGTAAAAAATACAGTCAATGTGGAGGCTCTTATTTATAGAGTAGGCTCTGATTTTATCGACATTTAAATAAATTCTCTTGGAGTTAAAGCTCGTATATAAATTTTAACAGAAACTTACTATTAGCAGAGCCTTTTAGAGTATAGAGCCATAATCATAATGACGTATTTTTTAGAAGCTTTTTTAGTGGTATAACTTTTAAATGATTTCCATAGGAATCCATAGTAAAAATGGTGTTGTTTAGCTTCAAGTTTTCAATGAAAAAAGCAAATATAATATAAAACGTTTATATAAATGTTTTCTACATACCTTGAACAACAACATTCAAAAAGACTATATTGTTATTGAATAAATATTAATTGCAGAAATATTAAAATTAAACTATGCCTAAAATATATTTTTCGAATTTCCATTTTGAAAAATAAATCAAAGTTGGCTCTGATGAATTAAAATAATACTTGCTAAATTTATCTTTAGTTTTACTAGTGTACGTAAGATGTCTAAAATATTTACAGAAACATACGAAAAAAAATTATTTAGGCACAAAATTTTCACTTGTACTTAGTGTTTTGTGAATTGGTTTTGCTTTTCCTACAATTTTTGAACTGGAAATTTCCTCAGGTGGTAATTTTTGGTATGATTTTACCAAATTTGTACGGCCATCACTGCCATCTATGTAATGTACATTGACTTAATCACCAAACGAATTGTAGTAAGCTTTTATTTTAATGAGACCAGAATGCTGTTGTTATGAATATTTTTTATATTTTGGTTTAAATAATTCAATTATTACAAGAAAATGAAAACGATTTACTTAAACGACATTCAGATATGTTGAAACTCAAATATTTATGAAAGTATTTCAGAAATCATAATTAAGAATTTGTAACGTTTTCATTTAAAAATTTGTCTTAGGAAAAAAAGTGTTTTCCCATATGTTTTGTGTATTATACTATGAAAAGTTTGGTTTTTTCCTCGTTTCTAATTCCTTTATAAAAGTTGTGTTTTTTTAGACTATGGCTTTGTATAATCAAGGTTGCTTTGCTATTAGACGCCCTTAAATGAGATCAAGCTGTTAGGGTGAAGGAAGTTGAGGGGAGGACGGTAGGTGATATAAAAAATGTATCGTTCACAAAAGGTAATAAACAATAGTTCGGATTCATGGGTGTGAAGTTTATAACAAATAACAAATTATAAGCATGTATTAGAAAGTACACTGTTAATAAAATTCCAATAATAATTTTGAGTGAAATATAAAAATGTGAAGTCTATAACACAAAAAAATAACACAAAATAGGATTTAGAATTTTTTGACAAGAATAATATGTTTTCGAGACCGATTGGCAGTAATAGTTTAAATAAAGTGACGTAAATCATATGGTGTATACCACTTCTCAACGGTGGGAGAAATCCCAGATTAAAATTTTTTTTGTTACGTCAAATCGATCCTGCTTGTTTGAGTAATTTATTGTTCAAATCAATCACATGAATATCACAGGGATTGTCGCAAGATGCCATTAATGGCGAATAATAGCCTCAAGTGCCGTGAATCTAGCAGTGTATACCACACTTCTCAACGGTGGGGAAGAATACCGAATTTTAATTTTTTTGTTACGTCATAACACAAGTAGTTTTATGTTGAAAAGATGCAAGATGCCATTAATGGCGAAAAATTAATTGCCAACTAGGAGAAATCTAAAATTTATTACAATAAATCAAGCAATAATGTCAAATTTATGTGGGAGACAAAGTCTTATTAAGAAACAAGAAATCCAAGGGCAAATCCGATCATATATGGAAGGGACCTTTCGAAGTAACAGATATTCATAACAATGTTAATACCTCTATTCGTATAGGCAGATAAATAAAAAATCGTTCCGCTTAAAGTCATTTATTGAATAAAATTTGGATATGCCAAGTAAACTTATTAATCTTAGAAATTTTACCTAAATTTAAAAAATAAAATATTAATAATAATAATAAATAAAATAAAATAAGTAAAGCTAGATTTAAGATAATTACTTGTATTGTAATGCATGAATTCAAAAATAAATATAATATAAAAAATAAAATTATGTAAAAAAATAAATCATTACATTTATTAATAATTTAAATTGTCTGTCTGTAATCAATTGATTTTTTTAGTTTTTTTATAGGCAAATATATTAATTGTTCATGACATTCCCAATAAATATGACAATTTAAATTTTTAATAAATATTCGTGTGGGCATAATACACACATAAATGAGGTTTCTCCATGGGTTTTTGGTGTAGTGAATATAATTTACTATGTCAGTACGTTCTGGCCAGATACTTAATGTGAATGGCGAGAGTTGTATTTTTTGTAGTTTGGTCGTATCTAACTGGGGTGCGATTCCGGTTCAGTGATAAAATGAAATGATAAACTTGAATCGGTGTAAACAAAGCAAAAAGGAGAATTCATTATTTTTCGTATTATGCCTACTTTAAAATTTAAATGTTTGAATTTTATCAAGAAGTAAAGCAAAGGAAAAATAATTATAATAATTATTTAATGTGCTAGGTTTACAAGAGTACTAAAAGCTGTATTTGCTATACTTACCATTCAATATTTGATCGGTAATTTCAGAAATCGATTTATGACACCTTATCTCTTTACAAATGTTATACCAATAATGATACATGTAGAGAAATACAAAGCATCAGTAAAAAATAGTTGATAAAATCTTAATAGAGTTATTTATACTGATACCCTGAATACTTATTCTGCCGTGCTAAGAAAAAAAGTCACATTTTCGTTTTTGATTTGAGTAATTTCAATTTTTCTATTTTTGTTTACCATATGTCTTAATATGAAACTTAACAATTAAATAACGTGATTTTTTAGCATTTGAAGAAGGATATTCGGCCGTTTTAAAAAGCAGAAAAAGAGGTATTTGTTTGCAGAATCCAAATATCGACTTTTGGCGTTTGTCACTTTTTTTTCGTAGCACGGCAGTACTGTGCTAGTGCATAGACGCAGTATGTTCTCTTTTCTTCTGTCAATACAAACATTGTTTATTTTTGGATTTGTTTACTAGAAACCAAACGAATGATAAAGTATCAAAATGTCTTTGAAGGTTGGTCACCGAGGGTGGTTTTTACCCTTTGTATTTACATATGAGCTCTATCAAAACCAACGTAATCAGCCAAATAACAACAAAACTTTGATTTGGTTGGATTAGAGAGCGAATGTAAATAGAACCAGGGTAACAAAACCGATTTCAGAAACCAACCTTAACTATGCGTAAATTCAATAATCATAATCATATTTTTCCTTATGTTGTTCGATTATTTGTAGTGGACACTAAATTCGATCTAAATTACGCAACCCGATACTTTGGATATAGATAAAATATGTTTGCCCAATTTTTTTCTTCAGCACTGTACATATATTGTTCTGAGTATTTCCCGGCAGATTACATTGTGTACAGGTGTGATCGGTCGCCACTAACCAGTGTCAAAACAAGTTGGGAGGTATGCTGATCGCTGTTCATTTGTCTATTGTAAGTGTAGCTGTTGAAAGTGACCCAACAATAGAGCTTAAATGTGTTAAGGTGAATATTTTCTGAATTTGTTTTACATTATTGCGGCTTATACATCTGAAGTTTATGCGACATAAACTGTTTATATAAAAAGATTTCCAAACTCAACTTGGATGAAATCGTGCTGATACTTGGTGATTTCAACTTACCGAACGTTAAATGGCTATAGTTGATGAAGATGTAAATTGTTTCATTCTGCACAGTATAATATCGGGTGCTGATTCTATTTTGCGGTATGCCTTTGTCCAGATAAATAATGTTACCAACTCTAATGAAACATTTCTGGATTTGTTTTTCGCCAATTCAACGATGTCAACCATAAATCAATGGAAACAAATTTAAACACATCAGAGTTTTTGTAGTCTAATCCTAATATCAACAATTGTGTAATGTATTATCAGCACAATGATAGTCTGATGTCTTATTTCAAATCGGTTGACCGGGATTCGGGCTTTTCGTTGGCGTTCAATGGCTTCAACAGATATGTCCCAATTTCTGTTGGAAAGATTAATCTTAACAATCCTCTGCGGTTTAACAACGACCTAATAAATCTTCGAAATCGTAAAAAAAAATTATATCGAAGATGAAAGTTCTCCAAGAATGCTGATGATAGACTATTATTTTTAGATTTACTGAAACAGTTTGATTGTTTACATTGTACTGCATACAAGAATTTTATTGCTAAGGTTCAAAATAATATGGATAAATAATATAAATCCAAAATCATTCTGGAATTTCGTTGACTCCAAAAGAAAAATTAGTTTTTGTTTCCGTCAACAATGTCGTTCAATGATATAACTGAAAATGTTTATAAACGTACTGAGATTGTTGAAGATGAAGACAATTGTACCAACACGCTTGTATATCCCTCTCCAGATGATATCATTAAATCCCTTCATCTTTTTAAGGATGGATGTGGCCCAGACTGTATTTCTTCAAATTTTCTTAAACCATACTGTAATGAAATGGCTCAGCCTTTGTCAATTTTATTTAATAGTTCATTTTTGAAAGGTGTTTTTCCGGTTGTCTGGAAATCGTCTCATATTGTACCGGTGTTTAAATCAGGAAATAGAAGTGAAGTATCTATCTACAGAGGTAGTTCATTATTGTCGGGAATTCTTAAATTGTTTGAGTCGATTGTTTGTGATTATATATTTTTCGGTCTTAAGTCGCTTATAGTAGATGAACAGCAAGGTTTTTTTTTCGAGGAGGTTCTTCTGTATCAAACTTATAGTAGAATTTATGAAACGTGCAACAGAGGTGATTGAAGGATATGCTCAACTTGATGTTATTTATTCCGACTTCGGTAAGGCGTTTGACTTTGGGAAAAATTAAAATTACTTGGTATTTAAAAAATTAAATTAAAAATTAAAATTACTTGGTTTAACACTTTCAACATCGCATCTTATTTATGATTACAATATTGCGAATAATAATTTGGCACGAGTAAATAAAATAAATAACCTTAGAGTTACATTTGCACCTTATCATTTAATCGTCATTTCGACTTGATCTATTCTAAAGCCAAATCTACGTTAGAATTCCTAAAACGTACCATGAAAGATTTTAGTGATCCCAGAATTTTTGTTTGCCTGTATCAATTTTTTTCGCTCACAGCTCGAATATGCATCATGCGTATATGGTGTTACCGTTACAGGGATCACATAATTAGGATTGAGCCAGTAGAAAAATCTTTCCAAATTTGGTGGGTTTGACAACCGATTACCGTGGTGGGAAAATATTAGATATCTACCTCCATATGTTGAAAGATGTAATTCCTTGAAAATTTTGGCTTTAGATAGTAGAAATGATATGTTATGTAGAAATCTTCGAACTCGCACACCCTTGAAAATAGATTCTCATAGAACCAATTATGTAAGTGACGAACCTTTCGAACTGAGTAGTTTTTGTGACTTTATTTTAGTGACTTAATTCAGAAAGCATTTCAGAAGATAAAGATGGTAATACCACAGAATAAAGCACAAATACAATTAATCAGCCAAAAACATTTTTGCCCTCACCTTTCATTTTACATGTCGAACGAGTCCTATTTCTGGAATTTGAGTCCACTTAACAACAATTTAACATTGACGAATCTTACCTTCGCCAACCCGACGTGAAAAAATTATGTCGATATTTTTTCAAACAAAAACCTCATTGTGAACTAAGGCCAATAAACCTATACGAGGTTTTATTATTTTCATTTTGCAAAATCTTTGTTTATAGAAGGTATTTCAGGGTCACTTTTCACTTATTTATTTCAAATAATTAGAATATTTTAAGACTTTTTAAATTTCCTAGAGTAGATTTTCCGTTGATTTTGAATTTGCAGTTGCCCAATTATATAAATTATTCAGATTCTATAAAAAGAAACTAAGAGATATAACGTGAAACATCGGGGTATCGAATCAAACGGGTTAAAATTTAAAATCTTAAAAATAAACGTTTACATGCATACATACATATAGCTCAGTACACACAAAAATTTGGTACATCACTTTTCTTAAAAACTAATTTATTTGTAAACGTTATTAAATATATTCTACATATTTCAGTAATCATTATTGTATACGTACAAATTTTATCATCGGCGACAAAAAAAATTTCATTGACAAAAACCAGTCTGATAAAATTATTGAATCTCTTTCAAATTCGTCATAAATTTATCATTCGTCGCTTACTTGAAATCGCAAAACACAGTCTATAACTGTTATACTTTTATCAGATTTCATTATCATCGAACCAGAATCGCATCCAGGGGTGCGATTCCGGTTCGATGATATGATAATGAAAAAACAAAAATATCATCGAATTTTTCAATTGTTTTTGTCATTTTAATTTCGTCTTTGCTTTTTATCTTTTTAGTCTATTTTATCATCAACATATCGAAAGCGATTCTGGTTAGATGATAATCAAAAATGATAGAATTATCATTCTTGAAAGAGAGTTTCCTCTCTTGATAATATTAGATATTGGTTAATTGGTTTCGTTTTCCAAAAAAATGGTTTTGAACATGCGCGCATTAAAATTTTGTCAAGAGAGTTTCTCTCTTTGCACTAGTAAATAATCGTACTAGTTTCCAAAAAAATAATTTTCAGCATGAGCATTGAAATTTGATCTTATATCGGATATGAAATAACAACCCAAAAATTGTTTAAAACTTCAATTTTCTTAGAGATTTATTTTAAAAATATTCTGGAAAATGGACATATTTCATTTTAAAATTAGAATGGAAATTTCCATTTTCCAGAATATTTCAAAGTTAAATCTTCGTTCTCTATTAATTATTGTTTTTAATTTTTAGTAAATCACTAAAACATTAACACTATTAAATTTTCTTAGAAATTAGTTTTACTACCCCAATATTGTAAATTCGAAGAGTACACTAGAATAAATTGTCTGCATTAAATTATATATCCACATTTACCAACGTTAACTAGTAAATGTGCACATTATCAAATTTTGTAGTAGGTAAAAGTAGGTTGAAATCACATTATGCAAAACACTAAAATCGGTTCACACTTGTTTTTAAGAAAATAAATTTTCGATTAATCGTTTAATATTCTCCGATTAAGCAATCAATTTTAAACGGTCGATTAATTGATTAATCTAAAAACGTTCTACTAAAAACACGAATGGGCGAGCAAAATAATTTTTATCATCGGTCATAAATACTTTTCAGCGACAAAAACAAAATGAAAAAATATTAATTTTTTTCACCAATTTTGACATAAGTATATCATACATCGTCAAACCGGAATCGCCATTTGTATTTTATCGATGATAATTATATCATTTTTAATTATCATCGAACCAGAATCGCTTTGTACTATGTTGATGGTAAAATAAAATGATAAAAGCAAATGAAAAATCCGATGATATTTTTGTTTTTTCATTATCATATCATCGAACCAGAATCGAACCCCAAGGGTCCGATTCTGGTTCGATGATATGATAATGAAAAAACAAAAATATCATCGGATTTTTCATTTGCTTTTATCATTTACTTTTACCATCAACATAATATAAAGCGATTCTGGTTCGATGATAATCAAAAATGATGTAATTATCATCGATAAAATACAAATGACGATTCTTATGTCAAAATTGGTGAAAAAAATTAATATTTTTTCATTTTGTTTTTATATTAAATAATCAACACTAGGTATTATGATTCAAGAGTCGATCGACAACCGACACGACTCTGTATTGCGTTTTCGTTTTTTCATTTGATAACAACAATACGAAAAAGGAAAAGGCAACACAGAGTCGTGTCGATTGCTGACCGACTCGAAAATCATAATAGGGGTGAATATTTAATAGTGTTAATGTTTTAGTGATTTACTAAAAATTAAAAACAATAATTAATAGAGAACGAAGATTTAACTTTGAAATATTCTGGAAAATGGAAATTTCCATTCTAATTTTAAAACGAAATGTCCATTTTCCAGAATATTTTTAAAATAAATCTCTAAGAAAATTGAAGTTTTAAACAATTTTTGGGTTGTTATTTCATATCCGATATAATGACAACCTGAATATTTACGATTGTCAAGATCAAATTTCAATGCGCATGCTCAAATTTTTTTTTTGGAAACTAATACGAATCTTTACTATTGCAAAGAGAGAAACTCTCTTGAAAGAATTTTAATGCGCAGTGCGCATGCTCAAAACCATTTTTTTGGAAAACGAAACCAATTAACCAATATTTAATATTATCAAGAGAGGAAACTTTCTTTCAAGAATGATAATTTTATCATTTTTGATTATCATCAAACCAGAATCGCTTTCGATATGTTGATGATAAAATAGAATAAAAAGATAAAAAGCAAAGACGAAATCGAAATGACAAAAACAATTAAAAAATTCGATGAAATTTTTGTTTTTTCATTATCATATCGTCGAACCGGAATCGAACCCCTGTGGCCCTATTCTGGTAATTCCCGGGGAATAGAAATTTTAAATTTTGTTGCAGTATTATTTCCTTTTCCCCAAAGTGTATTCTGGTGTTCGGGAAAGATTTTTTATTGGGAAATAGTTATTTGTGTATCAAGAGCGCAAAGTGCCAGTTTGTCACGCGAGAAAGGAAATTGCTGGCCGACGGGACGGAGGCCAGCAACCTTTCGAGCGTGACAAACAACTTTGCGGACGTGTTTCACACTTTATTTTTCCTACAATCATTTTAAAAAATATAATAAAAAGATAATTTTGTAGTAAAATTTACTATACTGACAATACGATTTTATTTTAGGACCGACATTTTGTTCAATCGAGTAGTCAAAGATTTTTTTTATTTTTCATAATGAAAAACAAAAATTTGGTTTGATGTTTTATACAAACATTAGTCTTTCTTTAAACATGCGTGCGGTTTCAAGTTTTGTCACACGTTTCTAAGAGAAACGTGTGACAAAGTAATTTGTTTATTAACTGTCAAAAAAACAGACACTTTGGGGTTTGAAAACAGAGAAAAAAAGCCTGCTTTTCACGGCGATTGTAGGAAAAAATTATTCCCCATTACAGCAGTTTTGACGTTTGTTTTTCCACACCGATTTTATGAAAGAATTGATGGGGAATAGATTTTTGTTTGAAAATGTTTGTTTATATGTAGTTGTTATTAATAATTACTAATATTAATACTGTTAATAATTTTAAAGATAGTATTATAATAAATAAAAGTTATTCTAATAATTTTGATACAACTAAATTTATTTTCCCTGTATATTTATTCCCCAATTGACAGAATCCACTTTAAGAAAATGGGGAATAAAAAGTTGGAAATATGTATCTGGGAATAACTGCTGTAAAAAAAATTATTCCCCGTTCCCCGGGAATTACCAGAATAGGGCCACTGGTGCAATAAGACATGCAAAATTTTGTTTTGAGCAATGAAAAAAATTAAAACGGATGACTAGATGGTAATGAAAAGTTTTTTTATCATTTCAAATTATAACTGAGCCAGAATTGTATCCCTGATGAGTAGACCAACTTTGCAGTATGAAACCAAACTACAAACATAGGAACTAAGGAGGGTTCCCATTTTTGAAAAGTATTACATTTGTTTAACTCTTGGGCTAAAGTACGGGGAGCGGGAGAATAATACTTCTACTTTTTTCAGTAGATATGTTATGATAGATTGGCTCTTTATTTTTCTGATTTATCATATCGGAAATATTGGGAATGTCATGAGCAATTAATATATTTGTCTATAAAAAGCCGAAAAAATTAATTGTTCATTAAAGTTAGTATGTAAGTTCAAAAGGATTAAATACAAATTTTTTTTGGGGTAACGCGTTGTATACTGTTGTATAACCCTGCTTTGTTATATATATATATATATATATATATATATGTATATTTAGTTAAGTATTGCCTCCTCGTGGCAATCACTGGTAACTGAGGCCCTTTGGTACTTCTGACCATTTGGCACAGGCTAAAGTACGGCGCTAAAGGAGAAACCCTTGATAAAAAACCCTAATCTAAGGTGGAACAGCATATGCCGATGGATGAATGGCTGATAGGTTAATCAGTCCAAAGTATGCGGACTCTGGATACCAGGCGCCCTCCAGTTTTATTTAGCCTTCCTGTGGTAAAACTGGGTGTCCCACAGGCGACTCTCTTTTCCCAGCAACTCGTGGGAATAAAATGTCTAAACAAGTAAAAAATAATAAGGATGATGACGCTCCTAAAGCGTCATATACCAGCGATAGTTCCGCGGTGGTGTTCGAGGGCCTCGGTCCTCTTTCCGCTGTGGGACTCTCGATGAGTGGTCTATCGGATGGGGAGCTCCGTTCGGGGATTGAGAAATTAGTTCTCAACTCCGACATGGACACCTCAGGAGATGAGAATTCGAACCCCGTAAGTGGGGGTATCGCCTCTGTGAAAGCAGGGGGGAGCAAAGTCGTCGGGGAGGACCCGAAAGGAACTGTCAGCAGCACTGACAAACCTTCCGCGGCTCCTCGCGTGAAAATGTGTGGGGCCGCGAAGAAGCGGTACAGGAGGCTTCTTGCTGAGGGCAAACCGCCCGGAAGCGAGACAAGGCTTCTGGCGATGCGGCCACAAAGGGAGTCTTGTGCTCCCGCAGAGGCCCCACCGTCAAAGAGGATCCGCTCGTATGAGGGTACTCCACCGGCACAAAAGAAGGCCAGGGGAGAGGAATCTGTCCCGACGGTCTCGGGTTCTGCGGTCCGGTCTGGACTTACCTTCAGGCAGGCTGCGGAGTCGGAGATAGTTGGGATCTTGCCCACTGGTTTTCCAGAGGTTGTCCTCACTGGAGAGCAGCTAAAGGCTGTCCAGGAGGGCATCCTAGATAAGGTGCTAGAGCAGGAGGCCAAGGAGCTTAAACCCAAGTTCCTTGGCAGTCTTCGGCCTGGTTGGCTGGTACTAACCTGTGCGGACCGGGCCACTGTTCAGTGGCTCAGGGAGGCCATAGGTTTTATCAAGCCATGGGAGGGTGCGCAGCTGATCGTGGCCGAGGCGGAAAACCTGCCTCGAGCCAGGATTGTGTTCGGCACCTTCCCAAATAGTGCTGAATTGCCCACAGAAAAGCTTTTTGGGTTTATAAAAAGCCAAAATGAGGGCATGCAGGCGATCAACTGGAGAGTGATGAGGAGAGAGGCGAAAGGCTCTTCGGCCTTTTTCACGTTCTCTATGGACCACTCTTCAGTTGAGAAGCTCAAGCGGGTTGGCTTTAAGGTCAACTATAAGTTTGGGACTGTACAATTGCATCCCAAGGGTGGTCAGAGCGGAGCTAAGCCGGCTTCTGTCGGCGGGACCCAAGTGGTGAAGCCTGTAGAAGCTACGGTAGCGGCACCTGTAGCTAAGACCACCGGGGTGACCGCCCTCTCCAGGAGACAGGTGAGGAGAAGGCGGGAAAGGGAGAGGAAGGCGTCAGGGGTTCCGCGGGGGAAGGCCTCACAAGGACTCCCCCCGTGTAAGCCACTGGTTAGGCCTGGAGGCTCTCAGGCAGCGGGGGCCAGCAGAACGGCGATGGAGGACACTGGTCAGCCATCGGCCGGACAAAGAATGCATGCGGGTGGTAGCGGTGCTGAAAAGGAGGCTGAGCAGGGCCTTCAGAAGGGGCCTTTGGTAAAGTGAAGGCACACATCGCCTGCCTGCAGATAAACCTGCATCATGCAAAGGCGTCTTCGGACGTCCTTTGTCGCAGGTTTATCTGCCAAAACATTGGCATGGCTCTAATCCAGGAGCCATGGGTGATTGGTAACCAGATTAGAGGTATACCAAATCAAGTGGGTAAGTTAGTTTATCATAACGGAACTCAGAGTCCAAGAGCGGCTGTGTTGGCCAGTTCGCAAATTAATTTTATTCCCATTTCAGAGTTCATCTCCAGGGACTTGGTTGCAGTAATGGTGGAGGTTCTGGGTGAAAGAGGCAAACAGGAGGCTATAATGGCCTCCGCCTACTTTCCTGGAGACTCAGAGTTAATACCTCCACTTGAAGTTAGGCGGCTCATAGCTCATTGCAAACGCAATGGGCTGGCCTACCTGATAGGATGCGATGCAAACGCGCACCACACGGTGTGGGGTAGCACGGACATCAATAACAGGGGTGAGTACCTTTTTGAATTTCTGATCTCAAATAATGTAGACATTGTCAATAGGGGAAGGAAACCTACTTTTATAAATGCGATTAGGCAAGAGGTCCTAGATCTGACACTTGCTAGTCCGCATTTTAGCGACTTGGTCAAAAACTGGCATGTGTCTGAAGAGGCCTCATTATCGGATCACTTGCACATCAGATTCGATTTGGCGGCTGAGACCATGCAGCGGCAGGAAATCAGAATTCCAAAACTGACCGACTGGGACTCTTATAGAGTCTCACTCGAATCAGAAATGCCCTCGGTTGTGGGGAACATAGAGTCTCCAGAGGGTTTGGAGATCTGTTCAAACCAGCTGCATAATTCTATACACTTGGCTTACGAGAACAGCTGCCCAGTTAAGCGAAGAGAGTCCACAAAGATGGTCCCTTGGTGGAACGGGACGCTGGGTAAACTGAGGAAAAAATCGAGAAGATTATTTAACAAGGCTAAACGCACCGGTGAATGGGGCGAGTATAAGATGGCCTTGACGGAATATAATCTCGAACTAAGGAGATCCAAAAGGGCTACCTGGAGGAATTTCTGTGAGGGAATCAATGAATTGCCCTCTGCAGCTCGTCTCCAGAAAGTCCTTTCCAGGGATCATTCAAATGGTTTAGGACTTCTCCAGAAGCAAGATGGGGGGTTCACTGAAAACCGGAAGGAAACCTTAGAGGTACTGTTAGAGACCCACTTTCCGGATTCAGTAGTGGTAGGAGCCCAAGAGGACTCATATTATCCTTCGAGTGAGGTGGCCTATTCGCCTCACAGTAGGATCTGGAGTCTCTCTGGGAAAATGTTCACACCCAGCAAGGTTCGATGGGCTATTGGGTCTTTCAAACCTTTCAAATCCGCTGGAGGGGATGGTATCTTTCCAGCTTTACTTCAAAAAGGTATTGAGGAAATACTCCCCAGCTTGATCCAGATGTTTCGGGCAAGTTATGCTTTTAACTATATTCCGAAACTGTGGAGGAAAGTAAATGTGGTCTTTATACCAAAGGGCGGGGGTCGTTCAGACACCCAGGCCAGGGCATATCGGCCAATTAGCCTCACATCGTTTCTTTTGAAGACGATGGAAAAAATCCTGGACTATCAAATAAGAAGTGAGGTCCTTGGAAAGAATCCGCTGCATCGGGACCAGTTTGCGTATCAAACTGGTAAATCCACGGTTATGGCCCTTAGCGGGCTAGTCACGAGGATTGAAAAAGCAGTGACATATAAAGAAATTGCCCTTTGTGCCTTTGTGGACATTGAGGGGGCGTTTGATAATACCTCCTATGGATCTATAGAGAGGGCAGCAATGGGAAAAAGGGTTCCACTTTCCACAATTAGGTGGATCCGTTCCATGCTGGAACATCGTGAGATTACTGCCAGACTAGGTGGCGAATCAGTAACCATCAAGGCCGTAAAGGGCTGTCCCCAAGGAGGGGTATTATCTCCTCTTTTGTGGTCATTGGTTATTGACAGACTACTGGTCCTTCTGAGTAGCCATGGGTTTGATGTCCAGGGCTATGCGGATGATGTGGCTATCATAATCAGAGGCAAGTTTGATGAGGTCATTTCTGATCGCATGCAAAATGCACTCAATATAATATGGCAGTGGTGTTACCAGGAAGGACTCAGTGTCAATCCAAGCAAAACTGTCATTGTTCCTTTTACGAGGAGGACAAAGCTTGCGCTTACAGCTCCCTCGTTAAACGGTACTACTATTCCTTTTTCCAGCGAGGTTAAATATCTAGGGGTTATCCTAGATCAAAGACTGAACTGGAACCAACATTTGTTGAAAGTTCAAAATAGAGCCATCAAGGCTCTCTGGGCCTGTCAAAGACTCTATGGGCGTACTTGGGGACTACAACCAAAAATGATCTACTGGTCATTTCTTACAATCATTAGGCCTATGGTCACCTACGCATCGGTTGTATGGTGGCCTAAAACTGAGCAGAAGACAACGCAAACCTTATTGAATAAGGTTCAGCGTGTAGCCTGCATCGGTGTTACGGGCTCAATGAAGTCGTGTCCAACCGCGGGGGTGGAGACACTTCTAGGACTGACACCGTTACACCTGCATATTAAAAAGGACGCTGCAAGTATGGCCCTGAAAATGCAGGCGGAAGGAAATATCAAGCCAGGCAATATGGTGGGTCATATGGAAATCCTTAAGGAATTTCAGACAGACCCTACCATAGGAATGCCTTCCGACTGTATGCCAGCTAAACTGGACTTCCACAAACCATTCTGTGTTAGGTTACCTGACCGGGATGTGTGGAGGGCAGGTGGACCATCATTTGAGCGAGGGTCCATGGTATGGTTTACAGATGGATCAAAAACGGAAGATGGGGCGGGGATAGGAATACACGGGAGTGGCACTACCCTCTCGAAGTCCTTGGGTACCAATGCCACCGTTTTTCAAGCAGAAGTACATGCTATAGAACTTTGCGCTAGGTTAGGCATAGCAAAAGGCCTAAACGATGCAAAGATTTATATTGTATCAGACAGCCAATCAGCCTTAAAAGCTCTTAGGTCTTGTACCGTTGAGTCAAGGCTGGTATGGGATTGTCTGAAGGTTATTAAACATCTGGCAGGCTCAAATAAGGTAACACTTATGTGGGTGCCAGGTCATACTGGAATCGAAGGAAACGAGGCAGCTGATGGCCTCGCCCGTGAGGGTTCTGTCTCTCCATTTTTTGGACCAGAACCCTTCTGCGGTGTCACTAAGGGACACCTTAGAGCAGCGGTAAAACGCTGGGAGGATGTTCAAAAGTCCTCCTACTGGCGCAGAATTCCAGGTTTACGGCAGGCGAAGAAATTTATATCACCTTCGTCTGTCAGGGTTAAGGAGTGTCTTGAACTTAGAAAACCTGAGTTGAGGCTGCTTACTGGCTTCCTCACAGGTCATGTCCCCTTAAGGTATCACCTTAAGAAGATGGGCCTAAGTACGACAGATGGATGCCGCTTCTGCGGTCTGGAAGCGGAATCAGCGGAACATGTTCTGTGCCATTGCCCAGCCATTTTCCAGCAAAGACTGCAACATCTAGGAGGGAGAACAATGAGCCCGGATAGTATGTATCTTGTACCGGCCAGTAGTATTGTCAGATTCATTAAGAGCCTGAATATTGACTGGACGGATAATTAAGTAGGGTCCAGCACAATAGATCTTTTAGGTCGCGGTGCGAGGTGGCTTATCGCCCACATGGCCCTCCAGTAAATAATAAATAATAGTTAAGTATTCCTATGTATAATACCTTGATTATATAATTGTTACATTGTTAAATACAATTAGTAATTTTATTTAATTTAAATAACTTTCAAGTTTAAAAAGGCTTACAATGCACTTACTTGTGAAAAAATTATTTTTACAAAGAAACTCTGAGCAGTTTTAAATTACCTGATGATGGTTCTGTTCGAAGCTAGTCGTTTGTTTGTAAAAATAATTTTTTTCACAAGTAAAGAAAGTGTGTTTTAAACCTTTTTAAACTTAAAATTTGTTTAAAGCGTATTTATCGAATCGCAAGATGTCGAATTATATACAATTAGTCCATTATCACACAATACATTTGTACACCGAGGTGTAATTTATGAAAAATGATTTAAAATAAATTGAGTTGACTTGAGTATATAAAAGTGCAAAGGTGCAATTCAAAGACCTTATGTGATTATTGTGTATTTATTTAAATATCGTACAAACATTTAATAAACAAATAAATTTGCTAATAGTGTTCTAAATTATTCTATTAATTAACGGGAACGTACAACAGTGTGTTTTTTTAAATGGCCATATAAAACAGAGCAAACCGCAAATCATAGGAAACGATATTACCGTATAATTCCCAAAATATTCCAGTTTAGAGTTCGGTTAAATGCGATTAATAAGGGTTATTAGAGTTCGGTTAAATGCGATTAGAAATAATGGATTCTAGTTATGTGTAGGAAATATCTCAAAGTTTAATTTTTTAAATTTACGTTTCGGTTCCTTTGTATTTAAATCATCCAATGATTCCTCAAATAAAACTCTCAGGACACAAACTCGAAATTTTGCGTACATAACATGTATTCTTCCATCCGAATGTTCTGTATTTACCTGAAAATAAAACAAAAATACGAACGTTAGTTTTCTGAATATTCTTAGGTTAACGAGAATTGCAAATATTTCTAAAATCAAAGTACTCTCAATAGCCCCATATAGAAAATGGTTAAAAAAAATTAACACAACACATCCCCCATCCATAAATTCATTTTCGAAAATCATAAAAGTTTATTTCAAATCTCAATTACATCGTAAAACTTTTATAAAATAGAATCTTGTCTCGACACAATAATAATTCGTTTCCCCGGGCATCACCAATATAATCGGGAACAAAACATCGTTTACCTCTTTTCCTCGTACTGTATACCTACCACCACCATCGGCAATACAAAACTTAACAATTTAATTATTAACGAATATTAATCCAATCACTGTTTTGGGGATACCCAATAAAAATTAAAGAAAAGTGCTAAAATTTCCTACTTAAGACGTAATTTTCATCACAACTCTTGCGGAATAGAAAACTCATAAAAAAAAAGTTTTTTTCCTCTTTTTCTTAGCACCATTTTCATCATGCTCGATGTACAGGTAGGTACGAGTACATACAATGCCAACAAAAAAGGTATATCGAGAGGAAAACCCATTATCAAAATAAAATAAATGATTCATAAAATTTTTGTTGGTAATATTTTTGTTGTTGTTGTTGCCGAGACGAAAAGTGTGAAATTATGAATTCTCTCGTCTTCCGGGAGGAACACGGTGTCGATGGAATGTGGCTTTGTATAAAATTTTTAAATATCTTATAAAAATGTTTATTCGTGAAATACGAAAGCATTTTACACGTATGATAAAGGATGCGCATTATAGGGTTAAAATATAAATGGGGAGGAAACCCAAAAAGACAAAAAAAAAAAAATCAAAATTCCACTTTATTCTCTCCCTGATGCAGATGAATATACGAGGAGGATAATAATATCGAAAATTATTCAAATCACATAAATATTTCTGTTTTGCAGGAATTTGTCAGTATTTTGTAGATTGTGCTATTCGGCAACGTTACCCGTTAAATTCGTACTTTTTTGGTTTCTGTACCACCCTATTTTACACATAATTACGTAAAACATCTACATTATTCCTGTCGGAAGATGTATGCCCTAACTTATCGATTTCTGGCCAAAAAAAAAAAAAAAACAACTTGTGAAAGTATAAACTAACGCAAAACATAAAATTAATTCCCATTTTTTACTCATTTCGTGCTGTTGCTGCCTCTCACAGTAACACAAAAAAACATCATAACATAGCACAACATTGAATTTGAAATGTCCATCACGTATTTTCCCGCTCTACTGCCAACAACAAAAAATTAAAATTAAAATTAATTTTTTATTATATTTTCATTACGGTATACGATGACAATGACGATCAACATGAAAAATTTGTTTTGCTTTTTTTACAACTTGCCAAAAGAAAATTGGGAAATTTTTTAACTTTTACTGTGCATACGATACCTAACAACATTTTTTTGAGGGGGGGTTAAAAGAGGTGGAATATAATTTTCGATGAGTTTTTTTTTAATGTTCAATATATTATGAAAAAAATGTCAATTATTCGAATTTTTCATGATGTTTTCATGATGATGCGGGAAAATGTTTGATTGGGTTATATAATACATGAAACACCCGCCCGCAGGATACTTTGAAGGTTAAAATCAAATTTGGCGAGAGGTAGACCAAATTGATTAAACGCAACTGGATTTTCCAATGAAGAATTTTGTGTAAAAACTCTTTATATTGTTTCTGATAATCGGACTGCAGTGATGAACCTACAGAGAAATTTGTATCACAAATTATGTGCTGTGTATTATATTATGAAAAAAAAAAAATGAAAATTATCGAATACAAATACAAGTCAACGTATTGTCGAAACCGAATTCTTGTTTTCGATATAATTTTAATTGATTTTTCTCAATTGAATTCAATTTACGATATAGAATTCAATTCAAATCCATCATCAACATCCAAACACAAAGCACACAAGAAAAAAAAACGCTAAATTCAATTGAATATGATGATGAGAGCTACTAAACACAATACACATTTAGATCGAAAATTGAAAATTTATCACAATTTAATTGATTTGGTTATGAGTGCTAGGTTGGTACATGTGTGTGGCGTTTTTAAAGTAGATTTTACACAGTAGAAGCATAAAATCATAGAAATTAATTGAAATGAACATCAAAATAAAAATGTTTAGAGGGAGGCGATGTGATAATCACCCTCATCATCAAGTAGCGCGTAATTATATCGTAAAGCGATTAACATAAGTATATGACAATTTCGTTTGTATGTAATATGTATATACGATGCCATTCACACGTTTACCAGTTAATTATGATGGATTACCGCTGGTCTAAGCGATACAGTTCTCATTTTGTTGTTGTTGCTGTTGAGTTTATATTTTTTGCTCTAGAGCGACGTTCTCGTATTTTATTTGATTTTTTTTCTTCACTTTAATAAGATTTCTTGTATATAGAGATAATTAACGAAGATTGCAATTAATTATTATTGATAAAGAGCACAGGTTTTTGATTTATATGTACATGCGTCTATATATTTATCTCTTGATTGGCCACCCAAAAATACACTAAATTAAGAGGATTTGATTATTATTTCAATCGTGAATTTAATGTTTTGATGTTATTAAACTCGGATTAATACGTGACCTTAATTAGATTTTAACTGTTTCGAATATTCGAATATGGTTTTCCATTTCCGTTTACGTAAAATTGCGAATTCTGTAAATTTCAGCCATCAACCATCGAATATTTTGGTTATTTAACATTCATCTTTCTGTTTTTCGTTTCTAAATATTGTCCATTTGTAGGATCGCAAGTTTAAGATGATTTGAATAAAGCGTCAGTATACCAAGATTAAGTGCCATTAGGCTTCATCAGTTACAATCCCGAGCTAAATCTTTATATTTTCTTAACAATCAGAGCAAACCAGAGCGGCTTGTGGTTGATTGACTGTAGGATACGTTTCCTGGATAATATTTGTCCTATCTTTAGACTCTATATTTATAATGTGTATGAGAATTGGTGTTGTCTTCAGTACGGTATTGGATTAAAATGATTAACCCTCTAGCAGGCAGCCCTGCCTTTAGACGGGGTACAAAAAAACAACAAAAATAAATAGATACTTGTTATTTTCTCTTTTAAGTTGAGCCACAGCCAGACACCTCGTCGATAAAATCACAAATAGAACAACAGCCACAAGCACAACCGTTATCGAAGCTCCCGAAGAAACCTGCAAAGCAGCCCCGTTCTCCTTTACCTGTGTTTGAAAAATGCGGTGTTAGTTTGCAACCAAATAATGGTGGGTTTACTGGTAGTGCTGCAAACATTGACTTGAAATCAACAGAATTCTCTAAGATAACTTGGAGAAAAAAAAATCTTGTTCTTCATCGAAACGAAATTGTGTTCAGGGGTGACTCGAAACTTCCAGAGAGTTTTAACGATCTCAAGATGCCTTATTCCTGTTTTAATTATTTTTTTAATGATGAGTTGTTCGAAAAAATAGCAGAAGAAACCAACTCGAATGCTCTCCAACAAGACATTCAAACCAAATTTTCTGTAAATTATGTTGACATCAAGAAATATATCGGTATTTTGGTATATATGTCTATTTACCGTTATCCAAGTCTGGAGCGTTACTGGGGGCAACATTCATTCGAGGCAATAAGGAATACAATGACGTCAAAGCGATTTTATGAAATACGGCGCTATCTTTGTTTCAACAACATCACTTTTAGAAAGAAAAAAGGTGAAGCCGGCTACGACTCGCTATTTAAAATTCGGCCAGTTGTTGATCATTTGAATCGCAGGTTTGATTCAATTTCAAAAAATGCACGACTGTGCGTGGATGAACAAATGTGTGGTACTAAAATGAAATCGCAATTTCGTCAGTATATGCCAAACAAGCCACATAAGTGGGGCATAAAATTATTCGTTTTATGTGACTCGTACGGCTTTTCGTATAAGTTCGAAATTTATACTGGATCAGGAGATAATGTAGTGCTTCCAAATATACCGAAGTTAGGGACTTGTGCTAACGTTGCTGTTCGCTTGTCACAGTCAATTACTGACTCTAAATATCGTATCCTTTATTTTGATAACTTTTATACGTCACTACCACTGCTAGTGTATCTACGAAGTCGAGGAATATATTCGTTAGGCACAATTCGCGCTAGTCGCATAAACAACTGCAAACTTCCAAATGACAGAGACAAAGAGCTTCAAAGAGAGCCTAGAGGGTACTCAGTGGAATATGTGGGACGTGCTTGTGGAGTTGATTTAACAGCTGTTTTATGGAAAGACACAAAAAATGTAAGGCTAGCTTCAACTTATGTTGGAATAGTTCCATTCAAATCTGCAGTCGAACCGCGACCAGTTAAAGCGACTAGACCATCGTAAAAAAAATATATTTGGAGGTAGATTGCCCTAACATAATCAAGGAATATAATTATCATATGGGAGGGGTAGATTTAATGGATGGGTTGCTTGGACGTTATCACATACGCTTGAAGACGAGAAGCTATTCATTGCGACTATTTTATCATTTAATTGATATGACAATAGTAAATGCCTATCTTCTCCACCGACGCATTCACAAAGGATTCACTTCATTTGAACTTGCTGATTTTCGATCGGAAATTGCTGATGTTTTGTGTCGTTTCCAACAACAACTGCTTCTTCGAAGAAAGTGTATGCGCCACCGCGTGATATTCGATTTGATGGTGTTGGCCATTGGCCTGATATGTTAGACGGAACTGGCAAAAAACTATGTAAATTGCCTGGTTGCAAAGCCGAGATAAAAATTATTTGCGTGAAATGCAAATTAAATCTATGTTTGTCGCCAGCCAAAAAGTGCTTCCAAATATTCCATAATGTTATATACATAGATGTATCGTACACAATACATCTTTATTATTTTTTATAAGCTTACATGAATTATTTAATTTTTTTTTTTTGCTATAATTTTACTAATAAAGATTTGAAAAATTTATGTTATAAATCTGTATTATTTCTCCCGTGTAACGGCCAACCCGCCTTTTGGCGGCCTACCTATTATCACCCCTGGCACTCGTAGTTTTTATCTGAAATAGTTTTTGACTTCGTTTTCGATTTTTTTACACTAAAAATACCCTACCATAATAATCTCAACCAAAAAAAAAAATTGCCCGGCTAGAGGGTTAAGTAATTTTAAATAAAAAGATCGTTCTAATGCGTATCCCAAATTGAACGCCGGAAATGATATCAGTCAAAGATCATCCATACTAAAGCTGCCGGATTTTGATCATTTCTCGAAATTTTCAATGACTTCTTTGCAGATATTTTGACCGATGACGAACTGGATTTCATTCTGCGACTTGAGATATCCCCCGCAGAAAGAAGTCACAGGAGGTTAAATCGGAAGATCTGGCCGGCCAATTGTTAAATTCATTGTTTCTCCAGCTGTATGACCATCCTGTTGGTACCACAGTTGATCGAGGTCCATATCTTCCAATTAGTGTCGAAAAAATCCTGTATGACGGTTTAGGTGGAAATCGGCCTCGTCATATGCTGATAATAATGCCTCATTAATGGTCTCATGTTTTCGGTGACGCTTGTCTCCATCCTAGCAATATTATTGGCTGACTTTATACCCTATGTTGATAAACATAAGGATTTGAATTTTATAATATTTTGTCGATTCTATTGTACTGAACTTAAAATTATAAATATTGCATTAACATTTCGATAAATTTTATTGGTTTTTGAATTTATTTTGTCGTTGTACAAATTTTGATTATGGCGGTTATTGCCTTTTACCATTCTGTGTAGAAATTAGAGATTATGATCAAAACTGCTGAATGAATAATTATCAGCGTTTATGGGTTTGTTGGTAAGCCTGTTATTAAATTCGTTCGTATGTTCAGCGAATCTCAGAGAGAATGAGCGTCCAGCGTCTGCCCAACATAAAAGTTACCGGAATCATTACAAATTAATTTGTATACTCCGCTGTCAAACTCACTCATTGTGTTGTTTTGGTTTTATAGGCGATATTATGGCCAAATTTGATCAAAATTCTTCGTAAAATGTTGGTTGCGTTGTGGTTGTAATCTATTGCTATATATTGTTTATCATTGTCCAGATTGTTGTGTAAAGAAGACAAATTGCGTCGGCTAATTCTATTTCTGCATTTATTGTTCAGATTGGTTTTAGACCATTTTTTCAGTGAATCCATTTTTGACAGTTATGTATATGATGATGTTCAATTCAGTAGAATAATTAAGGTAACGAGTGGAATACAATTTAATATGTGGACTAATAATGATTCGCGATAATGATTGGTACAACTAAAATGTCATCAACATACCTGTGTCAATAAATTATGTTGGTTTTATATTTGTTATGGCTACTATAGACATGCATTCTTCTTTATTCAAATATAAAATAAGTAAAAAGGGCTCAAACAACCTCATAACGTGTTCAGAACTTCGGTCTTGATTAATTCAACTCACAATTTAACCCCGAAATGAACCTCTTAAGTCAATCTTCAGCTTAACCTCCAATTCAATTTACAACTCAACCTCTATCTCAATCGCAACACAATCCTAAATGCAACCACCAAATTACCGGCCAACCCAGCCATCAATTAAATAACCAAATCAACCCTTAATTAATTCCCCAACCGAACAACTCACACCCAAATGCAAGCCAACTTTAGCCGAATTCTACGTCAACTCTACTTAGCTTAGCCCAAATATCAACTCTCTGCTCAACACACTTATTTTCCAACCCAATCCCAAAATTAACTCGATTCGAAAGCTACATCGATTCGAATCTAACTTCCCACTAAACCCTAAACTTGACCCCAAATTACTCCCTAACCGAACTTCTCTTTTAAATCGAACTCAATTTCAACTAAAACCTGCTCACCATCATACCGGCATACGTACCGTGATACGTATGACACTATACAATCGTACCATTGTACCACAGTGACGTCGAACCATCTCACCATCATACCATAATGTATATCTTACCATCAATCCACCACACCTTCATACGATCAAACCATCATATCATCATAAAATCGTACCATCGTACCATCATAAAATCATGTAATCATACCAACATACCATCATACCACTATTCCACCGTACCATCACACCGTCCCTATAATCATATCATCATACCATCGTACCAACATCCCATCATACGATCATACCATCATACCAATATATCTTCATACCATTATACCATCATATAGGTTTTACAAATCAAATTATATGAATAGCCAATTATGATGGAGCTTGGCTATTCCTTTACCGATTATGATAAAAATTTACATGTGCGGTGGAAATGGGATTCTATAATGATTTTTGGACAAAGTTCCGTAATATGGTCAATAAGCATATAACTTTCGTACTAACCGATTAAGATGAATTTTGACGTTTCCAACGAATAGAAGGAAATGTGACCCAAACATTATTTTTAGATGAGGTTGTGTGTTAAGGTTTCCAAACGATCAAACTTATCTCCGTAATCCTACGCCTTAAACTGTGGGCTATGTTTTCTGAGTATTTGCTGTCAGAGTGGTGAGCTTGACCTTGTTTCGAAAAATATAGTGTGTAGCGGATACGTGCATCAGGATTGAAACTAATAACGATAATGCAGAGCTTCGGAATTAGAAATGTTATTTTAAATCCTCATTCCCAATTTCATAATAATCGGTTAAGGAATAGCAAAATTCCGCCCTACTTGGCAATTGTCCAATACACAATCATTTTAAAATCTCATTTACAACGCACATGTCAAATTTCAGCACAATCGGTTGAGAAATAGGCAAGTTCCTTCAACACAACTCAACCCCAATTCAACCCGCAAACGGCCATCAATTCAACGTTCAACCCAACCTCAAACTCTCTTTCAAGTCAATCCTCAAACCAGCATATATAAAACATTGGGCAACTGCTCACTATATCTTAATCCAACCCCAACTCAACCCACAAATTGAACCCTAACTTAACCTTCAACTCAACCCCAAACTCAATGCACAACTCAATATTGAAACCAGCATACAAGTTAACACCACCATTAATGTCGAGTCAACACAACGTGATTTATGAGACAAGCGCCAACTTGTCGAATCAACACAACGTGTGTTGTGTCCGGTTGAAAGATAATACTTTTTATGAAATTCTTTTCGAGTAATTTCCCATACATTTTATGCAACTTCAACTATTTTTATTGTATAAAATGATAGAATATTTTTGTAGTAGTTTAGCTTTTAGTTTGATCTTGAGAAATAAAGTTATTTTTTTAAGTAAACTCGCACATAACTCGTTAACTGACGCCGAAACAGGGACCAATCGGTAAAGTTATTACAGTGGACATTTTTTTTAAGAGTGTAGCAAATACTATACTACAGTGCTTAATAAAAAGTGAAAGCCTATAGCAAATATTATACTATAGCCTTACCATAATATTTAACAATTTTAAGAGTGTAGCAAATATTAAACTACAGTGCTTAACAAAAAAGTGAAAAATCTATAGCAAATATTAAACTATAGCAACAAATATAGTGCAAGTGACAGTTAAAACGTACCGCAGGAAGCCGATAGTAAATATTAACACTAACAGCTAAAAAGGAAGACTACGTACCGTCCAAAGCACACTCGACTGGTCTCAAGTGTACAATCACCCGGAGTACACACAAAAAAAATAGTTGGAAATGAAAATCCAACTCATTTTAATGTAAGTCCTAATACAAAATTTTAATAATAAAAAATTTTTTAATAAAAATAAATATAAAAATAAAAAGTTTTAATAATAAAAGTAAAAATAAAAAGCAACAATATTATAATAACTAGAAATATATTAAAAACATTTTTTTTAATAATACAATTATAATAACTAAAATCTGACAAATCAATTTAATAAAAAAATGACGGAACCGTTAGTTCAAATTCAAACCGCCTTGCAGCAATTAACTGGGGCCCTGAACGCCCAAATCGAACTAACAAAAAAAATCGAAAGACGACTCGAAAAATTAGAAAACCCGTAACAACAACAACATTGGTAACACTAAGAAATGAACAAGATCTGAAAGATATTAGCAGGCTACCTGATTGTGTAAGACAACTGCAGGTATTTGATGGGAATCTCACTCAGTACATCTCATGGGTGCATAACGTAGAAACTATACTACGCGACTACAACATTATGCGAGATAAACCGATCTACAGGGCAATACTTCAACAAATAAGACAAAAAATTCGAGGCAACGCCGACTCCGCTTTAATATCTTATAATATTTTTGATGAGGAATGGGCGTCAATAAAAAAATGTCTGTCCCTACACTATGCAGACAAAAGGGATCTCCGTACGCTAGAATACCACAGCTCAGCACCATCACACAAAAAAAATATGACAGTGGATGAATTCTATGCTACTGTTAATCACCAATTCTCATTAATAGTCAACAAGGTCAAAACGGAGGACTATTCAGCTGAAACAATCAACGTTTTGGTTGAAACATGCAGGAATAGAGCTTTAGACATTTTCGTCCGGGGGCTGAATGGAGATTTATCTAAGATGCTTATAATTCAAAAACCAACCACGCTACCAGAGGCATATGCATCCTGTCTGGAAATTCAAAACCTGAATTTCAGAAACTTGCCAATACACAAAAGAAATGTCAACAATGTGATAACAGCCCCAATAAACCAAATTTCATATAACAACTCACCAAATTTGCGAACAAACGATGGTACAATACCAATACTGCGGAGAAACATGGCCTACAATATACAACACCAAAATCACCGAATACCATATGTGAACCAAAATCAAAACGTCAACCAAAATCAAAACAACTTACCACCACCAAGACCAAACAATCCAAAGCCACCAACGCCAATGGGCATCGACCCATCAATGCAAACGAGACAGGTGAACTATGTATATCAACCGTCCAACCAATCAAGATAATCCAATGGCAAAATGAGATTATTCTCACCGTTACGAACCAGTCAGACAACAGAGGATCAACCATATGGAAACACAACCAGAAAAAGACTATTATAACCAATTGGTCAACGACAATACGGAAGGAGAGATATCCAATGACGACCAGTATACCGAAGATGATTCTGAAGTAAATTTTATGACGGAAGTCTCTCTAGCGTACCATACCTAGAGTATAAGTTAAAAAATGGCAATATCCTCAAATTCTTTATAAGAATTTCAAAAACTTTATAAAATCACAATTAGCCAATAACGCCATCCCAACTAAGGCTCAATTTAAGATCAGATCAGCCGGAGGTGACATCGAAATAAGTAAGAAAATTAGCGGACAATTTTTTAAAAGTATTGGCATCAACAATACTATTGAATTCTTCATTCTACCGGGATTAAAATCATTTGATGGCATAATAGGAGACGACACATTGAAGGAACTCGGAGCAATAATTGACAGGAAAGACAACCTGTTAATAATAACACCAGACATCAGAATTCCATTAAGAGAAAAACCATCACTTCAAGTCAACAATATGGAAATCCGAGATAGCCATCTTTCATCAGAAACAAAGAAGCAACTCCAAACAATAGTATCAAAATTTAAAAATTTATTCGGACCCGTAAACAACATAGAAACAATCGATACGGGGATAAGAGCCGATATCAAAACAACGACGGATGAACCTATATATACCAAATCATATCCTTATCCATACAGTATGAGACAGGAGGTGGAGAAACAAATAAGCCAGCTCTTACAAGACGGGATCATTAGACCCTCTAAGAGCCCATATAACTCCCCTATTTGGGTCGTCGACAAGAAGTTGGACGTCTCACAAACAAAGAAATACAGGATGGTCATAAATTTCAAAAGGCTGAATGCTGTCACAATATCAGACTCGTACCCGATTCCGGATATATCCAGTACATTAGCAAATCTCGGAAACTCTCAATATTTTACAACCATAGACCTAACATCGGGGTTCCACCAGATAAAAATGAAAGAAGCGGATATACAAAAAACCTCGTTTTCTACAATGAACGGGAAGTACGAGTTTCTACGACTTCCTTTTGGCTTAAAGAACGCCCCAGCCATTTTTCAAAGGATGATTGACGACGTGTTAAAAGAATTCATCGGCGAGACATGTTACATATACATAGATGACATCATAATCTTTGGGGGAGAAACAGAAGAGGAGCACTTATTGAACATCGAGAAAATCTTCTCAAAATTGGAGAAAGCCAACCTAAGGGTCAACCTAGACAAAACAGAGTTCCTGAAACAAGAAACAGAATTCTTGGTTTACCTCATCACTAATAAGGGTATCAAACCTGATCCTAAAAAAGTTGCAGCCATTAAAAACATCAAAAGGCCCCAAAATCTAAAGGATCTAAAGTCATTTCTTGGATTAGCGTCCTATTACAGGCGTTTTATACAAGACTTCGCAAAGATAGCCAAGCCACTGACCAACCTTACAAGAGGAGAAAATGCACAAACAAAAGCAACACAGTCCAAAAATGTACAAATCAGCATGAACGAGGAGGAAATCCAAGCATTTTTACACATCAAAGAGCTACTATCCTCCACGGATATATTAATCTTCCCGGACTTCAACAAACCGTTCCTTCTGACAACAGATGCTTCATCATTCGCAATTGGCGCAGTATTATCCCAGGGCGATATCGGCAGGTACAGGCCCATCACCTATATCTCTAGATCACTAAATAAAACAGAAGAGAATTATGCTGCAAACGAAAAGGAGATGCTGGCTATAGTTTGGGCCCTAGATAATCTCAGGAACTACCTGTACGGAGCAAAAAAAAAATTAAGATTATGACGGATCATCAACCACTAACGTTTGCAATAAGCAATAAAAACAACAATGCCAAATTAAAAATGTGGAAAGCACGCTTAGAGGAATATAACTACGGAATTATTTACAAACCGGAATGCATCAACAAAGTCGCAGATGCACTATCAAGACTAGAAATGGAAGCAAACACCCTATCTACAAACGGAACGATTCACAGTGCTGAGGAAGATTCCACAGATCTAATAGTCTACTACGAAGCACCAATCAACGCATTTAGGAATCAACTTATATTCAAAAAAGGGAAAGAAATTTACGCTCAGGAAGAACCACACCCATCTTATCACAGGCATCAGACATTAACCTGCCTGAACTAAGTAAAGAAACTCTAAAAATAATTCTACGAGAGAAACTAAATCCGAACACAATCAATGGAGTAAAAATACCTGAAGAATATATTCAAATCCTCCAGGAGGCCGTTAAAGAAAATTTCTCGGGTTGCAAGATACGATTAACACAAAGAGTGGTGACGGACATACGCAACGAGGAAAACCAGTTTGCCATTATAAGAGAAGAACACAAACGGGCACACCGGAATCATGCAGAGAATAAAAAACAAATATTGGAAAAATACTACTTCCCTCGAATGGCTAATCTAATAAAGAAACATACACAAACCTGCGACACCTGTAACATCAACAAATATGATAGACATCCTAGTCGCGTGGAAATCCAAGAGACACCCATTCCGACGGATCCGACAGAGATACTCCACATCGATATAATGGAAATCAAAGATGAGAAGTTCATTTCATGCGTGGACAAATTCACAAAATTTGTGAAATTTTTTCGCATCAAAACTAAATCTATTCCACATGTGAGGGATAAAATAATTAAAGCAATGCATTTCTTCTCTGTACCCAAAATACTTGTGATGGACAATGAAAGAAGCTTTATAAGTCCCATAATTACCGACTATCTAAAAACTTTGGGAGTTAGAATTTACCTAACACCATCACAAAGAAGTGAGACAAATGGGACTGTCGAAAGAGTCCATTCTACGATAATCGAAATCGTCAGATGCCTCCAAAACGAGTAAAAGGAACTAACAGTAAAGGAATTAATCAATATAGCAGCTGACCGTTATAATAACTCAGTACACTCGGTCATTCAACAAAAATCAAGTGACATATTTTTTGATAGAACACAAAGAATAACCTAACAAAATCTGTCTGACTTCAAAAATAAAGTAAACGAAGATATAATCGAAAGGATCCGAAGAAGCCAAGAAACCAAAATTGAAAGAGAGAAGGCAAAGAGGGAAAAACCGAAAACGTACGCGCCTCGAAAAACAATATTCACCGCAATTAAACAAATTCAAGCACAGGATAAAGCAAAATTCAAAAAAGAAACGGTATCAAGAGACAATAATGTTACCATTACAACAACAACCGGGAAACGAATTCATAAAGCCCATATTAAAAATATAACTCAATAATTTCATCTACTTTAAGCTCATGGCTATGGGGTTTAACATCATCCGCGACCATCTACGAATACAATAACCCAGTAGTAACTGTAACACAAGGAAATGGGCGAATTATTAACGGACAATTTAAACTAATCCACATCATCAATTTGGACAACTACGAAGAACTGATTGAACGATTAACACCAACGATTAATAACATTCATCAAGGAAGCAAAATTCGAGCTAAATTGGTTCACCAAACAAAGCAAATCTCGCAATGGATTTCAGAACTTAAAGGTCAAAAGTCAAGAAGCAGAAGAGCAATAAATTGGATCGGAAGCGCATGGAAATGGATCGCAGGCTCACCTGACGCCACAGATTGGGATCAGATAGTAAAAAGTCAGAACCTAGTAATTAACAGTAACAATCAACAATACAAAATCAATGAGTATTAATGGACACAGCTCAACAAATGCTCAACGAATTCAACAAAATTGTTGAACACCTAAATGAAGACGAAGACGATAAAATGCAACAAACACTGTACAACCGACTTACTCTCATCAAAGAGGAAATAAAAGAAATCATTCGAGCCACACAGTTAGCAAAAGGAAAAATAGTTAACACATAGTTAAATATACTGGATAAAGGGGAAATTAGTCGCTTAATAACAGAATTAGAAACCTTGCCGTATTCCAATGAAATAGAGGCTATAGAGTATGCGGAACCAATGATGATGGTTAAAGATTCTACAATCCTATACGTCATATCTATACCTAAGACGAGTAAGCAGAACTACAACCATGTCATCATAAAATCAACGGTTAATCAAAACAAACAAATACATATGGAGTTCAATGAACTTTTGCTAAATCAAAACGAATTATTTGGAATAACCCAGAGATGCAACCTCTTTCGAGATATCACCATATGCGAAATGAGTAAGCTGAAGGAACTAAGTAAGGACCATTGTATCAGCCTAAATTCTAGCCTTTTTAATATTTTTCATGGCATTTAATACTAATAATTTAAGAAATGGATACTCGATACTCAAAAAACGAAAAACAGCTGAAATGGATGGAATTTATTCAAAGTGTGCGCCAAAATCATTGGCTTTGGTAGCTCGCGTTTTTGATTTAAGAAAATGTTCACCAAGAGATAGGTATTCAGGTCTTTTGAATCTAACTAAAAAAGACTCTCTATTTTTAGTAGTATTTTAAACCAATTGAATTTATTGCAAATCCCGGTACAGAATGGGCCTATCTAGGATCGGATAACGCCGCATTTATGTCTGGCCAATTTAATGGGGTTCAAGCAAGATTAAAAAGGCTAGAGTTTGAGAAGGGGAAATAGGTGAAGATTGTTAATCGGATTGCTGTAAAATGTCTACTACCTAGCGGCAGCGGAATTACCTTGTACAAAATTTTAATTTGCGGTCATGAAACATGTCAAGATTGTTTAACGAACAGCAAGCAAACGATTTAAGTTTGTAAGTTATATTCGAGGGAGTATACAAATTGTGATATAATAAAACTGAATCTTTGAATAAAATAAATTAGCCTTACTGGAAATCGTGGAAGATAAAAAATTTTTAAGAAGCATAAATATATGTTGGATTATTTTTAATATATTCAGTGATTATTCAAATATATGTACATCTTTTCAAATCGGCTTCGAATGATTTGTTTCTCTTGTGCTTTAATGATTTTTCCACTTGGAGAATATTTTTCCATAAGCTTCCCAAGCAAATAGTTCTGCTTTAGAATATTTTGCCATGTCTCCAGTACACAACTCAACTCTAAAATAATAAAATTAATTAATTTATTTAATTCTAAACTTAGTGAGCAAAAATTATTTACTCTTCAGGATGTGATTTTGGATCAGGAATATGTCAAATTGGGGTTCAAATTTCCGTGATATTAAGCTGTGTCTTCACGTATACGTAGAATACGTACAGTAATTCTTTGTTTTGAATCGACCTGACTTTTGTACCAGGCATGTCCATTTCATCAAAATATTATTTATCTTCGCTACTTCCCGATAATGATCATCTCGATTCTTTTGCTTTCCAGCTTTTAAAAATCTCTTTGCAGCTACTACATTTCCGTATTCCTCAACAATCTCCCGATGATTTTTAGATATTTTTAGTCCGTTTTTTATTCGGAAGAAATATCATACAACTGCATGAAGTTAGGTAAAATTTTAGTTTTTTGTTGAATAGCGACAAATGTGTATAATAGCAAAACTTTTAATAGAAATTTCCCATGTGCTCAATAGCTGCGTTTTTTATTCGCTCCGGATAGCTGCTATCGAGAGCCGTCATTATTCTACGCCTAAACTTAAATTTAACGCGCTATTTGTTGGTAAACTAAACTTATTTAACATCACACTATCATCTTTAATTCAATTGTTTAGCGAAAACTTGATATAAAAAATATTTGGCTCTACCTATTTATACGGAGCGCTATCGGGAGCCACTTTTTATATGACGGCTCTCGATAGCAGCTATCCGGAGCGAATAAAAAAACACAGCTAATATTATTCCTCATGCTTTGTATTGTAACGGTGACACATAGTGTATAATACAATAAGTTAAATTAATAGCCTAATGTTTAACTGTACTAAAATGGAATTTTCCATGATAAAATTGTTCTACGCTATTCTAACTAGAAAAGTCATTAACTTTCTATAAGTTTGGTTTGTGTATATAAAAAAGACGAACGAAGTTGAATTGGATTAGTAATATTTGGTAAGCGATAGTGTAAAGATTAAAAGGAATTAAAAAGTGATTTAAAAAGTGTTTTAGTGTAAAATAAAAAGTAAAAGTAATCAGTAAAATTTGAGAATAATTTATATAAAGTGATTTGTGAATTTTTATTGATAAACTGTGTTGTAATAAATTTTGTGAAATAAATAAATTCGTTGGTGATAAATTAAATTGATTTTGTATTATTCACAATCCAGTGATACGAACCTTAATTGACAAGGCAAAAACGTAACAGTATTATAGCAAAAACAAAAATGTCTATACAAGCCGTTTAGTACTTATCGAGCTATTTCGATGAAACATCAATGTGCTAAATTTAAAACCCAAGTTCTGAACCATAAAAATAAACATCAAACTGTTCTAGTACAAATTATAAATTTGTTCCAACAAGAATTCAATTTTCTGTCCAATAGAAAAACATAAATTACACCAAAAAAAATGTTAGGCAAACAATTAGTTTATAAAATACTTTTCTGTGAAAATACGTCAATATTTTGGCATAAATACTAAAGGGTCATTTATTTAGTTAATAAATTAGCTGACTAAATTCCATGTCCGCCGACCGTAAATAATATTTTCGAATGATTATTTTCGATTTTATAATAAAATTATATTTTTAGTACTAAATATTTCAATAGGAATTTAGATTTTTTCGAATTGGAATTCAATTGAACAGTGTGAAACTAACACATAAATAAAAATGGGAATTTTGATCGCTTGTATCGCTTCTACTGATAGTTTTACTTCCACCATAAATGTTTCAAGTTGTGTTTTGGTTAACCTAATTCGTTGGTTTAGTATAACATCGTTAAATTGAAAAATGCTTCGTCATCCTTGCAGGCACAGACCAAAGAAAATTGTATCGCTCTAATCGCCGTGTTCAGAAGCAGCCTTTTCTATACGGACTTCGATGTCTACCTTCTGCAAGGTCTATTGAGTAGGTTCTTCCACACTTCCATGATTTCTGTAACCTGTTGAACCTGCACCGGTTAGATTGTCGACGTGTTGTACCATCGTCATTGTTCATTTGCGATATTTTCAGTTCTCGAACCGATTGTATCGAACTGCTTTCACGCTTAAATCTTTACACTCCAGTACGCCAAATGCGTCCAGATATCAACAAATTACGGCCTTTCGAACCAATTTTGAGAGCATCGCGAGAGTTTAATTCAGTGTTTTTGATTTCAATATGTCCAGAGAGTCGTTTAAGAAAGATGGGTTTTCTATCTACCTTTTATTCCTTTTTGTTTTGTTTTTTATTTAACATGTTTGTGTATGCCAATTGTTATCACTGTAGTGCTGGCAAAATCAAATCAAATCGAAGAATTACCATATGCAATAAAAGGAAAGACGTTTACATTTGTTAAAGATGTAATTTCAAGACTATCTATGGAAATGCAAATTTTGTGTTCAAAATTAAAACAATTAAACGAAGCTACAGATTCAGAAGACCTAACTTAACAATTATCTACACCTTCAAAATGTTTAGTGGATGAAATGAAAAATAGCATCACTTCATTTTATAAAGAATGCAATCCTGAATTGGTAGTTGATTACTTATAGGAATTTAAATTGTTTGTGGCAAGCGGAACTCAAACAAAAAATTTGAAACAAATGCTCGACACACTCAACTATATTCAACCTACATCTACATCAAGCGAACGTATATTTTCTGTGGCAGACAATTTCTGCACCAAGATCAGAAGTTCAATGAAATATGAAACTCTCTATGAGTTAGTGTTTCTTAACTATTATTTTTTGAAAAAATCAATATTCCTTTACCCTTATTTATTTGTAATGGTTTTAATTGATTTCCTAAAACCGGTTAACCGATTTATCCGGTTTATCTTGTTTAAAAACCCGAAAATCCGGGTTTTGACATTTTTCCGGTTTTTTTGGATGCTCGACTAGCGGCCTCTAGTAATAAATATAATTAATACCAATACACTATATCGTCTAAACCTCACTAACAGTACTGTAACGATGACACCTAGTGTGTAATAGAATAAGATAAATTAATAGCTCAATGTTTAACTGTACTAAAATGGAATTTTCCATGATAAAATTGTTCTAAATGTTTCTACACTATTCTAATTGGAAAAGTCATGAGGTTTCTAGAAGTCTAGTTTGTGTATATGAAAAGGCGAACGAAGTGAAGATTAAAGAAAAAGAAATTAAAAAGTGATTTAAAAAGTGTTCTAGTGAGATAAATAAAAATTATAAGTGTACAGTAAATTGTGAAAAAATTAAATAAAGTGATTTTGTTAATTATTGTTAAAAAAAAAATTGTGTTGGAATAATTCTTGTGCTAAATAAATAAATTTCGTTGGTGATAAATTGAATTGATTTTGTTTTATTCACAATCCAGTGATACGAACCTTAATTGACAAGGCAAAATCGTAACACAATGATAATGTGATGGTGACACCTTGATTGTAATAGAATAAGTTAAATTAATAGCTCAATGTTTTACTGGACTAAAATGGAATTTTCCATGATAAAACGGTTCTAAATGTTTCTACACTATTCTAACTGGAAAAGTCGTGAGCTTTCTAGAAGTTTGGTTTTTGTATATAAAAAAGGGAACGAGATCGAATTGGAATTAGTAGTATTTGGTAATAGTGTGAAGATTAAAAAGTAATTAAAAAGTGATTTAAAAAGTGATTTAGTGCAACATAAAAAGTAAAAGTTATCAGTAAAATTGTGCAAATAATTTATATAAAGTGATTTTGTGAATTATCATTAATAAATTGTGTTGGAATAATTTTTGTGTGAAACAAATAAATTCATTGCTGATAAATTGAATTGATTTTGTTTTATTCACAATACAGTGATACGAACCTTAATTGACAAGGCAAAAACGTAACAAGTAGTATACTGTTACGGTGACACCTAGGATGTAATAGAATAAGTTAAATTAATAGCTCAATGTTTTACTGTACTAAAATGGAATTTTCCTTGACAAAACTGTTCTAAATGTTTCTAGACTATTCTTACAGGAAAAGTCATGAACTTTCTAGAAGTTTTGGTTTGAGTATATAAGGAGCGAACGATATCGAATAAGATCATTAGTTTTTGGTAAGCAAAAGTATAAGGAAAGTATAAGGATTAAGAAGGAATGAAAATGTGATTTAAAAAGTATTTTAGTGCAAAATAAAAATTATAAATGATCAGTAAAATTGTGCGTATATTAAAGTAAAGTGATTTTGTGAATTTTCTTTAGTAAATTGTTTTGTAATAAGTTTTGTGTGACATAAATTAATTCATTGACTAGGCAAAAACGTAACAATACGATGACCCAATTTATAATGAAACTTAAATACGAAATTTCAGGCCGATTGTTAATCCGACACCACTTTTCTGTCAAAAAAAATGTATTAGTTTTATTAAAATCGCAGAAATGTATAATCTTGATGTAACAATAACGAGGCGTAACAAGCAATAACTTATAAGCGACATTTAGTAAGTCAAGTTTCACAATTAATTATGATATCAATCGTTTTCCAGAACGATGAATATATTAGATTCGAAGTAACTAAAGTCTAAAGATTTGAATTCAATAGCGTGGAGTGTTCCGCTCGATCCTCTCATCACAATTTACGCAGTTATTTTCAATGAAACATTGAAAGTTTAAACTTTAATACTAAGAAATATTTTTTAATAAATGGAACACTGGGAAGGCATCGTTTTCTTTGGCATACATCTTTACAAAGAAATTGTAAGTTTAGACTTGAAACATGATTCTAAGTTTAAAAAAATAACGATTCTCATGATCTGCATATTGGAGTGGTGATAGACATCGAAACGTTATTAAATTAAACACCTAAAGAAAATGGCGGCTAATAATAAGTTTAACAAGTAAAATAAAATTCAACTATAATTAAAATCTCCAAAGTAAACTTTTAACTTGGAAAGTCATAAACTCTACCGCACCATATTTTGAAAGTTAAATGTGTCAAAAATGCCAAATTTGCATATTTATTACGTTTCATTATAGGTTCGCTGGAAAACGTTTTTCTTATTTTTCTTAAGGTGGATTTTGATTATATAAATGTAAGACGTACATACGTAACGGATATACATACATAGCAAACGACCAAGGTGAGTATAATTTTAACTGTCACGTACAAAATTTTATTTTTCAAAGTCCTAATTGGTTTTAGTTAAAGGTTTAATGACACAGCTGTGTAACAGTCATAATTAAAACTTTTTTTTTTATATTTTTTGAAATTAAAAACTCCATGATGTGTTACATGGTGGTGGAAAATTGTAGAAACGTTTGTAGCTTATTGATTTAATTATCAACCATATACAACTAACATTCAACTCTGGTTTCTATTCGTTTTTTATTATACGAGTATTTAAGAAGTCAATAAACTATTAAATGATTTCTATTTAGTTTTCGTACTGTCATTAAATTCAATTGTTGAAAAAATTGATTTTTGTTATCAAACCACAAAATTTCATATAAAAATACACCCACAAAAATGATAGGGTTGACGTACTAATGCAATTGAGAAAATTTGTGGGAAAAATTATTATTTTTTACATCTCTTTCAATCAATTTTAATTTAATTTGTTATTGGAAAATTTTGCGACAAACATATTTTTATATTAATTAATTTAATAATCGAATTAAATTCTGATATGTGTGTAATTGCATCTCGATTTTGTAACGACATTTTTCTGGTTTTGTTCGGATTTTAGTCGATACGAAAGGAAATTAAATTATAACTTTGGATATGTAGCCAGTCGGTGACGGTCAATATGTAATTATTTGATAGGCGCAGCTGTTTGGTACTAAAGATGATTTTACGAGTATTAGGAGGAATTGGAACGAAAGGTGGTCTCAAAATAAAAATGAGTGATTATTTTAACGTTGTTTTCTATTCGTCGAATTTCTTAGGTTACGTTAATAAATCAAACTAACACCATCGCCATAACATTTTTGGTTTCTTGTTCCAATTCCGAATCTAATATTTACTAAATGTCAAATATGTCACCAATTTAATGTCTTTCACACTAAGTAGAATGATCACTGTATATACAGACAACAAAACTGTAAAAGTTTTCCGGCAATTTCATGCTTATAGTTAATTGTTAAGTTGTATGTTGTTGTTATTTGTGTTGTACAGACGAGAAAAAAAAATTCTGGCAAGATTGCAAAAAACTTTATCCAATGGTAGAAAAATGTCACTATGCTGTGATAAAATGGTTTGGAAGTTACAATGTTTACAAAAAATAACATCTTCTGTCTTATTTAAGTCAAAAAGAACGTGTCAACTTTTTAGTCACATTTATTAAAATTAGCACAATGCCATATCGATCAATGAGACGCACACACACACACGAGTGGAACAACACGCTCTATGCACACGCCACTAATGAAATTCATCTTGAAAATCGACATACAATAAAAAACGAAACGAAATGAAAATTCTTCGAAATGATATGATGATAATCATTTTTCACCCCACGCAACATTCCTTATCATCTTGCATCATACATCTCATTATCATTCATGTCTTATCTAATTTCCATATCAATGAAAAGTAATTTCCAAACACAACAACAAAGTATAAAAGTGAAAACAAGAACAGGTTGAGATGATTTTGGTAACACGCGAATATAGGTATGTATTTATGTATATAGGTAGGTGGGGTTCGTGACACTTAGACCCCGCCCGCATTTTTTATTTCACGACAATACAGAGAATCACAGTGCGGTAACCCCTGCGGAGTTGTTATTTGATAGAATTTAAAAAAATAAAAAAATAAATATTTTATTGATTTTCAATTTCAGGTTTTTCTTTTTCGAATTTTCAACTTTATTCAATATGGATGGAGGCGATTGCGAATTTGTGCGTTTTCCATGTATGTGTCGATGTCAATTGATGTCGAAAATTGAAAATAACAGCAAACGCCGTAGGCTGTATACGCCAAATACTAATTTCATGTTACAAATTTTATTTCCCTAATGTAATCTCGGCTGTATACTCGGTATATATGTGGAGTAGATATACCATTAAAGTTGAATTTTATCAAAATTCCTAAAATCAATTCCTTAAATACACTACTGGCGATAAGAAATTGAAAAAGAAAAAAAAAAACTTAGTTAAACTTTAGCAATTTTAAGAATATCGAATTTCAATTTTCTTAGTTTATAATTTAGTCGTTGTCGTTGTGTCTTCGTCGTTCACAAAATGTCAATTATGTATATGCAAATTTCATGGGTTTTATTACAAAACAGCAACAACATGATTAGTTTAAAAATAAGAGATGATAAGAAGAATGGAAACAACAAGCAAATTAAATTCAAATAACAAAAAATGTTAGATCAATTGACATCGTTGGGAGTTGGATTTATTGGAAAAATCTTAATTTGGCTTGTTTTGTACATTGTCGATCATGTTATGCTTCTTAGGTCGTCCACATCTAAACCAAACTACATAAATTTGTAAGCAAAATCTTTCAAAACGTTATGTATTTTTTTAGTAGTTTACCGTTTCGGGATGTTTAATCTTAGTCTAACAATTTTGTTCCTCGATTACCGATTCTATTGATCAGACAAAATTGGTGAATTTTATTTACCGTATAATCACATACGTATAATCAAATTAATTCTACTTAATAAAGCAAATGTAAGTTGTATTGCCAAAAAATTGCCTAATAAATAAGAGCAAGCAAGTGCTTCGAAGCAACGACCTTTTTGCTCGTTGTGTTAGCAAACTAGAAGAAAAATCCCTTGAACATTTCTTTATACATATCATTTTTGATCCAAAGAAGTATTTTGAATGTTCGTGTTTCTTAATCATAAGATTTTGAATTATTGAGTTGAGTTAATTTAAAGCGAGGCGAGTATTCACTTCGTATGATGCAGATATCAATATGAATTTTTCTACGATAGTGCAGTAACCTAGGCTTTCGATGAACATTTTTGAATTTTAATTATATAAGAAAAGGATGCTTTGCACAAATAAAAACAACTGAAAACGTCTAATTGCAATACTCAAGTGATTGCAGCCCTCGCTATTGCTCAGGCTGAAAATTTCGCTTTCATATTGCAATGCCTCGTTTTCTTCACTTTTTATACAATATACAATTTTGCTATTATAGCTATTGTTGTGTAATCAAAACAAAATATTTACTGTTGTGTCCAGACAGAATAACGAAATAAAAAAAAAAAATTCAATACATGCACATAATTCCGACACCTTCTTGAACTAATAGGAAACTACTTCTTTTAATTTTCCATAAGAACTAATGTAAATTTAATAAATATTTATGAACTAAAATTCACTCGAATTGAATATATTATTCGATAATTTGCGTCCTCAATAAGTTTAGAATTAATGATTGAAAAATCGTAGAAGAAAATCTCTCTACATTTTCAGGTAGGATGAGAAAAGAGAACCACCATTTTTCACTACTTAAACAATCAAACCATAAAATTTTTCTGTATACAGGAAAAAAACTTTAAAAACAAAACAGGCCTCCCTTGATTTTTATGCAAACACTGCACGTCAAGCAAGTAAACTGACTGGAAGGCATTCACAGTATAAAGGGTTTTCGAGTTTGGGATGCTAATCCGTTAAAGGGAGATTCCTTGGTTCATTCTGAGATAAAAATCGTATGGGGGAGGGGTCAATTTTTGATACACTTTGAGATATAGGGTGCTTAAAAAATTTAGTTCAGAAAAAAAGTACACCTAAATATCAAACTGTAACTTCCAAAATATTTATCGGAGAGCAACCAACTTAGCGTTGTTTGACTGGTAATGGTACAGGCTATTATAAGATTTAAGTGGTTATCTTCCATTTGCATTCGTTTAAGAAGTAAAAAAAAAAAAATGTTTTCATAAATATAAAAATAAAAATAATTGATCAATGAAGACCTCTACAAAATATTTACTATAAAATATTTATACATTATGCTTGTAACTGCCATCTCTGAGTAAATGTATAAATAGTATTTTGTACATATGGTAGCAATAATTCATTATATAAAAAAAATGTAAACAAAAATCAACAAATTTAATTTGACAATGAGAATTTGAGGTAGGTAAGTTAATTATCAATAAAAATTATTCTATTAAAATAATAAAAATTTAATGATTTCATTAATCTGTTTTCTTTGTTTAATGAAGTTTTGGTTTGCCAGTTTTGAATCATCCTGTTAGGATGTTAGGTATTCTGCATGCCATCGTTTATGAAACTGTTGTGATATGCGTTGAACTTTCTGTCATCTTTTGTTGTAATTCGACTGGATATGGGGCACGTTTGCTTCAGGAATTTTCGCACATGGGCACAAGCCTCTTCTAGAAACAAACTCTTTAATGCAGCCAAAAACGATGCACTACTCAAATCACCTACCCATTCAATATGGGCAGCTTTGACGCTGAGGCAGACGAAGAGGCAAATGTATGATTTGTAAGTTTTTGTTCGCGACCTTTGGTAAGGTATAGTGAAATGGGACCTGTGAAGTCGACTCCAACCTTTAGGAATGGTCTAATAAATTCGAACTTTACTGGTAGATCTGCCATGATTTGTTCTTCCGTTTTTGTCTTTACTTTGGTGCAGATGACACATTTAAAAATGATCGTGCGAATTATTCGTTTTGCTCCCAGAATCCAATAATTTGGCCTTACATTCGCTAATAATAATGAAGCGCCAGCATGTTTGTATTCTCGGTGAGCTTCTTGAATTATCCGTAATTTATTTTTGGCCTCAAACAATACATTGAAAGTTGGGCGACTTTGCTTTGGTGCTCTACAATTCTTCGAAAATCTGTGGATATAGGCAATAATTCCAATTAGCTTATTAAAGGAGGAATATTTCCCAGACAATTCTTCTATTAGATTTTCATTCACAGTTACACTGAATCCTTGATGATGTGCTTCTTCTAATGTTGCTTCAGCACAATATTTTGGTGATGCCCATGTATCCTTGTCAGACCTTAACCAATGCGGGCCTCTTCACCAAAGATTAAAATCTTTTAAAACTTGCGGACTTAAACCACGGAAACCACAATCTGCTGGATTGTCAACTGATCGAATGTATCTCCAATTATGGCGAGGTACCGCTTCTTGGGTTTTAGACGTTCGATTTTCTACAAATGTTTTCCAGCTTTGCGGGGGTGAGGAAAGCCAGTCAAGTACAATTTTTGAATCTGTCCAAGCCACATTTTCACTAATTTTAAGTGTGGAATTTTGTTCAACGAATTGAATGAGCTTCGTTAGCAATAGTGAGTCACATTCAAGTCGTGGAATGGATAATTGTTTAATTGAAGATACTTTAGTTTTGCTGGTAACTAAATTGATGCGAACTGTTCCATCATTTAATATTAGTCGGAAATAAATGACAGCTGCGAATGCACGTTCGCTCGCTCACTCGAAATATTTGTTCTTCCTATATAACGCGGCATGCTTATGTTATGAACAAATTGCAAATTCTGGCAAATTGATCTGCATCATGCCAGCAACTCACCATTCAACGGTTCATCCCACTTTAAACTAGCCACCCAAAGATGCTGTATGAAAATTTTTACTTGGATAACGATCGGTGCCAATCACCCAAATAGGTCAAATATCCTACTTGCGTTAGATAGTACTTTTCTTTTTGTGATTATTGTGGTGTCGACAATACTACCATAGAAATGAAATGTATCTTCTTTTAGATTCCAATAGAGCCCCAATACCTTTAAAATGTCTGTTGTTTCTGTGATTTGTACTACATCTTCTTGGTTTTTCATGTGCTGATTTAAATCCCCTGAATTAGAAATCCATTTTCATAGATGAAACCCTTTCTGTTTTAAAATAGAATTAATTCCTTCCTTCAGCTAAAAGATCGTCAACATAAAAATATTCAAGAATTGCCTTCGCTACCTTTGGATTCGAAGTAAGGGCTTGCAGGCCAATATCTTTTAGAGCTCTTGTGGCTAAAAATGGAGCTGACGATGTCCCATATGTGACAACTTAAAATGACGTATTGGTTCCGAAGAATGATTTCTCCATACGATACGTTTATAATTGGTGTCTTTACTATTTACCCAGATTTGACGGTACATTTTTTCTACATCAGCAGCATGTTCTCGAAAGCGCAGGAGAGTTTGTATCAATGACGATTGTACTGTAGGACCAACAGAAAGACACTCATTTAATGAAATTCGGATGTTAGTTTCCGCTGATGCGTCGAATACGACACGAAGCTTGGTAGTGGTGTTATATTGTTGCATTACACCATGATGAGGGAGGCACACCCCAAACTATTCCACTCTGTTAAGTGCATTTCCTTCATGTGGCCTAAGTTTTGATATTCTTTCATAAATTTTCTATATTCTTCGTATAGCCCTGTGTCTTTTTGAAATCGTCGTTCCATACGTTGTAATCGACGAACCGCTATGGACAATGATCCTCCTAGATCCATTTTATTGTTTTTAAATGGCAATTTTACTATGAAACGATCATCCTCTGCAGTGGTTGTAGTTTCTTGGAAATATATCTCGCAATATTCTTCTTCTTCTGTCAACACGTTCTTCGTCTCGATTTCTTGAACCTTCCAAAATTTATTTAATGTTTCGTCAATATTCTCTAACAAATCATCGTTAGTTCTGGAACAGTATGCTTGGACATCATAACTTTCATTTAGTTTTGAACGACCCGTTTTTAAAAATTTGAATGTAATGTTCTACGCTAATAAGTATATCAATTTTATATCGCAAATTACATTTGCATTGGTTAACCCTAATTTACGAATCAATCTATTTAATTCCGTGATAGCCCTGTAATAATTTTCCTCGTATTCCATATCAGGTTCTTGTGTTTAATCCACCTCAAAAATGTAGTTTTCAATGACAGAATATTCATCCATTAACTTCTCGATACGATTCAGTTTAGCCTTGCATTCTTCTATCGACATTTCGGGAGATTTTTTCAAACTATTAAGAATGAAGGTCACCTACTTCTTTGCTTTTTTAGAGCGTTGTACTATGTCCGTTAATGTCCGACATTTTAAAATTTATCACCACCATTCAACAAAAAAAAAAAAAAAATTAATAAAGTAAAAATTATCGTACACAGAAATAGAGCTGTGTGAATATTGTGAAGAAGAAAAATTGTAAGAGAGTTCAGCTGTATTAGTACGATTCGCTAGTACTTAACGCACAGCACATTCTGTATATATAGAATGTAAATTGTGGTATAATCAGTCCAGTCGCCGCGACCTGATGGGAAGATTGATTTTTTCATAATCATAAGCTCATCAGTTTGAAACTGGATTGAATTCTCTTACAATCTTGGGAACATATTAAAAATCATATTATCACCACACTTTATGGTTTGCGATTACATACACTCTTAGAACACTTTGCACTGTCACGTGACCAAATGTAAGTTGGCTATTTTCAGAATCGCACCCGAAACGACCACTGTATTAACTGTTTTTTTTTTTTTTTGATCAACAAGAGTTTTTACTCACAGATTCTAGAATATCTAGAATAACAACACCACACACTAAATGTCCAGTAATGAGTTCAAGATTTTCACTTTAATGTTATTTAGTAAATTTAACTTTAATTTACAGATAGTAAAGTTTATAAAGTTTATTTAAATAATTGTGATATTAAATTATAATAAACCAAAACTGGCTACTTATCGAACTGTACACTGGCGATTAACTGTGAGTGCCGCCTCGCCTTAAATTTTCAAATGTTGTTTCGAAAACTGCTGCTTATCTACTATGCCGATCCGGCTCGAAGGACCAAAAAATGTTGGGGCAAAAGACAGACTGTCCACTGGCTTTGACTTCAGTGGTTGCTAATTTTGGTAGTGGTGGTTGTGTGGTTTTTCAATCTTTAAAAATTTGTTTTATTAATTTCAATTAGCTTTACAATAGTTTTTATTTTCACTCCAGAATCTTCTATGTCTTTCTCCAAATTTCCTGACTTTTCAATTTCGTGGATAATTTCTGCAATCGTAACTATAAAAATTATAATAATTGATCCATGAAACCTCTACAAAATATTTACTATAAAATATTTATACATAATGCATGTAACTGCCATCTCTGAGTAAATGTGTAAATAGTATTTTGTACATATGGTAATAATAATTCATTATATAATTAAAACCAAACAAATCTAATTTGACAATGAGAATTTGAGGTAGGTAAGTTAATCAACAATAAAAATGATTCTACTAAAATAACAAAAATTTAATGATTTCAGATATTAAGAAGTTCCATTGATGGAATATCCGATTGATTTGCTGTACCGATCATTTTTGTTCAGCTAAGTTAAATGAATTAATCTGGTTTCTATGTTAAATGAAGTTTTGTTTCAGAAATTCTACCATTCAACTTTAGGCTCTCTTTTAAATGCAAAACTTTTAACTGCTACGGTTTTTATTGACAGCGTTTGATACAGTCGACCACAGTCCTTTACTAAAAAGGTTGTTTTCAATGGGGTTTAGGGACACTGTGCAAATAAATGGTTTTCGTGTTATCTTGAAAACAGGTCACAAGTAAAAGTCTATACGGTTAAAATTGAGAAATCCTACAGTAAGGGTCTTCCGATTGAGAATGGTTCTGTACTTGGCCCCCTACTGTTTTTGATCGACAAACAATGGCATATTTGATTTGCCGTTTAGTGGTTCCTTACATTACGGCTTTTGTGTGTTCTTAGTTATTGTGCCATGGATGCTTCTGTAATTTCTATGATATAAATAATGATTTAAGAGTTTTACGTCCGTGGTTTAATGAGCAGTTTTTGATTTTAAGTGAGAAAACGAAAGTCATGTTTTTCAGACTAAGTCTTGCTAGCTGTACTTTACATTATTTAAAGATAGGTGGACAAATTTAAATATCTGGGCCTTCATAAGCATTGTCTTTCTTCAGTGTTACTCAGTTTTATCATGCCTGCGTAGGTTGATTTATTAATTATGGGTTTGGGAACATATTACAACCATTGCTTACTTTACAGAATTATTAAGTTCGAGTTATTTTCTTTAAGTGTCGCCGGAAATCAGTCTGGCCTATTTATAGTGGTTTTAGAATTTTTCCGCTTCAGCACCATTATATACAACTAGGGGGTTTAGCCTATCCTAGGACGGATACAATTTTATGAATAAATTTAGTTATGTAATGCTTATCTCAAGATATTACACCTAATTGTGATGTCCAGCGACCGCTGCCACAATCAGCATTTGACCATTTGATATTTTTTTATCCATTATTTCTTAGCCGAGTAAAAGTAGTTCAAGATTAAAGGCTTTTAAGGATGATTGTACCTTAAATAAACCTTAAACCAAAGAGTAAGGGTTTCACGGATGATGGATGCTACATGTATTGGGCATCACACATAACCTTACAGACCGAAAAACAGGCAGAGCCTGGGTTTTTGTTTAAAAAAAAATATTTTTTTATGTTCATCATATCAAAATACAAATTAAATTATTAAAATCTGGTAAATACTATTAGGTTAACTGTTATCATTATTTGGTTAACTGTTTGGCTATTCAATACCAAATATGTAAACATAATATCTTGCGATATCAAAACTTAGACTCGTTTGCGCGACCTTCCAGTTCAGAAAGTTTTGTCACTTCGAATAGTTGTTACGATACATCGTAACCCGGTTTTTTTTTTTGATCCGGTTGTATCGGTTTTGGTTGTTCGCCCGTGCGTTGTGCAGCATGATATTTCCTTGAGAGTCACCCGCTTTTATTTAACTTATTGTGACGGTGACACCTAGTGTGTATTAGAATAAGTAAAACTAATAGCTCAATGTTTTAATGTACTAAATGGAATTTTCCATGATAAAAATTGTTACGTAATGTTTCTACGCTATTCCAACTGGAAAAGTCGTGAACTTTCGAGAAGCTTGGTTTGTGTATATAAAAAGGCGAACAAGATCGAATTGGATTATTAGTATTTGGAACGCGATAGTGTAAAGCTGTAAGAATAAGTAATTTTTGGTAAGCGAAAGAGTAAAGATTAAAAAGGAATTAAAAAGTGAATTAAAAAGTGTTTTTGTGGAAATAAAAATTATAAGTGAACAGTAAAATTTGAGAATAATTTATATAAAGTGATTTTGTGAATTTGTATTAATAAACTGTGTTGTAATAATTCTTGTGTGAAATAAATAAATTCGTTGGTGATAAATTAAATTGAATTGGTTTTATTCACAATCCAGTGATACGAACCTTATTTGACAAGGCAAAATCGTAACATTATTTTCGTGTGGCCTGAATGACGATTATATCTTTGCATGTTGGTGTTGTGTTTGGCATGTTGTGTGTGGTGGCCGCTTCGGTTGATGGCGATGAGGCGTTTTTGTAGTGAGTATGGAGATTATTTTTTTTTTTATGATGACGAACGATTTTTTATGTTTTTTGGGGAGAGAAGAAAGAAAAAATTTGTGGGTCAGTCGGTGAATAATTGCTGAAAGGAAAAGTTTGAAACAACAAAAAAAAAACACACAAACGAGTCGAAAAAAAAGGAAAAAGACAAACAAAAGAAAAAGTATAAGTTATTAAATAAATTGAGTGAACATTCAACACAAAAAAAATCCGGATAACAAGTAACACGGTGGATAGTGTGGAATATTTGGAGGCCAAACCATCTTTATTATATTATGCCAGTTCAAGCGATTTGTAAAGCATCATTAAAAGATAAAATTGAGGCAGCTTAACCAAAAACATTCTCAATAATATCCAATAATATCCAATAAACGCTACAACTCTGATATAAATCAAGATGTTATAGTCGGGAAAAGTATCTACAATTATTGGAGTAATCAAAGGATTATATTAGCTGCGGGAAGCTGGTGATTTCATTGGCGGTTCCGAGTTGCGGTTGGCGGTAACAGGTTGAGGTGTGGCGTCATTCAATAACGGGAACGCATGGTCAACCGTTGGATAATATTCGTGTATTCATTTGTTTGTGGTATTGAACATTTTTTTTGCCTTTTATATCCTATTTGGATTATTTATTGATAATTTTTTTTTGGATATTGTTTCCCTAGCTAACTCCCTTTGGGGAAAACTTTTTTTGGTTCGTTTTCTTTTTTATTTATTTCTAGGAAATAGCTGAGCTCGTGTGTTGGCCCGATAGTCAAGAAGCTACCGGTATCGTCTTCTTGGCGAGAATCACCATATTTTTTTTTTTTAACACTTTTTTTTTGTGTTTGCTTTCGGAAATGATATTCCTCAATTACTGTTTGTCTTAACGTAGCTTACCATTTTATTATATTAATATTCACTAATTAGAAAGAATATAAAATTATGGGCAATATGACACATTTTCGTAAAATAAAATAAATAATAAATTAAACTTAAGTAATAATACATATAATATAGTATGTAGAAAATAATAATAAGAACAGGGTTTTATTTACTGAAAACAAAAAAAATCTGATATTAAAAAATATTCTAAAACTAGTGACGGAGCCTAAGCTGCTAATAAAAATCTAATTCAAAAATACTATTGTGAAAGTAGTTCAAACGTACTTTTTATACACGGAATAAGGTGAAGTGTGAAAGAGATAGCATGATTTTTTTAACCAATAGAAATAAAAGAGAAAGCGCTATTTTTTTTTTAAACTGATGAAATTTTTCCCGGCGCCCTGTCTATTTTTCACAAGAAAAGGAGTACTTTTTTCACTAGTTTAGAATCACATCTCGATGTACTTCTTCATTTGCTTGGAAGTTAACAGTGATAGTGATTTGTTATTTTTCAAACATAGCAGGCTTTATACTTATTCTATGCATTTTATCATAGGAAAACATCCGAAAAATTTTCATGGCTTACTAGAACTGGCAATATAAGTAAATCAAATTTAATTTTTTTCATTTTATTATTTTGGTATGTTACAGTCTGACCAACAGAGTCCGGGGTTTCTTTAAGTTTATTGTTATTATTATATATTCCAATCACTTCAGAGAAATCTTTAAGTACGTAAATAATTCAAAGAAATTATAGTATGTCTTGTTTCGATAGAAAAGAAATGTTTAGAAACCCTAATGTTCTAATGCTGGCACCTTAATGCTTTAGGTTGTATCAGACTAAATGTTGATTACCTGTTGTACATAATATTTTAATATTTTTAATATTTATTGTTTATATACAATATATAATTTTATATTTTTCAATTTGTTATGATGCAATGAAATGCCGTTGACTGATATTAGTACACGAGAAATAGCTATCGATAGCGGATTGTCCCAGACCAGTGTTTGGAAAATTTTAAAACGTCATAAGTATCATCCGTATCATATGTATTTACACCAAGATCTTCATGGCGTTGATTTTCAAAATCGGGTAACTGTTTGTCAGTGGGCACGTGAACAAATACAGCAAAACCTAAATTTTTTTCGTTACGTATTGTTCTCCGACGAGTCATATTTTACAAACCATGGAACGGTTAATCGCCCTAGAGTGTTGAAAATCCGCACTGGCTTCGCCACGTTAAACCTCAGCGTCCTTGGACTGTCATTGTGTGGTGTGGAATAATTCGCAACAAACTCATTGGCCCCCACATTATTGAAGGCAACTTGAATGATCAAATGTACCGAGATATTTTAGAAAATGAACAGACAACATTATTTGAAGACTTGAGCTTAGAAGTGCGACGGAACATGTGGTTTCAACATGATGGTTGTCACGCACACTATCCGTTGGTAGCACATGCAGTACTTGATCGTGGTTTCAATGGTCGCTGGATCGGGAGAGAAGGTCCGGTAAATTGGCCTGCCAGATCACCAGATCTTACTTCGCCAGATTTCTTTTTGTAGGGCTATCTCAAAGACCAAGTTTACAAACAAGAACCAACAACACGTGAGAACATGATTGAGCGAATCAGAAAGGCTTGTGCGGAAATTCAAGCAGACACACTTCTCAGTTGTATACAGCCATTTGAAACGAAAGCCATCATTTTGGGCACTAATTAATTGAAAGATGATGAGGCGAGGGTACTCATGTAAATCAAGCACCCTTTTCCCAGTTATTCGAAATTTGCAAAATGAATAAATTTTTTGACGACCAATTTCGAGTATTTACAATGAAACCGTGGTATTTTTACTGCCGACGTATTGCGGAATCGTTTGCGTAGGTTCTCAGTAGGAGAAATCGAAAAAAAATTGAATATCGTCAATTACAGCGCCATCTATCATGAATCGAAAAAAATGTTTCAGTCAAATCCTACGTATTTTTAGCAATAGAATCAGAATCTGCAATTAAAAATAGGGGTTCATATTTTAGTTTCAAAGTTACCCCCGCCCCGCCTACAAGGAGGAGGGAGAACTAATTTTAACACTAATGTATTTCCCCCACGGAATAATTAAATTTAGACCTTTGCCATTTTTTTCGTAGAGTGCTTATTTTCCGAGATATTTGAGTGTATCAGGTTAAAAAAATCACCCGGTATATACATATATGGTTCTTTATTATTTGGCAATTTTTTTTGACACAAGAATATTAAAAGAAATTTCAAGGTCTATTATAAATTTTGAATGCTTTTGTTCTAATAGGATTCTCAAGTTTAACTATTTATAATTGTTTTCTTATTTTTTGTTCCCTATTATGCTACCATTCAGGTTTTGATCTCAGTGTGAGCATTTCATCTTCATGCTGACATAAAATTTGCTACTTTAAGCTTGTAATTTTTACTTCTTAAATTTAAAACTTATAACCTAATAAAATAAATAAATAAAAATAGCAAAAGATTGAATTACGTTACGGAGCCACTAATATTTTTATTTTATGAATTTTAAATGATCTTTTTTTCTCAATGCAATGCTGAACCTTAGATGATCCTCTGCGTTGCTGAATTTTCAATCCTCAATCTTCTTTGGTTGGAGATGTAATGCTTAAATTGTGTCTCGGCTTTCCGATAGTTTCTTGTAAATAAATATTCTTTCAAATTTCCTTAGCCTCTCCATATAACTTGCGCTACAGTTGGACCATATAGGCCATCGAAAATGATCCATATTTATACCTAAGTATTTGACTTTTTTTTTGACTATTTTATCACAAAAAGTAACCCTGACTGAAACGCTTGTTCCATATCAATTAAAACTAAAAAAAACGCTTGTTCCATATCAATTAATTAGATTACTATTGATATCTGAAGTTAATTTTACTATAGCGTGAGTTGTGGAATGTCCGTAACGAAATCCAAATTGATTATCCGGCATAATATTTCTGGTATCAATGTGCTTTTGAATTTTATTATTAATAATTATTTCTTACACCTTACTAACATTTGAGAGTAAGCTGATGGGCCTATAGCTTTGTGCGCTAGAAGCTCTTTATTTTTTTTTTTAATATTGAAAATATCCTTGCTATTTTCCAACATGTAGGAAAGGACCGATTGTTTAGCAGATTATAATATATATTGTGCACAACTCTGCAATGATTTCATCAGGGAGGTGCTTCAATATTATATTTGGAATTTTGCCAACGCCAAAAGATGTCTTGTTATTCGAAGGATCGCTTTCAGCTCATATTGTGAAATAAAATAATTTTGATTCAACTTCATTTGCTACATTTTGTTTGGAAAACTGAAATTTAGCAATGTTGTGTGTTTATCGTTTTATCAAGGTTTGTCTTTATATTGGGTGACTATGTTTTCATGCGGGCTGTTAATTGAGCTTGAAACAAGTCGACTCCTATATCACTCAGGCTACTCAGTTATAAAATTTGAGCATATAATTTGGAAACATAAGGAAAACGTTCTCGAGTCGTTCTGGGAGTCGCTCAGTGATGAGCGAAAATATATACATACATATATGTGTATATGGTGAAAAATACGTCAAATCACAAATTTGGTATATAGGACCGAAAGTCGTATTTAAATTTTTTATTTTTATGTTTTCAATTGGTAGTACTAGTTCAAAAAAACATTTTGTAGAAAATGATTTTTTGTTGTTGTTGTTTTTTAAAATACAGGGTGTCAAATTTTGATAAAAATGATGTTGTGTTTATGGCTATAAAAGGAAAAATAAATATCCGATATTTATGATATAGGGCTCGTTTTAAAGGTAAGTTTATACGGATTAAAATTTTATTTTTGAATTTTCTCAATGATCGTCCAATTTTTTTTTTTTTTTAAATTTTACGTCCCTTAATTCTATTGAACATACTAAAAACTTGCGCTAGTAAAATTTTTCGTTTTCGTGTAAAATACGTTTAAGTATGACGATTTACCCGTTTTTGGAATACAAAATCAAATTGTTATATGTTATTTTCAATTTTTAACTAATTTACGCTCGACCTGATAATGTAATTGTTTAAAATTATTTCGTCGATCTTTAGTATATTCTTACTTCTAATAGAAAATTAAAAAACAAAGAGGAAAAAATTTGTAACAGTCCGTTCATAAACTACGTCAAGTTATTTTGAGCCATTCTTAACTCCGTCTCTCTCACTCCTTCATCACAAGTCGTCACAAAACTGAATATGTGAGCAATGATGTAATCATTTAAGAACATGAAGTCAGTGGTATATTAAAGAAATACGCCTCTAATGATATACCTGCAAATTATTGTATTATGTCATATGTAATATCCCATAACAGTAACTTCTTATAATTACATGACGTCATCTTTTATGAAATTCTCCCTGCCCCAGCCTAAACGTGACGACAATCAATACTCCTTCACCAAACAAAGGCGTAACGTAGTTTAGGGATAGCCCATAAAGCTATTAGTAAAAAAATAAATTTTGGTATGTGTCATTTATTTTGTTAGTTCCAACCCTAAAATTGCGTCCCAAAATATTACGTTCAGGTACATAAACCGTAACGTAATCTTTTGGAACAAAATGACGCATATTTAAAAATTTAATTATAAAAGAAGGGGTAGGTAGGCCTGTAAAGCAACATAAAATATAACCAGTGGTTTTTGTTAACATTTTTTGGTATAAATTAGTGTTTAAATTAATATTTCAGTTAGTTTAACTTGTGAAGTTCTATTTAAATCATTTACTTATTTAAATAACATCAAAAGTATTTGAAATAATAAGTGTAATAATGGTTGGATACAAAAAGTGTTGTAAGCCGTTTCCTGAGTTGAAATGTTCTAAAAGTTTAAGAAATGTTAATGATTATATTAAAATTCGTTTGCCGCGCTCGATTCATGTAACTGAATATTCATCGTTTTGTACATCATGTTATTACCGGGTGACTAATAAACGTCAATTGAAAACGAGGTATCACCGGTTAATAATTCATTAAATTCACCTGTTACTCCGGAGACATCATCATCCTTCAATGATGAGAATATTTCGAGTTTTATACAACAAATCCAGGAAGAATTCAACACAACCCAATATATGGTACAGACAGCTAAAAATATTCAAAACAAGAATGGGTCACTGAGCCTTCCAGCACCCAAAGTTGGAAAACGGATCAGTGATGAACTCAAGCATTCAGTGCTAGAATATTATAACGATGATGATGTAGGAAAAACGATTGTTTAACTATTGATAAAGTTAAAGTTCAGAAACATCTAATGATGTGCATATTAAAGGAGTGCTATGAGAGCTACAAGTTGAAATTTTAAGATGATGAATAAAACAAAATTGGTTTTTCTAAATTTTCTCTGCTATGTCCTAAAAACTGTGTTCAACCAAGAAGTAGCGGAACGCATACAGTTTGCGTTTGTATAATACATCAAAATGTCAAATTAATTATTCATGCAACTAGGATGGAAACTGTCCCCAATGGAAAAATTTCGCGATACAAGGACTGCACTTGATCAATACTATGTAAAGACCCAAGATCAACATGTTATCTTCTGCAATGCGAGAACTGCCCAGGATTGAATAATTTTCAAGAATATTTGCAAAACGCATTTTTTGACAATGATTGTCTGGATGCTGAATTATCGTTTAGTCAGTGGGTTTCAACTGACCGATGCAACTTGGAAAAATATTCAAAACGATTCGGCGAATTTGGATTACTTCAAATTAAGCTGAAAAATTTGATTCCTCATTGCTTTATATCACTAACACAATCCGATTTCATAAAACATAAAAAGTTAACTCTGGAGCCAACAGAAGTACTTGTTTCTTGTGATTTTGCAGAAAATTATGCGTTGGAACAACAAACAAGCGACTATTCACCCCATTTGTAATTTACAAAACTGAGGGACGGATATTGCAGCACTACAGCTTCATTATAATATCAAATTGTCTTCATCATGACGCTGTAGCAGTTCACTTGTTCATAGAAAAATCATTGCAGTTTTTGAAAACAAAAATTCCGGATTTATCTAAAATTTATTACGTCACAGATGGTGCAGTAACACATTATAAAAATTTAAAAAAATTATGAATATACTATACAACTGCTCACGGAAAGGGGCCATGCGATGGAGTAGGAGGTACTGTTAAGAGAATGGCATCCAGAGCCAGTCTCACCAAAAAATGTGATGGTGACATAACCAATACGGAGGAACTTTTCAAATGGACTAAAACGTTGAAAACTGATATTGTGTTTGAATTTTGTTCAGATACTGAATATAACTTGAAACAAATCGAACTAGGCAGTAGATTAGAGAACTTGAAAACAATAAAAGGGACTCGCGATTTTCATGCAGTTATACCTTCAACAGAAGGCTACTTAAAATGTAAAAAATATTCAAATAGTGAAGATTATAAAACATGTAAATTTTAACCGTATAAATATCTTTAAATTTCTATCCTTATTTTGTAATAAATTTTTTTACTGTGAATATTTTTTGTTTTAAATTTAATTTTGAATCACAATACGAGTGAAAAAATTAATCTGGAAAAATTAAATAAAATCGAATTTTTGTAAGAGGACTAAAAATCTACCATTCGATTTTTGAAATTTTAGGGTAAATCGTCATACTTAAACGTATTTTGCACGAAAACGAAAAATTTAACTACCGGAAGTTTTTAGTATATTCAATAGAATTAAAGGACGTAAAATTTAAAAAAAAAAAAAAAAAAAAAAAATTGGTCGATCATTGAGAAAATTCAAAAATAAAATTTTGGCGGGAAATTTCAAAATGAAGAAATTAAAGAACTTACCATTTTTATATTTTTTTATTAATCCATATTAACTAACCTTTAAAACGAGCCCTATATCATAAATATCGAATATTTATTTTTCCTTTTATAGCCATAAACACAACATCATGTTCATCATTTTTTCAAAATTTGGCACCCTGTATTTTAAACAACAACAACAAAAAAAAATCACGTTCTACAATTTTTTTTTTAATCAAGACTACAAATTGAAAACATAAAAATCATAAAATTAAAACATGACTTCCAAAAATTTATGATTTGACGTATTTTTCACCATATATAGTATATATATATATATATATATATATATATATATATATATATATATATATATATATATATATATATATATATATATATATATATATATATATATATATATATATATATATATGTATATATATATATATATATATATATATATATATATATATATATATATATATATATATATATATATATATATATATATATATATATATATATATATATATATATATATATATATATATATATATATATATATATATATATATATATATATATATGTATATATATATATGTATATATATATGTATGTATATATAGAGTTTTAAAATTGTTTTCTCTCGGTTTTCTCTAGGAGTGGTCATAAACTATCCAGGCGGATATAACTACATATGATTTACGTAATAATTATCGCAATATAATTAATACAGCAAACTTCACTACAACAGCTTTCAGTAGATGGTATTAATGCACTGGACCATTATTTTTTAAGCGTCTATCGACATATGTGTGCCTTAAATCGAATCATGATAAATGTTTAACTTTGGTGAACGATTTTCTTTTTGAAATAAAGATGTTGGTTTTTGGTTTAAATTGTTTAATTCTTAAGTTTTACATAGTTATTGTAAATTTTTTGTTTTTTTGACATTTTTGAATATTTGTATTTTAATTTTAAAAGTTTAATTTTAAATTTTTGTTCGTTATACAATATAATTGTATTTTTTTAAATGTTTTCAGCCTCTGCCTTTATGTCATATTGGAACTTATCTATTACCTATTAAATAAATAAATAAGAAGCATTAATACTTTATTACGTTTTGATAATTTAACAGGCATACCCATTAAAATTTGAAAATGAAACCCCAATAAAAATCACTTTTGCTTCAATATCATTCCCCCGAACCCCAACTACACGTTGCAGACTTAAAAACCTAACAATATTTAAATACTCTCTCTATAATTATAGTTATGTACAGCCAAAAAAAACACTTTATATTTTAATTTCCCCGCATGTAATCAATTAATTGCGGTTTAAAATATGTCATTTTACGCTAAAACAAATCGAAAACAAGCACCCAAAAAAACTCCCGAAAAGTTTAATTTGTGTACTCGCATAAATATTGTTACCAAAACCAAAACAAAAAAAAACTAAACTGTAACAATATAAATTGTTGTTAGTTTATTACCTTTTTAAAAACCTTTTAATTAAAATAATAACAACAACAACTATTTATATTGTGCTGTGTATAATTTATTTACATTGCTTTCTAATTTGATTCTCAAGTAATCCCTCCCTTAACTTTTACCACCTTACACTCCCGTACATATCTCAACTCAACCGACGTAAAAAAGTTTTTCGTTTTTATGTCATTATTGGATTTTATATCGCTTTTGTATGTAGAAGTTTGTAAAGTAGTTAATTTTATCTTAAATTACAGGATTTTAAATATTTTGAAAAGTTTTTTGTTTTAATAATTAGAAAATTGAGAAAAATCTTTTACGTTTTGTCGAGAGATAATTATCCGTAATAAACGATGTCTCCAATCAGAATCATATCAAAATGCATTCAAAGTTACATAGAATTGGATTAATTTTCAATGTTTCAATACAATTATTTTGAATGACCAATTTGGCTTAACTACTTTCAAACTTCAAAAAATCTGACGAAATTCAGACTAAAAAATTAATTTGTTTGCAGTTCAAGTAAAATCTTCAAAAATAAAATTTATCTTGTGCAAAATTTTCAAATTAATGTGAACCAGCAAATGTTTTCTTTTTTCACATTCAAACTTTTTTCAACATTAATTCGAATTATCGAAGAATATACAATTTAAGGTACAAATCACAACCATTGAAAAATATTGTGATTCTGTTCCTCTCTGCACACTCACCTCCTCATAGTATGCGCATTTGTTGCGCGATTGTCATGATTTATTTTATTTGCTTGTTGCTGCCATTTAATTTGAATTTTATTGATTTCCGGAATTATACCGTAACAATAGAATCATTTTTTACTTTTGTAATGCCTCTATCGCATTATTATTGCTTTATACTTTTGCAATTATACGATTAGATACCAAACAAAAAAAAAACAAGGTAGGATTGGTTTTCTTACAAAAATTTTTTTTTTATTTGTGATTTTGTTAGATTTGTGATCGTATATTGTATTGTAACTATAAGAATAGAAAGGTTATTAGGGTTCATTAGAGTTATTAAATAAATAATTTGGATATGGTTGAATATCTCATTTAAATTACTATTACTGTTGGACGTAATTTCCTTCCTTATGTACTTAAATTTTGATTGTGGTTGATGGTTTTGAATTATGATTTTTTTTTTGGTTGCGTGCCAAATTTGAAGCAGAATAAATAACGTATTCTAAACATTTAGCTAGTATTACGCTGTTATAGTAAGCCAAATATTTTTTTTTAGCAAACCGCTTGCCACGTTCGATCTGTGGTACAGAATTTTAAGTTGTGATCTTCTACAAATTAACTATTCCAATCCCAAACAAAATAGTGGCGGCCATCCACCACAAATAAATATTTTGAAATACACAGCAATTCGGTTAGTGTCTTGGCCGGAAATATATATTTTTTTCACCACACTGTACATGTTACTACAAACATCTTCATTTTTATTGCGACAACTTCATTTCCTTAAAAGAACAAAAACAGAGTTTGTTTTTGCGACTTAATGTTTTTAGAAGTTTTTCGCAATTAAACTCTCGCTTGGTTTTGTATGTCCAAGACTTGGCAATATTTTTCAGTAAAATATAAGTGGTATGCGCGACATAAATTAAATTGAATTAATGACGGTGTCGAATTACTATAATGTAATGACAATAAGTGTGCAAATAATAAATATTAAATAATAATTAATTCCAATACGAATAAGCATAATAAATCTAACTTAAATTATAGCTGCGAATGCCATGTTCATGCCATGAAAAATATTCAAAAAGACCTCAACAATTGCACAGAGCAAACAAAACAGTGTGTATCGTCCAAAATGTATCTTTATTCTACTAAGGTTATTATCAAATAATCTCAGTTTGTCCTAATTCTGTAACATCAATTTCTTGCAAACTTCGACTAATATTGAGTTGAGAAGATATTTCTCAACTTCGACTAATTTCGAAAATCTCGATTGAATCGAGATATTGTAATATCTCTTATTACTCAACGGCAAACCAGTCTCGAATAAGCTCAAAAAACTCGAAAAATATCACAAAATATCGAAATTCTCGATTTATCCCTAATCCTGGGACATAGCGCAATTCAACGGATTGCAAATTTCAGGTAAAATCGAGAAACTCGACAAGAATCGAATAATCTCAAGAAGCTTAAATAATTTCGAATAATTTTAGAATTGTTCTTCGAATATTTCCGAAAATCTCGAATAATCATGAAAAATCTCAATGTGCAATTGTAAAGTAAAAAACTTTTTTCTGGAAAAAATTAGCCGCACAAAATCCCAAATAATCCGAAAATTTAGAATGAGTCAAATAACTTCTGTACTAGATTAATCCAAAAATCTCAAAACCTGAGATTTTGGGAATCTCAGCTCACTCAATGTTAATTTTTACTCAAATAATAAATCGAAAACCTCAATAATTTCGAATACTGTCTGTTGCATAACGTTTCTCAAAAAAATTCTCGAATAAAGTTTTAAAACCCCGAAAAATTCCATAAAAAATCGAAAATCTGGATCGTGTTATGATTTCTTTCTACTGCAACCTTGTAAATTGCGAGTTGTCGAAACGAGACACACATAATTGACACCGATAAATTACCCTCGCAGGTGAAATTGGCATTTATATAGATTACATTAACCGCACATTATGAAATAGCTGTGAAATTGAGGTGCAGTAGGTTGAAAATTTGCTTGTTCTCAAGGGTTCACTCCATGAAGATATATTCATCCGATATTTTAATACGTCATTTTCATTTTTTTTACAAAATTTTTATTTTCTGCAATTCCAAAAGAAGCTTCGAGAATTAGGTAAACGGGAATTAATTTCGCCAACAAAAATCAATTAATCTCGCGACATTAATTCCGAGACAACAACATTTTTTAAAACTGAATTAAATCCGCACGAAATTAATTCATTTTTAATTATGAATTAATTTCGCAATGAAAAACCGTGAAAATAAACTGTCACTTGTTAAATTTATTTGTTCTGTTTTGACAGTAATAAATTAAATTCATTTCAATCTATTATTGAAGAATGAGATTTTTAGTACTTTTTCATGAAGGTGTAAAGAATGTGTAACATTTCAATTTCATTTTAACACGACAAATATTATTTTTTTGTCGGTGAGCAAACCAATCCTATCTGTCCATCTCATTAAGCGATTTTTATATCCTTTACCTTGAGACACTCAAAGATGGTGGACTTTGAGACACTCAAAGAGCTAAAAGGCGACTATCAGAAAACAGTGGAGACTTGGCCAAGCCTTCGAGGAAGTGATTTATTGCAATTTATACAGAGCATATTAGTCAAAAAATAAAAGACCAATATTGTGTAAAATTCATTTCGGACATGTTAATTATTCCCATACATTCTCGATGCAGTTAATTTTAAGCATATTGATCAGAAGTGTCTAGAGTTAAAATAGCAATTTAGAAAGTCGAATTTGCTTCCGCGATTAATTTAATGAAAAAAATATTCTGAGACGGGTTCCATCGATGTCGTATCTTGTCTAAACTTTAGTTTCGTTGTTTGTCCCGTTAGTGTTCCACGACTGTTCTGATTCCTTTACGTCCGAAGTCAATTGATCGATCTTTGTTCTTTCTATGAGAAACACACGGTTGTAATTTGTAAAATCTGTAATAGCGATGATTTTGGGCTGTGTGGGGAGTGCAATTTTATTGTTTTGGGATTTATTGATGTCAACCATTTCAGGGAAAAATGTGCGATTTGGTTGGATTATTAATATTTCGTTGATTATAGAAGGAACTAGATTTTAGGTTGAAATTATGCATTTATTAAGAAGATAGGTTTGATTATGACTTGATTTCTTTTTCTAGTTTGGTAATTAAGAATATTGTTTTGATAATTAAAATAATGGGTAATATCGATTCTTGATAAGACTTCAAGTGCTTTCTTTGGAGTAATCTGAATATTTGTAAGAGAAATCGTTATTGGAATGTTGTCTGCTAAACAACTTTATTGGGATTGAACTCATTGGATTCTTATTAATTTCTAAATTGATGACTGATTGATTTCTGTTAGATTATTCGAGACAATGTCCGATTCGCTTAAATAACTAAGTCTCGAGAAGGAAATCGATTTTTTTATTTTAATGTCTGAGGCGAAACTCAGGGGATTTATTTTTTTGTCTTAGGCGGCACTCAGAGGATTTATGTTAATATTTGAGGTGGAACTCAGACGATTTACTTTATTGTCTGAAATAGAACTCAGAAGATTTGCTTCATTGTCTGGTTCGGAAAACAAAGGATTTCTTTTGATGTCTGAGGCGGAACTCAGAGGATTTATTTTATTATTTTTAATGTTTGAGGCGGAGCTTGACTGGTCAACTAATTGATTTATCGGACTCGCTCGGCCGTTATATGGTGTTGCTACTCGGCGAGCCCCAAGTCGTTTTCCTGAGTAGCCAGCCCTTCATTTATCTAGTCAGCGCCTTGGTTCTGTTCTCTTATTAGTGTTTCTGAGATCATCGTCAGATGACTTCCAATGATTTCATTACTTACTCCTCTGATGAAGGCGTTCCTTTCTAATGTTTCCAAAAATAGCTTTGGCAACACATTCCTTTCACCCAATTTCGTCTGAACCCACGCCTCGTAATCTAAGGCGTAATCTTATACCCTTGCACCAAATTCAGAGCAGTCTTCCGACACGCCCTGATGGGCTGAGTAAAATCTGTTACTTAGGGATTCTATAGAGTGAGAAGGTAGGAATTTGATCGTAATGATCTTACAAAGTTCTTTTAAATTTTGAACTTTTTGAATCCCTCACGATCGTATGTGTCCTACCACGAAGGCGTAGTTTGATTTCCTCAAATAGAGTTTCTAATTGATCAGGGTTTGTATCGGATCGGTATTCTACTTTCTACCAAATTTTGGATCTCTAAATCTGTCATGACCATTTTTAACAGTCTTCTGATTTCCCTATATGTTGGTTTTATAAACTCCGTTAGTGCTGATGTTAATTTTGCCTCGGAGTTGCCAGTCGATGCCTTGTTTATTTTTGTGTATCTTGCATGAACTACAAAAGAAAAAAACTGACAATGTGTCTGAACGAAAGAGTTTGCTGCAGCGCCAATATTCTCGATAGGAGTGGCTACAGTGCCAATTTGATTATTTGGAGGACGGACGTGGAAGTTTCATCAGCAAATTGTTACGAAAATTCACCATTGGATGCAATTTTAACTACTCTAGATAACAAATAATAGCTAGATTTTGAATATCCTCTTCCATCATTGTAGCTGCAAAATCAACATAAACTGTCTCTCCTGATTTTGAAAAACATCTGATTTATCCAGGGCCGATATCTTCGAACAGTTATTTAAGTCTTACTGTTTCGTGTGCTGTTACCAGGAAAACAAAATTAATCGAGTTTTGCAAATGTCAAGTAACGAGTTTCAAGAAGATCAAAAACACGATTAACCGGGTCAACTAGTACCAGAGCCTTCTATAGTCATAATCATGATGACATATTTTTAGAAGCTTTTTTAGAGGTATAACTTTTCACTGATTTTCATTGGAATACATAGTAAAAATGGTGTTTTTTAGCTGAAAGTTTTTCAATAAAAAAAGCAAAACTATTATAAAATGTTTATATAAAAGTTTCTACATATCTTTAACAACAATTTACAAAGCAGGCTATATTGGTATTAAGTAAATATTAGCAGAACCATCTTGATGTAAATAGAGCCGGCATGTAAAAAATGAACTTAAAATAAGGGACATAGAAACACTAAAAAATAATTTATTTTTATATAGTTTGTATGAAAAAAACGTGATTTCGATTGACGATAAAACATGAATAAAAAGTTAAACCCAGTTAAATAATTTTTTCTGAAATCACTAAAAAACAACCCAATGCCTTACTCATATAAAACACAAGTTCTCAAATTTCCCTGTTTTCCAGCAATAATCCAAAGAATATAAGGGAAATTAAATTAAAAAATATTCTACAACAATAACAATATGTATTAAAAAGAGAAAATTCAATTTAATGACGTCATGATTTATCCGTATTTAAAATCAATAGTAAGAAAAAAGACAACACGTCTCCGCTCAACAATCGAAATTAAAATAAATAAAAAAGAGCCAAACACAACAAATTAAATCAATACAATGAGCGTGAAGAAACAAAAATCACAACAATCTAGCATGCTTCGCAAATTCGAGATTATTCGAATTCAAATTTAAATAGAGGCAATGAAAGAGATGATTGCTGTATTGTTTATAAATTGCGAGTTATGAGTTTATGACGTATATTACAAAAACCATAACATTTTAAAGTTCAAAAATACCTTATTTTTGAAGACGATTTTTACTAATAAATAAACATTTTCATGGCTCGATTTTTCAATCAAATAAAATAACATGTTTCATAAACATTTTCGTACATAAACAAAACAAAAGCTCATAACTCTAATAAACTAAAATAGTACATGGAAATAATCGTTTTCCCGTATAGTTTCATACTAAAGGTCACTGCACGAGTATGGATATAAGTCCGTACAATCTGAATCCGGTCATAAAACATTTTCCCCTATTTCTCCTCTCGAGTTAAAATTATTTCAACATTAAGCAAAATATCCGCAGAAAACCAACATAATCATACCAAAAAATATATATTATGAGAAATTTTTTTCCCCTTTTTTCTTTTTTTTGCTTATTTTTGACGTTGGGTGTTGGGTTTGGGCGCGTCTCAATAGGGTAGGGGTTGACCGTCTATAGCCATGTATCTCGTGGTCTATATTCCAACGCTGCAACTATGTAGAAACCACCAAATGTGTCTAGTATACCTCCACGTGGTAACACCCGGGCAACGATGTGAAGCATCGGCGAAATACCTAGAGGCGAGTGCAGTACACTAAAAATGAGCAATGAGCGGAACAAATATGGAAACTAATACCCCAGGTGGTACACCTGTTGCTCAGGTAAATCTACCCTCTTCGGAGGTCGGTCTCATGGATTCTGGGGGAGACCAGCCATTGCTATACTACAATTATTTTAACCAATCCCAAGACATGTTGGTGAATAAACAAGCTCAATTGTGTGAAACAGAAAAGGAGTAACAAAGTGTCGTATTCTCCGATAAAAGGCGGTAGTCCCTCCATTGGGGTCAGCAGCCACACCACTCGTTCTACAAACGAAGAAAAGCTTCACAATGAATTGTGTAAAGCTAATAATGCATTAGTTGAAGCCAACAATATAAACAACCAACTGAATTTACAATAACATGGATGCAGGAGCTTATGAAGACGCTTGAAAACGAAGTTAAAGCTCTTAAGCCAAAGGAGGGCATCGGTTCTACTCCTAACCAGAGTATAACTCCACAAGAGTATCATAAACGAGAAACTGAGTGGATTAGAGTTAAAGATGGGAGCAAAAATTGAGACGGAATAATAAATACGCCCTCCCCACCTCAATTAAAGGATGATATTCCAAATATTATTCAGAAACAACCAAAAAAAAATACCTCCACCACCACCAATAGTAATAGATGAAGTCAAAGACTACGATGTACTCTATGAGAAAGTAAAAACAATAACTACTACTGATAAATTTAATGCAAAGGTGATGAATGGAAACACCATCAAAATAAACTTAGAAGTTGCTGAAACATACAGAAAAATGACAAAAATGTTAAATGAAGAAAAACGTGCTTGGCACACGTTTGAAGATAAACAAACCAGACGAATTAGGGTCATGGCTAAAAATTTACACTCTACGTGTAAACCAGACAAAATAATTGATGACCTGAAAGCAAAAGGATTTAAGGCAACTGAAGCATCGATTAAGCTAGAACGGAGAGGCAAAGTACCTCTCAACATGTTTATGTTGACCTTCGATACTGATGAAGATATCGAAAAAATTTATCAAATTAAGTACATCTTAGGGTGCAAAGTGGTTATTCAGCCTCTAAGAAGATCTAAGCTTATACCACAATGTAAACAATGTCGAGCCTATGGACATACACAAAAATATTGCAACAGGGAACCCAGGTGTGTCAAATGTTTAGGTAAACATCGTACCAAAGATTGTGTAAAAGCCCAAAATGTTCAACCTAAATGAGTTCACTGTGGAGAAAACCATCCGGCTAACTACAGAGGATGCAGCGTTGCTATTGAACTGCAAAACATCAAAAATAAGAACATGATTGCTAAATATCCAAGTTTATTCAGCAAGCAAGCGGTTAAGATGATCCGACCTGAAGTAAATCGTAGAGTGTCGGGAGCTACTCAAGGTTAATTTAGTAAAATGACTTATACTCAAGTAATGATGAGCAACGTAAATCCAGGAAAAACTGCTCAAAATGACGATATAAGTGAAACACTTAAATTAATTTTAAGCAGACTAAATACATTTGAGGAGCGATTACAGAAACTAGAGTATAGCACTAAGGGAGCCATCCTTAAACAGAAAAATAGCCAATGATCTTAGAATCTTATGTTGGAATGCCAATGGACTGATGCAACATCAACAAGAACTGCAAGTGGTCCTGGACACAGAAAAAATCGATGTATGTCTCATCACGGAAACACACTTCACTAGACAATCAATCATTAAATTTAAAAATTATCAAATATATCACACTATTCACACTGGAAACACTGCTAAAGGAGGTAGTGCTGTTATAATTAGAAATAGTATTCATCACTAAGAGGAGTTAAAATATGAAACGGAAGAAATACAAGCAACTGCTGTTATTGTCAAATCCAAAAGTAGTTCTATTTGTATTGCTAGTGTTTACTGCCCACCGAAGCACTCAATGAAAGAAAAAGATTATCTCGAGTTCCTCAGTAAATTAGGAAAACGATTTGTACTTGGAGGAGACTTTAATGCAAAAAATGTCCACTGGGGATCCAGATTAACAACGACTAAGGGTAAAGAACTCATAAAAGCTATCAGAAAATGCAGTTGTGAAGCCCTCTCAACTGGAAAACCAACCTACTGGCCAACTGATCCAAACAAAGTACCAGATCTGATTGATTTCTTCATAATAAAGAACATATCTGTAAATTATGTACAAGTAGATGAAAGCCATGACTTAAACTCTGATCATTCACCAATACATACTTCTAACGTTAAGTGAAAAAATCATTCAGAAAGAAAGAAACCCATTCGCTAGAAGAAAAATTCGAACATATTCCGATTACCGATAGGGAAATAATACCGCATGCGAGCACAGCTAAATATCTTGGCATGACCCTGTATACTAAACTACGATGGAAAGCACACATCAAGAAGAAAAGTGAAGAATTAAGACTTAAATACAGAAAAATGTATTGGCTGATGGAAAGGAACTCTTCTTTATCAACATACAACACGCTTCTACTTTATAAGCAAATATTGAAACCGATTTGGACTTATGGTATTCAGCTTTGGGGTTGTACCAAACAGAGCAACGTAAATATCATCCAAAGATTTCAGAATATGGTATTAAGAAACATCGTCGATGCACCTTGGTATGTCAGGAATATTAATGACCTTCATAGAGACCTTAAAATGAACATCATCTTAAACGAAATCCAGGAAAAAGCACTGAGACATGAAGAAAGGCTCCGCCAACATGTGAACATTGAGGCAACTCAGCTCCTAAGCATCACGAATTTAGTACGCAGACTTAAAAGAACCAAACCTTTTGAGCTGGTGTGATTGTCAGTTTAAACAGCACTGTGCTGATCTAAAATCCACTACAAAGATGTGGTTTACTTCAATTTACCAAACACTATGAAATGCCAATGGGAAGAAGCCATATATTAATTTAAGTTAGTAAATTAAGTCAGAAACAAATTATTCATTAGTCCAGGAGACTAAATTGTAATTACATAAAATAAATAAATAAAATTTATTTAAAAAAAAAAAAATTTTTTGTCGTTTCGATTTATGACACAAATTTTTGGTTTTGTTCGGTGATAAACATATGCCAATAAAAATTGTTTATTTTTAAATTACCATCGATTATTGAATTAATAAGATAATTTACAATTAAAATTTGTTTTTATTGTGTTGTTGTGTACTGCCAGGGGAGAACATCGGATTCATTGAAATAAACTTTAAATTGGTCCCTAATCTGTACAGCTATTCTACTATAATTATTTGATCCAACACGTTGAATTTCTACCATGCCGGTATTCTCCTCTTCACGCCACAAAATTTAGTTTACCATGCCAAAAAACAATAACAAATTTAGTTTAATTTAACACAAAAAAAAACGAGAAAATAAACGTTAGGAAAAATTTAATTGATTAATAAATGATGCAAAAACATTAAACTATTTATTTTAATTATAAACTTCGAAAACCACAGAAAATTACAAAAAAATAAATTTGTCGTATACACAGCCAAGCCCAGATTTATATCCATACTCGTGCAGCGACCTTAAAGAAAAAATTGTATATATGTATGTACCTTATTTTAAGCTTAATAAAAAATACAGTCGATACTGGAGGCTATTATTTATACAGTAGGCTCTGATATTAGTTGCAGAAATATTAAAATTAAATTATTTCTGAAATATATTTTTCGAACTATCATTTTGAAAAATACATCAAAGTTGGCTCTGACGAGTTAAAATAATACTTGCTAAATTTATTTTTACTTTTACTAGTGTACGTCAGATGTCTAAGATGTTTACAGAAAAATACGAAAAAAAAAATTATTAATCACAAAATTATCACACGTTCTTAACATTTTGTGACTTTGTTTTGATTTTCCTACGATTTTACCAAAGTTTTGCTGCCATCTATGTAATGTAATGTATATTGACCAAACAAATACACAAAACATATGGGAAATCACTTTTTTTTCCTAAGACAAATTTTTAAATGACATTTATGAATGTCGTTTAAGTGAATCGTAGTCGTAAAATTTAATAAAAATTTCATAACAACAGCATTCTGGTCATATTGAAATAAAAGCTTACGACAATTCGTTTGGTCGTTAAGTCAATATACATTATACAGATGGCAGTGATGGCCGTAAAAATTTGGTAAAATCGTACCAAAAATTACCACCTGGGGAAATTTCAAGTTCAAAAATTGTAAGAAAACCAAAACCAATTCACAAAATATTGACGACTGCCAAAGTTTATATTGAGTCATCTTGCGGAAATATTATGAACCAGCAGACTTCTAATAACAAAATAGATTGACCCGTACAAAACCAAAATAGTTCTAGGTAATTTTAATTAATTTATATTCAAATTACAATATTAAATTAGTTTACTTATTATCTATACATTTTAAAACATTTACATATGATGTACATACATATATATGATGTACTTATATGATTGAAGTTTGTGTAGAATAAATAAAATATTTTGATTTTGAATTTTCATATTTTTATACAGTTTTTGAATTGTAGTTTATTTTAGAAATGTCTTCCGAACTACTGGAAATTGGTCATGAGGAGGTTTATGAAACCAAAATCATAATAAAAATCCACGAAATAATGAGCTATTTTGGAAGTCCATTCTGGCAGGTGGAGAACAACGATCCATTCAGGCAGGTGGAGAATTAGTAGACGCAGGCTTTATATATGCCATTGGGATAGCCCCACCCCCATTATTGGGTATTATAGGTTTGGTAATCCAAACATCTGCGATGACCAGCAGCCCACACCAGGTTAGTCTACATAACGTAGAAGGCGAATCTCAACACTGGCAATGTTCTTGTACTTGTAAAGCAGGTGTTGGTCTTAAATGCAAGCGTATTATAGGTTGCTTGTTGCACATTTATAGGTAAGTAAACTGCAAGTTACGTACCTATTAGATTAAAAAATAGCTAAGTGTTATTATTTAGGTTTCCTTATCTACAACCCATCAGCCGCACTGGGTTAAGGCAACAATGGGGTAAAAGTGGCCGCAGTAGTATGACCGAAAAGTACAGTGCTGTTGCCATTCGAGATTTGTGTTGTGTTCCTAAATATGAAACCAAATCTATAAATATTAGTGAAGCTCAACGTCCAGTCGTCATGGATATTATTTTCGAAGGTATACGATCGGATGTTGTTCATTTACAGTATTTTACTTTAATTAATGTACTTAAAAAATTGTTTTACGTGCTAAAGATTCGGAAGCATTCCATATGAAATTTTTACATCGAACTGTAAGACAAGAGAATACACCGCAGATAGACCATTTTGAAAAGTATTTCGACCTTATTTATCAACACACTGGTTTAGATAACTATATTCCTAGCATGGCGAATATAATTACCCCCCAACAACAGCCATTTATTTGAATCCTGAATTTTATAAATTGTTATTTATTAACTACAATTTACATTACTATATTTTTAATTTTAAACTAATTTTTGTGATAAATGAATTTAATAATGTGATATTATGTAAATAGTTTACTTAATAGGATTATTCGCCTAATTGAGTGTTCCTTATATGCGGATATTTGTATAAGATTGTCGCGTAAATTATACAAACGATATTTAAAGTACCTTATTATATTATATAAGTATTTATGTAATTAAAATTTAAAGCAAAATTATTTTGTATGATATATGAATACTTACATATATATATATGAATACTTACATACACAATACATTGTGATATACTGAAATAATATTATTCAATAAAACAAAATACAATTTATGAACTGAACTTAACCATTTATATTCCTTAAGTAATTTAACTTTGTACTTTGAACTTTTAAATTTAAAGTAATTAGCAAAACTTATCGTAACTTAGAATAGGTGATGATAAATTTGATAAACTGCAAATTATTCTGATTAAATCATCGATTAAATCATCAATTAACTCATAGATCATATACTATATATTATAATTTAATCCGGGCAATACGGCGCTCAACGTGAACCTTGCCCTGGCAATTCTGGTGCTTCTTATGACTTCCTCCTTTGTTATATTTTGAACCACGAAAGAAGGTCTTAATCATCTCAATTCAAGCGTTTATGAGCGCGTCAGCAATCATGAAGCACTTGTCTACCAATATTGCGTCACCCTTTTGAAGGTTTTTTAATAAATCCGTGGAGTTAAAAATGGCTTTATCCGAAGCCCTACCTGAAGTCGCTGTACTCACAAAATTAATTAGGCCGGACGGCGCCACACCAATCAATATTTTGACTGTATGACAACCTTTATAATGGGAGATAAAACAGGTTCTACAGGTCAAGCATTTAAATGTTGCTGTTTTTATTTCCGTGCAATCAAGGACCGTCATGGTATTAGGAAAGTCCCAAAAACATTTAGGTAAATGTTTTTGATTTTGCTCTCGGGTCTTCCAAAATATAAAATCTTTTAATATGGAACTTAATGTTTGAATGGTTTCAATAAAATATTTTTTCGCCGTTTTTTCGTTGATTTGAAACAATATCGCAATTTGCGTATTATTCAAATTCGTTTTTATACGAAACATTAATATTCTGTTCTTAATACTCATTAGGCAATTGTCTGTATGTTCGAACTCTATGGCTTTTACAATTTTCCCTAGTAGGGCAATTGTTGGTAAACCTGTCGTAGAGTTTAATTTATTGTCGTCGTTATTGAATAACATTTGGAAATAATCGAAATGTGGTGGGTCCCCTATTACTTGAATGCCAATAGATCTTGGTGCAGGTTTCTTTTGATGGCAATGGCAGTCACAATCACTATCCTCATCAAGATGATTTTTATCAGCTTCTTCACTAGGGGTTTGTATGGTACAGTTTTGTTCATTTAATGTACCACAACCGAAATCACTTATACGTTCAACACTTAACGATAAAAAAACCAAATTGTTGTAAATCTTACCATTTAGGTGAATTGTTATCCACAGCTTCCCATTTCTTATTGCTATTTATGGTCGCTCTAGTTTTTTTGTGACTTTGAATGCTGGAAATTGGTAGATTTAAACCAGGAAATGCGGTATTCGATATTTTTTTTTTCAGTTTTAGAAAGTCTATGCATTGGTGCCATAAACCGAGAATCTTTAAAATGTTTACTGCAAATTAAAAATTGTTTTGGAACATCCCTGCCCATTTTCAGAGCAATTTTCCACTTGAATTTTTCTTGTTTAGACTCGACGACCCGTTTAGGGAGTATATGCATGGATATTCCAACTTCATTGTCGTACGTGTTACACTTCGCAACACTACACACATGACGACCGATATTGGTTCTTCTGAATTTAATTGGATCCATTTCGGTTTTAAAAGCACTAAATTTAAGTATACACTTTAAAATTACACTAATTTTTTAAAATAAATAATTATAAGGATGCTGTAGTTTCACTTCCGAACAAATTTATATAGTAAATGACTCAGCTGTCAAACTTAATAGAAGCCTGCTAGTTCAAAATATTTCCGATAGCGGTTAGGCTGGAACTCGTCAATAGGAACGTGTGATAATTTTGTGATTAAATAATTTTGTTTCGTATTTTTCTGTAAACATTTTGGACATCTTACGTACACTAGTAAAACTAAAGATAAATTTAGCAAGATTATATCAACTCGTCAGAGCCAACTTTGATGTATTTTTCAAAATGAAAGTTCGAAAAATATATTTTCGAAATAATTTAATTTTAATATTTCTGCAATTAATATTTATTTAATACCAATATAGCCTTCTTGTAAATTGTTGTTAAAGATATGTAGAAAACTTTGATATAAACATTTTATAATATTTTTGCTTTTTTCATTGAAAAACTTGCAGCTAAAAAACACCATTTTTACTATGGATTCTTATGGAAATCAGTGAAAAGTTATACCACTAAAAAAGCTTCTAAAAAATACGTCATCATGATTATGGCTCTATACTCTAGAAGGCTCTGCTATGGCTCTATACAGGGTGTCCGGGTTTGGGATGCTGATCCGTCATGGGGCGATTCCTTGGTTCATTCTGAGAAACAAATCGTATGTGGAGGGGGGATCCATTTTTGATATCCTTTGAGATACAGGGTGTTTAAAAAATTTGGTTCAGAAAAAAAGTACACCCAAATATTAAACTGTAACTTCCAAAATATTTATCGGAGAGCAACCAACTTAGTCTTATTTGGTTGGTAATCGTATAGGCTATTATTAAGGATTAAGTGGTTATCTTATATCTGCATCCGTTTGAGAGCTATGGTGATTTAAAGTAAAAAAAATATTTGTTTTTTATAAAATCGAGTTTTTCTCAAAAAAAAACCGTTATAATTTTTTCTTTTGTTTATTTAATTTTAATTTGTCATGATCTCCTCTACAATCCCTCAATACAAAGTTTGGGTCGAGGAGTTATAAAAGGTGCTCAAAATGTCCTCCTTGTGATTGAATACATGCTAATATTCGTTTAAGTATGCCTTTGGTTATTTCAATTCTTGGTAATTCTTCCCTTATCTGTTGTGTTGCTGTGTGTATTCGTTGTATAAGTTATTCTTTTGTTTCAATTTCTTTGGAGTATACAAGCGTCTTCATCCTTCCCCATACATAAAAATCCAATACCGTAAGATCGGGGGATCTTGCAGGCCAATGAATTGGACCATTTCTTCCAATCCAATTATTTGGATAATTTTCGTTAAAAAAATTCCTAACATTATTATGGTAGTGACAAGGTCCATCATGTTGGTATGTTTGCGAGAATCTACTTAAAATGAGAACATCATCAAAAAGGAGTGGCAAATCGTTTTGTAAAAATTGTAAATAACGTTCACCATGTAATCTAGGTGGTAATATGAATGGTCCAATTAATTTATCGCTAATTACACCAGCCCATACGTTTACACTGAATCGGTGCTGAAATGATATTTGTTTTTTCAAATGAGGATTTTCAGCAGCCCACGTGTGTAGATTGTGAAAGTTTGTTATGCCATCTCTTGTGAATTGAGATTCATCCGTCCATAGGATACGTTTCACAAAACTTGCATTGTCCAAATTCCTTTCCATCAACAAATTACAAAACTCCAATCTTGTAGTGCGCTCTATCGGTAATAGTTGTTGAACGGGTGTTGTATGGTATGGATGAAGATTCTCCTTGTGCAATACTTGATGAATTCGATAGCGAGAGACGTTTAATTGTAAAGCGAGCCTCCTTATGCTAATAGAAGGATTTGCTGTTACATTACGGATTATACCTTCGTCGACATCCAAATGGTTTGGTGAGACTGAATGGGGCTCCGCCCGGGTATTCGATCTTGTTACGATATTTGGCAGTCTCCTATGAATATTTATAAATACTCTTGCGTCAGGAATGCGATGTGTTGGAAATCTGAGTTGATATTCATTGCGAGCTCGTGCTGCATTACCATCGCAAAATCCGTAAACAAAATGGATATCAATGTACTCCTCACCTGAGAACTGTGCCACTGTTATAATATTAATTTTATTAAATTAATTAAAATTTTGATTCACAACACTGATACAACACTAGATATTATCTCGAAACTAATGACTGAATCTGAAAATATTTAGTTTTTGTTTTTTCAACATTTAAACAAATGAGTTGATAATCATCGCCTACTGTTTTACAGATCAAAATAAAATTGGTAAAGTATTAACACTATAACATCTCTTAATTAGATTGAGAATAAACGGAATACGAAGAAAACTATGGCACGTGGGTACAAGTAAGGTATTGGGGGATTGTAGAGGAGATCATGACAAATTAAAATTAAATAAACAAAAGAAAAAATTATAACGGTTTTTTTTTAGAAAAACTCGATTTTATAAAAAACAAATATTTTTTTTTTACTTTAAATCAGCATAGCTCTCAAACGGATGCATATACAAGATAACCACTTAAACGTTAATAATAGCCTATACGATTACCAAACCAAATAAGACTAAGTTGGTTGCTCTCCGATAAATATTTTGGAAGTTACAGTTTAATATTTGGGTGTACTTTTTTTCTGAACCAAATTTTTTAAACACCCTGTATCTCAAAGGATATCAAAAATGGATCCCCCCTCAACATACGATTTGTTTCTCAGAATGAACCAAGGAATCACCCCATGACGGATCAGCATCCCAAACCCGGACACCCCGTATAATCAAGGTTGCTTTGCTAGTGCTCAGGGTTGGGGTGGTGTCTGTTAGAGGATAATAAAATCTTGAAAGGCCGCTTAGGGTGGAAAAACCAGTGAAGGGAAGATGAGAGAGAAGGGACTAGTTTTTTCACTAAAAAATACTTAAATAAAAGGGTTTAGGGGCAATTAGTGGAAAAGATAATGAATACACCATTAAAGAAGTATTAAATAATATGGATTTTCATACTAGCCCATGCATAGGCTAATAAACTTTCATCGATGTTTTTATTTTTTATTTTTTTGTTAAAATCAAGAAGTTGCAAAAATGAATCGACAATTCACAAAATTATTTTAAAAAATTTTAAAATGTCAGCACACCACGTTGGAGAATAACACTGAATGCACTTTAAACCAGATTTGTTTTCAATAAAGATTGTTTATTAATTGTAAAGCGACTTGTTTAATAATCCTAGTGAAACTTTGAAAGTTCTTGTTGCTTACGATAAGTTTCTTACGATGTCATACTGTACATATAAAGTAAAATTATTTTTAGTCCATTAGATGAATTACGCAACGCAAGCATACTTATAAAGTATGTAACTTTTTTCACCTTTACACCAAACTTTGACCCCAAACCAATCGCATACAAATCAATAATGTTCACACTTTCCCACAAATTAAATTAAATTTTCCAAACTATTACATCAAGCAAAAAAGAAATTTTGTCCGACAATACAAAAACACACAAGAGACGACAAAAATGTCACCTACCACAAATTTAACCTCTAACCAAAATAATGTTTATATATAGTAGATAGGTCCAGCATACAAATAATTGACCACCATCTATTTCCATAATACCAACCAAACAAACAATGTATTCTTCACAATTCCCATTGTGTGCTGCTTCTATGAACACAATTAATTTTCAATGTTTTCTTCTGAATACAATAACACAAAAAAAAATTATTAAAACTTAATGAACATCATAGAGATTTTGAGATATGTATACTGGGAGAGATAGAGAGATGAATCCCCACAAGAAAACTGTACGTAATGAAAAAATTAAGATTTTTTACTTAGGTTTCAGAGAAACGCAGAGAAGAAGAGAATATAAGGTCAAAGTTTTTCTTATTAAATTACTTTGTTGTATTTAGGTTTGATCTTTATACTTCTTCATCGTATTCTTATTATTCATCTTCATGATTGTGTTCTTGATTTAGTTTCTTGTTTCTTTTTTATTGTTATTATTATTTTCTCCTCGTAAAAAGATTATCATTTCAGGAAATAAATTGAAAAAAAAAAAAAAAAAAAACTTTTCTTACTTTTCATAATTTTTTGTTTTTACTATTTGTTATTTTAATTTAAGTTTGAAATTAATCATTTCTCTTCATAAACATCGGTTGCTACACTTGTGCGCTTGAAAACCATATAGGTTATAGATGAGATTTGTTGTCGAATCATTTCGACTCAGAACATCGAAGGCTAAATGCCATAATTATATATTCTAGTCGTTTGTTTGATTTTTTGATGAACCGTTTATTTTGAAGTGGCCTAAGTCCATTTCTAAAAAAAACCTAACTTTTATAATATTTACAATTACATGTTAGCTTTTAATTTTTTGTTCTTTTTAATTTGCAGGTCAAAGGAATTACAGAATCATTTAAACAAAGTCGCGAACTGGCTGAAGGCATGGCGAATAAAAGTGAACGAAAACAAATCATCTCATGTCACATTCACGCTGAACAAACGCACCTGCCCACCAGTGAAATTAAACGATAAAAATATTCCTCAACAGACGAAAGTAAAATACTTAGGTTTGTACCTGGATAGAAGATTAACGTGGAAAAATCATATTGAACCAAGCGCAACCAAATAAAAATTACATTTTTCAAAATGTATTGGCTGATGGGAAGAAAATCTCAGTTGTCATTAGCCAATAAAGTTCTACTTTACAAAGCGATAATCAAACCCATATGGACATATGGTATTCAGTTATGGGGATCCACCAGCGCTTCAACTCCTGACCTTGGGATTAAAACCGTTAAAGAAACAATTAAAGAATTCAGTTCGAAATATTATTTAAAACTAGAAGCACATCCCAACGAATTGGCCAGGAAAATACTAAAACAGCCGCGATTTAGGCGACTGAGAAGAACAGATCCACTCGGACTGATGAACCAGTGAACCTGTAAATTTACTAAATGATTATGTTATACTTATAAGTATAATCTAAATTAATTAAATTGTGAGCACTAACAATAAGTATTAACATTGGTTAAGACTTAAAATATGTAATAGTTTTTAGCTTAAGATTTGATTACTTCTTGTGAGTTTCTTATGTAGAAAGATTCAAGAATAAAGCCATTGGCAACATAAAAAATAAAAAAAAATTGCAGCTATTTCGGTTTACAATATTTTAGTAATTTTAGTTCCACCCTAAATATCTTTTAAACCGCACTAGCTGAAAACTTGAAACCAAAACCAAATTCTCTAAGTCACAGGATTGCTCGGCTACAATTGCCAGGGAACATGAAAATTGGGCTGAATCTGATTGGAACCAAGTCTTATTCACTGAAGAATCGAGATTTTGTTTGCGGAGGTGACATGGCTGATTGGAGTCCCGATTTTAATTATACAGAAATGCTTGGGTCATTCTTGGTAGAAGAATTCGATTCGTATTCGAGCTCTGAATAAGATGGAACAACCCGAAGTGCGCTCTTATAGAGGAAAGTGAAAATATCTCAGAGAACCATATCCAGGAGGGGAGGGGAGGGGAATTGATGTTGTGTTTATGTTTGTGAAAATTTAAATGAAATTTTCAAAATTTTTCTCACGATTTGTTTTTGTTTGAAAAGCCGAAAAACATTAACCAAATGTTTAGAAAGAGTAGGTGAAATTCACATTATATAAGATTGTTTTGAATGACTTTGAATTTGGTGTTTGCTTGAACTTGCCGAGCGGTTCAGAAGGATCAGCCTCAAAAAGAAATTTTTTGTTTAGGATAGCCTCGAAATAATAAATCTCTCGTTATTACGGATTTTTAAAAAAATTATTCTGCAGCAAACCAGCTAACATAGCTAATTTCAATCGTGTAGAAATTATATTTACAAAACATACTTTAATAAATTATATTTATATTCTGCAGAAAACAATTTCCGTAAATCTAGATAATAAGTGACTTAGGACAGGTTAATTGCATATCTATACGTTCATTTATATAAAGTTTGATTTTAGAAAATTAGTCAATCGTACCCAGATGACCACAAATTTTCTTAAGTAGCTAAGAATCGCTACTAACGAAAAAATATATATATAACAACTTCCAAAAACCATCTTTCCTCAATCTGGCCTAAAAATCTTACCCAAGTGGGCACTTATTTTTATGGATAGACAAGGATCCTCTTTAAACAAAACATGTAACAACTTCCAAAAGTCTAAGCAATAAGTGACTTGACAAAGACGGTGCGTCCCAATATGTTGTTTGTTTATACGAAATTTGATATTAAAGAATTTGTCAATCTGGCCCAAAGAACATACGCAAGTGGACACAGATTTTTATGGATACTGACGAAAAAGTGTAACAACGCGTTCCCCCTACAAGTAAGTTCATATGAAATTTGATTTTAAAAAATTTGTCAATTTTACCCTAATATCGTACCCAAGCGATCACATATTTTGAAAACATCTGCTTGTAGTCACTTATCGTCTATACTTTTGAAAATTGTTGTATATGTCCAATTTAAATTAATTAGGCCTCACAATTTTATGAAGTGCAAAATTTCCTTTTGAATTTTTACAACTTCCAACTCTGAAGTAAACTACTTAATAAATTGAAATTTTAAAATTTAAAACATTTTCCAAGGACAAGCATCTTCCGTCCTTATAAGTAAGTTTATACGATATTTGGTTTTCAAAAATGTCTCAATGTAGCCCAAATATCTTAACCAAGTTGTCACACATTTTTATGGATGTTAATGAGACCTCTCTAACCAAAAAATATAACAACTTCCAGAAACCTAGATGGTAAGTGACATATGGGCTACATCCCTACAAGTAAGTTTATACGAAATTAGACAATAAAAAAATTATCAAAACCTGGGATACCCATTGGTCAGCTATTTTCTTAAATAGTTAAGGATCGTCACTAATGAAAACATATAACAACTTCCAAAAATCTAGATGATAAGTTAGGGTAGGGTATCTCGTCTCTATATGTAATTTCATGAGAAAGAGACTACCAAGATTGGCTTGTAAAATGCAAATGAGGGAGAAAGTTCACAAATCACAACAACAAAGTAAATATCTCAGGGAGGGAAGAGCGAGCATAGAGCATGAGAATGATCAAGGTTGGTGGTGTTGGAAGTGCACAAAGAACTCTGTATCCCTCAGCTTCAAATTCGTGTTCAGTTAGAATGGCAGTTGTATCGTCAAGTATAACGCCGCCAGCAGTTTGGTTCGAGTGAAGGATTCAGCTCATATTCCAGTTCTCAGACTTAATAAGATCTTCATCTGTTGGCAGTCTGTTCAAGCTAGATCACATTGGCAGCATCCCAGTAAATCCCGGTGTAAATGAATTCAAAGCTCATCAGGTTGAAGTTACGATATTGTTGTTGTCACAGCCTCGAATCAGTGGATTCGAATGCATTGAGAGTGTTCATTGGTCAGAATCGAGGTCAATTCAAACAACTAAAACTGCAATGCAAGATGAGATACGATCGTGGGTGTTATACATGACCTATTTGTATGCTGGGCTCACCCAGATAAACGCAACATTCACGATACTACAACAACCAGTTTCTAACTACATTAAGCTTACCAGATCGGCCTTGTCGAGGTTTGTTGACAACAATCTTGGCATACGGCAATTTACACGTCGAATCTTCACCGTACAAATAACGCAGAAACGTTATAGAAACTGCAAGGATCTCAATCAGTGGTTAATCTGGCATATGAGTATCTTCCGAAAAGCAGTAACTTCCGCTTTGAAGCGGCTCTTATGGTTGCAGTAACTCCAGACGATAAGATCATCGACATATTCGGTATTTGGTAAGCAAACTTCCGGTTGTCTTTGCCCTTGTTGTCGATAATCTTATTGCCTAAGATTCGTTGTGAAAATCTCACCGTTTCAGGAAATGAATCGGTATCAGCTAACAGTGAGACAGGGTAATACCCAGCGAGAGTTCACTCGTTGGATTGCTAAGGTTATGAACAGAATTCTCAAATCAAATCGATACTAGTCGAGAAATCTTAGTGTTCAAGTAGTCTCCCACCTGCTTGATGTTATCAAAAATGCGGCTTCTATCCATAATCGATTCGGTTAACGAATTTTTGCTGAAAATAGTAACGGTATATCATTGTGTCACAGATTATTGCAAACAGTGATACTGAGAATCGTTTGCAACTATTTCAACTGTTCCACATTTCCGGTTATGAGATCCAAGTTGGAACAGAAGGCAGGTATACTCTAAATGGCTTTAGGCATTTTAACCTAAACGTGTCAAATCCACTGTTGGTGCATATCAAATTGACATCGAGACACTCTAGAATCAAAGTATACCAGGCATATGTTCTGTGTTATTTAAGCCTTACTAGTGTCCAAAGCATTTAAGAAGTATACTGCCAGTGTATTCAGGGTGCGCGAACAGTTAGTCCTTGTGATCATATATCTTCAGTGATATGGTACATTGGATATGCTCGAATACTGGATCACATAGCAGTGCCATCTGAATTCCTGAACCATCATTTTCTGAATGGTTTGCCGCTTGGCGAGTTGGATGATTTCAAGGATGGAGAGTAGGAATGACAAACTCCTGATCCTGCAAATACTAAAATTGGACACACGTGAGACGATCTATCTAAAACCATCAGTGGTCCAGACATATGTTCTTATTGTGACAGGACAGGCGTGTTTCCCTCTAAATGTAAGTTCATAAGAAATTTGGTTTTAAAAAATTTGTCAATCTTATCCAAATACCGTACCCAAGTGATCACATATTTTGAAAACATTTGCTTCTAGTCACTAAGGTCTAGATTTTTGCAAGTGGTGATATTTTTAGGTTAGAGAGGATCTCAGACTACCCATTCCACACATTTGCGCCGAAGCGTAAAATTTATCCCAAATTTTGGTTAGTAAAAGTATCTAATTCTGCTCTTGCTGTTGCTTTACGATCCATTGTTTTCCTTTTCGACTATCCCAGTGTGAGACGGAAGCGAGAAATACGAAAATATTAAATCCTTTTCATTGGCGTTCATTGTAGTATGAAATACTATATGTTGATGACTTACATAGAGTTTGAAAATTTCCCATTCCCACTATAAATTTGAAACTTTGAATTTTTCAAAGATGAGGTTTCAAAATTTAGAACAATTTTCCGATAACAGATTCCGCTTACCTCTTGTAAATAAAATAAAAATCAAAAAATTAAAAATCTGAAGAAACTTTGAAATTCGCAAATTTTGTACGCAAACTGTAAACGAAAAGTTTCATTTAAGAAATTAAAATTTGATACATTTCTTCGATATTTCACAGTAGTAGTTTCTACTGTTACAATCTAAAATTATTAATTCGCTTTCTAAATCCGGAGCATTAAAAATTTTAACTTTCGCCAGATATTTTAAAAGTTTGCTTGAAACAGTTTAAATCTTGACTATTCGATAATCTTGAACTTAATTCGGAAATTGTATATTTAGTATACGATGTTTATTTTTTTCTTTTAGTGAACAGAGTTAACAATGGATAATTTCACTTAAATTACATTCAATTAATAATATAATAATAATAATAATAATAATAATATAATCCATTAATCTTAAATAAATTTTCCAACAATAATAAACCATATTTACATTGTTGATTTCCAATGGATTTCTTGCCCTTTTAAGGAAATCAACAATATAAATAAAATAAAAATTAATAAATATTAAGCAATAAGTAAACTAATATTAAATATTAACAAATATAATCTTTTATTAAGTTTTGATAATGCAATCTCAAGTTTTTCTTAAAATGATGAACATTTACTGAGTTTTTTACGAATTCTGGTAATTTATTGTATAAAGAGGGACCAGAATATCTAATTGATTTTCGTCCAAATTCATTCGTGATAGTTTCACAACGTATGTTATTTGCAAATCTGGTACGATAATTATGATTATTATAATAAAATTCCAAATTAGAGAGAACAGAAGATACATTCAACGTCTTGTACATATATAATGATAATTGAAAATCATGTAACGCGCCTATGGGCAAGATACCGTTGGATTCAGTTTCAAATAAACTCAATGTAGAAAATCTTGTAGGTAGTTTCGAAATAGCTTTCAAACTTTTATTTTGCAAAATCTTTACTTTTTTTAACTTACTGTAGCTAGCAGTTCCATAAACAATAATCCCATAGAGGATTTTTGGATGAATAAATGCAAAATACATTAATCTCATGACATATTTAGGCACATAATAGATATTCTTCTTATGAGTCCCAATAGCGGAGCCATTTTACCGCAAATTGATTTAATATGCTCTTCCCAGCCCATGCGGGAATCAAACGTTACTCCTAAGTATTTGAAACTTTCAACTCGATGAATAATAATATCATTTATTATAAAAGATGTTACATCATAGGGAATTTTATGTGGCGAGTGGAAAATCATAAATTTCGTTTTTAGCAAATTTAGTGAAATCAGATTAGACTTGAAATATTCAAGTAAAATTTTCATATCATGTTCCATATTAATAATTATGTTAGAAGGATCTTTTGTTTCATAGATGACTGCTGTATCATCTGCAAAAATATTAATATGGCCAATCAAGGGCAAGGGAGATATCATTAATAAATATAAGGAACAATAATGGCCCAAGAACACTACCTTGTGGAACCCCACAAGTAACATCAAGAACATTGCTCCTGACCCCATCAATCATTACGTATTGTTGTCGATTACTTAAATAACTACTTATTAATTTATGCGAAATTCCACGAAATCCATAGCAAAATAGTTTATCAAGAAGTAACTTATGATCAATGGTGTCAAACGCTTTCTTGAGATCAAGAAACAATACTCCTACATATTTCTTTAGATCAAAAGCATTATAAATCAAATTTGCCATCTCTACAAGAGCCATCTCGGTACTCGCACCTTCCCTAAATCCATACTGATACGCATAGAAAAATTCCGATTTTTTTAAGAAACTCCTTATCCTTGTATTTATAATTTTTTCAATGATTTTATCGAATACAGATAAAGTAGAAATTGGCCTATAATTAGAAATAATACTTTTATTACCACTTTTAAAGACCGGTACCACTTTAGCAATTTTTAGATAATTTGGATATGCACCAGTTTCAAAAATTTCATTGATATGTTTACCACTTAAAAGGCAAATAACGTTGTACACTCCCAAAGGAGTAGTGGAGGACAAAAACATAGAATCAGGAATCGAGCGCAACGTATTGAACTTATGAATGTTTCTATCACTCCCAATTGCTTGACCAAGTGTATTTCCTATATTAGTAAAATATTCATTAAATAAGTTTACTATATCGATGGTATTATTACACTTATCGCCATTAAATTCAATAGCTTCAATATTAGATTTGGAGTTATTACTATTCAAGAACTGATTTATGTTTTTCCATAAGTTTTTTTGACTAACATTGCTAAACCGATTTTCATAATACCGTTTCTTTGCGATATACTTTACAGATGATATTTTTTTACTAAGAGTCTGAAGTTGATTTCGAATTTCTAAGTTAGGTCCTAATTTGTATTTTTTTAAGACTCGGTTACGTTTTCCAATGAGCTTCCATAAGTTATATGTCATCCAGGAACAAGAGTTGTTTTTCATTTTAGCAACAACACTTTTAACAGCTGTATATTTTTTGATTAAATCATTGTATTGCTCGATAATTAGCTTAATAGTAGCCTCAGGGTCAGCAGTATCGAAATCTGCTGTTGAAAGAAAATCGTCAAAATAATAATCAACCTTTTCAAAATCAACAATATTATGTACTAGTTTATGCCGAAAGAATTTAGGTTTGAAAAAAATGGATGAAAAAATAAAATTATGATCACTAATATCTGAGAAGATGGTTGAATTATGAACCGTTTTAATGTTTATGAAGCTACATACAACATGATCAAGAATATTGCCACTGATTGACCTAGTGGAAGATGTATTCGTAACAATCATCCCGGAACTCATCAATATATTTTTATAATCAGAGACAATATCCAAAATATTAAATACAAACAAATTATCGTGACCGCCAATACACATATTAGTAAAAAATATAATTAAATTTATAAAAGTATAAAAAAAACCAAATATATTATGGTCGTGATCACGCTTAGTTGATACACATCCATAATTCTGTTATACATTTTAATTTTGTAGTACTGATTTGAACCATGACAACATTGTTGCATTTGTACGGTTTTAAAGTAATTGACACACATCCATAATTGATACACATCCATAATTTTGTTATGCATTTTAATTATGTAGTACAGATCTGAATCACGACGAAATAATTGCATTTGTACGTTTTTAATGTAATTGGCTGCATGCAAATTTTTAAAAACAACAAAAACAATAAATTTGAACACACATTTGACAGCGTATGCCATGTAATTTAACAAAAATGTAAACAAAATAATAAAAAATAAATAATTACTAGAACATAAATATATCAAATCAACTTTAGTTAAATAATATAGCTTTATACTTAAATGTGAAATAAAATCTGCATATCCTAGGATGACAATCAGCCAGACGCAGGAATTTTGTAAATCCAATGATGCAATTTTGCACAGAGACGTTTGATGAAATTTGGCTTTTGTTTATATCCGAGAGTAAATAATAATAATACTAACTGCATACTACATAAAATATTTTGTAATTTCAGCATTCTTATCATTTTACCGGTTTGCTGGAGTTTCATCAACTGGATGGTCGTTGCACCTAAGGCGAAAAATATCATTCATTGAATGTATACGGTGGACATCTGATTCTGGCATTTTTCGTAGGTAAATTTGACCGGCTTTACACCATAGGAATTTGTAGTTAAACTTGTTTTTAATATTTTTAGATTCACGGTACAGCTGCGACTGGAACTTTGTAAAGTGGTGCATTATATATATTCTTTGTGCTGGATGGTTGGCTGGTAGAATGACATCTAGATCACTTGTGGATAATGATTTTTTTTCGCATTTGTGAAATAATGTTTTGCTTTAGTTCAATAGATTTTAGTTTGACAATAAACAAGCTTTGTAAAATAGTATTTGAACTGTTTCTATTTCCTCCAATTGTTTTATTGCTTCTATTAACTTCTTCAATGAACTCTATGTCATCTGGCTGAACTGGGGCCTCAATTTTAGCAAGGGTGTTTACGATAACTCCACGAACATCTCCATGCTTCGATGGTAAACCGGTAATAGCTATTGTGGATACATTACGCAGCTGATTTGGTTTATCATAATCTGCTTCCAATGTATGTAGTTTAAAATCGAGAGCGGCGATTTGTTCCTCTAACTGATGTACTCTTGATTGCAGCACTTGGTTGTCGTTCTTCAAATTTTTTATAGATTCGCGTAGCTCATCGAGTGTGCCTAATTTTTTATCCATACGCTTCAATTGCCTCATGATGTCGACTAATCGAATCTCTGGTTCACAATTCGTGTCTTTATTACAATCAACAATTGATTGATTGGCTGTAGAACGACAATCTTCACGCAGCCAGTTGGCGGATCGACTTTTTATACCAACCAATATTTCATCGGAAATACCTGCACATTTAATATGGAAATATTGAATTTAATACATTGAATTTTGAAACTTAAGGTTACTAATTTCGTGATTTAAGAAACTTTTAACTTAAAAAATTTAAGACGTTAGGGAATTCCAATGAAAAGATGTTTCTTCTAAATTAATTTCAAATATTTCATTGGTCGTATGACCTTAATTTGAAATTTCCAATATTTCATTAGATCGTTAAAATTCGACCAATTAAAAATTAAGTATTGTACATTTCCAATTACGTAAAATTCAGAATTTTTAAAAATAAAATTTTTTAAATTTTAATACTTTTGGATATCGGATTGAAAAATTTCGTTGCAAAAATTCAAATTGACATGGAAATTAAAAGTTTTACTAGTTTCATAGAAAATTTTAAAAATTTGTGGATTTAACAACTAAACTTTTTATTTCTAAAAATTAATTCTAACTTAGGAATATCAAAATTATTCTTTAATTTTAAAAATTTAGGGGCTTGCAAAGTTTAAACTTCAGGGCGTCTTCACCTCTCAGATCTATAATATAAGCAGCAGAGCAATGCTAAATCAACGATTAGAAAAACAAGAGTCAACTGTTGTTAAATAGTTTACCCGCAGTTCATTTTGAAAAATTTTTTAGAGATTATTCGAAAATATTAGAAGTTTTCTAAAAGATTCCTGGCTATCAGAGATAATTCTGAATTTAATTTTTCAAGTTTTTCTGAGATAACAGAGATGTTTGATTGTTCAAGATCATTGTACTGATACTTGATTGTATGAGGTTAATCGAGGTTTTTGAAATTATTCCTGAATACTCAAAACAAGACAAACGGGATTTTCAAAATTGGACCAGTTTATTTCAGAAAATCTGACAATCCTAAGTAAGAATGACAAGTTTTGTAAGTCAAAAAATTCAAACTCGTTTAGGATGAATCCCATCCTATGTGAAATGTCGCCCTGAAAAATGCAACTTTAAAGAAAAATGCTCCTTTAAGGATTTAGGCTTACAACTCCACCGCTGAAGACCGGAAACGCGTTAGACTTACTCATCTGGTCCTGTTTTTTTCACCATTATCAAGCTGCTTGATCTGCTGCTGATTTACAATTCACACCACTTATTTGATTCGTAATCACGTGAGGAGATAACAATTAAGCAACCAACTGTTAAATAACGAAATAATTTTGCAAATGTCGTATGTTTCGGTGACCTTGATTTAATTGCAAGGTTATTCAACTCGATTTTTATTTTATAATTAAATGCATACATACATACATACATAATTTGAAAACTCTAACAAAAAGACATTTGAATTATTCAAATTTATCTTCTTTAATGTTCCCGACTATATTTAGAATTTCATAATTTAAAAGAAAACTGATGAAAACTTGCTTCCGGATTTTTCATTTTTCTTTTAAATTACAACAGTATGTTACCAACGGGTCAAACTCTTTGCGAAATTATTGAATTGTTTTTAATAATATAAAATTCAGGCCATTGACAGCCAGTATGTTAACAGACTTAATTTAAAATCAAAATAATTCATTTTATTTTTATTTTTTTATGATGAACATTAAAGCAACATAAATTTTAATACTCTTCCCCCCGCGCACCATAATCGGAATGTGAAACAATGGTAAAATTATTAGAAAATGATTCACAAAATTTGTACGGCACATAATTACAACAAAAACAACATGTAAATAAGTTTTGTTTGCATATTGTATTATGTTTTTATCATTCAATTATAATTTCATGCATTTTGTCATAAAAATATTTGGAAACGTGATTTATGTTTTTATATTGCATTGACCGATTTTGTAGAAAACGAAATTGCAGAGCATGTAAAATATTTATAACCTCATAACCCCGCATCTGTATCCGGTAATATATCGTAATTCTGAATAAGGAAAAGTTTTTCTCTTCCATACACAAATAAAGCAAAGTAAATCCTTTTTATTCAAATTGACTTTTTAAGAGCATCAAACATATTAACATTATGTAATCTGATCATAAACTTTAGACAAAACAAAAGTTAAAATAAAAAAAAATGGAAAATTCCATTTTCCTCATGTCTCCCTCTCCTCGGAAAAAGCTTTTTACTGTATTGTATTTTTTATTTTACTCCATGTCTTGCAAGAATTTAAAAAAAAAAAAAAAGTTCCATATGTGACACATAATATTCGAAGCTGCAAGGAGTACATATACAAAGATAGCTACGTATATATTATATGAAATGAAATCAAAATCTCAACAATAACGAGTAACAACAATAATAATAAAATGAAAAGAAGGATTGGGGGTTCTCGCCTTTTTGGTACTAAATCTGAGAGAAAATCCTTTTTGTTTTTTTATTGGATCTCGTATATATTCTGTGTGCGATGTTTGAGGCTGAGTAAGATGGGATTGGAAACGACATCATACAATGGTTTAAAAAAAATATACGGTTATGATGTTTCATTAATTATTGATGTCAACATACGAGAACATTATTTGTAAATGTAACGTAAGCATTGAAAGGTTTTTAGAAGCAAAATAAAACGAAAACGTACCTGTTTAATTAAAGGGAATGACTTTATTTCCCATTTACAATTTGTTTTCGATTTTATGTTTTTAATTCAATTAGGTTTGTGTAAAAAAGGATATCTATGTACTTACCTAAGCACGGCTATTTGATATGGGGTAAGAATGTTGTTTGTTAAGGCGTTTTTACAAAAACATCGGAAATAAAATTAAAAGTAAGCAAAACAGAAGGTATTTGTTTTTACAGTAAATGGCCTCGACATCTCAAGCACAGCATACCAATAATTAAGTGTATTCTAAGCGAAACTGATTCCATATAGTTTGCTTTAGAATATTTTAAACAAGTCCAAATTTATGGTTTTATGTTGGTACCGGATCGAATTTGCTTTAACGTGGTTTTGATATCGTCGACGGTTGGCGTACCTAGATATGATTTTTAATATGTTCCGAAGATTGTAAGAGAATTCAATCCAGTTTCGAACTGATGAGCTTATGATTATGAAAAAATCAATCTTCTCATCAAGCCGCGGCGACTGTACTGATTATACCACAATTTACATTCTATATATACAGAATGTGCTGTGTGTTAAGTACTAGCGAATCATAACTAATACAGATGAACTCTCTTACAATTTTTCTTCTTCACGATATTCACACAGCTCTGTGTGTAAGCTAATTTTACTTTTATTAATTTTTTTGTTGAATGTTAATTAATTCATGTAATTTCCAATATGCTACCGGTGATTAGACCATTTTAATTGTGTTTTTATTAACACAAGAAGCATATTAGTATTTACGAACGGTAATTCAACGAAACCAACTAATAGACAGAATTCTATTTATTTAATTATATGATTTTTGAATGAAGCCCAATTGGTAATTAGTAATCCTTCTATGGTAGTATGTTAAAGCCAGATAAAAGAAATGTGGTGAAGTTTGTTCAAAGGTTCAGATTAAATCTCCAGGTAATTAATTTAATAACTTAGTAAAGCCTGATGAGGTCGAAAGGCCGAATGTCGAAAGGTCGAATGGCCGAACGTGTGAACAGGCCGATTGGGTCGAAATGCCGAATTTTCAATAAATTTTCCTTCATAAGAGGTTTAAGAATTTATTTCTTAATGTAAAATGTTTTAAATAAATTGAAAATATGTACGTGCTAATAAATCCTGCGTATAAAGCATAGTAATGTGATCAAATTTTGTCGGAAAAAAAATTAATTTATTTTCTTATTTTATTATAATTAATTAATTTTTAATTATATGAAAAAAAAAAAAACGTAAGAAGATTTTAATATTTAAGGCTATCTACTATTAAACATTTTTATATACAAATTTTGATAAAAATTTAAATTTTGGTTTTCATAAAAATATAAATTTTTAAAATTTTCATTCATAAAAAGATGGAAAATTAAAATCAATTTCGACACAAGCGGCCTTTCGACCCAATCGGCCTTTCGACATTCGGCCTTTTGACATTCGGCCCTTCGACATTCGGCCTTTCAATACATTCGGCCTTTAAAAATTCGGCTTTTCTATATTCGGCATTTCGACCTTTTAGACATTCGGCCTTTCGACACATTCGGCCTTTCGGCCCTACTCCAAATATGTATGTATGTGTATATATATATTGGGCTACGCTTTGTTCAGAGAAATTGGCTCAATGTATTTTATTCAAAGTATTGTCCATCGTTAGCTAAGATTTCCCATTTTTCAGGCAACATATAGTATACTGATTCCGCGTCGAAAAAATTCCTCGTCTTTTGAGGCGATCCAGGAATCGACCCATTTTTTGGCTTCTTCGTAAGCAGTGAAATGCTGCTCGGCCAGGCCACGAGTCATCGACTGGAACAAGTGGTAGTCGGAAGGAGCAATGTTTGATGAATACGGCAGGTGGGGTATGACATCCGATTGAAGCGCCCCCACAGTTTCCTGAAAATACGACTTTTGCAACATGTGGCCGAGCATTGTCGTGCTGAAAGATCACTTTGTGATGTCTTTTGGCATATTGTGGGCGTTTGAGCTTCAATGCTCGACTTAATTGCATCAATTGTTGTTGATAACGTTCTCCAATGATGGTTTCGTTCGGGCGGAGTAGCTCATAGTAGATCACTCCGAACTGATCTCATCAGATGCACAGCATCAGCTTCTTGCCATGAATATTCGGTTTGACCGTTGAAGTTGATGCATGACCGGCCTTACCCCACGATTTTCTGCGCTTTGGTCTTCAAACTTTACTGGCCCCATTCGCGTTCTTTGTCACAGCAATCGATGTCCATTAGGAACACTTTTCTTCAAATTAAAACAAAAAAGTAACGCTTACCGCAAATTGGGTTTTGTTGGCACAAAGGTTGGTTAAAGCACACAAAAAATATGTTGTTTACAATTCAGCAAAATGACACATACTGATTTTTAGAGGGAAATGATGACGCTTTGACATGAATATAATTACAAGATGGTCCGATGCGATTTAATACTAGTTACGCCATCTTTTGTAAATCCCTCAAAACTTATTTGTACACCCAATACTTACTCCTGCCGCTAAAGATGTTTTCACATCACAAACTCTTTAAAGTAGCTTTGCATTGGTCTTCTCCACGCAAAGATGACAAGAAATTATGTAGCATCCTTTTGTTCTAAAATCGTAGTTGGTTGTATTTAGCAAAAACCGAATGAGGTCTTTTGGCAATTAAATTTGTGTTTTACTGGAATGAACCGAAGTGAAGTTTTTAGCAAATAACAAAAAATATAGTGGTGTTACAAATATATTTGTATCGTCGAACAAACGATGGAAACGACGAAAATCGTACAACATTTGATCCAAATAATGCTTGTTATTTATACGGTCGACCTCAAGGACCATTTGGTAATTTTTACATCAAGTGCATACTACGGACGTTTGAAAAAAATCATTTGACTTTGGGACTTTTGATTTTTATTGAACAAATTTCGTCGGCGCAAAATCGTTTGTTGTTTGTATGACCGACCCCAGGAACCGACCATTTGATAACTTTTGCATCAAGTGCCTACAACGGACAATCGAGAAAAATCATTTGACTTTGGGACTTATGAGTTTTGTTGAACAAATTTCGTCGGCAGAAAATCGTACAATAATTGATGGAAATATTACTCGTTATTTATATGGACCTCAGGGACCGGCCATTTGTTACTTTTTACATCAAGTGCATACTACGGATTCAGGCGTATAATTTGCTTTACCACTACATATAAATACGTATAGGAATACGATGTGATGTTCTTCACAGGCATTATCAATATTTTTGAAAAAATTATCACGTTTTCCTCTCATCCTTCCGCAAAGGCTCCAATGCTAAGCGGCTTCGAGAACTTCCCTATTTTAGTATGTGAATAATTAAAAAAAAAAAAAACAACAAATTTTTTAAAAATGTTCCAATTTCTATGAATGTTAAAATTAAAAATCGCCAAAGCGGCGATTTGGGCGACAAACCCCATCCTCTAAGGTATAAAACGAATTAAAACAACTTTTCAAATATTTGTTATAAATAAAAACTTGATCTTTCGGGACTTTATGTTTGTCAAATCGAGAGTAATCCAATTTTCGCGTAAGAGTCCTTAATATTTATGAAAGGAAATTGCTTCGTCTACCTTTCAGAGATCCCTGAAACTGTATTTGAATATCAATCTTTTGATTTTTTTTGAACAAATTTCATCGTTAAAATTTGATGCAACATGCCGTATATATATTGCGTGTTTTTCATATCGCAGGCCCGCAGGATCGGCCATGTGACATTTTACATACATTTTACATGCATCTTACATTTTACATTCGAATGTCAATCTTTTGATTTTTTGTTGAACGGATTTCGACATTGAATTTGATGCAACTGACGGTATGTAATATGTTCCAATAGGACTGTTATGTATTTAATTTTACATAAAAGCAAAATGTAAAGCCGTTGAACCGTTTCATCTTTAGTCATTTTGACTAATAAACACTGCTTAAATGTTACCTTTTAAATTAAATGTAATATTGGCTTTCTCCTTAAAGATGATTATTTGAAAAATCTTATCTCTGAAAATGGCATTTAGGCGAATAAGTTACCACCACATACATAAAATATATACGTATACGGAAAATTTGGGATTTTATTTTGGGAAGTATTTCACAGGCATAAAACCTAACAATAAAAATTAACAGTTTAAATGTGGAGTAGTAAACTTCAATAAAATGTTTAGGGATCAACATCGACCAAGTCTGCTATTTTAGGATAAAGCAAAAGAATTTTTAAGCAAAACTAATATGCAGTAATGTCAAAAGAATTTGATTTCAAAGTTTGATTAGACCCCAATTATTACATATGGCTGCCCAATATGGTTCAATTGTAGTGCTACTTATATGGAACGCCTAAGGCAGTTTGAGCGAAAATTCATTCGACATTGTAGGGGCAACATCGAAAAGCTGAAACAGATTACAGAGAATATATATCAAACCAGAAGCAGTAGGATAATTTTGCAGCTGACCGAATTGATCTGCATATAATATATTTGATAAAAAACCATATAAAAAGAGCAACATCAAACGTTAGCAGCTCACTAATATATGGGCCGTACTTAATGGAGGATAGATTAATTCGACAAATGATAACAAGAGGCAGAATACTAGGGCCTCAAGCATTCCTCTTCCTTGATAAAAATGGATACTTATAAGACCAAAATCAAATCCCGGTAATATACCACATTCAAAGGAGAACAACCGAAGAACATTTCGAGGAAGAAAAATTTATAAATTATAATGAAAATGTAAGATATAGCACAGGGTTCCGAAAAATTGAGGATTATAAATTCACCAAGAAAAAAGAAAAATATTGGTGCCTACAAGAATCTAATCAAAATAATTAGATACAATGTTAAAAAACAACTTAGAGTTATTTACATAAAGGTAGTTAGTATTCAAAAATGGCATTTTTAAGTAGGCTAATTTTTGTGTCAGAAATAAAGTAGTTAAACTCAGTCCAGATAGTCTGATTATAATAACAGAGAACATAAAACAAGAATAGTATATTATTCAACAAGCACGAAAATGAAGTTTACCGACAGGAGCCGATAGGCGAGTGTCGTAAATCATCTGAGTGAATAACAGCCATTATATGCGAGTAGAATACGATACTTTGTCCACGACCGATAAAAAATTGTATTTTATTATCAAATCCTTTAAATGAACCTATAGTTATTTGTGTATCAAGAGCGCAAAGTGCCAGTTTGTCACGCGAGAAAGGAAATTGCTGGCCGACGGGACGGAGGCCAGCAACCTTTCGAGCGTGACAAACAACTTTGCGGACGTGTTTCACATTTTATTTTTCTTACAATCATTTTAAAAAATATAATGAAAAGATAATTTTGTAGTAAAATTTACTATACTGACAATACGATTTTATTTTAGGACCGACATTTTGTTCAATCGAGTAGTCAAAGATTTTTTTTATTTTTCATAAAGAAAAACAAAAATTTGGTTTGATGTTTTATACAAACATTAGTCTTTCTTAAAAATGCGTGCGGTTTCAAGTTTTGTCACACGTTTCTAAGAGAAACGTGTGACAAAGTAATTTGTTTATTAACTGTCAAAAAAACAGACACTTTCGATTGTAGGAAAAAATAATTTACGTCGACATTTTGACGTCTCAATTTAAAAATAATTAAAATAGCAAGAGAGTACTAGATAAAATTTCAAAAATGAAATTTTTATTCGGTAGTAGTGAATAATGGAAGAAGGGACTGCTAGATAAACTAGCAGTGAATAATGAGTATAATATACGTTAGTCGTGGACAAAGAAATTTTTTTTTTAATAATTATACCACTTGAGAACCAAAATAGGGCAGAAGTAGACAAAAGTTAAATAGATCTTGTGAATTTTTGTAATATTCTTTTAACATCAACATTATTGTAATATATTAAGAGCCTAAAAAAAAAATGATTTTATTGATTTTATAAACTCTAATTTTTTCTCCTAATCTAAAAGTCCCCATTCCGATCTAGATTCTTAAAGTTGCCATTTTAATTAATATGAAGTTAAATGCGATCAAATACCTTTAATATTCTTATGGTTGAAAGCTCTCCAAAGGTTTTTTGCCATTATTAATTTAGTCCATTGTTATTTTTCTTAGAAGTCACTGTATTTTTTATATCTCTGCTTCTTTGCTACACGACGTTAAAAAAAATTAATTTTGGAAATATTTCGAATTTTTTCTTAAATTTTTTTTTTTTTTTTCATAAGTTGATTTTGGCTATACGTATTCTGTTTTGTAAAAGAATTTAATCTTTTTTATTTCTTTTTTACTGTCATCATATATTTCCTCTAGCCATCATTGAAAAAACAAAATTGGAATTCTTTTGTACATGCTACTGCTCGCATATCTATCAATATTCAATTGTGAGTACGAGGAGATAAATCAATAAAATGAAAATGTACATAAAAACTACGACAGTGTAACCTAATCTACATATATATATTTCACAAAATTTTATCTATCGAACTTTTCCAGTTGTCCTTGTCTGTGAAATTATAGACAATTTGACTGTAAGTTTGAAGGGCACTTACAGTCAAACTTGTCTACAATTTCATAGACAAAGACAACTGAAAATTCACAAAAATTTTAAACTTAAACAGGAACTCCACGAAGCATAATGTATGAATCGCTGAACTAGAATCGTAATGCGTATATCAATAAAATTCCCGCGTCGACCAATCGATTTACGTAATAATGAATGTCATGGATTTTAATTGGCACCAAACAATGATTAATAAATAAAAATCGTTATAAAAATATATCGACGCAGTATTTGGTTAAATTTAGCAATTAAAGTTTATGTATATTTTATTTAAACTAATTACAAGCCATGTCAACGGCGTTTAAGGCAGTTTTTATAGAGTGCGTACATATTTTAAAATTGCAAAAGGTACGTGAGATGGGTTTCGATTGTGTAAAACAAGTAGATGCCTGCTATATGATCAATGTGCACAACCAGCTTAGCATAAATTTAGAAAAATTAAAACTTTTTGCGGTTTACTTATTGATGTCGATATTGGGAATCAATAAAAATTCCGATTTTAAATGCTATGTCGGTTGAGAAAATATATTGGTATAGGTATTTATGGTAGGTACACTATATTGATCCACTGTACAAAAATCCCTAATAAATATTCATCTATTTACCTATATAGAAGTGGTATAATTATTTTAGTTTTTCATACACATATTCAAAAATAAAAATTTTCATGCGTTGATGAATTTTCAATTCAAATTTTCACCATTTTATTTTGCATGTGAGTAAGGTGGGTGGATTTTTATATCTATTTAGACTTCATAATACTGCAATCAAGTAATAGAATTATAATTTATGTATATACTAGTATAGAATATGTTCAACCATTTGTACAGGTTTAGTAGTTAGTAGGTAGAGAATATACATACAAATGTTTACATAAATAGATTTACTGGAGATAAAAACTATTATATTTTGAACCAAAGAGGATGGGGATTTTAAAACTTTATTGATTTTTCCACAAAGGCATTTTTGTTATTTTAGGATAAATATCGTATCGTTAGAACATATTGTATATGGTTGTTAGATAATAAATAGTAATTAGGAATTGATTCATTATTGGGTTTTTATAATTTAAATTTTTAATTGACTCCAAATTATTTGGGCATGAAAATTATTGAAACGTAACATATAATCAATATACTAGGCTTATATCTAGAATTCATTTACTTACTCGAACAGTTTACTTTAATTTTAATTTAATTCTTCTGAAGCGTACCTGAAAAGATAACAAAAATAAATAGAAATATTAAAATACGGATATTATTTTCAACTGCAAATTCTAATATGTGATACATTTTAATAACCCAGGTCTCGTCTCAGGAAACCCAGAATTCGTTAAAAAATTACAACTATTTGCAATGGTCGTTCAAAATATGGAATGAAAGTACAATTATAGGTGCAAAAACTCTTGTAACTTTAACATTCCGAGGCAGAAAAAAAACTGTAGAAAATGAAGTTAAAACACAAACATGATACTACAAAGCGAATTATATTCAACTCAGTTCAAGGGCATTAAACAAGTCTTAGCCAATGTCAATTCGAACATCACTTTGTTAATTCAATATTCTTACGATGAAGAAAGCACACGGTTCTTGCCGTATTTCTGGTGATGTCAGCACTGCCAACGCGAAAAATTGTCTGCACAAGTGTCATTATTTATCATAAATTCATGATTGTGCTAAAGCTGTTCTACATTCAGTTAAGTTTATTCGCACAAAGCAGTCCACCATCGTGTAAATGATATGTTAATGATATTAACTTCGAAATGTTAAAAACTGCCAGCAAATTCATACCGAACACTGAGAATGAATATTTATGTAATGCAGCTCTACTTTCATATATTACCCAGTTGTGGACTCTCGTCTAACTTGAAAAATCCGACCCATCGGTTACGTTATCCCAATTCGTAACTATCTTGCTGAAAATATAAAATAGGAATTGCTAATTGCTGAAACTATAAAATAGAAATTGGTTATGTAAACCTGTGATCCTAAGCTTAACACGCTGTAATCTTATTCAAGTTTTTGTTAAGCTCAGCAATTAGGTTTTCCCCGAATGACAGGATCAATAGTCGTGTTTTTTTATTAATCTCGATAGATCTCAGTTAAACTGCAATTAATTCAGTTTAATTTCATCCAGTAGGACTTTTGACGCTACATTTTATCGTTTTTAATTCATTTTCTTGAATTACACAACTTATTAAATGTACATGAAAAACTTGCTTTTTATACAGATATTCTAAGACTACAGATTTGCCCTTTCATAAGTATAGATACATATTAAAAATTTGCTTTTAGCATGGAAATATACCAAAGTTAATTTTTAGTACGTCTGCCATTTCCATTTAGTACAATAGGAAACTAGTAGCTCTTTTACATTTAATCATTTGCTCTATTTCAAAAGACCGAAGGTGTACGATAAAAGGATGCAATTTTTAATGATTTCCTTGTATTATGAAGATGCCTATTCAAAATGTCTTGTTTAATACTATTTACCGCAATCCACAAGTTTTTTTGGCGATAAAGGATGGAAAAATCGAAAAAATGAACCTGTTTATGAATCGAATAAATGAACCTTTTTCGTAAGGGTTGCTCAAAATTTATATGGTCGTAGTAACATTTTGAAAGAAAAAAAAGTTTTAGTATGTCCGTCTCGTTTTTATAAATGGATAAAATATATTCGCACTTTTTCTCATCTATTTAACTTTTGGAATAACAAAATATAATGAAAACAACAGTCAAAATAAACACAATTCTTAATGCTGCGAGTGCCAGTATTTTTAAGTGGATGATAGAAGAAGCTACAATTTCCCATTTTTTTTTTTTACAAATATTTGAATAGATCTATTTATTTACAAAAAACACGACAATTGACGCATTGTAATTTAATAAAACGGATTTAATGAATTTTCGAGTTCAGTTCTAGTATGCCAACCTTAATTGTAACTAATCACGTTTTTTGCATGGAGTACTTGTACAAGTTTGTCTGGATCGGATTTATTAAACCGAAGTCTGCCTAGGGTATTAGCCTTAATTCATTCAGAAGAAAGTTCTTAATTGCTTTTCGCTACTGCTAAAGCATAAGTGAGCAGTATGTTTTGGTGAACGAAACCCTTATAACCGACAGCCTAAACTAGAAAACACAGAAGATTACGAAAAGGTCAATAATATTGTATTTGGTCAATATTATAACAGTCAAAGGATCCTTTAGTTAATGCAACACGGATTTACTATCTATAAAAGGAATAATATTTTTATATTTATCAGCAAGTTTTTAATTCCGCTTAAAATTGACCCAATGTAGAGGCAAATACCGTAGAGGATATTAAGCGAATTTTTTGTCTTAAAGTGACCTATAAAACAATTGTTGGAATTTGCAAGGTGTACTAACCGTAAAAACAATATTTCTTCGAAAAGTTTTATATTTATTTATTTATATCAACAGGAAAAAATCCTTTATTGATAACATGGACATCAAATAACCACAATTTACATTTAATTTGATTTTTAAATAAACATTTGGATAGTATAAATTAGCATTAAATTGGCCCGAACTGATATACGCAGGGCACATGAATATCAATATTGGCAAGAAATTCAGTGAAATCAACTGCACCATTTAAGTAAAACATCAGCGATGAACATAGAAGCCGCAATCTTACGCCTATCAACTAGTGATTCCAAATTTGCAATTTTACAGCGTCAGTGCATAAGGTGGTAACCACTTTGGAAGTTTAGGATTAAACGGCCACTTCATTTTGTGCAGCAAGTATAGAATAATTGTTTTTCTACTCGTTCAATTCGATCGATATCAATCTTATACATCGTATCCCAAATAATCGATCTCCAGGTTAGACCGTACAAGATAAGGATGAGGATGCGTATTGATGCCTAATCATCTTTCCTCTCCTGAAGAAACTCATAACTTTACATTTTTTTAGATTTAAGTATAATTTATTCGTAATGGTCCTTTTGTATAATAAATCTAGATCACTCTGCAGTTCTATTCATTGTTGCGAAGTAGTTACGATTTTTGATATTTTCAGGTCATCCTAATAAAGTTCACAGCCGCAATATTTGAACAAAGATCCAATTTCATGGATGAATATGATAAACAACACATTTCTAAGGTGACAACCCTGAAGAACGCCCGAGTGAACATCAATGGTTTTAGATGTATTTTATTCTAACTTCATGGTTTCGTTCACGCAGGTAAAAGCCAATCCAATCCAAAAATAATTTGTTTACTCAAAATCATCAAAAGCCTTCGAAAAATCAGTAAAAATGACATCTAGCTGACTTCTAGACGCAAAAGCATCAAATACTTTCGATGTCAAGCTTAACAGATTTGTAGTGGTAGAACGTTTTCGGATGAACCCATGTTGTTAAATTGCTAATGAAGATTTGACATTAAAATACAGATAGTTATAATCAGTTCAAATGTTCAGTATGGATAGTCCCCGATAATTTTTGACGTCATAACGTTTACCAAATTTGAAGATTGTGATAATGATTGACTTCTTCCATCTCGCAGGAAAAATGCCATTCTTCAGAGATGCATTGAAAACCAAAGAAAAAGACAATGATAATGACTTACTGACATCTTTAACAATACTTGTGGATATATTATGAAAACCACATCGATATTTTATTTTGGATAGACCATCAATTACATCAGTCACCGAAATAAACGGCAATCCTATTAGATTATATTGATATTATCTTGAGTGAGAAGTAGAGGTCCGACTAACCCCATATCATCTTGGTTTATCTTGTAGATAGCTTGGTAAAAAGCCACAAATAGTTCTCATATATCGTTGACATTGTTAGCAGTAGCATCATTCAGAGACATCGTCTGAGGATACCCAGACCATTTCGTTTTAGCATTAACGAATATCCAAAACAACTTAGGATATATCGTCAAATTATCCTCAAGATTTGAGATATAACTTCTGATACTAATTATAGATACTAATACAGCGTCAATAGAATTACTCATATGCTCATTATTTTCCTTGAGAATTTTATAAACATCCATACACACACCACATCGCCAAGAAAAATTCCGAATTATCGAAATGGCATTAAACACAGGTTTTTTAATCCCCGCACATCCAAATGAATGAGTTTATTACATTTACCTGCACAAGTAAACAAGTTTTCAGACACTTTAGCAATACATTCACAGCACAGAGTCATTGTTACAGATTTGTAATAACCAATTATTAATTAACAATCACGAATCATAGTAAATATTTATGAATATTGTTTGGCTAAATTGAAAAATTATTTTAAAAGTTATATAATTTTTTCACAGCAAACAAAAGACGCCCGATTCACGACGACAAATAGTCCAACCAATTGTTCTTTAATGTTTTTTATTAAATTTATCCCCATAGATTATTTCAATTGACTTCTTATTTTCTAAACAGGTAGATGCGGCTAGATTGTTTCAAATATCATTAACTTTAAAATTCAACATCAATACGGGAGTTTTCACTTTTACGGCAACCCCTCTTACTTTGGGCTAGAATGGACCAAAACGTCTGGTCACGCGTATTACTAAAATCTACCTTTGTGCAAAATGTTGGCCAAAACTATCAATATTCGTGAGAATGAGGATAAGAGGAATAAATTTGGGAGAAATAAAAATACCAAAATGTTAAGAACGGAATGACTGACACGACATTTTAAAAATCGATATTTTGGAGTTCTAGACCGTTATTCTTGAATTCAATCGAAAAAACTCATCGATGTCTTTAGTATAAAGCGGTGGTGTGCAAGCCGAATGTGTATTTTCGATCAATGTTCGAAATATGTAAAAACATCAATAAAAATTCGGAAAAAAGTCAGTTGGACCCCGCGGAATTTTTTAAGTATCGAGAGCTGTAAAATTTAGCACTCTGGAATGAAAGTGAAGGTCGGCTTACCGCAATAGTTATCCTTTCTTCCAGTAAATAATTACCGCGTTGTCCGCAGCTGACTTTTTTTTTCGAAGTTTCATTGCCCTATTTGTTTTGAAAATGTATCAAAAATATTAATTTAGGTTTTTTTAGGTTAATTAAATAATAAGTGGCATCTCTAATTGTCTAGCTAAACTAAATTTGACATGATCTTTCATGTGTGTACAAAATAATATTTTTACGGTGACACCTAGAGTGTAATAGAATAAATTAAATTAATAGCTTATTATTATTATTATTATTATTATTATTATTGATTTAGTATAAACTTTTGGCACATTCTGTTTTGAGCAGGAGCTCATTCATAACAGAGATGCACTAAAAGAGTTTAATAACATAATATGAAAATTACGAAGTTGTTTAACGCCACGATCATGGCACCAGCTATTCAGTTCGATTAGGCAGTCCGCATCTTCATCTCGAATTATTGCATCAGGATTTCCCAATTGCAATTCCCCGCAATTCCCGAGTCTCGCTGGGTTTCCTTAACGATAAACAGCAACGGTGGTTGCAAATTAGAATTTTGAAAATTTACAATAGATTTACAAAAATTAATTTTACAAAATAGCAAATTCAAGTTGACTTTAAAGTCAAAGCCAACTAATAGCTCAATGTTTTACTGTACTAAAATGGAAATTTCCATGATAAAACTGTTCTAAATGTTTCTAGACTATTCCTACTGTAAAAGTCATGAAATTTCTAGAAGTTTGGTTCTAGAAAGTTTGGAATTATTAGTTTCTGGTAAGCGAAAGTATAAGGATTAAAAAGGAATTTAAAGGAGATTTAAAAAGAGAATTAGTGAGAAATAAAAATTATAAGTGATCAGTAAAATTGTGCGAAATTGAAGTGTTTTGTTTTACTCACAATCCAGTGATTCAAACCTTAATTGACAAGGCGAAAATGTAATAATATTATAAATTGAGCAAACTGCTGTATAAATCAATTTTGATAATAATCCTTCTATCAAATAAAAATGTAAACAATAACATTTGTGTTTTGTTGTGCCGTGCGTGATTAGAACATTAATAGTGAAAATAAGCTAAGTTTCTTACAATATAAAATACATAATATTGTATATCTATTTTCTAATGTTGTGTTTGGATTTAGATGAAAATTGTTGGATTGGAATTCTACTTAACAAACGGCCAGAACTCACTAGTCGGTATCAGATATAGTTTCATTTGCTTTGTAATATATGTTTCACATTCAACGACGAAACAGTCGAGATTCAACAGTAAAAATGCAATAAAGAGAAACAAACCCTAATATAGGCTATTTAGAACGTCTTTTCAAGATGTCAAACCACGTCTCTTTTCATACATAACAACCAAAAAAATTGCGCCCGTTAATCACATGATTAATTTAAATTTATTTTTTGTGTGTAAAGAAAACGAAATTTTGATATGATATTCTGTATCTGCGGAAAATCGTTTAGTGTGAAAACTGTGACTGCATCAGTATCGATCTATCAAAACAAATCCTCGTAGAATTGAATATTGATTTGTTAGATTTTATCATCTAAATAGAAACATAAGCAAACCCCCATTGCCTTCGCTAGATAGGAAATTACCTTCTTCATTATATTAAAATATGTCCTTATAATTAAACCTGGCTAACTCTTTATTTACAGTATGTTCCACAAGAAAGTATAAATAGAAGAATTCAGATAATTTATTCTTTCTGTTTAACCCCTACCACAATGTAGCAGATAAAATTATTCTCTTCACTCTGTTTTTTGCGTTAAACTTCTATCTTCAGTTCAGTTTGAGCATTTGAGTGACAAACAACAATATTAAAATGCGTTTAAAAAGCGTTTTGAAGTGGTATTTTTAGTTGCACATCTCAAAGGAATAGAGACTGTGGAAATGTTGATCACTTATCTGGAAGAGGTTTAGATAGAGTCACTTTATCCCGAGAAGGACGCTAAGATCAATTTGTAGTTGTTCGAGAAAAATTTAACGGGGTCGCCTTTGACCCGGTGGAAAGAGCAAAGTGCTGTAAATTACAGATTACGTTTTTCTTCCTTAATTTTGGTGATTGAGTAGTACTAAAATAGCATTCATGAAATGTATAACTAGACTCTATAAACGTAAATTATGCACTGTAAGTTTCCAGTGACAATTTTGTTCGGCTTGATTGTTCAGCTCAAAATTAAGTAAATTATAATTACTTCGGTCTAAAAAGACCAAAGTATTGAAATTCTGTCAAAAATGATCAAAAATTTGGTTGGTCCAAAACCATTTTTCTCGACGTTTTGAAAGTCCCTAGCAACAAAAAAAAAATGTCCGTCCGCCTGTCCGGATGCCTGGATGTCTGTATGTCTGAACCCATGGTATCTCCAAATCGGCTTGTTCGATTTAGAATTTTTTTTTGCCAATCTGTTTCTATGGTGAAGGACCGAGATTTGAAAAGCTTTTTGGAACCTGTGCGCCAAGAGCGGACCGAACAACAGTTGTCTGTCAGGAGGGGTTTCTCAGACTCATCGAAGATACTTGAAATAATCCACTAGGTGCTTATACCATACAAACAAGTTTTTACATAACTGAACTCGTTCGTTGTTTTTTGATATAATATTTGACCTAATGAAATTTGTAGGTTCATCTGGTACGAAGCCAGCGGAAGTTGATGTGTTCGCCTATATTAAGTTTGGTATTTTCGTTTTACAATTTGATAAAACTTTCACTTCAGAATTTAGTATGACAACTAGGCTCAGAGCATCGGCATTAGCATTGGCCTTTTCCGATTTGTACTCAATCCGTTCAACATACTAGTCCATCAAAAGTCTCCATCAAGTGATACTTCTAATAGGGTTTGTGCTTTTTCCAAGCCAAACTACTGGTCTGTGTGTGATCTGTTCTGATTGTAAAACTTCGGCTGCACACGTAAAGTCGACATCGTTCGACAGCTTAAATAATTGCGAGTATCTCTTTCTCAATTGTTGAGTAGTTTCGCTCGGCTTTGTTAAGAATTCGACTAGCATATCCAATCGATTAATTATTGTCTAATCTGAAAGAAAATGACTGGCATTTTTTGTAATATTCCTTTAAAATTCGAAGAGACTCGTCCCGCAATGCGCCCCAAATATACGGAATCTTTTTTCTAGTTAATGAGATGAGAGGTTCTGAAAGTTATTTGTAGACCTTCTGTAACATCCGCACAATCCAAGAAATGGCCTTACGTTTTTAATAATTTTAGGAATAGGGAAATATTTTATTGCATTGGTTCATCTGTCTTTATTTCCTCTGGGGTAATGATATATCATAGATGTTTCCCGCCGTAAAAAATGACATTTATCAAGATTTAATTTGAGATTATGTTGTGTAAATCTACTGAATACATCGATTAATTTTTTATTATGATGATCGTATCCAATCGAAAATGTAAGTCCTGACAAAACGTTGTTCTTCGCACCTTTTAAACCAAACGGCGTGCGATTCAATTGAAAATGCTCTGCTAAATGCGGTTTTGTTCTGTTGAATTATTGGCACTTGATGATATCCACCAGAAAGATCTAACGCCGAGAAATAATTAGCTTTCGCCAAATGGTCCAATATATCAACTATGTTAAGCAGAGGATACATTTCACTTAACTGGCTAATAAAGGGATCGAATGTTTGCTAGCGGTTATAATTGATAAGCCATCACCAGGAAGGTGAAAAATATGAGAGAGATTGATGATTTTTGTTTAGGATTTCGATTTTCTGTTTTGATTAACATTTCGATAACGTTCGATCTTTGACATAAATTTGGGTTACAAGCAAACCAGATTGAATTTCATTAGAATTAATTAGAAATTCTGATCCCGGAAAAGTTAACATCTTTTTCAGTTTTAGCTGGAATTACTATATTATTATCATCGCACGACAATTTTACATAAACTTGCGAATTTAGAGCAAGTAAGTGTTTGATTATAATTAATTTTACATGTATGTATATTGCTGAAAAAAATTTCCCTAAAATTGTTTGCTCCTCAATTGGAAAAGTATCGCCAACAATAAGAAAATTATGAAACACGTTATGGCAATTTAGTAGAATAATGTTCGCTTTACAAGTAGCTAATGCGACAGTTGTTGTTCCTTCGACCGAACATTTTAGCAAAGGATTATATTCGGTGTTACCGCCGATAAAACATTTTGTATTTACTGAAATATCCGCCCTCGTATCTACCAAGAATTTCGTGCTTTTAGCTTTATTGGAATCCAAATTTGGCTCATTGAAAGTGTTGATGATGATTGCAAATGATTAAGAAAATTTTCTGAAGACGACAAGATGGCTTGAATTGTTTGAACACGGTTTTATTGAAAATAGCTGAGTGAGTGGGAGTTTTCCGAATTTGAATTTTGTTCGTTTGATGATGAGATGAGATATCCGATGAGTTTTTTATAGTTTCATTATTCATTTATATATGCGGTTTAGCAAGTTACGAGTCGACACGATAGAAAAAACCGGATTTTCGAAATTATTCGAAAACTTTGAAATTATTCCAGATTATTCGGGAAATTAAAAAAAAACAATCGAAATTTTGGGGATTATGCAAGTTTTGTTTAGTATTGAATTTTACGGATGGTGCTGAATTGCTTGGCGTTGAGTTGTAATAGTTTATAATAAATGGTTTGTGACGTGAAAAATCTAGAGACTATTAGCAAAAGTACAAATTAATCGATTTTATTATTATGGTTGTGGCTTGTCGAGATATTTACAGTAATAATTTTAAGATTGATTTCGAAAAAATCGAAAAGCCTGCCAACCGTTGTAAGCAGGTAAACACTGAGAAAATTTAGTGCAAAATTGTGAACAGATCTCCATTTTCTACCTTTAGGTTTCGCTTTGTTTAGGGTTTCGTGAATTTTAAAATCTCGGTATTATTTGTAAATCTCAAATAAAAAATTAATCATAATTAATCCGTTAAGAAAACTAGTGCACCCGTTGCCCAGCCGAAGTTAAGTTTAAGTATGCTTCCTCTTCATATTGAAAGAATTTCAGTTGGTTGACATCAAAACCGTTCATGTCAACGCAATTATGTCCATTTTACCAATATCTATACAAAAAATTAATCGTAATCTGTGATGATGGATTATGTAATTTCAAACATCATAAAGTTAATATAGCTGAATGGTTCGGTATATAATCATTTATCACCAAAGATTCACCAAAAAGCTTGATAAATTGTCAAAAAATTTAATTTCTCAAATTCTTGTAACATTTCGGAACGCAAATGTAAGATCTTATCACCCCGAGAAGAAAGAACATAATTAAACATAATTTCTACCAGTATCGTACATCAAAACGGTACATACAGAACTTAAGATGAACATTTTTCCCCATTTCCCTTATCATCTCACCAAAACAATTCATCATCGTGTAAAACCCATAAATTTTCTTTTTGCTGTATACACTCGTATTCTTTTGACTTTAAGACGTCGTAAATGATAATCATAACTCTACGATTATTTGCAGTATCGTATCATATCCACAACAATAAGATGACGAACAAGAAGAAAACCTTAATTGTTTTATGAAAAGCAAACTATAAAAAAATTAAAAAAAAAAAATTCTCGAAACGTGACAATTCCGTTGCTTTACAAATGGGCACAAACAATAATTTATTTTCACGGTGAATTATTTTTCGTTTGTTGTTGGTTTCAATTGAAATTGAGACGTTATGTTTTCTTGGATTCCATCAAGGAAGTCAAATTTTGTTGTTTCCGTATACCATTTAAATCACATCTCGTACACATACACATACACAAGCGATAATTGTTTAAATAAACACCAGATGCTTTCTTATATCTTTCACCATCGCGCGCAGATGAACATTCATTTCGGCTAACAACTTTTCACTATAAAGTTACACAAAAGCTTATTCAAACAAAAAAAAAAAAAATATTTTTGGTTGTTATTGTTGTAAATTGAATAAAATTACAATAATTTAATATTCATAATTTCCATCATCGTCGTCGTCGTCTTCATCTTTGGAGCACAAAACATATTTGCTATGTTTTTACGTTCTTGCTGTTGTGTTTTTGCATTTGTGCGATATGAGTATCCCTATCACCGAGTTTCATCAAATAAAATAATGAAATACACAAACAACAACTACCATACAATAAATAAATTATTTATTTAAATGCAAAAAGTATCAAGTTCTTCTATAAGTCTTGCATGCACATAGTTGAATATTTGTACGAGAAAAGTTTTGAAAAAGAAATGAAATATATTAGAGCTGTCGAAACCATCCTACTTGCACCAACCCCACACCAGCTCAATGTAACGAAACTTAAATCCAATTTTTTATTTTGTTTTATTACAGTTCTTTATACTTAATAGTTTTCTTCTGGTTTTCGTCGCAGCGACGATTTTGCTTTTAAAAATAACAGAAAAGTTAAAATTACGGAGATAAGACACAATGTACACAGGAAAATATTAAACTCATAATCATAAGACACGATTCGAATAAATTTTTTTTAGATATACATAGTATAATTATTGCTATAAGACGTTGAATAAATTGTTGTTTTTATTATCAAGCCAATGATGTGTATTTGCGACTGATTGCCTTTCTAGATAGCGGTTGAGTATTGTTATAAATTCCTTCTTTCGGTCATTATTATACAGCCCAGTCGGATTGGTTGATCTGCCTGAAAATTCATATTTAACCTATCTTTTAAAGCTGTGGGGTTTCAGTGAAAATTGACCGAAATCAAGGAACTGGAGGTGGCAGCTTATATCAACAACTTAAGAATTAAATTACATTTTTTTTTTAAATATTTCTGGTTCATTAAATATTTCTCACCCCTCGGTCTATTTTTATATTACCTGAATAAAAACCATCCACAAAGAAATTATCTTGCACCTTAAATTATAATTTTAGGTTCATGACTTTTCGAGTAACAATAGTGTAGAAACATTTAGAACAGGTTTATCATGGAAAATACCATTTTAGTACATTACAACTTTGAGCTAATAATTTAACTCATTTTGTTAAACCCTAAGTGTCACCGTAACAATATACGAAATGGTTCTGTTACGGTGACACCTAGGGTGTAATAGAATAAGTTAAATTAATAGCTCAAAGTTTTACTGTACTAAAATGGAATTTTCCATGATAGAACTATTCTTAATGTTTCTACACTATTCTTACTCGAAAAGTGATGAAATTTCTAGAAGTTTGGTTTGTGTATATAAAATGGCGAACGACAACAAATTGGAATTATTAGTTTTTGATAAGCGAAAGTATAAGGATTCAAAAGTGAATTGGAAAGTGCTTTAAAAAGTGTTTTAGTGAAAATAAAAGTTACAAGTGATCAGTAAAATTTGTGATATTATTATAAAAAGTGATTTTGGAATTATCTAATAAATAAAATGCCAGCGTGAACCAATAAAATAGGACAGCATGAACTAAAAATGTGTACTATTTTCTCTCTTTCGCAATTTATAATTTTTTTTTCGATTTTATCATAGCCTCCTATATATATATACAAAAAAAACACGTTTTACAGGTGTATTGTTAAATGCGTAGCCAAAATAAATAAAAAATATTGTTGTTAATTTAATTTTGTATTTGCAATAGATACGAATTAATATAAATTATAAGACTATTAATCAAAAATTATAAATTTTAATGTCCTATATGCATTTGAAAACGTCATTTCCATGTACATATTGTTACGTTTTTGCCTTGTCAATCAAGGTTCGTATCACTGGATTGTGAATAATACAAACTCAATTCAATTTATCACCAACGAATTTATTTATTTCACAAAATTTATTACAACACAGTTTATCAATCAAAATTCACAAAATCACTTTATATAAATTATTCTCAAATTTTACTAATCACTTTTACTTTTTATTTCGCACAAAAACACTTTTTAAATCACTTTTTAATTCCTTTTTAATCTTTATACTATCGCTTTCCAAATATTACTTATTCTTACAACTTTACACTATCGCGTTCCAAATACTAATAATCCAATTCGATCTTGTTCGCCTTTTTATATACACAAACCAAGCTTCTCGAAAGTTCACGACTTTTCCAGTTGGAATAGCGTAGAAACACTACGCAACAACTCTTATCATGGAAAATTCCATTTAGTACAGTAAACATTGAGCTATTAGTTTTACTTATTCTATTACACACTAGGTGTCACCGTCACACTACCCCTCACCTAAGCCTGTTCGTCCCGAACAGGACCCAAATCACCTCCTCTGTATAGGGCCAGCCTCTCCAAATGCACCACCTTTGGTTTACCTCGATGTCCCTTCCGTATCCGATAAACCACGTCGTTCATCCTTGTGATGACAGTATAAGGTCCTTCCCATGCTGGTTGCAGCTTCGGTGATAATCCCTTTTTCCGTTGCGGGTTGTGAAGCCATACTAATTGCCCTTCCTGGAAGCCCTGGTTATTTGCTCGTATGTCATATCGAGCCTTCATCCGGTCACTTGACATCCGTATTTTCTCCCGTACAAATTGATGAATCTCATTAAGTTCCTCTTTCATTCGGTCTACGTAATCTTGTCCACATAAAGCCGATGATGGTACAGCCCCAAACTTTAGATCTCCAGGTAACCGTAGATTATCTCCAAATAACGTTTTAGCTGGTGTCATTCCGGTTGTGTCATGTATAGCTGATCGATAGGCCATCAGAAACATCGGTATATGTCGATCCCAGTTGCGTTGGTTTTTCTCAACGACCTTTGCTAGATATTCCTCCAATGTACCATTGAATCTTTCCACCATACCGTCAGACTGTGGATGCAAAGGCGTTGTTCTCGTTTTATTTATACCGAGCATCTGGCATATTTCTTGAAACACCACCGATTCGAAATTCCGTCCTTGATCGGTATGAATCTCCATCGGCACTCCAAATCTGCTAATCCAATTGTTTACCACGGCATCAGCTATTGTTGTCGTCTCCTGATTGGGAATGGGGTACACCTCCGGCCATTTGCTGAAATAATCCATGATTACTAGCACATATTTGTTGCCGCTCTCAGTGGTGGGAAATGGGCCCGCTACATCCATTGCAATTCTTTCGAATGGTGCTCCAACGTTATATTGCTTCATGGTTCCACGACTTTTGCGTGCGGGTCCCTTCACCGCCGCACATTGGTTACATTTTTGGCACCATTCTATCACAGACTGCCTACATCCTGCCCAGTAGAATCGTTGACGTATCTTTGCTAGAGTTTTATTAATTCCAAGGTGGCCCCCACTTGCTCCTCCATGATACTCATTCAGAATTTCTACAATCCGGCACTTTGGTATCACCAGCAACAATTGCTTCACTTTGCCATCCGTGCTTTCCCACAATCGTTTTAAACAGCCATTCTCAAGACGGAGGCTATCCCATTGAGCCCAATAAGCCTTGACAATGGGAGTTTTGTCCGCGATCTCGCTCCAAGTTGGCCGGTGTTCCTTTTCCTTCCATTCCATTATAACTGATAAATCCGTATCATCCAATTGCTCTTTCCTGATCATTTCGTCGGTCCACTCCTCATCAGGCAGCACTTGCGTAAGCCTAACGTCGATGATGCCTTCCTTTGCTTCAACATGGCCACAATGTTTACATTCTACTGGACACGGCCGTCTTGATAATGCGTCGGCATTTCTGTGTGCACTTCCCTTCCGATGTTCAATTTGGAAATCGTAGCTTTGAAGACGTTCGATCCAGCGTGCTACTTGTCCCTCTGGATTCTTAAATTGTAACAGCCACCGTAAAGCGCCGTGATCTGTCCGTAAATGGAATTTTTGGCCATAAAGATACTTATGGAAATGCTTGACACACTCCACTATAGCCAACAATTCTTTCCGTGTCACGCAGTAATTACGCTCCGGTTTTGATAATGTTTTGGAGAAGTACGCAATAACTCTTTCTTGACCATTAATTTCCTGTGATAACACACCTCCTATACCGTCATTACTTGCATCGGTGTCCAAAATAAATTTCACGTTGGGTATAGGGTACGCGAGGATTGGCGCGGCACACAACCGTCTCCTTAGTTCCACGAATGCTTCTTCCTGGTCATTCTTCCATTCGAATGCCTTGTTCTTCCTGGTCAACTCGTGTAAACTCTTGGCGATGTTGGCGAATCCTGGCACGAAGCGTCTATAATAGGTGCACAATCCGAGAAAGCTTCGTAATTCGTGTAAATTTTTAGGTCTTGGCCAGTTCTTAACCGCTGCGATCTTTTCTTCGTCGGTGTGAATTCCATTAATCGTTACGAGATGACCCAAATATTTGACTTCAGTTCTGAACAGCTTACACTTCTTTGGACTTAACTTCAATCCGGCAGCCTGTATCCGATCCAAAACTTCCGCCAAGTTCTTTAGATGCTCGTCAAAATCCTTCCCCATAACGATGATGTCGTCCAGATATATTAGGCAAGTCTTCCAATGTAACCCCTTTAACACGCGCTCCATTAATCGTTCAAAAGTCGCAGGGGCATTACATAATCCGAACGGCATAACATTAAATTGCCAAAGTCCGTTACCCACACTGAACGCTGTTTTCTCGCGATCTTCCTCATGGACTTCCACCTGCCAATAGCCGCTTTGTAGATCTAATGTCGAAAATATTTGAGCACCCGATAATGTGTCTAACGTGTCATCGATCCTTGGCAGTGGGTAGCTATCTTTTTTCGTCACAGCATTGAGTTTTCGGTAATCAACGCAAAATCTCATGCTACCGTCCTTCTTCTCGACCAATACTACCGGTGAACTCCATGGGCTATTAGATGGTTCAATTACTCCTGCTGCCTGCATATCTGTTACCATTCGATTGACTTCTTGTTGTTTTGCCAAAGGTAGTCTCCTGGGTGGTTGACGAATTGGCATCTCTGCTCCCGTATCAATGCGGTGCTTTACCATTGAGGTCCTTCCGTTATTATCCGATGTACTGCAGAATATGGACGTGTACCGTTTGAGTAGTTGATGTGCAGAATTTTTCTGTGCCTCGGTAAGATCTTCGGTCCATTTCTGCATAAGTTGTTCTACCATTTCTTTCTGCCCTTGCATGACGGCTTTTTCAACCGGACTTCTCTGTTCACACTTTACTATAGTTGAAACCTCGTTACATTTTCCGATGACTGTCCCTTTCTTGATGGTTGTCGTGTTATCCGAGAGATTTAGAGTCCTAATTGGTACTCTATAGTCGTTGTCTGGTTTAACTAGGGTTTTCCCGATTATAATTTCCTTGGCTCCGTTCTCCTCTTCGTTAGCTTCCACAACCCACAACCTGGGTGACCCAGAACCTCCCTCCAATTTTCCCCATAGGATCGTCTCCGAATTCGGTGGCAGCTTCTCCCGATGATCAATAATAATTCGCCTGATAGTTGCTCCGGCACTGCTAGATTGAAGTGGCAACTCGATGTTATCGTAACTTAAAACTCCCCGTCCAACATCCACCACGAAGCCATTTGCCCTCATGAAGTCCATCCCCATTATGACTTCATCCACAATATCTGCAATCAGCACTTCGTGTTGGAAAAGAGTTCTCCCGATTTTTATTTTCACGATCTTTTTGCCTTTTATTATTGAACTATCTCCAGTTGCTGTTTGTAACTTCAATCCATTAGCTGGTTGTACACCTCCATCGATCAGATCTTTACGGACAATCGTGCGATTTGCTCCCGTATCCAGAGTGATGATGCAATCCGTGCCATCAATGTCGCCTTTGATTGTTAAGCTGTCACCGCCTCTTGCTACTTTCGAAACGCGGATGGAGGTTATGGGGCAATTGGTTGTGGGAGTCAGCTTCTGCCCCTTTAAGCTGACTCTTTGTAGTTTAACGACTCCGTCGTCATTTGGCCTTCTTGCCTAGCCAACGCCTGCTCCCCGCTTGGTCGTCGCTGCATAGGAGATGGTGATCTTCCCCTTTTTCTTCTTAATTCCCAGCAGTCGCGAGAGATGTGACCGACCTTATCACATGCCCAACATTTGATTTTGCCGCTTCCATCTCGGTATCTTGGTGTTGACCGCTCGTTGTTTATGCTTGTATCGATTTCTACTCGGCGTATTTTCATTGACGGTTTGGTGATGGCTTGTGCAGTTTCATTTGTTAACGCACAAGCGATGGTTTCCGCAAAGGTTGCTTTAGGTGACAACATCACCGCCCTGCGTGTTTCTGGATCTCGAATGCCGTCAATGAATGCGTCAATTTTAAGCCTTTCCATATAATCGGCCGACGTACTGGTATGTGCTAGATGTACTAATCGCTCAATTGCCGATGAAAATTCCTGAAGTGATTCTCCTCCCTTTTGGTAGCGGCTTTTCAATTCCATTCGATAGATTTCACGCTTGTGGTCACTGCCGTACTTCCGATCCAGCGCCTTCATAATTTCGAGATAACTGTTGCGATCTTTTTCCGGAATTGTTTGTAAGGCCTCCGCTGCTTCACCTTTATGGCCACTATTAACGCTGCGACAAGATGTTCATCATTCCAACGGTTTTGATTGGCTGCCGTTTCAAATTGAAATTTGAAAATGCCGAAAGATGATGTACCGTCGAAGTTTGGTGGTTTTAACTTAACTGATTGAACGGTCTGTACCACTTGCGTCGTTGTTCCACTTGCCTTGACATCAGTTAGATCTTTCTCGAGACGTTGACATTTTTCCACAACTTGTTGAATCTCCGTTTGCAATTTCTCTTCAACATGTTGAACCTTCGTTTCTAATTTTTCGTCAACCTTTTGAATCTCCATTTGTAGCTTCTCTACTTCGCCGTGTATGTTAGTAGATAATTCGAGAAGTTTCTCGTCCATTCTCTTTTGACCATCTATAATTTGGTCTTTAATTTCCTCTCCTTGTTGTTTCATTTCATGTTTAATTTCTTGGTTTGACTGGTTTATAGTCTCCAACTGCCGCACATTTTGTTGTTCGTTTTGTTGTTTCATGAGACACATCTGTCCTGTCATTTGGTTCATAGCAGCTATTAACTGCGACAAATCGAAACTTCCAGAATGTTCTTGTGTCTTTTCGACCAACGGTTGTTTATCTTCTGCTTTCTGCTCTATGGTTGCTGCATCCGTTACTTTCTCTCCAAAATCATAATGTTCCGCGTCCAGCCCTTCGTTCTGCATGGCCTCACGTAGTCGCGCTTGTAAAGCTGCTTTAGTACCATCAGTAGCCAAACCCCGTTTCTCTAGTTCTCTTTTTAATTCTGGAACTTTTAATTCGTTGAGAATCATTTTCTTTATCTTTTTATTCACAATCCCGCCGCTGTCACCAAATTGTTACGTTTTTGCCTTGTCAATCAAGGTTCGTATCACTGGATTGTGAATAATACAAACTCAATTCAATTTATCACCAACGAATTTATTTATTTCACAAAATTTATTACAACACAGTTTATCAATCAAAATTCACAAAATCACTTTATATAAATTATTCTCAAATTTTACTAATCACTTTTACTTTTTATTTCGCACAAAAACACATTTTAAATCACTTTTTAATTCCTTTTTAATCTTTATACTATCGCTTTCCAAATATTACTTATTCTTACAACTTTACACTATCGCGTTCCAAATACTAATAATCCAATTCGATCTTGTTCGCCTTTTTATATACACAAACCAAGCTTCTCGAAAGTTCACGACTTTTCCAGTTGGAATAGCGTAGAAACACTACGCAACAACTCTTATCATGGAAAATTCCATTTAGTACAGTAAACATTGAGCTATTAGTTTTACTTATTCTATTACACACTAGGTGTCACCGTCACAATATTATAAACTTCACAAAAGAGTTTACGCCTAACGGAGTCTATTTGTATTCTTTTTTTTTAAATCCGTTTTCAATTTTTTTTCTGTGAAACAGAAATTTTATTGTTTGATTGTATAAGTGATGAATATTGGTGGTTTTCGTTTTTCATCCTACCTGAAAATGTAGAGACATTTTCTTCTACGAATTTTCAATCATCCATTCTAAACATATTGAGGATGCAAATTATCGAAAAATATATTCAATTCGAGTGAATTTTAGTTCATAAATATTTAATTCAAAATGATCAAATTTATATTAATTTTAAGGGGAAAAAGAGAAAAGTAGTATCCTATTCGTTCAAAAAATGTAGGTATGCATGTATGTATTGCATTTTATTATTATTTTGTTATTCTGTGTTGTTCACACAAAAGTTAGGATTTTATTGGCAGAATAATAACGATAATAGCAAGATTGATATCTGCATCTTACGAAGTTACCTACTCACTTTAAATAAATTGTTTTGTGAAAAAAAACACATTTCAGCATTGAAATCTATAAATTTTGATTCGTCTTTAAAGTAGGTAGCGAAAATTTTAATGTTCCCATAAAATTCTATGGTTTTAAAAATTAAATATTTTTTTGTTCACGGATCAGCAACAATTGCAATTTATCTATGTATGTGTAAAATTATTTTCATTTCATTATGATGCTTTGGGAGGAAATGTACTCAACAAGAAATCAAACATTTTTAGCAAACAATTTTGTGTAGTCGTTGCCATTTTAACTAATGGAGAAAAATATTAATATTTTAGGTTTTTTGATAAAGAACGATAAAATTCGAATTAAACTATTGGAGAAAAATATTAATATTTTAGTTTTTTTGATAAAGAACGATAGAATTCATAACTTTCGCTTTTTCTTTAGAAATTTGACTCTGAAGAGTGCGAATCTTGTTTTTTATACATTGCACAGTCACACCACTTTTCACTAATTTTAATGCATTTAAAATAAAGTTTAATTTTTCATTACGCTTTCCCTTATTGGTAAAATGCATGTCTAATGGATTGTACAAGCAAGGACAATTACGGAACGCTTGGATAAGTGCTAACGTTTGTTGCCTGCCCCCAAGTGTCAGTCATTTTTAAATTTTCTGACATTTTCCACAAATTTATTAACACACAGATTATGGAATTAAACCAGTTGAATGAGCACTTAGGAATGAAAAAAATACCAAACTCTTCCCCTTCACAACGCAAACCATATAATAATAATGAAATATCTATGTACTCAAACCTAAAAATATTTAAAAAGACGAAAAAACCTAAAACAAAATCGAAAAAAATTTGTTTCTTCATTCAACCACGGTCATATTTCAAATAAATAGCGAATACAAAAAAAAAATCCAACTTAAAAAACTTGTATTGACAACTGTATGTAGATCTGGTGGGAAAAAAATAAAGCGCATACCATATATAGAAAAGTGACATTTGCGTTTTGTATGTAATGTCCTGTTCATTGTTAACAAAACTCATCCGTTTATAATAATTTTTTGTGAATTAAAACTAATATTAATTGGTCAAATACGACGTGCTTTAAAATAATAAACGCGTAGAAACGTAGAAAATAGGTGATCCTGTAACTTGTGCAGGTTTAATTTTTGCAAAAACTTAATAGAAATTTTTTGTTTTATGCCACAAGTCAGAAAATCAGTTCAATCATACTAAAAGCGACTGGTAAGTAATTCTTATTTTTTGATTAAAATATATTAGATTGATCTAATAATCAAGTATATGTAATTGACAAAAGTAAACCTTAAGCCAAAAGACAAGATAATATAATTTGTGGCTATGCGGTATTAGTTAAAATACAATGAAATGTTGTTGATTTTCATGTGAGAGGTTATGTTTATATTGTATTGACATGATTCTTTTTTGAACATTTTAGATTTCTGAATTATGGCGAATAAATCAATAATGCATTGTGGAGTTCCCCAGTGCAATAATTATTACAATAAAACTGTATCCATGCATCAAATTCCAGCTGAAATAAAAAAATCGCCGACGGAATTAACAAAATGGGCCGCTATTATGAGCATTTTGAGAAACGCCATGTATTAATATCAATTGTTAGTGGTAAAACCAGATTGGCGAAGGGGGCTATTCCAACGCGAAATTTACCGGTTTCCTCGATAATCACTAGCAGAGCAACTGATGAAGCGCGAGAATTGAGACTAAAATCTCGTTCAGCAAAAATGAATTATATTGACACTGAGGAGTAAGAAATTAAATTTTCTACGTATTTATAAAATAATATTTATATTAGAATATTCTTTTTAGGATAAACAATATAGAAATGTCACCAGTCAACAATGAGCCAACTTAAACATCAAGTGTAGAAAGTGCAGTTCAATGCAATCCGGACACCGAGGAAAAAAGTTGTCAAGCCAGTCTAACACAAAATACCACATAACTTTTGCACATATTTTATAAGATACGGCGGATTTACAAGCTAGCCGTTTTGTTTTAGTGAGATCGGATATTGCTCAATTCATTTCAATTAAACTATTTATAATTGTATTATATTTAAAATAAAATAAAATAAGTTTTTACAAACCTTTTTCGAAACGTCTCAATACAAAACTCCATACAAAGTGAATATGTCAATTATTTATATCTGGCACGCACTTGATTTTTTTGTTACTAGATGTCACCACCCCGAACTTTTATAGTTGTCAATACATTACTTTTTCAATGTATTAGTGTGTAACAAATCGTGCCGCAATAAAAATGTTTGAGGAAAAATTCCACACAAATATCCCCACTCCAAAATTAGTTTATAGGCAAAGAGGTAAGGAACGAGGAAAATACATCGCGTATAAAATATACGTCTGAACACACTCATTGGAAATTGGTAGTTGTGTAACGTTGTTAAAAACATTAAAAAAAAAATTACCGGAAAAAAAGGTTGTACTGCTCTGTGCAGTATAGTCTGTTTCTTTATGATTATTACAACTAATTTCGCGCGCTAAAAGTAGGCGAACAGGTTGTACAAAAAAAATATATATACATATATTGTTGAAATTGGGAAGGGGAATTAAAAAAACGGGCAAAACCGGGAAAAAGAAGATAATAAAAAGGCACGGAAAAGATGTGCACGGGAGAAAATGGTTCGAGATCAAACGTGAACAAGATCAAGAAAAAAAATATAATTAAATAAAAATAAATCGTGAGTGAAAAAATAAATGTGGATATCGCCACATAATTCTATAACTTGAGACGATTAATAAAAAATATTTGAAATACGATAATCAAATAAATAACGAAAATAGTATGTCTGAGAGAAAAAAAAATGGAACAATCCATAGTAATAAACGTGATTAGTGATTGATTATGTACAAAATTAAAGTTAAGTTAAGTGATTATTAGATCATAAGTTAAAAAAAAAATAAACAAATACCTAAATAAAAAAAATATTGAAAAAAAAACTGAATTATGATTGCAATTGTTGCATATCTATAGATTATAAAACATAAAATAAAATAAAATGATAAGAAGAAATAAATTTTTTTTAAATAATGAAATTTTGGCCCTATACAATTGTAACTGAAATTGTAAATGATTTTATGATTCTATAATATTTATTGTGAAAATTTTAAAAATAAAAGTAAAATTGTTTTATTAAACTCTCTATTCCAATCACGGTGCAATTAAAGTGAGCCGCAGAAAAAAAAAACCAAGAACTATTTATGGAACTGTTATAAAGTGAATTAAATACGAAGTGGTCTCAAAGTTTAATATAAATTCCCATATAATTAAAAAAAATAAAAGGAAGAAGATCTAAAAATAAGCGCCATCAAGAGTAATTCCCATTGTTAAATATTTTTTTTATGGGCTAACATCACATACCATAAAATAAAAATTAAAACAACTTGTTCGAGCAAAAAAAATAACATTTAATCAGGAAATCCAGTCATACATGTAACTGTCGAGGTCGAGGAAATCCAGCAATGAAGGACACCATCATCAACAAAAACAATTTTTGGTGACGTATTACTTATGCAAATTATATATATATTATTTTTATTAAGTACATAAATTCTTTAGAGTAAATATTAAGAGCGTTTTAGCCTAGCATTCTTACATAGTATTTGTGAATGGATTCGATTTCATTTTTTTTTTCTTACTATTTTATTTTATTACGTGAGTCCGAGGTATTAGATCAATATTTAGTTCATGTTTTCTTGCGTTCTTCTGCGTGCACATGTTTTCGAAGCGACATATCTAATCTTGAGTAGCGTTTAATGCAGGTAAAGCTATGATGATTTAAAGCAAATAAAATATGGTGGGATGGCTGTACTATGGCAAGCAGATATATTTGCACACTTAACTGTATTAATGTAAAAGATGGCGTTCATCATCATGTGTTTTTTTAGAACCTCCCTAGCCACTGATTGCTACCCGCAACAAGGAGTGTGCCATATGATGTTGGACAGATGTAAGGCCATTGATTACAGTTGAAAAAATCAAAAAAAAATTTAGATAACTCTTCAATTTTATGTTTTAATGTTTCCAGTATTTCCAAAATTTTTATAGTTCGATGATTCAGAAGAATGCATTAAATCCAAATTTGGTTTTAAATACCTAAGTAAAAATAATTTGACACAACAATTAAAAACGAATTAAATGTGGGTCAGCAGCTGTATTCTGAAAAAACGTAACTATAGTTTCCGACGTTAAAAGACCCACGTTTTTTGGTTGGGTTTTTTAAACCTTTTTCGTTTTTTGTAATATTAAAACTAAAATAATTTGGTTAGCGTTAAGTGTTGGAGCTTAACAATAATTAATAATTCAGTATGTCGACGAAGAAATGAAAAATTCGACTAACTATTTGGGTTTTGTTTTATAATTTAATAGTGGACTGTGTTTAAATATTTTATTATATAATTAACATTTTTTGTTATTTTCTTTTACATTACATGTTAATTTATTTTATTATTTATTTTACAAAAGATGTCGACGATGTTAATTTATTTTATTATTTTTATTTAATGTTTATCAAGCGAACTCAAAATCTTGAATGAATACCAAAAACTTCAAAATCCCCAAAAGGTGCAGTTTAGTTCGAACAAATTACTCGAAGATTAGTATCGACGGTCACATGCAGGTATCGCGTCGATCAATTCTATGTTATTATTATTACACTGAACTCCAAATCATTCATCGGAATCCATCCACCATTTGACAATATGAGTTGTCATTTTTGAAACTTTGAATATTTTGGTAACTATTGAAGATAAATATAAATATTTTGTTTACATTCAAATTACATAAGTTATTGATTATTAAAGGTCGATCCGCACGATGTGTTTTCAGTTATGTTCTAACAAAAATACAAGTGTGTTTTAAAATATTTGTGAAGTTGAAAATCACATCCACACGGTCATTAAAAACATTTGTGTTTTTCAATATTAATGTGGACGGCGATAGATTAATTTATGACCAGGCGACTTTGATTTCATTAGATTCATTAATACCTACAATTAAAATAAAAAAAAGGAACAACTACGGTCAAAACAAATGACGTTTGTTTAATTTTTTGAGGTTATACCCTGTGTAAAAACATACCAAAATGGATAAAAGTCATTTTCGAAAATTACATATGTGAGGAAACATATGTAATTACAAAAGCAAAAACTCAACATGTGGCCATAAAAAATTGTCACAAATGTTGACACATTTGTAAAAGTACTTGTGAAAACACGTCTTGCTAAAAGTACTTGTGAAAACACGTTTTTATCGCGAATGTCGAATATCAATCAAAATTTTGTGATTTAGTAAATTATTTAAAATGGTTTTTATGGCATATTCCATAGCGTTGGAAAGGGGATAGACTAGAGAACTTAAAAAAAAGTTCAAAGATCACGATCACTTTTAGTTTTTTTTTATTGCAATGTAAAGTTACGTTTTAAGTTTGTTTTACTTTTTCCTTTTTACCTTTTTCCTTTTTCCGTTTTTTACCTTTTTATTTCAGAAGTTAATAAAAAGAAAAGTAGATATTATGTGTGACGAATTTTGAATTTGACAGAACCATACAACAGTAAACGTAAGAGTTGATATTAAATTTGAAAGCCATACCAATAATTTAAAAAAAAAAATTAACTTTCAATGCTGAATATTGCGATTTTTCAAAATAAAAATTAAAAGGTTAAAATAAAAAAATCTGTAGGGCCAAAAATGAGTTATTGGGGTTTATGAGATAGCAAATCACCCCTCCTTTGGGCCAATTCAATTTGGCAAACGATGTACCAAACACCTTGTATATTTCCGTGGATCATCAATTGAGGATGGAAAAATATATTAGCTATATGTTTTTTATAAGATTCAGATATTTATTTAAAAAAAAAATGGGATATTGTAGTATATTCCCGTGTCTCATTTTCGTCTTTCTTTGCGCATCACGTCACGTGAAGACAAAAAAGCAGATATTTATATGAAGTTTGGCGGTTTTTTGATTAATTTTTTAAATAAATCAAGAATAATCGTAATTTTTTCTAACAAACCGTATTTACAATTGATAATGATAGTTTACCGAGACCCTTTTTATGCTTTATATTTTTTTTATGGTCCAAATATTTGAGAAATAATTCCTTCGAGTATATAATGTCTAAGATAAATAGAAAAAAGGGTAGACAAAATTATGAGTACATAACATAAAACAATTAAAATATTAAATTTTTTTGGTCACTTGAACATACAATTATTAAAATTTTTATTTTTTTACGTTATGTACTCAAATTTTTGCCATCGATTTTCGTTTGGGTTCAAATAATTGGTATCCATGTACCTATTCAAATATTATATCCATATTCAACGTTAAATTTAAATGAAAAAATATATTAAATAATAATTCAGTTCACAAATTATTGTTAACGTTATAGCAGTGTTTTCTCGTATTTAAAGTTTCAAAAATATTCGTTGTGTTAAGTATACATTACTTGTTTATTTGAACAGAAGTACCTATTTTGTGTACCTTTTACGATTTAAAAAACAGACTTTGTGATTTAGTGCATTTTGAGATTCTCAAAATTGAAATAGTCCTTTTTAAAACAATAAATTTAAAAACAATAAAAATTTGAAAAGCGGTTTAATATAATTAAAGTTAATCAAATTTTGTTAAATAATGTTGGGTTGTGCTGTGTTTAATTGCAAAAGCAATAATAATAAAAAATTAAAAAGAAATTCTGGTGGATCTGTGGGTGCACAAGATAATATAAGCCTCTTTCAATTTCCAAAAAATCCAAGTTATGCTGAAATTTGGGTGCAGAAATGTAGCAGAAAGGATAAATTCAATATTAAAAACTCTTACATATGCTCAAAACATTTTACCCACTATATCCGAAATCTTCAACATGAATTATTAAATTATTCACTAAAAAATAGTAAGAAACTAAAACCAGATGCGATACCTTCTGAAAATCTTCCGGTATCAACATTAGTATCACAACCAGTCACAAAACGCCAAGAGCGTCAAAGAAAAAAGGCAACTAAAGGCATCTGTGGCAACTAGCATCTTGTAAGTTATTTCAAATATTTATATTTATTGATAAAAATTAATTATTCGGTTGTCAAACCAATATTAAGTTTTATTAGCGATCCATTGATTTAACGTATTCTGAAAAAAATTAAGATTCACGTTTTTATTTCATGGAAAGTTCCTGTGCTTCATCTGCTGACCATTCTACCAACAATCCTCATGTTGAAAATGCAAATACTGATGTTAGTTCCGAAAATTACTTTCCCCTAAAATTGGATAAAACAACCAGTACGAGTACACTTAACTTAAATGAAAACTTACATCATATAGTACAGCCAACAGAATCATTATTAAAAGAAAATGAGATGCTTTTGAAAGAATGCCATAAGCTAAGAAATGAAAATAATTACATAAAAAAAATATTTACACCAGCTCAACGGAAAAAAATGCAAAGTCAAAGAAAACGTGTAAAATGGGAAGTTGATGATATTTCCAAAGCTATTGCCATTTTTTAGAGTGGGCCGAAGGCGTATCGATTACTTTAAAAAAAAAAACTATCCACTTCCCGCCGTTTCAACTTTGAGGAAATGGGCTTCGAAAATTAATATTAACCCCGGATATTTAAATGTAGTTTTCAAGTTGATGGAAAATGCGGATATCTCTCCTTATCTAAAGGTTTGCTTGTTAATGGCAGAGGAAATGAAAATCCAGAAATCGTACTTACTGGCTCCAGCGAATTATGTACAGGTCATAATGGCAAGAGGGCTATTTGAAAATTGGATACAGCCAGTGTACTACAACTACGATACAAAGCTATCTAAAGTAATACTAAATAATATAATTAAAAAATTATATTTAATTCAGTACGATGTTGTAGCCATTGTTACTGATCTGGGAGGGGGAAATAGAGGACTATGGAATGAAATGAGAATAAGCGAGAGCCAGCCTTTCTTCGCGAATTCATGTGATCAAAATAAAAAAGTGTACGTATTTAGTGACACACCGCACATGATTAAACTGTTTAGAAATCATTTATTGGATTCTGGGATTTTGCTTAATAATATTTTATTGACGAAAGAGCCACTTCAAGAGCTGCTCGAACATCAATCAAAATCAGAATTAAAGATAGCTAGCCGTTTAGGAGCTACTCATCTGACGGTGAAAGGTGCTCAAAGACAGAAGGTGAAACTTGCAACCCAGATGTTTTCCCATACCAATTCATGCGCTATATATATAGAATGGGTACTTTAGGTCTTGCAAAATCAAAACATTTGGCTGAGCTAGCAAATTTGCTTAAACAGTTCAGATTATTTTGAAAATGTTTGTTGTGTATATTTCCTTATTTGATAAATTTTGTTTTCTGATTATTTAGGTCAACGACTGGTTCGATTTGTTCAATGCAAAGGTTCCACGAATCGATTCGCGCCCAAGAATGGCCGCCTATGGGTTAGAAATAGAAGAACAGGAATTAATACTTGATAATATGGAGAATACTACCAAACAAATGCGTGTAATGCCTGAAAATGTTATTCCGGGATTTGAAAGATCAATATAAGATCTCATACCTCCTGACATATCGTCTAAACCAAGACCCATTGGAAATGTTTATTGGAATTATTAGAGCGAAAAGAGGCCTTTATGATCATCCAAATGCTTTACAATTTAAATATCGCCTTCGAAGTATCATATTGGGGCAAAACGAAAGTGTTTTGTCACAATCAGCAAATGTGGAATGCGATAATATAGATTACATTAAAATGGATGTAAATCATTCATTGTTGTCGTCAACAGATGTCAGGGAAGCGTTAAATGAGTCTGATGTAGCAGATTTGACCGAAAATGTCCTGACAGTCAGTTTATTCACCTATTTCACTGAATCTGAGAGAGATACTTCATCTGAATTGCATGAATTAACGCAAGATATGGGTGATTTGGAGTATTATGGGTTGGAATATATAGCTGGCTACATATTAAAACGCTTAAAATTTAAAGTTCCAAAGATTTTAGAACGTTACAGCGAAATAGAGCCTAGTGGAAGATGGACGTGAACGGATACGGTGAGTGAAGGAGGCCTAAAACAACCAAGCGACGAATTTATTCAAAATTTAAAAAAGTTAGAGGATATCTTCAACAAAAGTAATTCGACGATATTAAAAGTTGGAAGAAACTACATAAAAAACTTAATATCTTATTCAAACGAAGTCGAATTAGATTTAAAAATAAAAAAATTGTTTTTTAGGTGTAAAATGTTTTTTAAAATTCGGTTATTAAACGCCCAGTTAATAGAAAATATAAATTTGAAACAATGGAAATTAAATAAAACTATAAATTAAAATTAAATCTCTGGCTTATTTCATTTATTGTCTTATGGTTTTCGCTACAAATAAATCAAAACACCCATTCACTGTTTAGTGTTCTATATGTGTTCTTATCAGAAGTACAATTGATAGTTTTGTTGCAATAGAAATTATTCAAATTTAGTATATTTAAAATCGAACACTCCCAAATTTTTAAATTAAATAATTAAAATTTAAACGTTCTCTGCATTTAACAAAAAAATTGTACTCATAAATTCCGAAACTTGTTATGCAATGTGCTCAAACAGTCTGCTCTAGACACGAATATTAAAACATGCCTCTTTTCGCGATTTAATTCCAAAAGTTTTGCAGTATATAACTAAAATCAAAATTGAAATGTTTAATTTTAACATAAAGTCGAAAAACAATTAATGGCAAGAATAAAAAAAAAATCATTTATTTTCCATTTATTTAAAAAATTAATAAAAATATCACGAAACTCCATATAAATATCAGCATTTTTGTCTTCACGTGACGTCAAATAGCGATAAAAGGATAGCAACAGAATGCGCAATATTATACCTTATTTTCTGTACATCTTGGCTATTACCTACAACGCTACGTCATTATTGTTTTCATTATATTTTGTTATTCCAAAAGAATAAATACATAAGGAAAAGTGCGAATACATTTTATCCATTATAAAACTGAGACGGACATACGAAAACGTTTGTTTTTCTTTCAAAATGTTACTATGATCCTATAAGTTGTGAGCAACTTTTACGAAAAGTGTTAAACAGGTTGATTTTTTCGATTTTTCCATTCTTTTTCGCCAAAAAAAACTTGTGGATTGCGGTAAATAGAGCAAATGATTAATTGTAAATCAACTTCATACTAGTTTCCTATAGTACTAAATGAACATGGCAGCTGTACTAAAAATTAACTTTAGTATGTTTCCGTGCTGAATTGCAAATTTTTAATACGTGTCTGTACTCATGAAAGGGAAAATCTGTAGTCTCGATAGAATATCTTTATAAAAAGCAAGATTTTCATGTACATTTAATATGTTGTGTAATTCAAGGAAATGTCAAGGAAAGTCCTACTAGAAGAAATTAAACTGAATTAATTGCAATTCAACCACAAAAATAGAGAAAGTCTGGAGGTAATTTATAGAGGCCTTCTAAAAAAAACACAACGCAAAGATAAAAGAAATAAAAAGCACAAAGTGAAGTTGTAAAGACATTTTTTTTATATTTTCAAATTTTTCAAATTTTTTAAAATTTTCATAATTCTTTTTCATTTGTTCCGAGACTTCAAAAGTCAACAACCGCAGTATGAAAGGAACTACTAAGTGTATGAATTGTAGTTTAATAAAAAAGACAGCCAGAACATGAATGAGAAACCCAGACCGTGTTCTACAAACCGTGTTTTGCAAAATGTCAGTGCATTTTCTGTATCGTATTGTAGCGAAACCGTGTTATAAAAGTACCGCGCTATACGATGGTTACTATTTATAAAATTAACGTAATGGAGCATCGATGCCGAGAACTTTTGGTTCAGTGGAAATCTTGCGCGTTGATTCACCCATTAGACAACATACGTTTATTATTTATTTATTTTTTATTTTACAACAGCAAATTGATTGATTGATTGATTGCGATGTACGATCAAGCATTAAGCAAGTCTCCCGTATTATAAATGCGAATACTACACACCACGATACCCATGTTACACAACACGACACCATTCTTCATGAAGCCAAACCCCGTAAAGAAAGGCGCCACATCGATATAACCACATAAGCATAAGTCTAATTAGTTGTGATATCCACCCCTGGCCAGGCCGCCGTCGTACACATTTTTACATATAACAAGATCGAGGGATGGGCAAGGAATGTTAGCAACAAAGACTCAACCCGGTTCCAGACACCTAAGTAGTTGATAGTTAGTAAATTTGTTAGTAATATATTTTTTAGTAATTTATTTAACACAAGACAATATATACAATTTTAAAGTTCATCTTTTACTGCTCCTCCAACCTGTAAGAAGACACAATGACAACACAAATTTCCTGGTACCGCAAACTCTTTTGTTCTGAAAAGCTGTAAACAACTATTATTATTCCCCTCCACCATTTTTCCCATCGGCGGTTGTGAGAGGGGGGCGAGATTTCGTTCCATCATCATGTTCCCATGCGGTCACCCAAATTTGTACTAACTGTAGGTAGTGTTGCTTGACGTTGTTGTTGAAATCGTTGCGTCTCTGCTGTCCCTGCTACTCGCCCCCCATTTTTTATTTTACAACAGCAAAGTCTACAAATTTGACATGAGTTCATAAATATGATACAATGTAAAAAGGAAGTACAACAAAAATAAAAATAAAAACATTTTCAGGTAGAAGCACAATGTTGCATAAACCTACGTTTAAAGCTATCTTTGCTTAAGTCGAACAGATGATAGTTTATTCTGTGTTTATTCAGATAAAGTAACTTATGACCTCTTAAATTCCTACTCGGTGCCTTTATTTTAATTGATTTCAGTATAGATGGTGAACGAAATCATGTGATAAGTAAACGTGAATGTAACAGGTCAACTTCGACTTAACGTGGTACGGTAAATGTTGGTAGTAATCAACACTATCGATGTTTCGGATAGGTTCATCGTAAAAACGACACCAGACACTGACAGCACACTCATGTTGAGATTTGACGTAGGCTAAATACAGGATTTTAATTGACTCGAGGTCATAAATATTCGCCACCCACCGCTTAATAAAACCAAGCATGGAATTAGCTCTAGTGACGCATTGTTTGATGTGCTTAGAAAAACACTTTTAAATTAAAGTAACCCCTAGGTCATAATCTCGAATACTTTTTGTAAAGTACGCCATTTATTTGGTATTGTTGTATTACATGGTTGACTTTTCGATGGAACGATAAACTCTTACACTTATGTTAATGTTGAGGCTGAGAAGGTTAGACCCACACCATTTTACTAGATTGTCGATGTGAATATCCTCGGTTTCAATCCTTGGTTTTAGTATGGGTTCGTTGTTTTTACCATTATTTGGATTTTCATATTTATCAATGTCTTCCGGCTTATAAACTGATCGAAAAAACTCAGCAAACATATTTGATATAACCTGCGGGTCGCAAGATTTACGATCCTTGAATGTCAAGATTTACGTTCCTTGAATTGTACCCGTAATTGTTTGGGGGGGGGGGGCAATAATGTCGTGAATATTTAAAAAAAAATATTAGTATGCTTTTAAATATCTTTTTGTAACGTTTTATTAAATGTTGGTGTCTTTTGATCAAATAAATAGATAGTTTGGGGACGTATAACGGTCGCTTTGTGGGCAAGCGTCGTTCCCGAAGTCGGATAGGATAGACCTATTTTTTCATAATCATAAGCTCATCAGTTCGAAACTGGATTGAATTCTCTTACAATCTTCGGAACATACTCGTATTAAAATCAGACCTAATTTGTTTGTTTCCCATTGTAAGCCGGTCAACTGGATTTTCCTTCTAAAAATTTGTCGCAAAGGTCTGTTTCTGGTTTTGGGTTTTAGTCCCTATTAAAAAAATTAATTTTCAAACCAATAATTGGTTTAATTTGTACGCCCAAACACGGCTTCAAAAATTAAACTATAACAATCGGCTATAACGTATTTCCCTGGACTAAATTAGTATGTTGTATTGAGGTTTTATTGTATATTGTTGAGCAGTGATTAATGCAAAGTGATCCAAAATATTTCTTGAACTTTTTTAATTCTAAACGAGGTGCTACAGGTTACGCTGCTACCATGTCAAGCAAAAATTTCATGTAAAAAAAGGAACCGAAAATCCGTTCTATGTCTAATAGAACCGCCATATTTCATTTAGTTCAAACTGATCAAATCAGCGATGACACTTGGCTTTGTTCACCGGGTTTACCGTGACCATTCACAAAAGTCTAAATATGGAATCTTCAACAAGGTTGCGGTGTATGGGTAATGGTATACTGTATTTTAAAGCGTACAGGGCAGGTTTAGATGGTTAACTTAACAGAACTGTATTTTGCTCAAGCTCACCAAGGCAGGGCTATACTTATATACAGTCGTTTGTATTTCTCGTTGTCACAAATAAATTATAAATTTAAATTTTTAATTCAACAATTAATGTCCCCGTAAGCTTACTTCTTATGTAAGGAGTCGTATTCTATTAATGCTGGACATCTTTGTTTTAGGCCAGGTTACTTCGGTTTGTTTCCTTTTTACTTGCAGATGTATAATAAGAATGAAACATATAACGATCGACCATCAGATCATTTTCCAAATTCACATTTTGAACATTTCAACTCACATGGTCTCCACAACCACTTGTCCTTCCGCGTGACCTGTTTATTAATTGCTACATTTAAATTTAAAAGTTGAAGCAAGGCACAACTGTCCGGTATCCAATAAACGAAGAAGTTATTTGCAGGACAGGTGTGGAATCTCTCTATTAAACTTAGCTTAGGTTTAAATTAGAATATATTGTAAAGTCGTCAGAATGTTGCAAATGATCAATTGAAACAACAGCTGATTACGAAATTAGCAATAAACTTTATTCAAGCCTTATATACCATATATGTATATTGGTTTTTTCTTCTTTATTTTTTCAATATCTATCCACATAGTATAAATGCTAACAAAAGAATGATTCGAAAAGCATGGCGTCCTCCTTTCTTCTCTTCCTATGCGTACGTGTGAATTCGCCGCCATTTAGTAGTTTCGAGCTCGGTCAATCTGACTCGGTGATCGACCCCGATCACCAATGGGGTTAACCTAGAAATTCAGCCTCATCTTCTCCCTCGGAATTAGGTCCGTGGAAATCGTCTTTGTCGGTGTCAGTATCGCATTCGCTTGACTGATCAATTGAGCTTTCGGCCGTGCACGGTGGTATCCACCGACGCATTTTATTCGCTTCTACAACTCCATCGTATGGAAGTTGTGTCTGCTGACAACCCTCAATGTCTCGGATAACGTATATATCATTTCCTAAAACTTTATGAACCACATATGGACCACTGTATTTTGGAATGAGCTTCTTATTTGATCCTACGACTGTATCTACGTTTCGAATTATCACATAATCTTCAACATTGAATCGTTTCGTTGATTTTTGATGATCCTCATGGCGATTCTTTTCGTATTCTTGCCTCTTGGTGATTTTGTTGTGAGCGTTTGCTCGCAGCTCTGCCAAATCTCTTGGTGCCTCAGGTGTCTCCTTATTAGCTAAATATTCTGACAGTTCGTCCACTATTTTTCCTCGTTGTTCTACACCGAATAATAATTTGCTTGGTGTTTCTTTCGTAGTGGCATGCGTCGAATTATTAATCGCGTATTCGATCTGTTGTAATTTCTGTGACCAGTCCGCGTGATTGATGGGATTACTTAATTTTCCCAGAGCGGCCTTCAAAATCCGATTAACCCTTTCGGCCTGGCCATTGGCCTGGGCCGATGCGGTAGCCACCTTCACATGTTCCACATTATTTCCCGCAATGTATCGAATGGAATCGGTGCCTTTGGTATGCAATACAAACTTTGTTCAGACACACATTCCGTTCCCGCGTACATAATGCATTTGATACATTTGTCGATAAATGACTGCAATTTGGTTTTCATCTTCGGAAACCAGTAGTGTTCGCGAATCTTTTCGTAACATTTATCCACCCCCTGGTGTGCTAGCTTTTCATGATTAATTCGAATAATGTTATCCTCCATTTCTGCCGGCACGTACAGCATACGATGTCCCTCACCGTTTTTCCTGTACACTAAACCATCCACTAGTTCGTAGTCGTCCATTGCCTCATTCTCTAATTTGTGCCGCAACGCCAAAGCGTTAGTGTCCCTATTTTGGGCCAATTGTAATTGCATCTCAACGCTGATTGGATCCACTGCCGCTACCATGCATTTCGTGGCCGCTTTCGTCCCCTCTACCTCTTTTTTTGTTTCCACATCCATGTGGGCCACTATTTTTCCTCATTTTTTGTGTGGCATCGGCTTAGTGCGTCTACATGTGCCATGTTTATTCCTGGTCTATGTCTCGTCTCAAATGTGAATTTTGAAAATTCCAATGCCCATCTCGCAATCCTCGGATTCATGTGCTTTCTTTCCAGCGTCAAGTGCAGCGAATTGCAATCAGTTATCACTGTGAACTGTATGCCCTCCAAATATATTCTAAATCTTTCCAGTGAATACAAAATGGCCAATGTTTCTAATTCAAAACTGTGATATTTGGCTTCTGCCGCCGTAATAGTCCTCGAATAAAATGCCGTCGGGTCAAATTTACCGTCATTTTGCTTCTGCATCAATGCCCCTCCGTAATCAGTAATTTCTTCAATTTTTCGAATGCTTCTCGGCATTTTCGTCAAAAATAAAAGGAACGTTTTTCTTCAATAGATTTTGCATCGGGCGTGCGATTCTCGAGAATTCCGGGACCGACGGAAATATGAAAATAGCCCTAAACATGAATGTACTTCCTTCGCATTTTTTGGCATCGGATATTTTTTAATTGCCTCAATGTATGCCTCACTTGGTCTTATTCCTTCCGAAGTAACAGAGTACCCCAAGTAAATGATTTCCGTACAACAAAATTGACATTTCTTCAAGTTTAGTAGTAAACCACGTCGTGCCAATCGTCGCAATATTTTTCTCATTAATTTCTTGTGTTCGGCCAGAGTTTCCGTTGCCAACAATATATCGTCCATATAAATAATAATTTCACCCGTTTTCCAGAAAATCTTTGAAAATTATATTTATAAATCGTTGAAAGACCGCTGGCGCATTCTTCAATCCAAATGGCATGCGACGATATTCGTATTGTCCATGCGGTATTACAAAAGCGGTGAATTTACGCGATCGCGGTGACACGCGTACCTGGGGTAACCCGCTTTTCAAATCAAGCAACGTAAAATATTTTTTTTTTCCTTAAATATTCGACGCCAGCATCAATCGAAGGCAGCGGATAATTGTCCCTTATCGTTAATTTGTTAAGAGCGCGGTAGTCTACGCACATTCTGGTGCTTCCATCCTTCTTTTTTACAAGCACAATTGCTGACGCATATGGTGAATCGCTTGGCGTAATTATCCCTTCTTTGATCATATCGCAAACTTTCTTCTGAACCTCAATCTTTTCCACATAAGCTAAACGTCGTGGTGCGTGGTGAAACGGTACATCCGAAGTCAAATGAATATCCATCTCATAGTCGAACGGTTCTACCTCAATATCCTTTGGTACCATATAATTCTCCTCGATTATTTGTTTGACTTCATCGTAATCAATCGCCTCTAAACTCTTGTTTATTTCTACGATTGGCTCATCTCTAACAATATCAACGGCAAATATTTGTGGTAAATCGAATTCAGGGCTTAGACCCTCCTCAGTAAAAGTAAGACTTAGGTTATCCCCGGAATTTCTTTGCGGTGTGGCCTTTTCCATCACTGGCTTAATTGGCCTCAAAACATTAATTTGTGCAAGCTTATTCAAAATTAAATCAGGTACACGGGAATACGTTCCATTTTGGACAACATTCTTTTTATTTAAAAGCAAAAGTTTCAATCGGTCATACATTATTGTCTTCAACTGGACCAGCTTGATATTAAAAATTTCCAAAAAACCTCTTCCTAAAATTATGTTAATGCTGATTGCCTCGTTGGGTAAAATTATCAAATTAATTAAATGAACTCTATTGTTAAATTTAATTCTACAAGTTATGATCCCATGGGTCCTCAGTGCCTCGCCGCCAACGCCTCTTATTCTTGTTGCCTCAGTTGACTCGTTGACCTCAAATGGTATCGCCGTTCTCCACACAAAACTACTCGGACTACCAGTGTCGAAAAGAGAAACGTATTCGTTGTACCCCGTGTATTGAAATAAATTCTTCAAAAATGCGACACTTACCAAATTTATGTTTGCCAATTCTCGTGCCCCAGCATCAGGATCCTCAATGTCCAGTTCTGGTGTCACAGCTGCTACCAAGTGTTGGAATTCTGGTTTTACCTTCTAGATGTATCGTCTATTGGCACAATTTGCCGCATTGTGCAATGGTTCTCGCGTCATCGGCTGCCAGCATTTCCGGCACACGCTGTTTGGACGAAGTTCCATTTTGCACTGTTTCGAATGATGTCCCATTTGATCGCAATTGTAACACCTGTTCGGGTCCCTCGCTTTGTATGGTGTTGTCAACGCTTGTGATTGCGCCCCCCTGGTGCCGCATTACGTTGTATAGTCGCATAACCTGCTTTCGAAGCTGGTACGTTTGCCGCCGCTGCCCGTGCGTTTCGTCGTGCCACCGCCTCAGCCTCTTTATCTGCAGCCTCCTTGCATACTGCGTCCTCAATTTTGGGTCCATAACGGAATATTTGCCTCTTTAATTCGCTCATATTTGAAATGCCTCGCAATATTGTCTTCTCTCGCGTCGGTAGGTTCATATTATCGATGACAATGTCGACAATTTGAGCATCTGTTAGCCGCCTTTCGCCCATTTGGCGATGGAAACTTTCCATTTCCAATGCAAAATGGTACAATGTCTTCTTCTTTTCACCTAAACGTCGCCATTTACGACTACGCATGGCTGCTTCTATGTCTACACTTGTATTTTTGCCGCCAAATTCCTCATGTAGCCGTTTCTTCAATAATTCGTATGTTCCCACATCTTTGTGAGTCAACAACGTGTTTGCCGCGCCAGTGAGCTATTGTCTCAAGTACAATATTTTTACACGATCGCCATGCTCCATTGTTCCAATAATGTCCTCAAAATTTTGGAAAAACATGCGAACGTCATACGTGGGATCCTCTCCCGAAAACTTGATGATTGCTCGTTCAACATCACGAAATTTTGGACAAGCCGAATTATTTGGTACGGCCACTGCACCTGCGGGTGTCATGTGTACCCCATTGCGTAGCGACACAGGATTGGCACGACTAGGATACGGCACAGTGCGTAGCCCCTCAGGCAGCAATATCGGATTTGCCTCAAGTTCATGGATCAGCACAAGCCAAAGCAGCCTCAGCCGACGCAATAGTTTCTACCAATCTGGCCTCTGAACGTCTTTGTGCCTCAATTTTATCGACTTCTTCTCGTTCCCGCATTCCGCGGATTCGCTCACGCAAAGTCAAAATTTCCTTTTGTTTTCGTAATAATGCAATTTTTGCGTCGGCCTCTTGCACTGAATTTGGTAATGTACTTACTGTACCAACTTCCTCGTTGTCCTCATCCTCGTCCGCATTCCAATCCTCTATACGTGCACCGCCTTTGTTGACCTCATTTTCCCCAGTGACCGCAACCACATTTTCTTCGATAGCCTTAGTTTCCACTTGTTGCACTGCATCAATAATATTTTCTTCGTCATCCTCTACGTCATTCAGCACTTCGAATTGGCTTCGTATTTCCACTGGTAAACCTCGATATAATTGCAACAATTCGCATGTGCCACCTCGTTTTCGTTCAACAATTCCATCATCAAATCGCGTGGTAATCGTTGCACATGGCGTGTCGGTGATCTTTCCAAAACCATGTCGATTTAGTATTTTTTTCTTTTTCCACAAGAAACAAAATATTTCACTATTCATCGTTTATAGTTTCGAATTCACCAAATGGTTTGCCACTGATTCGTGGTTCGTTTCCCAAATTCACACAAATTATTTTTCACTTCAATTTTCCGCCCACAAAATAATAGTTTTCCAAAATTAATCGTCCACTGATTTTTTTTTCCTTCGTTCTCGTGTTCGTGGTCTCAATGCACCGCAAACAATTAACTTCACAATTTCAATATTTGCTCTGACCCCACATCTGAAGTTGTAAAGTCGTCAGAATGTTGCAAATTATCAATTGAAACAACAGCTGATTTCGAAATTAGCAATAAACTTTATTCAAGCCTTATATATATGTATATTGGTTTTTTTTTTCTTTATTTTTTCAATATCTATCCACATAGCATAAATACTAACAAAAGAATGATTCGAAAACCATGGCGTCCTCCTTTCTTCTCTTCCTATGTGTACGTGTTAATTCACCGCCATTTAGTAGTTTACACTATAAAAATTATTTTATGTTCAGAAAATAAATAACACTGACCGGGTTGGGTAATTCAGCTCTCGCCCATAAATCAACGTCAGATGGCTCTAGAAATGTTGGGTCCTTACCGGGTGTCATCTATTTGGCAAACGATCTTCTCTGTAATATTCAACGAGAATTTCAGAGTATTAAACTCTAATGTAGAAATCAACGGTTTACTGTTTAAATATACTATATTCTTGTAGTTTAGTGAACATGGGTTTAGAGTTTCTTTGTCTACATGATCATTCTGTGGCAATCGAGGCTTCCATTCTGGAGTACCATTTGGGTAAAATAATAACTACCACAACTGCCCTGCCGGTGGCCTACAGGTTCTTTATTTACAGAAGTTACTTTGTTTACATAAGTCATAAATGTTAAGGTGTATATATGCTGATCAGCAAACAAAACATTTCTTCGACTTATTTTCAGATGCCTGGTTGTTTGTGTCAATAATCCAGTCGGTCATATGCCACAAGACTATAGAGAGACTACAAATTTGAAGCATGTCGCTGTCAAACTGAGGATATCGCTTCAACATGTATCTACTGTTCCTAAATTTTCTATTGTTAGCCAATATCATTATTTGTTTAAAATCTCAATGGAATGGCAATTCCACTAAAAAGGCGCTGGTTTTCAAGCGCTTTTACAAGATTTATTAAAGGTGCCACTCCCAAATTAAATTCTCCCACTTTCGAAATTATAAAGTTATTGTTGTTCAACTCTACTGTACCTTATTATTTGCTTGAACAAAATCTGACACATAAGAAAACAAAATTTCAAACAAAAGAGGATTACCGGCGATTTTCAATTCCATATTCGACCCCAGCACAATAGAACAACGAAAGCAAAACAAAAAAAATTCCAAAAATTAATTTTTATATAAAAAACTTTTATCAATAGAACATCAATCAAACTTTACCATATTTAGGCACAACAAAAAAAAAAAAAATTAAATTACAAAAATTCGAACAGCGATTTTTTTTTTTATTAGTTTTGACATTTTCCAATTGTTCAAGCGATAAAAATAAGATAACAAACAAAAAAAAAAACTTTTTCGAATCTTTTTCATCTTTTATACAAATTGGCATTTTACAAGATAAATTCCAAACACAAAAATTTAAATTTAAAATACAAATTCGGCACAAAAAATTGTTTGAACCATATTACGCTCACGGTTGAATTGAAATTAAAAAAGCAAGAAACAAAAAAAAAATAGAAAAATTGTATAATACAACAGTATGTAAGATGTATGCTGGGTCCCGAATATTCGCGATTTATCACAAGTCTGGTATACCGTCATCGACGTATGTACACAGAATCAATATCACAACGTTGACACATTTTAATCAAAAATTCAGGAATTTGCGCAACTCAAAGGAATCTCGGCAAAGTCTATAAAGAATTTTCTGTATACGAGTGCATATACAGTTGCACGTTTTGTTGTTGTAATGCCGCTACATTGTTAGGATTTATTTTTTTATTTAATTTCCAATTTTCCTTTTTTGATTACATAAAAACCATAACCAAAACGTAAAGAAGAATAGCAAACACACAAACACATACACGCACACAAACAGAAAACCCTTAAAGAAGCTTAATTGACTACGCTTTGTTATCTGGATGCATGGATTACGGACTGTGGAGGAATACATGTCAGTAAATATTTGTATATCTCGGGATGATAAAAAGTGGCTAGACCTTTTTGTTTTGATATATTTTTTTTTTGTTTGCATGTAGCAGTTCTGTTGTTGCGTTGTGTTCTGTGTTTCTCATCATGTCTTTGCGATTAAATTTATTGTGTTGTTGTAACTGCCTTGTTTATTGTGTTCGGATGTATTGTTGCTTCTTGTAATCACGATTTTCCTATTGTTATTCAGTTTTATAGATTTTTAATGCACAAAACCAGAAATTGGAAAGATAAAAATAAATTACAGAACTCTTATATGCTTCTTGTTTTGTAGGTTGATATACTTATGTATATGTAGATGGTTCGGAGGATTAGAAATTTTTTAGCGTAACATTAGGTTTTCTATTAAAATTTTTGCAACATTCGCCTAAAATTTAAATTGATTTCTATTAATTCATGAAAGAGAAAAGCGAAACTCGGTGAAAAAGAAAAAAAAAATCAACAAAAACTGTATTAAAAATGTACATGAAGCCAGAGAGGTGCCAGAGCAGCAGTTAGAAAACCAAAATGGTTTGAACGTTTGTGACATTGAGTCTCAAATAAAAGCTTCGGAAACGGAAGAAGAGCACATTATATTAAAGAGAAGCAACAGGAGGAGACCTGTGCATGCACGTCGATAAATACATTATTAAGAATCGTACGCGCTTCGCAAAATCAAGCTAATACTGCGATATTTACATCTGGTTTTTGCAGGTTTACAATGTTGTCGGTGCTAGCAAATATTGTTCGAGTAAATATCCTTTCCGCCATCGACTTCCACCATGATTCAATAATGGTTGGGGCAATGGCAACTTTGATATAATCAAAAACTATAATACGTTATGTTTGGTAAGTCATTTCGCCTAGACTACGATATAGAATCGGCACTATTTGGAAGCTTAAATAATAGAGACAATCAATCGAATATTGGATTGACACTTAAACAAGCCCTTGAAAAATTGTTTGGCAGTCACAAGGAAGCCGTGTTAATAGCAAAAAGAGAAAAAAGGCCCCACGCTTTTGTACTCAAATATTATACTTAATGATGAACTTAACCTATGATTTCGGTTCCTGAACATTAATTTTTTATGGAATTATTTTAGTGCACCATTCTGATTTAAACTTGCCAACCGTCCCGTTTTCGACGGGACGGACTAGTTTTAAAATCGAATGTCCCGTATCGCTGTTTGTCCCGTTTTGGTAAAATTATTTATATTTCAGCAATTTTGGAAAAGAAAAAAGGTTAAAACGAAACGTTGATGTCATTTTCAGTTTCGCATTGGCTAAAATTTTCTGGTTTCTTGAGCGAATATAATTTTTGAGAAATTTAATTTTTGTACATTGGTAAGAAATATGAAGGTTTTGGAGGAGACAATTTCCACACACATCGAGCGAATACGAACTATATTTATAGGTATCGAATTATTTTAAAAAACGATCAGAGCTGTAAATCGCTGTTTGGTAAAATAACTGTAAGATTCGAAAAAATTTGATTTCACTCACTATGTGCCTAGGATTCATTTGTTTTTCGGTTATATCCATTTAGGCGCATACGGCTTATACTAGGCTGGAGCACTCACCCTCTCACGGGTCTTCAAGTTTCCCCACGGTCTGTATAGTTTTTTCACTTCAAGTAACACCGTTCTTTCTAGGTCATTTCCGGCCTACCCACTTTCCGTTTCAAATGTCATTTTGTTTTGTTCAATGTGTGTCTGATCCATCTCCACTTATATTTTCTGAATTCGGTCTCAATACCTCAACGGAAGGACTTGCACAACAAGCTTAATGAATGTGTTTCTTGCTTTGGTGATCCGCGCTGATTGATTTTAATTGTACAAACAATGAATTGTCACCGAAGATATAGGTCAGCGTCAGATCTCCAACGCTAAAATCGTTATCGTCTCCAGTGCCGGCTTCTGATCTAAATTACCACACGTGGAATAAATCGATTGGTTTTTAAATATCTACAATTTGATTTGGAATAGCCTAATACAAAACTGAATACCGCATCGGTGTTGGAAATATAGCTAGTAGGGAAATTAAAACAGATTAATTTAAACTCTTTAATAAATCCGATATTACCCTATTTATACTGAAATTGTAATTTTATCTGCTACGGGTAGCTCTGCTGATAGATTATCTCGATTTCCGGATATGGGTGGTCTTACAGCTTTTTTTTTAAAGTTTAGAAAAGTAACAGGTTTTTGCTAGTTATGTCCGAGTTGCAATTTTTGTATAATCGTTGATCTTTTCAGATGGTTCACACTCAGAGTTTGCTATTGGGTTTGGAACCTACAAGAAAAACAGCCGACTAGCTAAATAATCTGCAATCGACCAATAATACCATAATCAGCAGGACCCCACACAACCATAACTCTATTGCCCGAACGAAGAATATTTTAGAAATGTTCACAGTTGAAACACGTAGCGAGAGTCTTTCAGAACCAATATTCCCACATAAAACACTTAGTACATAGCTGCTGCTCTTGCCATAATTAAAAAAATTAAAGCTGGAAACAGTCTGTGAACAATAAAGAGCAACTAAGAAAACAGTTACAACAATCCTTTTGTGTAATTTGTTAAAAGTTATTAAACCTAGCTCTATGTGGCTAGTTAGAACCTTATTAAATTATTTTTAATTGTGTCAACTTAAAAAACGTGGAAAGTACGTAATCAATTTTAAAAACCTTGAAGTAACCATTTGTTTCTTATTGACATTATAATAATCAAATGACATTCAAAAATTTGATCTTAAAACATTGCAAGTCAATATCTTGTATTGAACACTAAGTTAGTTACAATCAATTTAATTTAAGGTCTCGTGCCCGAGTTAATTTTGATTGAAATATAAGAAATTTCCGAAATTCGTCTTTAACAATACCTCGATTATTATAGTGCTCTACGATTATTCGAACTTTTCGAAATTATTCGAGTCTATTCGAGTTTCTCGCTTATACTTGAAATTTGAAAAGAGTTATGGAGTTTCGTGATGTTCCAGAATTAGTGAATATTATTTTTTGGAACTTTCCCAGAGTTTTTAGTTTAATATTCGAAATTTTGTAGATTTCGATGATCCTTATTTGAGGTTTTCGATATTATTCGGGATGTTCGATATTATTCGTGTTTAGCTTGGAACTGAATTTTGAGTAGGCATAGCAGTCAAATAAATTAGCTGACAGAGAAGAGATTCACTAAATTTTTGAATTGAGATTTCCAGATTTAAGTAGCGTTGGGTAACTTTCAATATCGAAGTTATTCGAATTATCATCATTACGGTACTTTTCAGATTATTAATTTTTCAAGATTAGTCTATGTATTCTATGAATTTAAGTTTATCCAAGTTTTTTTGGAATATGAAATTTTATGTAAATATCGAGATTATTCTAGAATTCTCATTACATTCAGAAAATTACACGAGCTTCTCGAGATTACTCGTGTTACTCGATATTTCCTGAAACTTGCAAAGGGTTTTGTAGCATTTTGTTTTAGAATTATTAATTTATCAAGAATTTTGTTTTTAAGCTTTCCACGGTTTGCATAACGTTGAGTTACGTAGGAGATGTAATTTTTCTTATATATTTGAAATTTTCCAAGAACCTCGAAATAGTTTTAAATTAATCCCTATTATGAATTCGAATAACATTTGGCTGCTTGGTTTCGAGATTATAGTTGAAGATTATTCGTTGACGTTAATCGTGTGTATTTATACAGGTTATTCAAAATGATTGAATTTGAAATAATCTGGAAGAATAAACTGTAGCGGTTCACCCCATTAACCACTATAGACGTGGCGACACGCATTCCACATTTAATGCGTATTGGGTTGACTTCCCCTTCATGCTTGGCTGGACCAATGGTATCAACGCACGTATACACAAACCAAAATAAAATTAAAATCAATTACAAAATCAAAAATTAGTCTGCTCTCGAATTTCAATAAGGTGACAGACATGCCGCCCACATCGCGCGGTGATATAAAACAACAAAAATGGTGAAGAAATAAATAAAATTATAATGTTAGTTAAATAAAATTTATTAATTAAAATAAAAAAAATTAAATAAATAAAAATAAAATTAATTAAAATAAAAGACATTTAACTAAAATAAATTCAAAAATTTAATCAAAACAAAATTGTGTACAATTATTTATTTGTGAACACGATATAAAACCTTCGAGTTAAGTAAATAGCTTCCTTTAAATAATATGCATTCTTTAAACATTGTGACAGAGTTGTAAAACTGTGCTCTCAAGTACCAAGTTGATCGATACTATGATAGGTTTCCAAAAAAAATTAACCAGCAAAGCAATATTGTGTTGGGACAGAAAAAACCTGTTTTTGAACTCTTATGGTCACAAAAGAGAGCTTAAGCAATGGGATATTCTCATTTGCATACCCAATTGAAGTTACCTTGTTTCTCTATATAAATAGAACAGAATTTTTTCAAATCTTAAATTAGTAAAAGACTAAAGAACATTTAGAATATTTTGTAAAAAATAAAATTATGGTGCCCCGTTTCACAAGTTTCAAAAGGTGGCAAGTCTATTTTGATTACAGCTAAATACCACAGAAATTTTATAAAATATAGTAATGCTAATTTAAAAATTTATGGAATGAGTGGATGAATTTAATTTGAATTAAAAAAAAATATTATAAACAAGTATAGACTGCTTGACATGTAATTTTGAAGATAATTAAGACACTCATAAATTTAGGTTCCACCAAATTCCCGAAAGATAAATTTGTTAAAGATAATTTCAGAATTCCCAGTCAAATTAATAAAATATCCAACTCTTACAATTAGTCACTTCAAAAAATCGACACTTCAAAAGATTTCCCTAATTCACTAACTGGAAAATCTCGTACAAAATATGTCTGATAAATAAGTCTCATAATTCTTTGTAACATAATAGTTATCACTACTAGCTATTTGCTAAAAACATTATCATGATCGTGATACCCAACTGTAATAAAAGTGATTCCCTGTGATGGGTTCTTAAGTTCTTGCACAGGGCACATACATATACATATATGTATGTACAAAATAAAGCAAACTGTTTTGTTTATAACAAATTTAATGTACTGCTAATAACGTTCAAGGTCCCGCAGCGTAGCAGAGCCTTCTAGAATATGGGGCCATAATCATATGTTATAATTTTTTAGAAGCTTTTTTTTGGTTTAACTTTTCATTGTTCGCCATAGGAATCCATAGTAAAAATGATGTGCTTTAGCTTCAAGTTTGTAAAAGAAAAAAGCAAAAATATTATAAAACGTTTAAATAAAAGTTTTCTACACTTCTTTAACAACAACATACAAGAAAGTAATATTGGTATTAAATAAATATTAATTGAAGAAAAATTAAAATTAAATTATGTCTAAAATATATTTTTCGAACTTTTATTTTGAAAAATTACATCGAAGTTGGCTGTGACGAAGTAAAATAGCACTTGCTAAATTTATCTTAAGTTTTACTATTGTACGACAGATGTCTATAATTGTTTACAGAAAATACGACAAAAAATATTGTGACGGTGACACCTAGTGTGTAATAGAATAAGTTAAAATTAATAGCTCAATGTTAAACTGTTCTAAATGGAATTTTCCATGATACAATTGTTATACACTATTCTAACTAGAAAAATCATGAGCTTTCTAGAAGTTTGGTTTATGTATATAAAAAGGCGAACGAAATCGAATTGGAGTAGTAATATTTGGTAAGCGATAGTATAAAGATTAAAAGGAATTAAAAAGTGATTTAAAAAAGTGTTGTAGTGCGATAAATAAAGTAAAAGTGATCAGTAAAATTTAAGAATAATTTATATAAAGTGATTTTGTGAATTTTTATTGATAAACTGTGTTGTAATAAATTTTGTGAAATAAATAAATTCGTTGGTGATAAATTGAATTGAGTTTGTATTATTCACAATCCAGTGATACGAACCTTGATTGACAAGGCAAAAACGTAACAATTTGGTGACAGCGGTGGGATTGTGAATAAAAAGAAAAAGAAAATGATTCTCAACGAATTAAAAGTTCCAGAATTAAAAAGAGAACTTGAGAAACGGGGTTTGGCTACTGATGGTAGTAAAGCAGCTTTACAAGCGCGACTACGTGATGCCATGGTGAAAGAAGGGTTAGACGCAGATCAACATGATTTTGGAGAAAAAGTAACGGATGCGGCAACTATAGAGAAGACAGGAGATAAACAGCCGTCAGTCGAAACAATACAACTACCATCTGGAAGTTTCGATTTGTCGCAATTAATAGTTGCTATGAACCAGATGACGGGACAGATGAGTCTAATGAAACAACAAAACGAACGACAGCTAGGAGAAATTAAAAATCAAATGGCGCAACAAGCAGTGCAGTGTAACCAAGAAATAAAACACCAAATGGAACAACAAAATCAGTCGAATCAAGAAATGAAACAACAAATAGAGAAAATAGAACAACCAATCCAGGAAATTGCAGATGGGCAAAAGAGAATGGACGAGAAAATTCTGGAATTGTCTACAAATGTACAAGGCGAAATAGAGAAACTGCAAACGAATTTTAAGACGGAGATTCAACAGGTTGAACAAAAATTAGAAACGGAAGTTCAACTTGTCAAAACAGAGGTTCGACAGGTTGAAGAAAAATTACAAGCGAAGGTTAAACGTCTCGAGAAAGAATTAACAGATGTCAAGGCAAGTGGATCAACGACGCAAGTGGTTCAGACCGTTCAATCGATTAAGTTAAAGCCACCAACATTCGACGGTACAACATCTTTCGGCATTTTCAAATTTCAATTTGAAACGGCAGCCAATCTTTGTTTGATGATTGAATTGGACTTTAAGTTTGGTGTTGAGTTGGCGGTCGATTAGCGGGTTTTGTTCCGGTAGAGTACTAGTTGATTTGAGGTTGAGTTAGGATTGAGTGAGCAATTAAGTTGGAGATTTATTTCGGGGTTGAATTGTTTGGGGGTTGAGTTAGAGTTATCTAGAAATCATGATCTTGAACGTATTTGGTTTTACTGACCATGTTGATTTGATAGTTGAGTTGGGTGTTGAGTTTGGGGTTGAGTTAAGAGCTGAGTTGTGGGTCGAGTTGAGGTTGAGTTGGGCTTGGGAAAGGGTTGAGTTGGGGTTGAGTTGGAATTGAGTTGGGGTTGAGTTGAGATTGAGTCAGCGATTTGGTTGGAGATTTATTTAGAGTTATATTGACGGTTGGTTTGGAAGTTACCTTGAGTTTTTTGAATTAAGGGCATGTACGCATGTAGTGTTTCGGACCGTGCTGATTTAAGGATTGAGTTGGGCGTTGATTTTGGGGTTAAGTTGAGGGTTGACTTGGAAATTAGCTGGGGATACGTACATAAACGCATGTCATTTTTTGGATTCTAGGCCTATTCGACTAGCACATTTCCACTAACACAATTCCACTGCACACAATTCCACTGGCACAATTCCACTTGGCACAATTCCACTGGGCACAATTCCACTTGGCAAAATTCAACTTGCACAATTCAACTTGCACAATTCAACTTACACAATTTAACTTTTTGATGATCAAACGATTTACCATCCTAAAATGCGTTTGATTATCAAAAAGTTAAATTGTGCAAGTTAAATTCGTTTAATTATAAAAAAAGTTAAACTTAAAAGCTACCTGAAGAAAGAACTACGAATGTTAAATACGAATTAAACGAAAACGCGAATTGGATGTAGTGAAATTCTGTCTCGTGGAATTGTGCTAGTGGAATAAGCCTAGAATCGTAATAACTACAGCAACAGAAATATTTTTTACCATTGCTATCTTCACCATTTTTTGAAAGCTATCCCCTTCTTTTATTATCAATTAGCTTTTTTACACATTGCAGTTTTTATTAATTTAAAATTCATAGTTATAATTATCTTCGTAATTATGTTTCAATCACACCAATAAAATATTAAAGTGTGTGTTTGCGTTTCATTAGTGTAACTGTAAAGTTATAATGCAAGTTAAATTGTGCAAGTTAAATTGTTCCCCTGTCGAATTGTGCCAAGTGGAATTGTGTCTAGTGGAATTGTGCTAGTGGAATCGCCCGGCTACCAATTTTTTGGACTATGTTAGGCGTTGAGTTTGAGATAATTTCACATAAGTTCGTAATTTTCCGAACCGAAGTTCTGATCACCTCGCGAGGATTAAGTCCTTTATATTTCTGTTTCTTCCTCAATGACAAAGGCATACTAATAAACTTATTACTAAACTGGACTAGAAATATCTATAAACGCTCTAGTTACAAATTCTGAAAATATCACTTCTAAATTTCTTCTACAGAATACTATGTGTAGACATGGATAAACTAAATACACATCGAAACAAAACAGGTTGTGCACGACTGTACATTTACAAACAAGATCGAACTTTATTTACAGGAATTGCGATCTTATTCACACATTGTCTCAACCAAGTGCATTAAATATCATATTCTTTAAGTATTTTCCAATATTTGCTAAACGTTTCTGAATAGTATACAAATATGATTTCCTAACAATGCTTTCTTTATCTAATACCACCAAAAATTTCAGCCTAAAAGCTGGTTAGATTTAATGCAGAAGTTTGCAGGTAGGCTTTTAAGTGCAGATCCTATGCGATTAGAATTATTTAGATATCTGTAGATCTAGATGCGGTGTTGGTTTTTGTGTTGTATAGTTGTATTTTTGTTTTCTTGATCTTTGTTTGACGCAATTTTCTGTGTGTCTTTTGTATTCATGATAATTGTGCCCTTTGGATGCAAGAGAAAAGGTTACTCAAGCGCTGTGTTCTGCGACATGCGACAGATCGAATAACCATACCTGTGAAAAAGACCATAAGGTGTTTTTTTTTGTATTTCTTGTGAACGTGAACTAAGGAACTCTGTAAGTTGTAAGTGGAATGCCAACTCTCTTTCGAACTGAGTAAAGAGTAAGTATTTGTAGTGTCGAACATATTTCGGGTTCCTGTGTAGTTATTAGTGAGACAACCGGTTGTTAATCGAGGTTGGCTTACTTAGGCAACCGATTAACCGCAGTTATTGGAAGAAGTATTATATGGTTTTAAAGTATTTGAATAAAACTCAAAATAGGTGCTTACAATGCTCCCGTTTATTCTTATTCGAGCATTTTTCATTGCTTAATATGAAGGCAGCTGGATCGCTCTTTTACGATAAATTTGTGTGCTTTCATAACAAAGTTGCTTCAAAATTTTTTTTAGTATAAAACTAACGTAAGAACGGCTTAATGAAATTCTCTTTCTAAAGTTCCTCCTCGAGTAAGAATATCTTTGATGGTTTCTCCAAGATGCCTTAAGTTGACTTAAATTAGTTGATTCTCTACATTCAGCCGTTACGATTGTAACGTGTTAATCGACAATTAATTTTCATTTCTCCTAACACACACAATATGAACTGGTCGCAGAACTAGCTCAGATCTGCCAGTGTTCAACTGCTTGAAGAAAGGTTCGACCTTCAGTCGACCCCTTATTGGTCGGACCAGTACTTAGTGTAATTTACATGTCCTTATACTTTTTTCTCTTTCTTTGTTTCTGTTTGGTAATAACACATGTTAGGATTTGCAGTAGCGACAGCAAAATATACCGGATTCCGTTCAACATTTATACCGTGTTCTAATTCTCTTTTTTTCTATTTGGTGTACGACCAGTTTTTTGTTCATAGTTATTTCTGTAATTTTCTTTATTTAACGTTGGTTTCATTTTTTTTTTACTTTAGTTGGTAAAGACCGATTAATGGTTGCCTCCGTAGCTCGAGAAAATAACTCCCCAGTGAAGTAACTCCCCAAACCATAAATGAAATAATTTCCTAATGTTATGGATTTTGTTCTTAGGCTAGAGTGTCAGACTTATTTGGAAATATGAGATTTCCATCCATAATTTAAAATTAAATTGAAAAATTGTACCTCTCGTCTCCAGAATATTTCGAAATTAAATCGAGAATAAAAAATAAAAATTTGGCGAGTGTATTTTTTAATTTAGAAATTTATTCCATTATTTATTGCATAATCGGGAATCATGTCATTTATGTTTTAAGGAGTTATTCCTGCAGCCTATCTTCGTTGTTTCGTTCATTCGTTCTGAACGTACGCAACCATGAATTTTAAACATAACCAGATGCCAAAAAGTATTGTCTCAGTAGAAACAATAGGTTTTTTCTAATTATTATCGATTAGAGATTTTGCTTCTTATGGTAAAAGTGACGAAATCTAACACTAAAATCAAGTTAGTTTTTGAATTAGGATACATAAATTATATTTAACAGCTCCAGTTCATGTCAATCATGTTAAAAACCACTTTACCTCAAAATCCTTCACAACAATAGGAATTTAATGTTACGCTCTCATTCAACAGTTGCAATTCATGAAATAGCATAAAAGCATTGTTGACATAATACACCACCACTTATTCGTATTGTGCAACACAATCAGTTTAGTTGCAACAATACAATGCTAAATTGTGGTATTATTGCATATAAACGTGAAGCATAATGGTTTTTCATCTCTATGTACATAAACTTGTATATTTATGTATACAAATAAGACGTTGTATGGTGGGTGAAATATTGTTTGAAGGCGGTTTATGTGATTTTTCTAATGATAAATCGACAACTGGTGTACAGCTCAATTTCTGGTATATGGTATTCATGTTTGGATTTCAAAATCAATTTTTTTTTAATAACACCAATCTATACCACCTACGATCTAACTTTTATAAATTCAGTTTTTATGCAATAAATTGTCACATATTTCATCTTATGACAATAAAGATCGCTTAAAAATGGTTTCGGGTGTGTACGTGTTTGATAAAAAACACTTTGAATTTGTAGAAATGAAAAACAAACATTTATTTTGTCTGCTTTGTGTGGCGGTATAAACGGTGTTCGACCATTTCTTCGTTTATTTTTCTTATCCACAGTTTTTTTTTTGTGGTTTAGCTTTTAATTGTGATTATACACAAGACATTAACCATAACACCTACGAAATTCATTGAAGTTTTTTTTTTTTTTTTGCTTTAATTTCGGTATACGGTGGAGAGAAAAGATCGAGATTTTGATGCGATCATCTCAAAATGCGTGAATTATGGTTTATTTTGATATCGATTTTATTTTATGGTACATAGTTGGGGGGTATATACATAAATTAATGATGACGGTATATTTCTAAAAAATTGTTTATAAGATCCGCAGAATATGATAACATGTAGAGTATTGAACTTTATTGGTACAAATACAGATATATAAATCAATTAGGCAGCATATTTCATTAAACTGTCGTCAATTAAAAAATCAACCGATAAAATTTGTGTATGATTAATGAATTTATTTTAATTTTAAATCTCTAAATCATTTCGAAACAAACAATCATAAACTATTTATGAAATCAATCAAAACTTTATATTTGAACAATATTCAATATGATGCCAAAAACCTAAATCTACTGTTCCAAAACTCTCTATATCAAAATATGTATATATCGATAAATTAAATTGACATTAATTTGTATCCACCGCATCTCCGATATACTAACCACATTTTCAAAAAAACATAAATTTATTCATTTATCATAAAATCAGCATCGTCATGATAATAATGATAATGGTACAAGAGCGTATAACAAATTTTGACGTATTTATGCGGAAACAAAAATATGCTGTTATCTATTTTTAGAATACTAAACGATAATTGAAATATTTAGGGCAGAAAACTGTTTGATTTCTCTCACATATATAGCTCGAATCTTTGGGATATTGAACTCATTTCATTTTCAATTACTGTATACATGCACCGATTAAATTACAGCCATTCATTCAAGTCATTGCATTTAAAAACGATAATCTTTCATTTTTAAATACAACTAATCTGTTCTTTCCACTTAATAAGTTACATGCGGCTGTATATGTATACGTACATATATGGAAAATTAATGATCCGTTGCAATTTGCATGTCTATGTCATTGCAAATAAAATGAATTAAAATTATCAGATCAGATTAAAAAAAATATCAAGTTTAAAGCGGCCGTTTTGATTGATCCAGTGTTGAAGAATTGAAGTGAGCTTTGATTTGTTCTTTAATACATTTTTTTATGTCCTGTTACTGGTACCTCAGTTGGTAATTTTAGTACATAGCGGCGGCGTTTGATGAACAAAATTACATTTACTGATTTAAAATTTTAAAAGTATCCCGAGCTCTAGTCAAGGACGTTTTTCAAAACGATTTGAACGCGATAACATAGTACGGTAGCTCCATAGAATAGTTCATGAGGAAGCCCGATTTACACCATATTCGTTTCTTGCTATATTCCACATAACTAAAGTTTGTAAATTACCCAATGCAGTACTACTCTTGGTCTTTAAGCTTCAGAGATGCATTGATTCTTAGTCACCTAATTGGCATGCTCCACGTTTTCTGTAAATGCTGCTTGGCGTTACATTTATTATTTTCGTATGCAAAATGAAAACATAAAATAAAACTTTTCCATTTTAAAGTGTACTAAAAATGAAAAAATAAACTTTCTGATTTTTTAAAATTTATAATCGTTACAAATTCTCAGTTAACATCCCTGAGATATTTTCACAAATGTTAGTATTTCAAGGACAACAGCATTCTGGTCAAATTGAAATAAAAGTTTACTACAAAACGTCTGGTCGCTAAGCCGATACACATTACATAGACGGCACCGTTTGGTAAAGTCAAACCAATTATCACCTGGAAAAATTTGAATTAAAAAAATTGTAAAAAAAACAAATCAAATTCACAAAATATTACAAAAACTCTGAAAATGTTGTAATTAAATATTGTTACGATGACACCTGGGATAGAGTAGAAAAAGATAATTGATAGCACAAAGTTTACTACTAGTGGTGACTACTAGTGACACCTAGGTTAGGGTGTTTCATAATTTGTTTATTGTACTAAAATGGAAATTTTCCATGCTACAACTTTCTACATTGTACGAGATATTCTTACTATTTCTAGAAGTTTGGTTGAAATACATAAAAAGGCGCATAATATCAAATTGGGTGAAGATTAAACCGCGTAATTTAAAAAGTGAATTAGTGCGATATAAAAATTAGAGAAGTGATCAGTAAAATTGTGCGAATATTAAAATAAGTGATTTTGTGAATTATTGTAATAATTGTGTTAAATTAATCTTTTGTATTAAATAAATAAATTTGTTTGTGATTAATTGAATTGTTAAGGTGACGACTAGGTTAGAATAGAATAAGTTAATTAATAGCGCTAAATTTACTACCAGTGACACCTAGGTTAGGGTATTTAATTATACTAACTGGAAATTTTCCAAGCGGCTATGAAGTTTTCCGACAAAATAAGAAAAATAACAAACATGGCGGTACAAAATTTGTCGAAATAACAAAAAACTTGTGCATGTATTGGTAAAACAGTTCGCAAAAGCAACGTAAGACATGTTTAAAAGTTTCGTTAAGAAAATAACAAAAATTGAATAAAAATTTTCTTTTTAACTGATTAAGGAACATATTTAATGAAATAATTTATAACTGAAGAGTTAATCAGAGACAACGTATTTAACGTTCACTTTATTAAGGATTGGCCGGATTACAGAGATGTCTCAGGAATGTGTCCTACAAGGGTAACTACCCTTACGATAAGAGCTCTCAAATAAAATTAGCCTCATTTGAATACGATGACCAAGACCCGAAATTTAATAAAGTGAACCTCAAAATTTAAAATTTGCAAAACATACGTTTCATCATCAATAACCAATGGATCTCGGTCATCGTATTCAAATAAATTTAATTTTATTTAAAATCCCGTATTATAAATTAACTACCCATATAGGTCACATTCCTGAGACATCTCTTTATTCTGGGACCAATCCCTTATAAAGTTACAAATTACAGTTATGGCCAAAAAACTTGCGCACCTCTTGAAACCACATAAATATTTTTTTTAAAAGTCGATTACACTATTTAAATTTGCAAATAAAATGTGTCCAGTTTTCTGGCTATAGTACTTTAAGATTGTTGCCCAGCTTCAATGATAGCGGTTGCAGCAGATTTTTCTTTGTTGCTGATGTCCTTTCCATCCATTTTTCAAAACATAGAATTTGATAATATTATACAAGATTTCACTTTAACACCACTGTACGTAAGATACAAATTTTAAACATACCCCAAAATATGGCGACATATCTCGTAAACAGAACACAAAAAAATAGAATTTTTATTGTTGAGTTGACACACTTACAATACAATTACATTTTGTTTTCCATTCTTCTTTAAGTTTGCTTCTACTTTTTTCTATGCGACGTGCAATTCATGTTTGTGCTCTTGTTTATAAGCGCTTGAGCGTGTCTGCCTCTGGCTTTTATTACAGCGAACGGGATATAATCGGGGTTGTGGAGTTCGAGGAAAATTGTTCGACTCCGGCTCCCGCTCTGACTCCGGAAATTTATGGATTTATTAACGACTCCAGCTCCAGTTCCGGCTCCGGCTCTAGCTCCGGATCCGGCTCTAACTCCAGCACCAACTCAGATGCCAGCTCCTACTCCGACACCAAATATATGTATATCTTTCAATGCTTAAAGCAAATTTTTTAATCGAGCAGCTAAATGGAGAAGCAAAAGGTTAACATTCAAGACGAAATTACCGAGGAGGAGGTAAACCGAAGGTGTTACATTTGAAGCGGTTAACCCTCTACAGAGGCAGTGGTAAATGTTCTGTTCGGCACGAAAGTTTCGGTGAGAGATAGTGTTGACATGTAGTTTAAAACAGAATATGTTAATTAAAAGCGTTAAGTTTACTACTAGTGATACCTAGGATAGTAGATACTAACTGGAAATTTTCTGTACTAAAACTATTCTTCATTGTACTAGACTAATCTTACTGGAAAAATCATGATAGTTCTAAAACTTTGCTTTGAGTATATAAAAAGGCGAATAACATCGAATAGGATGACTCGTATTTAGAACGCAATAATATTGAGTTATAATTGGTAAAAGATTAGTATGTTGAGCGCGATAGCATGAAGATTAAACCGAGTGATTTAAAAAGTGATTTAGTGCGATATAAAAGTTATAAATCTTAGTAAAATATTTTTTTTAAAATAAATTATTTTTTATTGTAATAAGTGATTTTGTGAAATAATCACGTCGATTCAATGAAATCTTCTATTCTTCTTGAAAAATCTTCTTCAATCAAATAGAAGAAATCAAAAATAGAAGATTCTTTTATTTTGCTATTCAGTGTAGCAGTGGGATTCTAATCTTCTATTTTTATTAAGGAAAGTTCGAAATCGAATTTTTTTCTTCTATTTGATGTAAAGGTCAAAAATTTTTATTACCAAAAAGCAACATCTGTGAATTTGTGATAAATATTTTTAGCAATAGAGCTTATTGTGAATATATTCATTTTAATGAAATTTTAATTATTTATTACAAATTTTATAAATTACTCGCATATTGGTCTCGAATTTGATACCCTAAATTGCGCCATTGATTTCTATTAATGGAGGGTATCAATTTTCGATGTTTCATTTGAAAATTCCTCGTTTGCGAATTCTAAGCCGTCGAATTCAATTAATTCTTCAGCATCTATTGCTGTATCATTCAAAAACTTGTTGTGTAATGCAAATATAGCATATATGATTTGGGCTGCTTTCTTAGGGGAATAATGCAGAACCCGATGGCGTAACAAACACCGAAATCTACCATTCAATCCCCAAACAAGCTTGATAGCTCCCTTGCCCATAGAAATGCAAAGTAGCTAGCACCTAAAAAATAAGACTCACATATGTGCCTTCCTTTTATTTGCATTTTAAAATAATTCATACAAACTTGTAATTTAAATAGTATTGAGTGGAAGCGAGATTTTGCTGCTAACTCAGATATCAATGTCAAAACATTTCCCTTTTGCAAACGAAAATATTTGTGGAATACACTATCAGGAAGCTCAAAAGGATCTTCGATCATTCTTATGTTCTTCAGTCTCATTTTTAGTTTTTGCCTAAAAAAATATATTTAATTAAATTTTTTTAAACAATTAATAAATTTCCTTACGTAGCAATGCGCTGTTGGCGGTTTCTTTCCCTTTGCATTAAATAAAAATCCATTTCTTAAATTAATTTTTTGATTTAATGAGACAAGAACACAACCCGCTTTTGATAAAAATCGAATAAAAAATATTTCTTCTTATCATAAAAGTCGCATTTGTATGTCTTCTATTTTTAGTAAAAGTCTTCTAAGCGAAAAAATCAAAAAAATTGGTTTTTTTAAATGTAGAATAGTACCTAATTCTTCTATTTTTGCCTTCTATTTTGACATTTAATAATTTTCATACAAAAGTATAGAAGAATAGAAGATATTGAGAATAGAAGATGTACATTGAATCGACGTGAATGTTAATAATTGTATTGTGTTAGTTTTGCGTTGAATAAATAAATTAGCTTGTCTTAAATTAACATGGTTTGTTTTATTCGCCAACCCATGATTCAAACATTAGTTGACAATGCAAAAACGTAACAGTATTTTCCGTAAACAACTAGAGACATCTGAGGTTTACTAGTAAAACTAAAGATAATTTTAGCAAGTGTTTTTCTCTGCTTTTCACCAAGCCATTTTGTAACATTTCGGGACCGGGAGCAGACAAAAAGAGCCCTTAAAAACAAAAAAGTTAAAATAAAAGATATAAATTGTATCTAGAGCTGCGGACCAATAGTCAGGTAAATTGTTATTTTTTCCTACTTTTTAACAGTGTACAGGGTAAATTCAAATATTGTTCTAAAAAGTTGGGTAGAATATGAGAAAAAAAAATAAATGACGTTGTTGTTAACTTTTTGACGTTTCAGTGACTTTTTTAAAATGTCCGTGTTTCCATTATATAAAATATATTTACTCTCATAGGTAATAATAGTTATTTATGGTACTAGTGAGCAAAACGAGATATTATCCATGAGGGATAAGTTTGTCCCACGAGGCGATAGCCGAGTGGGATATTATCCCGAGTGGATAATATCTCTTTGCTCACGAGTGGCATACAACGTTTTATCCACACTTGTTGAAATAAATTTCGTAAATTAATAAGAAATAGTTCCATTTTGTGTTTTCACAGTGGAGCAATGAATTTTGAAATATATTTTATCATAGTGACCGTTCTTTAAATTGTCATGGTGTACTTTAATTTAACTAATTTTTAGAATATAGTTTTTCATTCAATTTGACTACGAATAATTTTCCAATGACTACTCAACATTTTGTTATACCAGATATAACTCACGTTGCCCCTAGCAGCGTGGGTTATACAATAACATTGGGTTATTTTACATTTTCTTTATTTGAAATCAGCATAGTTATCGGGCTATTATATATCAAAAGTGGATAAAATAAATTTTATTTTTATTTTACGAAAAAAAAATAATAATAAAAAATATTTGACGTTTCCTTTTGCATCTAACGGCCAGCGATTTTAACCCTCGAAACCATAATTTGTGACTATATTCAACAAATTTTAGTTCTAGAGAATTGGTACGCCAATTGAGGTAAATGTGTACTAATGCTAAAATAATGTTTAGATGAAGAATACTGGATGGAATTTGACTAATTCAAAACCTGTAACATCTACTCAACCGCTTTTCAATGTTATTGATGTTACGATATGGAGTGCTACTGTATTTTGCAAATGTTGTTGTCATTCAACAGCTTTGCATTCATTTAGATATAAACAGTCCTCAACATGTACCATCTAACTGGGATTTTAAATTGATCTTCAAATAAAGATTTCAATGTGATCAATTAGGATAGAATTTGGCTATTTGGGAATGGGATTCTAAATGAGTTTTAGATAAAGTTTATTTAACTGAGATTGTAAAATAAGTTTTTGTTTATATTCTGGAATGTAAGAACCAAAAATGTTGGTTTCCAAAAAATAATTAAATAAATGCATGCATTATACAATAAAACAACTACAGGGTGGTCATTTTGTGGTGCTATATCACACCTTTATATCACTAGTGGAGACTTTTTTTGTGTGATATAAAAAAATGGAGAAAGTCTACAAACACAACCCTGCAAAATGAATTTTAAGGGGAAAATGATGAATAAAAGTGATAAGTTGACGTTTCCACATAACCTCAAATGACATTATATGAACATTTTATACGAAGTGCTATTTGTGTGGCGATAAAGTAATACTTTAATGCAAAGGTGTTTATTATTTACATAAAATGTTAAAAATATAATAATCAGTCCTTTGTCAATCATCAATTTTATTTTGCACTTGGTTTCATGATAATTTTCATTCATTTTTTTAAAACCCCAATTTAGTTGTTTTCCATCAAACTATTTGGAGTTTGATCAAAAACAACTAAATTAAAGTTTTAAAAAAATGAATGAAAATTATCATGAAACCAAGTGCAAAATAAAATTGTCGATTGAAAAAAGACCAATTAATATATTTTTAACATAACATAACTAGAAAAGCCTTTGGTTTGTTAGAATTTGATGTTTAAACATTGACCAATATTTGCATTTTGTGGGGTTATATCAGATGGTTTATGTTGATTTTTGTTTAAGAATTATTTTTTGTCCTTTGCTTTTTTGAGATCCCGATGAAATTTGTTATTCTAGGCAACTAGAATGTTATTTTTAACAAATAATTTACTACATAAAATTAAAATAATTGTTGATTTTTGCATTTCAAAAATCTTGTAAATTTAACAATAAACCATTAATTTTATTTCAAAAATATATAAATGATCATTTTGTTAATAAATATCATTCATTTATATTTCGCGTCAATGTAAATTTCATTCATTTTTTGGTATTTCTATTAGAGCATTTTTTAACTAAACTCCATATAAAACAAATGTAAACAAGAAAATAATTTTTTTTTTGTTCCACTTGTAAAAGTAAGACGGAAGAAGTTGTGGTCTTTTTCATTTAAATCAATATGCGACGTGACGATATTCATCCATGACAACACCATAGTTAGCTACAACAATTTATTTTTCGCACAGTACCGCCAAATGTAATATATTACCACAAAATGACAACACTGCAAAATGAATTTTAAGGGGAAAACAATGAATCAAAGTGATGATTTGACACGTAACCTCAATTGTTGATTTTTATATTACTATGTAATATAAAAATCAACAATTATTTCAGTTTTGTGTATTAAATTGTATGTTAAAAGAACCATTCTAGTAGCCTAGAATAACAAATTTCACAAAAACAATCATCCTCCTAACAGAAACGGACAAAAAATAAGCAATTCTTAAACGAAAATCAACATAAACCATCTGACATAACCTCACAAAATGCAAATAATGGTCGGTGTTTAAACATGAAATTCTAATATACCAAAGGGTTTTCTAGTTATGTTACCTTAAAAATATAATAATTAGTCTTTTGTTAATCAACAATTTTGGTTTGCAGTTCGTATCACAGTAATTTTCATTCATTTTTTAAAAACTTTAATTTAGTTGCTTTCGATCAAACTCAATGTAGTTTGATATAAAAAAATGAATTTAAAATTTTAACAAAATGAATGAAAATTACCATGATTTGAAATGCAAAACAAAATTGTTTGTTAACAAAAGACTAATTAATACATTTTTAAGTTAACATAACTAGAAAATCCTTTGATTTATTAGAATTTCATGTTTAAACACCGACCATTATTTGCATTTTGTGAGGTTATGTCAGATGGTTTATGTTGATTTTCGTATAAGAATTGCTTATTTTTTGTCCGTTTCTGTTAGGAGGATGATTGTTTTTGTGAAATTCGTTATTCTAGGCTACTAGAATGGTTCTTTTAACATACAATTTACTATACAAAACTAAAATAATTGTTGATTTTTATATTTTGTTTTCCTGTAAATTAAACAATAATCCATTAATTTTATTTCAATAATATATAAATGATTATTTTGTTAATAAATATCATTTATTTATCATTCGCGTCAATGTAAATTTCATTCATTTTTTGAAATTTTGATTAGAGGTGTTTTTAACCAAACTCCATAGAAAAAAAATTTAAACAACAAAATAAACAATTTTTTCCACTTGTAGAAGTAAAACGCAAGATTTTGTGGTCATTTTCATTCAAATCAATATACGACGTGACGTTGTTCATCCAAGATGGGACCGCAGTAAGCTACGACAAATGTCAGTTTATCACAGTTTTATCACCAAATGTGATATATCACCACAAAATGACCACCCAGGAGTATTTTTAATGCATAGAATAACGTTCTCTGAAGTCAGTGGGGTCACGAAAATTTTCCGGAAAATACCGGGTACCTTGCTAGTAATACATATAATTGTACATAAATACTTTAGTCTTTACTGAAAACATCGTGATTATAAACTACCCCTGAATCTATGCTTTTGAGTAGCAATTAATAAATTGAAGCTCCTCTAAGACGGAAATCCAATTTTATATTTGCGTCTTATAGGATTTTCACTGTATTATAATTTTATAAGTATTTAACAAAAACTTTAATTCGGCACATTCATGGTATTTCTAAGCTAATAAAATTTCAGTATACATTTTAAGATAAAATTTCAGTACACATGATTCTTTCACTATCTAACTTCATAGTTTATAAATTTTTTTAATTAAAATTCTAAAAATTTCACTTTCTTTTATATAATTTTGTTTTATTACTTTAAATTTTATTAAAAACGATCACTTGTTGTCAACTAGGAAAATGTTATTATTCGGCTAGATTGGGAAGTTTGTAGTTTGAATTTAGGTTTAAATTGCCAAAATTTTATTTTTTAGGATGAATGAGTTGTGTGCGTAAAAAAACCTAAAGTTTTGCCTAATTAACCTACCATGGACCAATCTACCTAATGAAACCGGTTTAATAAAAAGTAACATCAAGTACTAACAACAAATAATGGTTTAAATTGTATGCATCAAAAACGACAAAACTTTCCATTACATCTAATACATCTTATGAATCCACGACCTTCAAATGCACGTTGATAGTGTTGAAACTATGGTTTGAAACCAATGATAAGGTGATACGTTTCGAGTTCAAACAGTGTGGCTTACTCAAATTCAGCCTTATTTGTTTTTTTCTTGCCTGATGGTATAACACTCGTCGTAACAATACAATATTCATATTTGTTGTTTTGTTCGCATGACGTGTTAATTTGTCACAAGAAATTTGAAATTGCATCCACCCATTAAAATATACCTGAATGTATTACAATAATTATGTTAATAAACATTGTTTACGGTCGTTATATGATGAATATGAATATCAAGCTGTTTACGTATGACAATACTGCAGAAGTCACATTTACATTTTTTGATTATCCGTCTTGAAGTCAATTATCAGAGTCCCAACCCCTTTTTTTGCTTTAGCTATGCACATTTATTTCCACATCGAGTCGAGTAATTCAATCTCAAGCGCACATTCAACACGTTAATTAAGTATGATGGAGAATGGAAAGTTTGTGGCGGCGATGAAAAATTGTGATAACATGGAAGAAACATTTTCTGTATTCATTATTAACTCTGTAAAAGTACCTATGTAAAAAAGCTGTATATAATTATCTAATACATATAATAATACTCTTGTGTGCATACACAGGTTATCATTGAATGTTATCAATTTAACGTTTATAAAGAGACCTGGGTGTGGGAATTTTGCATTTTTATTTAACTCTCGAATGGTGTTGATGAACGAATTATAACAAAATAAAACCTTAAAAAGACGCATTGACGACGAACGTGTTAAAAGAAATCATTAAATAATTTAAAATTGCATTTAAACACGAACCCCGATTTAAGATTATTATTAATTTTAGCTTTTGTTTTTTTGTGTAATCACTTTGACTTTTTCTTTTTTGGAGGCGAAGATTTGAACAAAGTGCCAACATGAAAAACCAAAAAAAAAACTAAAAAACACTTAACTTCCCCATTTATATTTCAACACAAATCATTTGCCAGACAGACAAATAAGTAAATTTTAAAAATATCTGGTAATAAAATATTCATTTTCAACACAAAATTTCTAAGATGTCTGTTCAGTGTATGGAGCACAATAATAAAACAGAGGGCAACCAAGACAGACAGCGCAACACAGATGATAATTCTATTATTTGTTATTTACAGCGGTTTATTCATACACAGACAACTGGTGTTTGAACTTTGGATTCAAAAATTAGAAACTATATAAAATCATAAATCTTTCGAAAATTAATTATAAATTTCATAAATCTGTTGATTATATGTATGCAATTGTTTGGTGAATTTGAAGTCTACGTCATAATTTCTAAATATCGGCACTATAACACTTCCTTCCTCCATAAAAAAAAAACATTTTTTGGATTTAGAATTAAGATTCTACTCAAGCAAATGTTGATTGATTGATTATTTCGGTTCAACAATAGTTTTGATGGTGCCAAAAATACCATTAAATTTTGCACACTCACTCCCGGAATAGAAGTATGTACATAGACACAACTTTATAAGAAATGTACTTACAAGGAATTACACATCCGGTCGTCGCATGCAACTAACGCGTATGTATTATTTGTACATATGCCATACATCATTAAATCCGTTGTCATAATTCAATATTATTATTATGATTATTATTAGCAATATAAATACAAATAAACAATTTAAATTAATTATTGTTAATAACAATGCCACAATGTGAATACTAATAAATTATTGCTAATAAATATTGTTTGGTTTTGTTTTGTTTGGTGTAATTAAAACATTTCAAAAGACAAAGAAGTCATAAATTTTACAGATGTATTTTTGTTTCAGTTGTTTGTAATCATCATCATTATGATCGCGATATGTAATCTTTGTTGCGAAGAAAAGAAAATGATCGGCATTGAAATTGATTTTGTTGTAAATCGCGCGTCGTGTTGTTGAACTGTGTGTCAGCTCGCAAGAGTTAAGCAAAGTTTCATTGTGATCGCACTATCTAAATTATTGGAAGACTCTATAATTGGGTGGTCAGCTCTTAATTAAATGTATGTATATTAATAATGATTGCTAGTGTTGATTTTAACCATATTTGAACCCCAGTACCGAGCAATTTGCACGTTGATCTATTGATCTTCTTTTATTTAAATTGCTTTGCTTTCCTTTCTTCTTGTCAATACATAAGATGATTAATTAGGAAGTGCTTATTAGGGATGCATATATTATCATATTGTACATATTAAGTTTTCAATTCATGAATTATCTTTTTCATTAAGAATTTTTAAAGGGCCAATTTTTGAGATAGAAATTGTTGGCAAATAATCAATTTGAAAATTATAAATTGAATTCTGTATTATTCAGAAAAAGGGAACGTAAACTTGTATTTTTTAATTTGGGGATTTCAACTTGAATCTTTTAGGCTAAGCTATTTTCTCCAATACTAAAATGACTTAATTTAGCACAAAATTTTACACGAATAACTCCCTGACATTAAACCTTAAATTTTTGGATTACGGATTTCCAAAATCTAATCAATTATTCATAAATAGAAGTTAGAATTAGAATTTAAGAATAATATAAGGTTCGTAAAATTCAAATAAGTACAAAAACTCTAAAATTCTTCATGTTTTTTACACACCATAATTTAACAAGCACGTAATGAGACAAAATGAAACAAATGAAAATCATAATTTCCATTATACTGTAAATGAATTTACTTATCAAATTTCTTAACTATAATATAATTGTAAATACCAACTTCAGCCAAGAACAAATCTTCATAATTTGGTTTAGGTTTTTTTTTCGACGTAGTTTTTGCACATACCGTCATATTATTTAACAGGAAAAATGTACTAACCTTTCATATTAAAAATTTATATCTTCTACAAGAAATATCCTTTGCTACAAGATAAGCGTTTTCCTTGAGAAAAATGTAATTTGAATTATTTTGGATCTAAATGTTTTCGAAAAAAAAAACAGTCAAGTTAGATTTAATTCTTTTTAAAAATAGCCAACCATTCGAAATCAATTTTATGTGAAAAAATAGCTAGCGGTCGGCACAGTACACATACATACACAGGTAATATACTCATCGGTTTGATTTTCGTTCATGTTTGCGCATCTTTCAAAATAACGGCTATTGTGACAAGGTAACCAATAAACATACATCGTTTATGCATTTTAAAGTGATTTGATCGATATTTGAGTGTTAGAAAGTATATTAAATTGTATTTAATTAATAATAAACAAACCAAATTATTTATTGACAATGAGGTGTGCAGTTTTTGGGTGCGATATTAATAATAATAGTGGAAATAGTGATAAAATATTATTTCATAAATTTCCAAATGAAAAGAAATTGTGTAAACAATGGGTTTTTGCTTGCCGAACGCAAGATCCATTTAATGTAAAAACAGCTAGAATTTGTTCAAAGCATTTTAAATCTGACGATTTCATCACGCCAAATCCGGTATTTGCACAATTTATTTATTTACATCATCAACGGGATAAAAAATCCTTTTTTGATTACAATTTTATTTTAAGTTTTTATTAATTTTTTAAAAGAACATTTAGAAATATTAAAATCAAACACATCAAAACTACAATTAAATTGTCGACAAATCGCCGGGACCGGAGCATTATGTGCGTAATTAGATTTAAATGTCGGCAAATATATAAAATTCCTAATCCGAGTAGGTTTACAGGGCACATAAATATCAATTTTTGCAAGTAGTTTAGGGAAGTCAATCGAACTGTTAAGCAGATCAGCGATGAATGTTGAAGCAGCACATCTACGTCTTACAAGCAATGAAACCAAATCAGCAATTCTACAGCGGTCACCGTATGATGGCATATTCTTTTTATTCAGCCACATTGGAAGGTTCGGATCAAATGGCCAATTCAATTTATGAAGATAGTAAATAATAAATTGCTTCTGTATTCGTTCAATTCTATCGATATAAATATTGTAAGCAGGATCCAAAATAATCGGCGCGAACAATACAAAGTTTTAATTGATTGTGGATTACGAAAAACTTTTGTGATACGACGAATAAAGCCAAGTAGAGAATTAGACTTAGCTACTATTAAATTAATATGGTCTCGGAAATTCAATTGATGGTCCAGGACAACACCCAAAACTTTAAATGTCATAACTCGTTCTAGCTGGTGATTAGCAATAAGATATTGATGAAGAATAACTGCTTTTTTCCTGGAGAAGCTCATAATCTTGCACTTTTCCAAATTTAACTTCAACTTATTCATAACTGACCATTTATACAGCAAATCAAGATCACTCTGCATTTCATTACATTGTTGCGGGCTACACACACTTCTTGATATTCTTCTATACAATATAGAATCAAATCGAATGTACAAATAAAACGAGATGTAGTTCCATCGCTTTTGTTGCCGTTGCAAAAGCCGACACATTTGCTTATACCACGATTTGATAAAAAATAGAAACGTGAGATAAAATCAAGGTTTGACATAAAATTGGGCATACCATATTTATGTGTACAAATTATTCAAAATAAATTTGTGTTTTAATAGCTCAACAGTTACTAAAAGTCTAGAAGGATTACCCTCTGCAAATGATCCCCGAATAATTCATAAAGAATTCGATCATCTCGTTACGCAGTCAAGGTATGCTACACAATTGTTTGATAAATTAAAATGATATGTACGAGTATATGCGATAAAATAAGTAGAAGGTATTTTAATAGTGCTACAGCTATCAAACTTTCCGGAGAAGCCAGCACATCGGCAAGTAGAGACCTAACACATACTATAATTGATCATGCCTCCACAGCAAACATTTTTTGCCAAACAGAGCCTATTCCCATATGTAAAATCGATTGCAGTACCCAAACGGATTTATGTGCAGTTACATACTCGCAGTAAGGAAACTACAGTTACAAAATAGAAACCATTTTATAATTTCTTACTGCTTTTTTAAGATTACAGAAAGAGGTCGTTCAATTGCGAAAAAAATGTTGGGAACAACAAAAAATTATTAATTCGGTTGGCTAATTAGATATTCACAACAGGACAACTGCAGAAATTTCAAAATCCTGAGAAGCGAGGAATTGTCGAACAAATCGCCGGGACCGGAGCATTATGTGCGTAATTAGATTTAAATGTCGGCAAATATATAAAATTCCTAATCCGAGTAGGTTTACAGGGCACATAAATATCAATTTTTGCAAGTAGTTTAGGGAAGTCAATCGAACTGTTAAGCAGATCAGCGATGAATGTTGAAGCAGCACATCTACGTCTTACAAGCAATGAAACCAAATCAGCAATTCTACAGCGGTCACCGTATGATGGCATATTCTTTTTATTCAGCCACATTGGAAGGTTCGGATCAAATGGCCAATTCAATTTATGAAGATAGTAAATAATAAATTGCTTCTGTATTCGTTCAATTCTATCGATATAAATATTGTAAGCAGGATCCAAAATAATCGGCGCGAACAATACAAAGTTTTAATTGATTGTGGATTACGAAAAACTTTTGTGATACGACGAATAAAGCCAAGTAGAGAATTAGACTTAGCTACTATTAAATTAATATGGTCTCGGAAATTCAATTGATGGTCCAGGACAACACCCAAAACTTTAAATGTCATAACTCGTTCTAGCTGGTGATTAGCAATAAGATATTGATGAAGAATAACTGCTTTTTTCCTGGAGAAGCTCATAATCTTGCACTTTTCCAAATTTAACTTCAACTTATTCATAACTGACCATTTATACAGCAAATCAAGATCACTCTGCATTTCATTACATTGTTGCGGGCTACACACACTTCTTGATATTCTTCTATACAATATAGAATCAAATCGAATGTACAAATAAAACGAGATGTAGTTCCATCGCTTTTGTTGCCGTTGCAAAAGCCGACACATTTGCTTATACCACGATTTGATAAAAAATAGAAACGTGAGATAAAATCAAGGTTTGACATAAAATTGGGCATACCATATTTATGTGTACAAATTATTCAAAATAAATTTGTGTTTTAATAGCTCAACAGTTACTAAAAGTCTAGAAGGATTACCCTCTGCAAATGATCCCCGAATAATTCATAAAGAATTCGATCATCTCGTTACGCAGTCAAGGTATGCTACACAATTGTTTGATAAATTAAAATGATATGTACGAGTATATGCGATAAAATAAGTAGAAGGTATTTTAATAGTGCTACAGCTATCAAACTTTCCGGAGAAGCCAGCACATCGGCAAGTAGAGACCTAACACATACTATAATTGATCATGCCTCCACAGCAAACATTTTTTGCCAAACAGAGCCTATTCCCATATGTAAAATCGATTGCAGTACCCAAACGGATTTATGTGCAGTTACATACTCGCAGTAAGGAAACTACAGTTACAAAATAGAAACCATTTTATAATTTCTTACTGCTTTTTTAAGATTACAGAAAGAGGTCGTTCAATTGCGAAAAAAATGTTGGGAACAACAAAAAATTATTAATTCGGTTGGCTAATTAGATATTCACAACAGGACAACTGCAGAAATTTCAAAATCCTGAGAAGCGAGGAAAATGGGATGCGGACGATATTGCTAAAGCAATTACACTACATGCTGCTGGTCCAAGAGCATATAGATTAATATTAAAAAAAAAAATGTCACTGCCAGCTGTAATAACTTTAAAGAAATGGTGTGCTAAAGTTGAAGTATATCCTGGAATATTGCAGTGTGTACTAAAGTTATTGAGGGCTGTTGATATGAAGACTACAGAAAAAATGTGTGTATTATCGTTTGACGAGATGAAAGTAAAGGAGAAAATTGTATACGACAAATCGAAGGACAAAATTTTGCAAGCCGCAAAATATGTACAGGTCGCGATGGTTCGAGGGCTTATTGGCAATTGGAAACAACCAATATATTACGATTTTGACCAAAAAATGACACGAAACATTTTGTTCGAAATCATAAATTCCATAGAAGACTGCGGATTTCGGGTAGTGGCTATCGTATGTGATTTGGGAGGGTCGAATCAAGGCCTATTACGAGATTTGAATATCTCAATAAAAACACCGTTTTTTACAAATCCGTCCGAAAGTTCAAAAAATATTTATGCTTTCGCTGATGTACCCCATCTAATTAAATTAGTCAGAAATCATTTCATTGATAACGGGTTCGAAATTGATGGCGAGGTCATTAATAAACGAATTATAGAGGAATTGATTTGTAAAACTAACGATAAATCGGACCTTAGCGTGGCCTATAAAATTTCGGCGGCCAATTTAACTGTTAAAGGCGCAGAACGCCAACAAGTTAAACTAGCGACCAAACTTTTTTCGCATACTGTGGCCAATGCAATTTACCGTGCTGGAAGTTTGGGTGAATTATCATCAGAAAGTTGACAGAAGTGTGCTGAATTTTTTAAGCAGGTAAAGATATTTAATATACTTTTTTATATTTAACCTTAATATTTTCATATAACCTTAACATTTTATTCACAAGGTTAATGATTGGTTTGACTGCTTGAATGTTTGAGCAAAGAGTAAAAGGAATTGGGATTTCCGAGTCGATGCAATTTGAAATTATACACCAAATGTCATCAGTTATGTCGAAAATGCGCGTCAAGGGGAAATTAAATCTAATGCCGTTCCAAAAAAGGTATAATTTGTTCTTACATTGAAACCTTTTTAAACTAACTGAATTTTAATATACCATATATTATTTAGATATCCTTATGACTAACAATTCACTTAAATTGTTATGCGATGAGTTAAAAACACAATATGGCGTGTCGTATTTATTAACATATCGACTAAACCAGGATGTCTTGGAAAACTTTTTTGGAGTTATTAGGTCTAAAGGTGGTTTGTACGACCATCCAGATCGCCTGGAATTTATGTACAGGCTTCGATCATACATTTTGGGCCGAAATGAAGGGAGTTTATCTATGAATGGCAATACGATGGTAGACGTTACGCCCGACTTGGAAACTGTCGTTAGTCTAAGTAGCAATTTGTTCAGGCCGTTAGCTTGCGAAAAATTATCAAAAGAAGCTACTAAAGAAGACGAGTTAGAATCCTTGCAATACGATGGATTAGAGCCGGTTACATTTGTCATCGAATCAAGGACCCTAAATTAGTAGTTGATTCTAGTGATGTAAATACCCCTCGAGATGCGTCTTTTACTTGGACAAATCAACTAACTGAAGGGTCTCTGCAAAAACCAACCGAGAATATGATGCGAGAAATGGGAAAACTGGAGCTAATATTTAAAGAATTTAATGGTGACACAATTCTTTTTTTGCGAAAATTATGTGAAAAGATTAGTAAACCTATCATCACACATCTCTTCTGAGCAGAAAGTGAAGGAAATATTTTTCCGCTCTCGTATGTATTTCAGAATCAAACATCTAAATACTAGCTTGCTTGAAAACAGTAGAAAAAGAAAACGAAAATTAAATAAAACAATTTTATCCACGACTAACGTATAATATACTCATTATACGTTTGTTTCTTCAATCATAATGATATCCATTATTCACTGCTAGTTTATCTAGTAGTCCCTTCTTCCATTATTCACTACTACCAAATAAAAATTTCATATTTGAAATTTTATCTAGTAGTCTTGAAACGTGAGTTTGCAAACCCTTACTATAAGCGGAAAAAAAAAGAAAACAACGTTTTTAAAATTCTAGCGGGTTAGTATGATAATTGGAGGAGAAAAATAGAAAAGAAATAACGGTCTCGAAAAAAAAAAATAATAAATGAGACGGGAGTTGGGAGGTGAAAATAATGAAACGATGGTCAGTTGAGCTTTGTCGATTAAAGAAAAATCACTTGTTTTTTTTGGTAGAATTACCCCGATTAAAAGTAATTACATTGATAGTTTGATAAAAAAAAGTATCGGTTTTTTGTTATACAATAATAATAATGAGACGTTATTGAATTTAAGAAAAATAAATGCTAGTTTAAGTGCTTTATAACAATTAACTTTAAGTTTTTCATTCAATACATTTTGAACATAACATTAAAACATTGAAATTGCTGTGAACAAAAGCAAAAAAAAAAAGAATCCTAACAGATCAAAATTGTTCAAAAATAATTTAAAATTAATATTAACGATCAGTTTGGTGGTGGTGATTAGTGAATTGATAATATAAAAAAACAATCATTACCGTTTAAGTCAGTACCTTTAGCAAATGACCAAATTTTGTTTTAATTGAATAAAAAAATAAAAGTCATGTATGTACGAGTATGTTCTAAAGTTATACAATAAAAGTTTGAATTAAAAAAAATAGAGAATAAAAAAACTGTACGATAATTAATCTGATGTGTCTTATTGATAACCGTTGAATCCATTGTTATAATTTACTACCAACGCTTCTGATAAACTGTTGTTATCAACTCACATACGTAAAAATCTTGAGGTTGAGAACGAGTTATGGATTAATTGAAACCAACGAGCCTGGAAAACACGATACAGCAACACGTGATTGGATCGAAGGCTAACGGAAGTCGAGGGCAACATGTAAAAGCATTCAAAAGTTAAGATTATTATTTTATTTTATTATTATATATTATATGTATTTTTTTTGTTTGGCATTTGCGAAGTTTAGTGTTAGACATAGTTTTAAGTTCACTCAGAATATATTTTTTTTTGTTTTTTTTTAAATTTTGTAAGCATTTACGTTTTTTTTAAATGAAATTTACGCCTAATTACCTACGTACTCGTATTGGTATAAGCTATAGAAGTAATATGAACTAATTTACTTTTCGATTTATTTGGCGGGAGTATGATCGAATGACAAAGATAACGTTTTTTTCCGTTGTTTTCTTATTATTTTTTTTTATTTTTTTTGCGGTTTAGATCTAGGTTGTTGCAAACTTGGGAACAATCGAATCCACTATTAACCCTGAGCTAAAGCCGGTTAACAAGCAACCGCACCCAAGTCTAAAATGCAACAACATCTGTTAACAGGGGTTTGTTTTTTTTTTCTACGATGTATAATGGACTGTAAAAACCTGTTACAGTGGCGCCCAAACGTGTAAACGGAAACATAATGGTTTAGGATTTGGATGGAAGGGAATCGCGTGTCATTATATTATAATTATTTGAAAGTATTCATATTTTGTCGTAATCTGCTTTATGAAGTATTTGATTTTCCAAAAGAATACTTTTAAAGTTATATTTTTAATTTTTGTTTGTTTGTTAGGGTCAATAAATTTCTGTGCCAGTCATATTTGAATATTTTAATGTACTCGAACAAATAAGAATTCACTTTAGAATGAATTACCATTTTGGATATCTGTTTCTTCAAAACTTTTGAATTGAATGCGAGTCCAGGATGGTGGATCAGTTTGAAAATAGTTTACAAATGACACGTGAGTCCATTTAATCACGAATGTGTCTATTACTTGAAAGCATTCCAATTTGTCAAAGTTGTTGATTTGCTGGTCGTAGATAGATTCGTCAAGAAGTTTAAGTTAGGATGGTATTAATATCTGCTATAATAGTATTTGATATAGTTTAATCTGTAACGTGAACTTTCAACAACCAATCACATAAAATCCAAACCAAATAATTAACGGTATTATATATTATTATAACATTTTTATTTTTATTTGTCATTTGATTTTATTCCCGCCATTTTGTAAATAATATTTTTTTTTGTAACAACTAAGTTTGATCGTCTATTTCCATTTATATTTTTATTATTAAGTTTTTCGTTCTTATTGTAATTCTTGACTTTCTGTTTGGTTATTTTCACTGACCTTAGATTCGAAAGATTTTTTTTTTGTTTATAGTTTCGAATTGTTTTTTTTTTTTTCAAAATGTCATTCTCATTTGATATTAGTGATTTAAAACCTGATGAGGTTGAAATAGAATGTGCCTTGCGAGAGATCTCTCCAAGTGATTCTAATGCACTGCAAAAATTAACTGTTATGATACAAGAAGAAGAAGCAGGTATTAGATCGCAACCAACTAAAATGCACAGAGCTGCAACTAGACGTACTAGTGACGAAATTGATACCTGCAGGGCTTTATTGTATGAAATTAAACGCGATATTGCCAACATGTCCAATATTGAACCCGATAGTAGACCTAATTTATTTAAAATCATGCGTTCTCGGCTTAACCATTTATCAGGTAGACTAACCCGAGCAACCCAATCCAACAATTACGAAGCACATGCTCGTAAAGCTTTGGATGTTTGCCAAACATTATTGTCAAGTACGGAGCAATTTATTGCTGATAGCAGTAAGTTGGACGATTCTATAGACGCAGCTAGATTAGTAGAAATTGACAATATCAAAATACCTCAAATTGAAGACAATCCTTTAGAAGTACACTCGGAGATAAATGCTGATGTTTGCAATATTAATTTAAACGAGCATTTTAAACAAAATATCACCACACAATCAACTATAGATGAGCAGACAACTGAACCTACACCTTCCACTAGTAAAGAAAGGTTACCCACTCAAACAACAATACCAACTAAAATGCTGGAAAATATTTTGCAAAGTCTGCAACAATTGTCCGTTCAAGTCAATGTTTTGAGTCATCAACAAGCAGAATTTCGTGCCGATTCCTCAATAAAAGGGTCCAATCTGGCCGCTCCCAAAATTGCAGAACAAACTAGCAACTCGCAAGCGAATTTCAGTGTGGCAGAGAGCGTAAATACGATAACATTAAATACAACAAATAGTAATGCTACAAGTTTCGATATATCCTCTAATATGACCGCAATATCAACAATAGCAAATGTCAGTCGCGTAGGAACCTCCCCCTTTATAAATACTACGGCGCAGTTGAATGCATCTTCGATGGCTTTACCAGTTTTTGGTGGGGTAATACCATCACCAGAAGTATACCAACACGGTATATTGACGAGTCATCATCATGGCCCATCGATTAGAATACCATCAAGTACACAACTAGAGCAAACCATACCACGATTCAATGAATTTAATCCAGTAATTACGAATAACCCAAATATTTCAGTTACGAGTCAAGATCCTTTTAGGAGTCGGTCGTTATCCGAAAAGAGAAGCCTTTCCCGTTCAGGTCTCGCATGGGATGGTTCGTCATCTAGTACACCGGTCGATTTATTTTTATTTCAGCTTGAAACCGTAGCCGAATCAATGGGAATTTCGAATGATCAGCTACTTACCGAAATCAGTTTTGTGTTAAGGGGAACAGCCCAAAACTGGTATTGGACCTACCGAAAGCTCAACCCGTCCGCAACATATTCAGCTTTAAGATACACTTTGCTCGAGAGATTCAAAGATAGACGTACAGATCTAGAGATACGAAGAATGATTGAATCACGAAAACAACAACCCCGAGAATCATTTATTGATTTCTATCATCATGTTTGGAATTTAACATTACAAAGTAGAACTCCTTATTCCGACCACGAATTGATACAATTGCTAATGCAAAACATGAGTCCAAGTTTACAATTCCAACTGACGGACAAAACTTTTTCAACTCTTGCCGATCTTGTTGCTAGTTGTTCTAATTGTGAAAATACATTTTCAAGGCTCAAGATTGATCAGCACGGTAGCATAGTTCCAATTAGACGGATTTACGAAATCAACTATAATGATAATCCAAGTCCTAATGATTCCAGTATAAATCAATTTCCGAAAAATATATTGCCTTCAAATTCAAATAATACGGAAGCGCAAATAGCCGCTGTACAACCTCCGTATCAACTATACCGAGCGCGATCATCAGATCAACATTTTCCAACGAATAGTCAAGCTCCAACCAATACAAGTGTAAATCAAGTTATGTCCATTTGCTATAACTGCGATGATATAGGACACACGTTTCCAGACTGCCCAGAGCCACCTAAGGGTTGGTTTTGTACCAAATGCGGTTTAAAAGGAACTACGCTTCCCAGATGTGCCAACTGCTCGGGAAACGGAAGGTGGAGTTCATGGAGAACTGGGAACCGTGGACCTCCGGAAAGTGTGAGACCCAGTCATATGAGCCACGCACCGGTGACGACTGGATGGCGTGCCCCAAGTCAAAACCAATTACAAACGAAAGAGATGAGCGAGCATCGGTAAGTTCGTCATCGTCATTTAATTCTGCTGTAGATTACTATACTTCATCTCATTCTCAAGAGCATCCTGAATATAATACTGTTCAACCTTTTTCAACTTCCGCGCAATTAGCAAACCAAAATAACGACTGTTTAAACGATGATATTATACAATCCTCTACTGTATTCCCCAAGATGAGTAATTTCTCTCATGATTATTCGAATAATTCGGTCCCTTATGTCAAAAGAATCTATAACAATAAACAAAAGCAGCGCACAAAATTATTTTGGTATCGGAAGAAATTAATTCAATATGATGCGCTTGCCTCAATTATTTCGACCCAAAACTTGGATAAAAGGCCTTATGTAAATGTGGAAATTAAGGGAAAAAATTACCGGGGATTATTGGACAGCGGTGCCACCATTAGTATTTTGGGAATTAATTCCGAAAAGTTTATGAATGACCCATCAATTCCATTTTCTCGTTGCCTCTCATATGCGCGCACAGCTGATGGTCAGCCACAACGTATTTTTGGTTACATTACAATACCTATAACATTTAACAATAAGGTTCATATCATGAGATTACACATTGTACCATCATTGGAACAGGAATTAATTTTAGGAATTGATTTTTGGAATATTTTCAATATAATTCCAACCTTTTATTCGGTAACTGAAATTTCAACACTAAATATCGAAGATTCAAATGATTCACTTTATCACAATCTATCAGAGAATGATCAGCAATCATTAAATCTAATTATAAATAAATTTCCTTCCTTCACAAGATTGGGGTTAGGAAAAACAAACAAAGTTTCGCATGTGATTGATGTTGAAAACGCAAAACCCATCAAACAGCGTTATTATGCGGTATCACCCGCAATTCAAAAATTAATGGACGAAGAACTAGATCGAATGTTGTCTCTAGGGGTGATCAAAGAAAGCCAAAGTCCTTGGTCTTCTCCGGTGACCCTGGTGCGTAAGAGTAATGGCAAAAATCGTCTCTGTTTGGATGCCCGTGAACTGAATAAAGTAACAAAGAAGGATGCATACCCTTTGCCGTTAATCGATGGATTGTTGGGTCGGCTGGAACAAACCAAATATATTTCAACGATAGACTTAAAGGATGCCTTTTGGCAAATACCGTTAGACCCACTATCCAGAGAGAAAACGGCATTTACGGTACCAGGCAAACCTTTATATCAGTTCACGGTCATGCCTTTTGGTTTGTGCAACGCACCACAAACAATGTGCCGTCTTATGCACCAGGTGATCCCGCACCAGTTACATGAAAACGTCTTTGTCTATTTAGATGATCTACTCATCACATCAGCAACCCTAGAGCAGAATTTCGATCTACTTAACCAAGTCGCAGCTAGGCTATGGGATGCAGGTTTAACGATTAATGTCGAGAAAAGCCATTTTCTATTGAAGGAAGTGAAATATCTAGGCTATATCGTCGGCGAAGGAACATTACAAGTGAATTCCGAAAAAGTTAAAGCCATCTTAGAGTTTCCTGTGCCAAAAACACCTAAACAAGTCCGTAGGTTCCTAGGAATTTGTGGATGGTACCGGAGATTCATACGAAACTTCGCTACAATAGCCACACCAATTACAGATCTCTTAAAAAAAGGTAAAAAAATGCAATGGTCTGAGGAAGCGGAAGAATCTTTTCGAGAATTAAAATTGGCATTGGCGACGGCACCCGTTTTGGTAAACCCTAATTTTTCGAAGCCTTTCTTCATCCAGTGTGACGCAAGCAGCTCAGGAATTGGTGGAGTTTTATTTCAACTGGATAATGATGGAGCCGAACGACCAATTGCCTATTTTTCCCAAAAATTAAGTAAATCGCAAAAAAACTATTCGGTGACCCAATTAGAATGTTTTGCCGCCGTTCAAAGTGTGAAGAGATTTCGAGCGTATGTGGAAGGATATCCGTTTACTATATATACCGACCATGCTAGTCTGCGCTGGCTGATGACGCAGAGGGATCTGTCAGGACAGCTCGCCAGGTGGAGTCTTAAACTCCAAGCTTTCAATTTTGAAATCGGGTATAAAAAAGGTGCTGATAATAAAGTGACAGATGCATTATCTCGAGCATATTGCGAGGTGATTGATACGTTTTTAAACGAAGATGAGGCAGGTAACATTCAATCACCCAACTTTGCAGTTTATGCCATTGTAAGAGATACATCAACAACTACTGTTCCATCATTATTGCATGTGGATTTAGATTCAGACGCATTTAAGGAAGACTCATATTTGGAAAAGATTCAGCAAATTAAAAACCTTCCACCATCAAAACACAACTATCGAATAGAAAATGGTAAATTATTAATTTTATTACCATATGGTGCTCGCTACGATAACACAGACGTGTCTGAATGGAAATTAGTTGTACCAAATATGTTAGTCCCACATTTGGTTCAACAAGCACATGATTCAACCTCTTCTGGGCATATGGGAGTTGAAAAATGTCTAGAGAAACTACAGAGACAATTCTACTGGCAAAATATGACTCGTGATATCAAACAGTACATTCAGGCATGCCAAATTTGCAAAAAGAGCAAGGCAAGCAATGCTATTTCGAAACCACCTATGGGTATTCCAACCGAATCTCGTCGTCCTTTCCAACATATATATATATATATATATAGATTTTATGGGACCGTATCCTCGATCGAAAAGTGGAAATACTTACTTGCTCATAATATTGGACCACTTTTCGAAATTTGTATTATTAAAACCACTTCGAGAAGCTTCCGCTAAGTTAGTGTGTGACTATCTCGAACAAAACGTGTTTTATCTATTTTCGGTACCAGAGGTAATCACGTCGGACAATGGTAAGCAGTTCTTATCTAGACTTTTTAAAGAGCTTCTAATCAAGTTTGGCATTATACATCGAAAAACACCCATTTATTCGCCTCAATGTAATGCAAGTGAACGTGTTAATCGAACAATATTATCCGCCATGCGATCTTATATTTCCGATTCACACACGGATTGGGACATCCATATCCAAGAAGTTGCAGCAGCAATTCGCAATTGTATTCATTCTTCAACAAATTTTCCGCCGCATTTTCTCGTATTTGGACAATATATGGTGATGCATGGATCAGACTACAAACTACGTCGTTTACTTAGCTTAGTTGACAACAATGCGTTGGCTGTAACATCTAAAGTGGAAAATCTTGATTGTATTCGGGAAAAAGTACTACATTATTTAAAGGTGGCATATGAGAAAAGCGCGACGAAATACAACCTGCGCAGCCGGAGCAGCGAGTTCAAGATTGGACAAAAAGTTTTTGTAAGAACTTTTCCACAGAGCAATGCTTTAAATAAATTCTCGGCTAAATTAACTTGGAAATATTTACCTGCGATTATTGAATCCAAAGAGGGTCAAGTTGCTTACCGCGTTCGAGACTTGCAGGGAAAATCACTTGGACTGTATCATTTAAAAGATATTAAAGCTTAACCTCAATTACGTTAAATATTTCATATACTATTTCGTTTGCTGATTTATCTATTATTTTTACTTTTTTGTTAACTAATTTTTTTTATTGCCCGGCATTTAAAGAGACCCTTCTCAAATGGATCGGCCCCACGAATTGAAACGTGAGTTTGCAAACCCTTACTATAAGCGGAAAAAAAAAAGAAAACAACGTTTTTAAAATTCTAGCGGGTTAGTATGATAATTGGAGGAGAAAAATAGAAAAGAAATAACGGTCTCGAAAAAAAAAAAAATAATAAATGAGACGGGAGTTGGGAGGTGAAAATAATGAAACGATGGTCAGTTGAGCTTTGTCGATTAAAGAAAAATCACTTGTTTTTTTTGGTAGAATTACCCCGATTAAAAGTAATTACATTGATAGTTTGATAAAAAAAAGTATCGGTTTTTTGTTATACAATAATAATAATGAGACGTTATTGAATTTAAGAAAAATAAATGCTAGTTTAAGTGCTTTATAACAATTAAGTTTAAGTTTTTCATTCAATACATTTTGAACATAACATTAAAACATTGAAATTGCTGTGAACAAAAGCAAAAAAAAAAAGAATCCTAACAGATCAAAATTGTTCAAAAATAATTTAAAATTAATATTAACGATCAGTTTGGTGGTGGTGATTAGTGAATTGATAATATAAAAAAACAATCATTACCGTTTAAGTCAGTACCTTTAGCAAATGACCAAATTTTGTTTTAATTGAATAAAAAAATAAAAGTCATGTATGTACGAGTATGTTCTAAAGTTATACAATAAAAGTTTGAATTAAAAAAAATAGAGAATAAAAAAACTGTACGATAATTAATCTGATGTGTCTTATTGATAACCGTTGAATCCATTGTTATAATTTACTACCAACGCTTCTGATAAACTGTTGTTATCAACTCACATACGTAAAAATCTTGAGGTTGAGAACGAGTTATGGATTAATTGAAACCAACGAGCCTGGAAAACACGATACAGCAACACGTGATTGGATCGAAGGCTAACGGAAGTCGAGGGCAACATGTAAAAGCATTCAAAAGTTAAGATTATTATTTTATTTTATTATTATATATTATATGTATTTTTTTTGTTTGGCATTTGCGAAGTTTAGTGTTAGACATAGTTTTAAGTTCACTCAGAATATATTTTTTTTTGTTTTTTTTTAAATTTTGTAAGCATTTACGTTTTTTTTAAATGAAATTTACGCCTAATTACCTACGTACTCGTATTGGTATAAGCTATAGAAGTAATATGAACTAATTTACTTTTCGATTTATTTGGCGGGAGTATGATCGAATGACAAAGATAACGTTTTTTTCCGTTGTTTTCTTATTATTTTTTTTTATTTTTTTTGCGGTTTAGATCTAGGTTGTTGCAAACTTGGGAACAATCGAATCCACTATTAACCCTGAGCTAAAGCCGGTTAACAAGCAACCGCACCCAAGTCTAAAATGCAACAACATCTGTTAACAGGGGTTTGTTTTTTTTTTTTCTACGATGTATAATGGACTGTAAAAACCTGTTACAGTCTCTTGCCATTTTCATTATTATTAAACTGAGACGTCAGAATGTCGACGGAAATTATTTTAGGTTTATTTGAAGGATTTGATAATAAAATACAATTTTTTTTCGGCCGTGGACAAAGTATCGTATTCTACTCGCATATAATGGCTGTTATTCACTCAGATGATTTACGACACTCGCCTATCGGCTCGTGCCGGTAAACTTCATCTTCGTGAATAACAGTTATCACTATTATAATAAAAAAAGTCTGTTTTAATTTATTAATTATTTTGAGTGAAAATCCCTAATCCTTGCAATTTATCCGTATTCAATTTTTTGTAAATGAAATATATTTTAATTCATACATTTGAATGATTATAATTAAAATATATTTCTTAAGCATACGTTATCTATTCCACAGTTTATTCAAAATTGTCACAACTGTGGTCATATTGAAATTTGTTGTTTTTTAATTTTTTTGACATATGCGCAATATATTACCTATTATATATGTACTGTGAGCGGTCGGTATCTTTACAAATAATTCGAATAAGATTTTAATAAATCTTCTTTGATTGATCCAATGTGTTGTAAATTTGTCAAGTAATACGCTTATTATTGTACGCGTAAAACCGGCTTAGTTTTAAAAATTTCTTTTGTTTTTTGTAATGTCATGTTCAAACATATTTCGCATTTCGCCATGAAATGTTTCGAAGTGGACATGTTTTGTAATTATTTTAGAGTTTTAGACACACTGAATCAAATTATAATTATTGGTGAATATTTTAAAGGTGAAATAGTGCTTCAAGTGAAAATATATACATTTTTATTAGAATTGTGTTTTCGGTTTACAAATGTGTTAGCGCAAAGCTTTTGTCAACGTGCAATCAACGGGCCTTGAAGTACATCGTTTGAGAAATCGTGATTTAAGAGCTGCTGAAACAACTGAGCAACATGATACATGGCTTGAAACAAACGCTTATGATGTGCTCGATCAAGGGAAAGATCCAAAGCCGATTTAAAGTTGGCAGCATCAAATCACTACAATAATTGTTAGTGGAGAAGACTACGGTTATAACATGCACCCCAATATCTTCATTGAGCACGTGGATAATGTTTGTTTGCATTGTCGTGGTATTGTGCGAATGGGATAGTCAATTTGCTTACGTCTCTGGAATTTCTGAGTTATCAAAACCCTTTCCATAAAACATTCAAAAGTACAAGTCTTTGTTCACATGTTGTTAACGATAGAGGTTTCCCAGTCTCAAGTTTTTACAAATTTAGTCCACGTTCAACGAGGACATGGAGCCCATCAACATTGTGCGTTTAAACCCGGAACAAAACGTAAAATCATTAGAAGTTTATAGAATTTATTAAACGACCTAGTGAATTTTTTCAAAATCGTATTCAAGCATATACCATCGAATGATCATAGAATAGTCATCCGAGCAGACAAAAACACCGTCTGATATTATTATCAACAGTCGAAGTGTAAGTCTACAACGTAGACATATAATACTGTTTTGGCAAGAAGAAGATGGATATCCTTTTAACGTGATGCAAACTAACCCAGTCAAAGGTGTTGCGATAACGAAGAAGGTTTCGTGACGAATAATCAAACCACATCATGAAGTTTCGTCAACTTTTCCACCAATTCATTGTTAATATGTATGCTAAAATCGAAAGTGAACGACTCCTTTTCATTGGTTTGAATCAAAAGAAACTTCATTCCGAGACTTATTTCCAGCTAAAAATATACCGGAAGTCCAAGACACATGCACGAATATGATCAGGATTCCCTGAGGTATATTCGAAGATTTGGATGTCCAGATCTTTTTCTAACGTTCATGTGTACTCCAAAATAGACTCAAATTATAGATTTACTTCTAATTTGGCAATCATCGTGCCATTTTACATCCAGAGTTTTCACACAGCAACTCATAAAACTCATGGATCTCATAACTAAATATCACATTTACGGTGAAACTCTTGGCAAAAAAGTGATGTACCACATGCTCACACCTTAATTTGGTTGAACGTCAAAATTACTTCAACTCAAATTGATAAACTGAGCTACCCCATCTGCAAAAAGATTTGATACTTTTTGAACTCTTGGGTGAAAGATGCTGGCACACAGCCACTAACAAATCGATAACATTGTTCTTTCACTCCGTTTCTTTCGAAAACATTTACACATATTAATGTCAAATATTGCAATTCAGTTAGGTTAATTAAATACATTTGTAAATATGTTCCAAATTTGCAATTCTCCAAGATTTGCAAACACGTTGCTGTGTTATGAAGTTCCTAAATACTACACATCGAGAAGCGTTTTTTTAGAAGAAAGCAAGGTGCAATTATTCCTTGCAAGCTGGGGCACGTGTTTCTGATGCATTAGATTAGAGTGAGTATATATTGTTTATCCTAATGAACTACGGATTCACACAGTAAGTGGACCAATATCTTTCTAAGCACTTTAAACTAACAGAAGTATTCGGATGGACATATTCCACAAGAAATACAAATTCTTTGGCAATCATACATATTAACGACCTGCGCATTATACATGTATATCAATTAAAAACAAAATTGTTTCCAACTTGGCTTGCCTGCACCGACACGAGACGGCAATAAAGTTCGTGACAGAGATCTATTACGATTATATTAGTGAGTGACTAACAACTGGCCTCACAGTGATGCAATGCATAAGAAACGGAAGGAGGATTTATTTTTATTGATGTACCTGAAGGCACTGAAAAAACATTTCTTGGACTGGAGAATGAGGTCGAACTCGTTGCAGTATCTTCTGGAATTGCATCAACGACGCTCGATAAAATTCTTCTTGAAGCATCAAAATGATACAAGCTCATTACTTGGCATGAATGTACCAGGAGCACTAGAATCACTTGATCATACTCTGCTCGATTTGAGAGGAAATAACCGATCAATGTGAGGAGCCCTTACCATACTGGCAAGTATCTTTCATTTCACTATCAACACTTACAGTTGAACTCATAATGCTTGCTTAAAAATGTTACATCTTTGGAGATATGTAATGAAAAACCCACTAAATACAAACATGGTTGTGCATTTATCTCTAGATTTTTCTAACCAAACATTTGCAAAGAAACTTTTGGATGAGCGCCAGGAAAATAAATGATGAAATCCAACCACAACTCCTTGGTCAATCCATGAAATACAAATCTATTGACACAGTTATGGATGAGGATCAATCTGTTAATTAACCTATAGAGTTTCTTAATTCTTTGGAGCCATCTGGAGTGTCACAAAATGTATGGTCAAAATTTATTCATTTTCTCAACGAATGGAAAACGAAAAATATTGTTTATCCAAACGCATTACAATACAAATTAATACTAATTAAAATATTTTCTATATTTTTTGCTATATAAAAAAATGTAATCAATTTTTAGGCTTAGCAGCATTCAAGCCTGTTGGTTTGTTTATTCCTTATAAAAATCCTCACCGTTTAACTAATATTAATCAAATTTTGCATAGTCACAAATAAAACCGGTACATCTTTTCGTGTACCTCCCGAACAAAAAAATTGTGAAGTTTTCCGATGTAATTTACAAACAGACTTTAATTAAATTTCGCCCTGATAATTGACTTTAATTGTATTTGGCTTAGCCCTGATTAGTTGAATAGTGTTATCGATAATTGTGGACATAATTGAGATAAATCGCCTGTCGAATAAGTTTTCGGATACATCCCCAGCAAATGTTCGCCAAAACATCGAATTTAAATCGAAAGAAATTTCAGTTAATTTAAATTATATTTGACCCTGGTACCGTGTCTCAATCCACTTAAATTACAATTGACCTTAATTTCCTTAAATATTTAATTTTGAAATAGTACTAAATAGTTTTGTTGAATTTCACTTACAAAATAATGTCTATCGGCTTTGGCTGGCTTATATTCTAGCGCAACAACGAGCGCTTATACGGTGAACCAATTAGTAGATTATAAATTACTTAAGTTAAATATTTATATACTTAATACTTAATGTCAAAAGGCATAAATATAAAAATTTTCGTTTGCAATCTTGGTTTTACCCTTCCACTTTTAGCTCGCATTTTTAGCGCCCCTAGCATCACCTAGCAGCATTTGAAATGTAATAGTGTGATACACCTAATCGTGTATGTTATAATGCAAAGTTCGAAATTTGTTTAAGAAAAATATTAGAATCGCACAAGTTCAGATTAAAAATTGACATAGACATTCATTTGTTTTATTGGAATGAACTTATTGCCGTAAAACTATTTAACAAATTAATTTAGTGTTGTAAAATAATTTTAATTAAACAACGTAAGTCGAAAATGTATGTGGTAATAGAGGCTCCAGAACTGGGTGCTTTGTACCGCAACGCCGAGCCTTTTTGCAACAGTTTTTGGTGGACAAAATATTACCTTTAGAAAAGTATCATAACATACAGTTAGATCTGCTCCTAAAGTAACTGGTAATTCTTCATCGTACTGTAAAACATTGATACTAGGATAAGTATTATACACCAATCACACCGAGTACAGCAGTCAATTACATCAAGCGGCAGAAAAGTGCTGCAACAGTGTAGTGTACACCAAGCTCCGGTAAAAAAGCTGCGAAGCCCCTAGTATAAAAATAATTTTGAAATTGTTTAGATTGCAATTCCACTGTGAAAAAAATTTTTCTATCCAACCTTGTCACTAAAATTTTTTATTGTAGCATTTAAAAAGGCTTTGTCCTTGTCACTCTAATGGAATTTTTTTTGCCTTTTTTTTTGGTGCATTCAGTAATTACCACAAGAAAGCAAATCACAAGGATATGCGTCATGACCGGTTTTGTCGTGCAGTCATACACCACAGTCTCAAGGTGGAATCTTTGAAGAGATCGCTTATGTGAGTGACAGAATATTTTAAGACCCGCATTTAGAGTAAGCAAATAAATTGTAATAATCTATAAGGGCCATCGCTGTAAAAAAAACGGCGATAGATGGATTATTTCTAAAGATGGCAGTAGTTGGTTTTTTCAAACATTTTTTTTTTGGATCAAAACAAAAATGTAAACAAAAGCAACCAACACGAATCAAATTGACAACTAGACATGAATTATAGATAAAATTTAATTTTAATTTTTATTTATGTACCAAAAATTAAATATTGTTAAAGCTGACATCTTTAGAAATAATCTCGTACTATGTTTTCACGTATTAAATAATACTGCATTATCGATATATCTGCCTATACCTTTGACCGTCAGTTGACTGTGGAAAAGCATAGCGATGTCCCTTATAGATTATTATAATTTATTTGAGAGTAAGTTTAGATGATTAACTTAACAGCTCATGGCTCATGGGTATGTAATTATAAAATGTTTAAATTTCGTTTTACATTCACACGCAGATATCGCGATTTCGATTCAGTTTTACAAGACGCGCCCTACCATTTATTATTAAAGATTCGTCCACTGTAAAGCAACATAACTTATTGACTATGTGAATTAAAAATGTTACTTAATTTAAACTCTGAGCTAACAACAGCGACTAGAGCCTTCTAGCAACCGTTTGACATAATTGAGCCAAAAATACTGTCAAGACTGTAGTTTGGTTGTCTGCAGGGTTTTCTCAGACTCATGGAATACTCGTAGATATTTCCGCATGCTCGTTGTTTTTATTTGTGAGCCCGAAAAGCTAAATTTGTTTTTTTTTGTGTTGTTCACATTATTATTTACATCGAGAAAATAGATGAATGGCCGTGAACGGAATAAAACCTGTTACACGCAGCTCAAGGAGTTCTTCACAGGAGAAAATTTTAATATTACATAATACTTTACATTTAATAATTACCGAATTTGGCTATGAACAGTAAAAATTTGATTTGAATGAAACTTACGTACCGTGCCACTGTTAAAGTGGATGAATGTTAAATTTCTTAAATTATTTTAACATGTAATTTCTTCTACCTCTAATATACAATTCTACAAAATACAATACGAATAATTAAGGACCACGATTCTAAAAAAGTTGAACTTTTACTAATCGAATTTACAGCATATAATTTTTTAAAAAAAAGTAGGGTTATAAGTTACCCTATCACAGACTTACAGTGATTGTAAATATTCCACGGTTTGCCGTTTAGGATATTTTGAATAAATTAATGGGACTAGGGTAGTCGTCGCTTGCTCAAGAAAGAAACAGGTTTTAGAGCACGTGTATTTCCCATTCGCACGGCATTTGTTTTTTTTTTATTTTATTAAAAAACGTGGCGCTAAGGGTTAACATCAATAATGAAACTCACTAATAAAATCATTAATACAGGAAACACACAGCGCTGCTTAAAGGAAGTGAAGGAATAAGGTCGGAAAGGAACTAAATGGAATAAAGTATTTTAGTTTTCAACAATTGAATTTCTATAAATTAATTGCTAGTGGCAAAATTCACTCAACCCGTTTTTTCATATATACTCCAAACAAAAAACGAGTTTTGGAACTTGTGAGGAAAGAGTGTCGTGGATAAATGTGATTAAAATCAAAAAATTTTAATTTGAATTAAAGATGATGCAATTATTTAAAAAAGTTAATTTTAATATGAAAAATATTGAATTTTGTTTGAAAATTATTAATCTAAAAATTGTTGAATTTATCTTAAAAATGCTAATATTACAGTTTGGTTTAAAATTCCAATTTCCATAATAATTCATTTGAAAATTATAAAGCTAAAATTTTAAAAATATTAACGAATTTTTTAAAAACTATAAAAAATTCAGTAGTCGAGTCCCGGAATCGATTCCCTATATAGACGATGACAAAAAATATCACGATTATGGGCGATGGGCACAAATGACATTCTATAGATCGCGGTCGAGACCGTAAATGGAGTCTAAATATTAACATCGTCTAATAAATAATAGCCTTATTCAACGAGACATTTACAAAACAAATGATTTAAATACATCCAAACAGTTTTATGAATAACTAAAATAAATTTTGTTATCGCATTTTACGCCAGATTTCACTTTTATTTTATTTTCAAAGGTTTGGAATAAAGATTACGTTTGAAAAACATCTAGCAAATGACGGTAAATTTATTTAGAAAATAAACAACCAATCATTAAATTTCTTATTTATACACATACATAAAATCAAATTTTAAAATACATAATTACTAAATTCTTCCTAATAAGTTTTGAAAGCCGCCAAATTGACAAAACGCAAAAATGAATTCCAAAAATAATTCCAGTCAGTTTAAAAGGACAGAAAGAAATCCTAAATATTTCTTATTCCATTTTTCTCACTGATAACATTGGCAGCTGAAAAAGTTAATAACCTGCATGCGAACGCACCCTTGTGATCTTTCTACATGTTAAAAGATGCGAAAAGCACAGCAAAATATCGAATCGCCCCCTATAATTATACAATAATTTGTCCGCATTTTTGGATTAAATTAAATTTCATTGAAATCTTTAAATTAATTAACATTGGACAACGCCAAATTAATAAATCGATAAATATGGTTAGTTAAAATATAAATTGATATCAAATAGATGTATCAAAAATGCACATAAAAGCTGAACCTACGTTTCCATTTCGGACTCACCTTATCTATATCGCTTGTAATTTTTCAAATGTAACTTCGCTAAATGCGCATTTTCCATTTCGGACCAAATCCTACCGAGCCTACCCTTTCGGACCAAAAATGGGATGGCCCCAATGTTTGAATTCGCCCTTAATAATTGGGTGCGTCCTAAACGGAAAATGTGCATTTAGCGTAAACACATTTAAAACTACACTTGATGAAGTTTCTATGTACAATTTTTAAAACATCTGTTTGAAGTCAATTTATATTTTAATTAACCATTTTGGTTGTTGGTGACCTTGCGTTGTCCAATTTTAATTAATTTAATGATTTCAATCAAATTTAAGTTAATCCAAAAATGGGTATTTTAAAAATTTACAATTAGGCTCGCATATTCGCATATTGTAAGTAGAAGCAACATCAAAATTCCAAATACGTCACATTTCTAGTGTTCCCTCGACCAAACGTCATAAAAAATATCATGATACTGCACGTCATTTGTTTATGACTCGCACTTCATTTCGTTAAATCTTAAGCCAAATCTGAGGAAAAGGCCAAAATGAAAACTCAACAACTCTGACATATCAGACAATTTAATTAATCCTTATCTCTTTTTTTAAACGTAACTACTTATAATTTTCTGTAGTATTTTGAACTATTAAATATTTCCAGAATATATGTTATGGAAATTGAAATTATTTGAAACTATTAATTAAGTTTCTTTTGTATAAAAAAACCGAAGTTGAAGTTTTTAGCAAATAACAAAAAATGTAGGTGTATTAATAAACCAAATAGTATACATTTAGGGGTTTGTGTATTGTCGAACAAACGATGGAAGTGACTAAATATATTCAACAAAAATCAAAAATCCCAAGTCACATGGTGTTTCTCGAATGTTCGAATTATGCACTTAATGCAAAAAATATCAAATGGCCGATCCCTGGGGTCGGCCATATAAATAACAAGCAATATTTTTATCAAATGTTGTACGATTTTTCGCCAACGAAATTTGTTCAACAAAAATTAAAAGTCCTAAGTTCAAATGTTTATTATCAAATGATCGTAGTATGCACTTGATGCAAAAATTATAAAATGGCTGGTCCCTGACGTCGGTCATATACATACATAACAAGCAATATTTGCATCAAATGTTGTACGGTTTTCCGCCGACGAAATTTGTTCAATAAAAATCAAAAGTTCCAAAGTTAAATGATTTTTCTCGAATATCCATTGTATGCACTTGATGCAAAAATTATCAAATCGCCGGTCCCTGTAAACAATAAACATTATTTTCATCAAATGTTGTACGATTTTCCGCCGAAGAAAACGATCCGAACTTTCATCAAGTACTTACCATACAAGGATACAACGGTGATTCGAGAAAAATTATTTGTCTTTGGGAGTTTTGATTTTTGTTCAAAAAATTTCGTCGGCGGAATATCGTACAACATTTGATGCAAATATTGCTTGTTATTTATATGGCCGACCCCAGGGACCGGCCATTTGATAATTTTTGCATCAAGTGCATACTTCGGATATTCGAGAAAAATCATTTTACTTTGGGACTTTTGATTGTTGTTGAACAAATTTCGTCGGCGGAATATCGTACAAAATTTTGATGAAAATAATGTTTGTTGTTTATATGGCCAATACCAAGGACTGGCCATTTGATAATTTTTACATCAAGTGCATACTTCGAACATTCAAGGAAAATCTTGTTTGGCTTCTTTATTGAACAAAAATCGTCCCTGCATTGTATTATAATTTATTAGGTATGGCCACCACCGATCTCTTGATGATGCTTCTACGAGAATAAAGTTTCAAGTGGTGTATATAACAATGGTTGGCAGTAGATACTTCCGAAAAAAAATAAAACCTAAGCGAAGAGTATGTACATAATTTCCGTAGATGTGCCGCCATCTTGATTATAAAATTACAGTTAAGCCATCCCATGCATCACGATCTGTTTTGAATGAGCACATGCTCAAAACTGAGAGTGGAAGCATGATGTTGGGCTTTAATAAAAAAAAATCGTAAACAAATAAATAAAAAATAATAATAATACTAAAATTAAATTGCATTCTTTATGCACATTCAGGCATATAATTTGTATTACCATTACTTATAATTACGTATACGTATACGAGAAATTTGTTTTATTTTTGCTATGTTTTTCACAGGCATTAAATATAGCAATATTTGTGACAGGTAAAATCATAAAAAATTTAGGTTTTTTTTTGATAAATGAGTGCCTTTTATGGCAAAACTATTATATTGCCCGAGGAAACACAACCATTATATTATGATGAAATCATTATAAATGTGTTAATGCGAAGTATGGGCGCATTCGAAATGGAAAATGCGCATTTAGCGTATACACATAAAAGACACAACATAGTTTATTGGACAACGAGCACAGAATGATACTCATTTCCCACGAGTGTTGAAGTTTGCAGCACGAGCCTTAGCGAGTACTGCCCATCTCCTGCATTTTTTTTAATATTCCACGTGACAGTATTTTTAGGAATGTTTAATCTTTCTGCTACCGAGCGCAGTGGTTAAAGCTGCGGCGGTTGGATCGGGAAGGTAACGGGTTCGAATCCCTATAGGGGCGGGGTGCAAAAGGGATTTTTCATCATCTGATTACGATCAGTGATGAAAATGAACACATCTATGACCCCCTGTTGAGAGTGCAGAATCCATGGGCCGACCCACCTTTCATGTCAGCACTACAGGTTGGCATGAAACAATGCAATGTGCAGGTGGTTTTCAAAGACGGATCTGTAGCCGCCCGTCCTCGATTTGGCTACTCCAGGCGTAAAGTAGGACGATAAAAAATAAATCAATAATTCAAACAAACAAACAAACAAACAATTTTTCTGCTATTTCATGCGTGGTTAAATTTTCTCGCGCCAAAATCAATATATTGCTTTTACACTGCTCACTAACTTTTCCCATTTTTTTTAACTAAAATTGCACTTTATTCTTTATTTGACTAGAATCACCTACAGAATAACTTAATCTTACAAAATATGTACTATTTATACTCAATAAAATACTTACAGGAAATAAAACATATGGACGCTAATTACGGCCAAGAACGGTAGGCGTAAAATAAACTAATTGCTTGACCGATTTTTTTACACATCAGTTACGGGGTTGTACCGCCGTAATAGAAGCAAAAGGCGGTTCAATAAAATATTAATATTGAAGATAGAATTTCCACTAACCAATAAAATATTTTATTCCATGACTTCCACGCCCTGAAGTGCCAAATGGGATATTTTGAATATTTTAGCAATTTATCGATTTTGCCCCCTAAATTGTAGGTATTTTTTATTTTTTTTTAAATGAATCATAAATGTATTTAAAATAAAACATTAAGTCAATTGCTTTCAAAAGTTTTGTAATTTTAGCAACAAAAGACTCCAATTTGTAATAAAATATGTTTGCCCAAATTTTTTTTCCCAGCACTGTACATTAAAAAACCAAATAATTTTAATTTGTATTTTATTTTGTAAAATGAACCGGAATATTTGAAAAGCTGAATTTTCAGATTTTTGTTTGACATACATATAAATAACAATAACTTTTTGTTTTTATACGCGGCCTACTATGTAATTCGCATTTTATTGTACTGGAATAGTATGCTTTTATCGATATATTCTGAAACTATTGCCTACACATGGACCTACACGTGGACACATTTCGTTATAGGCGTAGAAAAAACTATAACCGTTGTAGTTTTTATGTGTATTTGAATCAATTAATTTAAATGATCCAATTATAATTAATTTAATAATTATATTGAAATTTCACACCCAATAATTGAAGAAACTACTGACATCACAAGCGGCTTTACTTTTTTTATGTACAGGCCAAAAGTTTTTGGCCGATAAGTTTTTTGAATTAAAAATTTAGATAATGCATGTAAACTTTGATGAATATTTGTTTTACATGCTCTATCCTATTTAGAGCCTAAAAACATCGGATTTCATATATTTCGACGTTTCTCGACGTGGCCTAATCTTAATAGGGTACAGCTGTTGTGGGATCATTTGGATCGAAATCTTTGGGAAAAATATCCTTCATCCGCGGGGAACATATTACAAAACCTTAAGGATTCCTAGAACCAAATTTCATCCATAAGTCTAATTAAACAAGAGGAACAGTAACAGTAATTAAAGCAAGGGTGAGGTCACATAAATGAACGCACAGTTTAGTTATAAGGATGTTTTTGTTTGGCTTCTTTTTTTTTTTATTTAAACAAATTAAATAAATTTGTTATTAAATGTATACAAATTGGTTCGACCAAGACCTTTTCGCCTGTAGTGTATGTGTTCTCACTTTATTTGTTTTTCACTGAAAGATTTTTAAAGGATACAACGAAATAAGATAGAATTCAGGCAAAAGTATTCGTAGCTAAAATATTGCCCCGAACCAGGATAAACGTCACAAAGAGGTTGTGGCTATGATATACTTTATAAAAAATTACTCTCTTAATAGTCCTCTTTTTCCCGATTCTGCAAGGAAGTTAAGTCCACGTATGGAAACCTTCTTCTGCAAGCAGAGGTTAGATGGGTTTCACAGAGTGAATTCTGTAATACACGATTTCAATATTAGATTACCACATCCTATGATTCATTTAGTGTTTTACTGCCCATAACATCACAAGTTGGAGGAAAAATTTCTGTGGGGAAAAATTTCAGTGATGTCACAAGTGCGCTTTCATATAAAAATACTTAAAAGGAGAAATTTCAATATGGCGGATATGCGATTGACGTAATCTGCAGTACGTGATTTGTGGATGATGAGTATTGTGGTACGCTAATTAGTGACTAAACCGAGGAAAACAGTAATAGATCCGATATAATGATATGTATTGGGTGCATGCATTAAAAACCGGATTTTTTATGAAATTTGAGCCTTTATTTTTGAAAAATGTTACAAGATTTTTTATTCAAAGTATTGCCCATCGCTACCCACTACTTTTTCCCATCTTTCTGGCGATTTATGGATTCCATCCCAGAAAAACTGCGCCGGCTTGGCGGCCAAAAACGAATCGAGCCTATTTTCGATATCTCGAACTGAAGTGAAGCGTATTCCTGATAGGGCATTCTGCATGGATCGAAATAGGTGGTAGTCGGAAGGAGCAAGGTCTGGGCTATAAGGCGGGTGAGGCAGAATTTCCCGTCCGTTATTCTCCAGGTAATTTTTGACCGGCGCGGCAGTATGTGGCCGAGTGTTATCGTGGTGGAAAATGATTGACTCGTGTTTGCTCGCATACGTTGGCCGCTTTGCCTGGATTTTCTGCTTCAATCGGATCAATTGTTGACGATAGAGTTGGGCATTGATGGTTTGACCACTTGGCAACAGCTCATAGTGGATCACACCTAGCTGGTCCCACCAAATGCACAACATGAACAATTACAATTACCGAGACCTATCATTTGAGGTATCAAGAACCGCAATCGGAGCACAATTGCAGATTTCGGATTTTTACAGCTCTGAATCGGCTATAGTAAGGTGATTTTCTTCGAATGGAAATTTCTACGAAATGTATGGTATAGCAATTACAGGTCTCGTGACCTATCATTTGAGGTATTAAGAACCGCAATCGGAGCACAATTGCAGATTTCGGATTTTTACAGCTCTGAATCGGCTGTGCTATAGTAAGGTGATTTTCTTCGAATCGATTTTTCTGTGAAATGTATAGAAATAATCAACCAATTTCAATGCGGTTTGGCATAACAATTACAATTACCGAGACCTATCATTTAAGGTATTAAGAACCGCAATCGGAGCACAATTGCAGATTTCGGATTTTTACAGCTCTGAATCGCCTGAGCTATAGTAAGGTGATTTTCTTCGAATGGAACTTTCTACGAAATGTATGGTATAGCAATTACAGGTCTCGTGACCTATCATTTGAGGTATCAAGAACCGCAATCGGAGCACAATTGCAGATTTCGGATTTTTACAGCTCTGAATCGGCTGAGCTATAATAAGGTGATTTTCTTCGAATCGAACTTTCTACGAAATGTATGGTATAGCAATTACAGGTCTCGTGACCTATCATTTAAGGTATCAAGAACCGCAATCGGAGCACAATTGCAGATTTCGGATTTTTACAGATCTGAATCGGCTGAGCTATAGTAAGGTGATTTTCTTCGAATCGATTTTTCTGTGAAATGTATGGAAATAATCAACCAATTTTAATGCGGTTAGGCATAACAATTACAATTACCGAGACCTATCATTTGAGGTATCAAGAACCGCAATCGGAGCACAATTGCAGATTTCGGATTTTTACAGCTCTGAATCGGCTAAGCTATAGTAAGGTGATTTTTTTCGAATCGAACTTTCTACGAAATGTATGGTTTAGCAATTACAGGTCTCGTGACCTATCATTTGAGGTATCAAGAACCGCAATCGGAGCACAATTGCAGATTTCGGATTTTTACAGCTCTGAATCGGCTGAGCTATAGTAAGGTGATTTTCTTCGAATCGATTTTTCTGTGAAATGTATAGAAATAATCAACCAATTTCAATGCGGTTTGGCATAACAATTACAATTACCGAGACCTATCATTTAAGGTATTAAGAACCGCAATCGGAGCACAATTGCAGATTTCGGATTTTTACAGCTCTGAATCGCCTGAGCTATAGTAAGGTGATTTTCTTCGAATCGAACTTTCTACTAAATGTATGGTACAGCAATTACAGGTCTCGTGACCTATCATTTGAGGTATCAAGAACCGCAATCGGAGCACAATTGCAGATTTCGGATTTTTACAGGTCTGAATCGGCTGAGCTATAGTAAGGTGATTTTCTTCGAATGGAACTTTCTACGAAATGTATGGTATAGCAATTACAGGTCTCGTGACCTATCATTTGAGGTATCAAGAACCGCAATCGGAGCACAATTGCAGATTTCGGATTTTTACAGCTCTGAATCGGCTGAGCTATAATAAGGTGATTTTCTTCGAATCGAACTTTCTACGAAATGTATGGTATAGCAATTACAGGTCTCGTGACCTATCATTTAAGGTATCAAGAACCGCAATCGGAGCACAATTGCAGATTTCGGATTTTTACAGATCTGAATCGGCTGAGCTATAGTAAGGTGATTTTCTTCGAATCGATTTTTCTGTGAAATGTATGGAAATAATCAACCAATTTTAATGCGGTTAGGCATAACAATTACAATTACCGAGACCTATCATTTGAGGTATCAAGAACCGCAATCGGAGCACAATTGCAGATTTCGGATTTTTACAGCTCTGAATCGGCTAAGCTATAGTAAGGTGATTTTTTTCGAATCGAACTTTCTACGAAATGTATGGTTTAGCAATTACAGGTCTCGTGACCTATCATTTGAGGTATCAAGAACCGCAATCGGAGCACAATTGCAGATTTCGGATTTTTACAGCTCTGAATCGGCTGAGCTATAGTAAGGTGATTTTCTTCGAATCGATTTTTCTGTGAAATGTATAGAAATAATCAACCAATTTCAATGCGGTTTGGCATAACAATTACAATTACCGAGACCTATCATTTAAGGTATTAAGAACCGCAATCGGAGCACAATTGCAGATTTCGGATTTTTACAGCTCTGAATCGCCTGAGCTATAGTAAGGTGATTTTCTTCGAATCGAACTTTCTACTAAATGTATGGTACAGCAATTACAGGTATCGTGACCTATCATTTGAGGTATCAAGAACCGCAATCGGAGCACAATTTCAGATTTCGGATTTTTACAGGTCTGAATCGGCTGAGCTATAGTAAGGTGATTTTCTTCGAATGGAACTTTCTACGAAATGTATGGTATAGCAATTACAGGTCTCGTGACCTATCATTTGAGGTATCAAGAACCGCAATCGGAGCACAATTGCAGATTTCGGATTTTTACAGCTCTGAATCGGCTGAGCTATAATAAGGTAATAAGAAACGAAAAAACCTTGTCGGTATCATTTTGATAACTAATGATAAACTACCATGCAACTTATAATGCGTTTAAAACAATAAATTAGGAATATAAAAAACAAAACACGGAAGGAAAAGAACAGCTATATCAAAAGTTACGGCACTTCGAAGAGGTGACCGGTTTTCGCGACCATGTGGTAGTCTCTCGGTTTCTATAATTTTTACTTCGTACGAGTCCAAACGAGTAGGACATGTAGCTGGATCAATATCATGAAAAAAAGTCCACTACGCGTATGCCCGGAAATGAACCGTTACCCACTTCAATTGCATTTCAAAATTTTTAGGATGGCACACTACCTTGAATGATGTAAATGCCAATAACTCTTCTAAAAATTAAGATAATTCAATTGTTTTTCTATAATTTTAAAGACACAGAGTGCTTCTTTCTTCTCTGGAAGTAGGAATACCATGCATCATATTTTCCATAAAGAAAACATTGGTGGAATTAAAAAAAAATGTGCGAGAAATAATAAAAAAATTCATTAAATTCATTTTTTCTCGAAAAACTCACTTATTAATTTTTGTTTTTTATTTCAAATTTAAATTTAATAGACTATTTAATACAAAATTGCTTCATTATTTTTTATTTAATCATGTATAGTTTTTGAGATATTAACATTTCAATGTAGTATTTAATAATTTATTGTATGAATTTCTAAGTTTTCAACTTCACAAACAATTTTCAAAATGATTTCCATTTTGTAACAAGCATAGTTGCAGTCTCTTTTGATGGCAGCAGCCATGTTAAAATTTCCTAAATTTTCTTTTAATTTGTTGCCGGCATTATTGATTCGATCAACCAACTGCTCCCTAGTCTGAATGTTGGTTTTGTAGACTTCTCCTTTCAAATATCCCCATATATAAAAGTCTAATGGTGTTAAATCTGGAGATCTAGCCGGCCAAGCTATAGGTCCGCTGCGACCAATCCATCGCCCTGGATAATTTATATCAAACCAATTTCGAACTTGTCTTCCATGGTGTGCAGGAGCTCCATCTTGTTGATACAAGAAAGTATTTCTCATCATGAGTGGAATTGAATCTAGTACAGTGGGAGTTGTTTCATTCAAAAATTCAAGATAGTTTTGTGAGTTCAATCTTTCAGGTAGTAAAATTGGCCCGATAAAATTATTTCCAATTGTACCACACCATACATTAACAATAAAACGTCTTTGAAATGATGATTCTCGCTTATCGTGTGGATTTTCTGGTTGCCACACATGAAGATTGTGGAAATTTGTTATTCAATCCCTCGTAAATTTCGATTCGTCGGTCCATAAAATGGATAGCAAATATGAAGGATTATATTCCTCGTTGTTTAACAATAAACGGCAGAAATTTGTTCTGTTTGGTAAATCGACTGGTAATAATTCTTGCACTGGAGTGCAGTGGAATGGGTGTAGATGGTTTCTTCGAAGTACCTTCCAGACTTTATTTTTGCTAATACTAAGTTGTATCGAAAGACGTCTCGTGCTAATGGTGGGATCTCTTTGTACTGAACTCAAAACTTGTTCGTCGGTATTGACTTCGTATTGAACTCGTCTAACATTTTCGTATTCATAGCGGACCAATGTTCCTCGTTCTCGTAATCGTCTGTGAACTGTTTCAAATATTCTATGATCTGGCACTGGCCTACCTGGATAACGGTTTGCGTATTCACGTTCTGCAGCTCGTCCATTTCCGTTACATAAACCATAAATAAAATGGATGTCGGCGAGTTCTTCAAATGTGTAGCGTGGCATTTTATTATTTCTGATTACAAACGCGCAAATAATTATTTTCAAAAGATTAACAACGATTTTAGCTATACGTTTACTAACGATTAAAAAGATTTAACAAATGCAACAAATGGACGTGCATACTAGATTGTTGTTTTTGTTTATAACGATTGCTTTGGTTTTTCATAATAAATTTTTTACTTCTAACAACTGGTGTTTATAATAATTTTTTTTCAGCAAGTACTACACTGAAACGTTAATATCTCAAAAACTATGCATGATTAAATAAAAAATAATGAAGCAATTTTGTATTAAATAGTCTATTAAATTTAAATTTGAAATAAAAAAAAAAAATTATTAAGTGAGTTTTTCGAGAAAAAATGAGTTTAATGATTTTTTTCATTATTTCTCGCACAATTTTTTTAATTCCACCAATGTTTTCTTTATGGAAAATACAATGCATGGTATTCCTACTTCCAGAGAAGAAAGAATCACTCTGTGCCTTTAAAATTATAGAAAAACAATTGAGTTATCTTAATTTTTAGAAGAGTTATTGGCATTTACATCATTCAAGATAGTGTGCAAACCAAAAAATTTTGAAATGCAAAAGAAGTGGGTAACGGTTCATTTCCGGGCATATGCCTAGTGGACTTTTTTTCATGATATTGATCCAGCTACACGCCCTACTCGTTTGGATTCATACCTGTGGGATACCCTGTATATGACCTGGGGGCCTATTCTCGAATTTCACATCCATTTTCCACGTATATGGACATCTGTCAAAGTTCACAAAAAAACGTTCGAAAATTGTAATTCGTATATAAAACACATGCGGCATTGACATTTTCCTATAAGGGGAATTTTTCCACATGCTTATACCCATTCGGAAATATTCCCTTAGTACCAAAAAAATTCAATTTTTATGAGTTTTGACAGATGTCCACATGTGGAAAATGGATGTGGAATTCGAGAATAGTACCCCTGTTGAGGATTTCTTATTGGTACCCTAGTGTCAGATTTGTGTTGACTTATGCGATTTTTTAGTAGCTGTTTAGTAATACCAATGTATTTCAAGTTACAGTTATTACATGGCATTAAATATACCAAGTTGGATCGCAATAAGTCCGGAGGTCTCAGTTCAAATGTTGATTTCAATCAGCGCAGACGTGTTTATAAAAATTATAAAAAAAAATGTTTGCTTTTTTTTTGTTTTTTATATATATCAAAAATTTCAATTGTTCTTTTTCAAAGGAAGAATCTAATTAAACTCTTACAAGTATATTTATTTCGTTAGTGGACAGTGTAGAGCTTCACTCAATAATAGTGCTGGTGATTGCACATGAGTTAGAGTCTCTAACTCATGAATAAAAGACATTCTTCAACGGAATTGTTATAAATTGGCCTTGATGTAAATCAATCGGTGAACAAAATCAAATCGTCAATGTCTACCACCACAACAAATAACAACGGTACCTCAATCCCGTTTTCATATGGTATTCCTACCAGTAATAAATTCCAAGGCATTTTACAAGCGTGTAATAAAAACACCATTAATTTGTGCAATAAAAATACAAATACACAAAAAATTCGGAAATTCCCTCCTGTTATTTCATAGCTAAAATCTTCTGAAATTAGGGTGATTATGAATGACCTTAAAATAAAAAGGTTAAAAGTTTTGGTATACGATCCAAACCACTACACCCTACTGAAGGATAAGTTAAAGGAGAAGAAAGCCGAATTCTTCTCATATATTTTGGATGAGAATAAAACTTCTCGATACATTCTATTTGGTCTCCCATCCCTTCCAGTTGATGAAGTCCATCAGTATATCAAAGATACGGGGCTCACTCCGTCAAAATTGTCCAAGGTTGCTTCTAAGATCAGATCTGACGACAGCGCTTTATATTTTGTTTCTTTTCCAAAAAGTACTACATTAAGTCACCTAAGAAATCACAAATATATTGGTAACATTGCGTGTTCATGGGACTTACCTCACAAAAAACCGGAGTGACTCACCCAATGTTTTAATTGCTTCATGTTGGGTCACACATCTTCGAATTGCAACATGATACCAAAGTGTAAATTTTGCAGCCTTACACACCTGGATGACGCAGATTGTCCAATCAAAGAAACCGAATCTCAATATAAGTGCGTGCCAATTGCAGTGAAAATCACACAGCCAATTCAGTGTTATGCCCAAAGCGTAATGAATTTCTGCAACTTAGGGATCTTGCCAACCAAAAAGATCTTCATAAATATACGAATGAATTTCATGTTTCATCTCATAATTTCCCTGCATTGGCTGGAAAGGCTCCCGTGAACTCAAACTTCGACCAGCCTAATATTATCAGTTCATCTCCATCACGACAACCAATGTCCAGTTTATTCATCAATAATCCATCACCATCTCACCGACAGGCTGCCGGAAATGTAAGTGGTAATAAATTATATAATTTCAGATATAAAGAAATGATCGTTCGATCCAAATAGGCGGTGGAATTGCAATTATCATTAAAAACTCAATCAAACACTCAGTTCTCTCTATATATTAGCATTGCAAAGTATAGAAAATACAGTCATACCCCGCCTAACGTTGTTAATTGGTTCCGACGTTAGGCGAAACAACGTTATAAGGGGCAAAGTATGTGTGTAGACGAATAGACGAGAAAATTTCATTGTTTTTTGTTTTTTATGTTTTTTGCCTTTTTTCTCAGTGTTTTTTTGCTTTGCTTATTATTTTAAACGAAGTTACAACGAAACACAGCAACGATAGTGCGAGGTTTGTTCGCATTTTACTAACGACGTTACAGCGGAACGATGATATGAGAGGGGACGTTGTACGGGGTATGGCTAGTTGCTGTTATGTTCCGTATTCAAACCGTATTCTACATCAGATGTGATCTTAGTAGGCTTACCAATTCTAACTCACCTTATTTACTTGGAGGAGATTTTAATTGTCATCATTCCTATTGGAATTGTAGTAGATCTAACAAGGGTGGACGTATTCTCCAGACATATCAAAGACTTCTATCAGCGACTTCAAAGACATATAACTACAAACTAGCAGATTGGTCTTCTTTTAGAAACCTTATTGAGATAAATTCTATACCAATTGATTTTGAAAACCGTGAATTAAATACAAATAAAATTGATGAATCCATAAATCAATTCACAGATTGTATTCAACAAGCGGCAGATATCTCTGTTCCCACTACATCTTCATCATCTAAGTATCAACATATACTCTCGGATGAAGTGCTATCTTTAATCAAACTGCGCAATGTTAGGCGGAGACAATGGATGAGAAAACGTGACCCGTTCTTCAAGAATATCGTAAAGCTATTAAATCAGGTTATAAGGCAAAAAATATATGAAATAGTTAACGTTAAATGGCAACATAAATTTGAATGTCTCGTCAAAGGTTCTAAACCTTACTGGCAAGCAATTAAACATGTAAAAAAAAAATATTCTGCGATTCCACCATTAAACAATCCCCAAGACAATAGCAAAATAATTGTCACTTCAGATAAATGTAAAATTCTTGCCAATTTTTTCCAAAAATCATATGAAATCTCATCTGGTGTTATAGAATCCGATGATATCCGGCAAGATATTCAGTGTATTAGCGATTCCATTGAACTTGATGTGTCTAAGTTTAATGTATCAATTGAAGAGGTTAAATATATTATAAAATCCAGTCGCCCATTCAAAGCTACAGGCCCAGATAAAATTCCAAACATTCTAATAAAACATCTCCCGGAATCGGGTATGTCTATCTGACCCAATTATTTTCCAGTTGTTTTAAGCTTTCCTATTTTCCCAAGTCGTGGAAAATGGCCAAGGTGGTGGTGGTTCTGAAACCTGAAAAACCCCCGACAGATGTCAATAGCTACCGAGCTATCAATCTACTGGACTGTTTAAGTAATGACCACATCGAATCCAATGGAGTGCTAATTCTTCAACAATTTGGTTTCAGGTTAACCGTATATTATTCAACATGTCAAAGATGAAAGACAGTCAAATAAGTCCACAGGTATGGTGCTTCTGGATCTTGAAAAAGCTTACGATTCTGTTTGGATTAAGGGGCTATTACATAAACTGTTCCAATTAAAATTTCCGTTATTTTTGATCAAAATGCTTAAATCCTACTTTGAAGATAGAAAATTCTTCGTACAGATTCTGAATTCGACTTCGTCTTTAATGCATACTTACTCGGGAGTTCCACAAGGTTCTGTGATTAGTCCCATTTTGTTTTGTATTTTTTTGAATGATTTTCCTCAGATTGAGGGGTGTGAAATTGCTCTTTTTGCTGACGACACAGCCGTATATACCTCGGATACTCACTCTCACGATATAATTTTTAGACTAAACACATATTTGAATTTGCTTGCACTTTATTTCAAAAAATGGGGTCTTAAGCTTAATGCTAATAAATCTCAAGATATTTATTTCCCGTGATGTAGATTACCTTCTAAACTTTCCCAGACAAACTTAATCATTAATGGTCACTCATTAAACTGGGAGAAGCAGGTTAAATATCTGAGTATTGGAAACATTAATATTATTGTTTGTAGCATTATGGGAACGGCTGATCTGGCTAAAACGATTAATTAATTTAGTAATTATGTATTTCGGATATTTAATTTTTTTGATAGATAATTTATGATGATGTTGTCGGTATTAACTGTTGTGCCTTTTGCCAATTTCTTTGCCCGATTTATAAACCATGTATTCAAAGCATTAAGAACAAACAACAACGAGATATAGCTAGATTTAGAATGTCATGTTTAAAAAAAAATTTGTCAAAAAAACAGTTATTTATTTATGATGGAAAGACAACTACAGTTGTATGTCAGTTATTATGTTGACGTCGGAGTATGACGCAAAAATGATGGAACTGCAGTAAGACCAAGATACATAACAAACACTGAGCAGAGATCCAACATGTTCATATCAGAGTTCAAACAATTAAAAAATAAGAAATCTAAAACATCCAGATATTTGGCTGATTTGTTGAAGGTAGCAGTTGGCAATGAGAAATACAATTGCAAAAATTCTTTTGAGTTAGTTGGTTTCCTTAAAAACTAAAACATCCCACCAGGATATGTGCTCATAAGTCTAGATGTTATGTCACTGTTTACGAATATTAATCTCAGGTTAGCTTTAGAGACAATTTCTAGTAAATGACCATCCAAAGAACCACACACGAGAATTCCGAAAGTAAAATTTTTAGAGATTTTAGACTTCTGTTTAAAATCAGGATATTTTAGTGCTGCGAACATATACTACAAACAAATCAATGGTGTTGCAATGGGATCACCTTTATCGCCTGTTATAGCAGACATTTTGATGGAAGTTTTGCTCTACACGGTTCTGAATGCTAAATATGTCGATGACCTGTTGTTATGTATATCGGAAGATAAAATTAATGATGTACTTTCTAAATTTAATAATAACGGCCTCAAATTTACTTTAGAATTGGAAATAAATAATAAATTACCATTTCTGGATACCTTATTAATTTGGAAGGACAATGGCAAAATTGACACCGTCTGGTATGTAAAAAACTTATCGTCTGATCGAATCCTAAATTTTAACAGTTTCCATCCATTCAACAAACTTATTAATACTGCATTTGGGTTTATAAATCGGGCAAAGAAATTGACAACAGACACAACAGTTAATACAGACAATATCATCATAAATTATCTATAAAAAAAACCAATATCCGTAATACATAATTACTAAATTAATTAATCGTTTTAGCCAGATCAGTCGTTCCCATAATGCTACACATAATACTAAAAATGTTTCCCGTTCCCCATAAATTACCACATTACTTTCCGGCTGGAAATCCACTTAAAAGAATTTTTAGTCAACTAAAAGATAGAACTCCGGACTTATTGCCATCAAATTTGGTATATTTAATACCATGTAATAACTGTAACTTGAAATACATTAGTACTACTAAACAGCTACAAAAAAATCGCATAAGTCAACACAAATCGAACATTAGGGTACCAATAAGAAATCCTCAAGCTACTACATTGCGTCAAAACACACATGATACAGTGATTCATATTTTGGCCAAACGAGAAACTTTAGCTATTCCGGTATTATTGACACAATTTCTAAATTATAACATGAAATTCCTTAATATGTACTTAAATTCTAAAATTATAAATAATATTTTGATTATTATGTAGTGATCCTGAAATGTTTTGAAAAATTCTGGAATGTCTTGATTTTTGACAGAAGAGAATGTATTGTATTTTATGCATGTGAAGTTTATCATAAATTTCTCCTAAATATAGAGATGTGAAGTTTATACTAAATCTTTCAAAATACAAAAAAATGCAAATGTATTGGTGAATTGCAAACATTTAGGCGATTTTAATTTATAATTAGGCCGCTTCATAAAGTTCTAATGAATTATACATCCTTAAATATGGCCTGAATTGCACCAACCAACTATGATATATAACTAAGGGGTAATTTAAAGCAACCGTGTTTCCACAAATTCTAAACCACATAAACTTGGTATTTCACTTAGTATTAGGTAATGCTTATCAAACGATTCATGTAAAACCTTAAGGTCAGAATTAACCATAGAAATCACATACGTGGGACATTTACCAAAATAAGCTAAGGCTAAATAATCAGCAAACCCAGTACTGTTACCATTTAATTTAATTTTAAAAATAGGATTAGTATACACTAGAAATAGCACAGGACCTAACACTGATCCTTGTGGTACTCCAACTTCGACAACTCTAAAATCACTAAAAGTATCATTAATTCTGACTCTCACCGTTTTATTATCTATAGGTAGGAAGCAAACCACTTGTTTGACATAACCCTAAAACCAATGTCAAACAGAATAGATAACAAAAGTGTATGATTAACCCAATCGAATACCTAGAAGCGTCAATAAATAAACCTGCACCAATATTAACATTCTTAAAACCGGTATGAATAACATCCAAAAATTCCAACATAGGTGATTCATTCTGATGAACTCTTAGTGTTTTACTTAGTGGTAACTTTATTTTTACTTGCCTTTTCGAGAACTTTGAGAACAACTGGTTATTGCAAGTGGCTTTTAGTTTCCCTTATCACTACGATCATCTAACCACTCCATGCTCCAAGGAAAAATTGAAAATATGAGCAAGAGCAGGACCGACAAAATTAGCAACAAAAATTTCTTTCAAAATTTAATTACTAATTCCTTCGTCAATATCTTTGTTCCTCTTAACATCAACATTAATCTGCATGGCACATTTATTTAGACGAGATACTTTATTTTTTTGGTATAATGAACGTTTTTTAATGAATGACTTGACACGATCATTCATACTAGGAAACTCGTAATATTGTTTAAGTCTCTTGATTGTTCTTGAATATCACTGATGTCTACCAAGAGGAGTAATATGGAATTCCTTTATAACTTCATTTATGTCTTCTTCGGTTTGGTGCATTGTTCTTCGGGATATAATTTGTAGAATGAGCTTTACCAGCTCATTCTACAAACGGTAACGAACTACCAAAAATGGAACTATTGGGAGTTTCTGTTATAGTATCCTCAGATATATCACCAGTGTCATTTATCGTTTCTGGTTACAGCGGCAATTATTTTAGCGAATTCAGATATGTTGAGCCTTTCACAATTTTTTAAACGGCTAAGTGCATGATTAAAATTTTCTGGTTTATATTCTATTTCATATGAATATTCATCTAATATAAGTCGCCAGCGGATTAAACCGAGAAAAAGCTTTCGGGTTTGTTTTCGGCAAGATTAAAAGACGATGATTAGTCGTCGAGTAGCCCAAACTAGAGCCTTTTCCACAGTATGGTAGTTTCGTTTCGCATCGTTTAGCAATCTACTCGCAAATGAGATTGGTAGATATTTTCCTTCGACATCATGTCATAGAATCGCTCCGATTTCGTAATCATTCGCGTCTGTAGTTAGAATAAAGATGTCAGTGAAATCAGGACGTTGAAGAATAGGAGATGAAGTAACGACTCAATGAGCATTCCATTCAAATTCTACATTTTTCAGTAACAATCGACTTGAAGGTTCGGAGATCTTGGAATAATCATCAAGACATCCAAAACATATTAAACCATTTAATCCCAATAATATCGTGTTCATGAGCGCTGAAATGAAATTTAAGCCTTCCTTCAGACCAAATGGCATTCACAAAAAATGGTAACGACCAGCTTGGGTACTAAACGACATCTTGTCACCAAATAAAGGAATCCGATGAGCATTTCCTATAAATGCGTTTAGTATTACGTCAAATAGTTCGCCAACTTGAAGTATGTTGTGTGGTCCCTATATATTGATCTCTATTTGGATATCAGAAATCCAAGCCAAAATTCTAAAACTTGGTCAGTAGTTCAATTAGGCCCACATCTTGTCACCAAATAAAGGAATCCGATGAACAATTCCTATAAATGCGTTTAGTATTACGTCAAATAGTTCGCCAACTTGAAGTATGTTGTGTGGTCCCTATATATTGATCTCTATTTGGATATCAGAAATCCAAGCCAAAATTCTAAAACTTGGTCAGTAGTTCAAATAGGCCCACATCTTGTCACCAAATAAAGGAATCCGATGAGCAATTCCTATAAATGCGTTTAGTATTACGTCAAATAGTTCGCCAACTTGAAGTATGTTGTGTGGTCCCTATATATTGATCTCTATTTGGATATCAGAAATCCAAGCCAAAATTCTAAAACTTGGTCAGTAGTTCAACTAGGCCCACATCTTGTCACCAAATAAAGGAATCCGATGAGCAATTCCTATAAATGCGTTTAGTATTACGTCAAATAATTCGCCAACTTGAAGTATGTTGTGTGGTCCCTATATATTGATCTCTATTTGGATATCAGAAATCCAAGCCAAAATTCTAAAACTTAGTCAGTAGTTCAATTAGGCCCACATCTTGTCACCAAATAAAGGAATCCGATGAACAATTCCTATAAATGCGTTTAGTATTACGTCAAATAGTTCGCCAACTTGAAGTATGTTGTGTGGTCCCTATATATTGATCTCTATTTGGATATCAGAAATCCAAGCCAAAATTCTAAAACTTGGTCTGTAGTTCAATTAGACCCACATCTTGTCACCAAATAAAGGAATCCGATGAGCAATTTCTATAAATGCGTTTAGTATTACGTCAAATAGTTCGCCAACTTAAAGTATGTTGTGTGGTTCTTATATATTGATCTATATTTGGATATCAGAAATCCAAGCCAAAATTCTAAAACTTGGTCAGTAGTTCAATTAGGCCCACATCTTGTCACCAAATAAAGGAATCCGATGAGCAATTCCTATAAATGCGTTTAGTATTATGTCAAATAGTTCGCCAACTTGAAGTATGTTGTGTGGTTCCTATATATTGATCTCTATTAGGATATCAGAAATCCAAGCCAACATTCTAAAACTTGGTCAGTAGTTCAATTAGGCCCACATCTTGTCACCAAATAAAGGAATCCGATGAGCAATTCCTATAAATGCGTTTAGTATTACGTCAAATAGTTCGCCAACTTGAAGTATGTTGTGTGGTCCCTATATATTGATCTCTATTTGGATATCAGAAATCCAAGCCAAAATTCTAAAACTTGGTCAGTAGTTCAAATAGGCCCACATCTTGTCACCAAATAAAGGAATCCGATGAGCAATTCCTATAAATGCGTTTAGTATTACGTCAAATAGTTCGCCAACTTGAAGTATGTTGTGTGGTCCCTATATATTGATCTCTATTTGGATATCAGAAATCCAAGCCAAAATTCTAAAACTTGGTCAGTAGTTCAATTAGGCCCACATCTTGTCACCAAATAAAGGAATCCGATGAGCAATTCCTATAAATGCGTTTAGTATTACGTCAAATAATTCGCCAACTTGAAGTATGTTGTGTAGTCCCTATATATTGATCTCTATTTGGATATCAGAAATCCAAGCCAAAATTCTAAAACTTGGTCAGTAGTTCAATTAGGCCCACATCTTGTCACCAAATAAAGGAATCCGATGAACAATTCCTATAAATGCGTTTAGTATTACGTCAAATAGTTCGCCAACTTGAAGTATGTTGTGTGGTCCCTATATATTGATCTCTATTTGGATATCAGAAATCCAAGCCAAAATTCTAAAACTTGGTCAGTAGTTCAACTAGGCCCACATCTTGTCACCAAATAAAGGAATCCGATGAGCAATTCCTATAAATGCGTTTAATATTATGTCAAAATGTTCGCCAACTTCGTATTCATCTCTATTTGGATATCAGAAATCCAAGCCAAAATTCTAAAACTTGGTCAGTAGTTCAATTAGGCCCACATTTTGTCACCAAATAAAGGAATCCGATGAGCAATTCCTATAAATGCGTTTAATATTATGTCAAAATGTTCGCCAACTTCGTATTCATCTCTATTTGGATATCAGAAATCCAAGCCAAAATTCTAAAACTTGATCAGTAGTTCAATTAGGGCCACATTTTGTCACCAAATAAAGGAATCCGATGAGCAATTCCTATAAATGCGTTTAGTATTACGTCAAATAGTTCGCCAACTTGAAGTATGTTGTGTGGTCCCTATATATTGATCTCTATTTGGATATCAGAAATCTAAGCCAAAATTCTAAAACTTGGTCTGTAGTTCAATTAGACCCACATCTTGTCACCAAATAAAGGAATCCGATGAACAATTCCTATAAATGCGTTTAGTATTACGTCAAATAGTTCGCCAACTTGAAGTATGTTGTGTGGTCCCTATATATTGATCTCTATTTGGATATCAGAAATCCAAGCCAAAATTCTAAAACTTGGTCTGTAGTTCAATTAGACCCACATCTTGTCACCAAATAAAGGAATCCGATGAGCAATTTCTATAAATGCGTTTAGTATTACGTCAAATAGTTCGCCAACTTAAAGTATGTTGTGTGGTTCCTATATATTGATCTCTATTTGGATATCAGAAATCCAAGCCAAAATTCTAAAACTTGGTCAGTAGTTCAATTAGGCCCACATCTTGTCACCAAATAAAGGAATCCGATGAGCAATTCCTATAAATGCGTTTAGTATTATGTCAAATAGTTCGCCAACTTGAAGTATGTTGTGTGGTTCCTATATATTGATCTCTATTAGGATATCAGAAATTCAAGCCAACATTCTAAAACTTGGTCAGTAGTTCAATTAGGCCCACATCTTGTCACCAAATAAAGGAATCCGATGAGCAATTCCTATAAATGCGTTTAGTATTACGTCAAATAGTTCGCCAACTTGAAGTATGTTGTGTGGTCCCTATATATTGATCTCTATTTGGATATCAGAAATCCAAGCCAAAATTCTAAAACTTGGTCAGTAGTTCAAATAGGCCCACATCTTGTCACCAAATAAAGGAATCCGATGAGCAATTCCTATAAATGCGTTTAGTATTACGTCAAATAGTTCGCCAACTTGAAGTATGTTGTGTGGTCCCTATATATTGATCTCTATTTGGATATCAGAAATCCAAGCCAAAATTCTAAAACTTGGTCAGTAGTTCAATTAGGCCCACATCTTGTCACCAAATAAAGGATGAGCAATTCCTATAAATGCGTTTAGTATTACGTCAAATAATTCGCCAACTTGAAGTATGTTGTGTGGTCCCTATATATTGATCTCTATTTGGATATCAGAAATCCAAGCCAAAATTCTAAAACTTGGTCAGTAGTTCAATTAGGCCCACATCTTGTCACCAAATAAATTCCTATAAATGCGTTTAGTATTACGTCAAATAGTTCGCCAACTTGAAGTATGTTGTGTGGTCCCTATATATTGATCTCTATTTGGATATCAGAAATCCAAGCCAAAATTCTAAAACTTGGTCAGTAGTTCAACTAGGCCCACATCTTGTCACCAAATAAAGGAATCCGATGAGCAATTCCTATAAATGCGTTTAATATTATGTCAAAATGTTCGCCAACTTCGTATTCATCTCTATTTGGATATCAGAAATCCAAGCCAAAATTCTAAAACTTGGTCAGTAGTTCAATTAGGCCCACATTTTGTCACCAAATAAAGGAATCCGATGAGCAATTCCTATAAATGCGTTTAATATTATGTCAAAATGTTCGCCAACTTCGTATTCATCTCTATTTGGATATCAGAAATCCAAGCCAAAATTCTAAAACTTGGTCAGTAGTTCAATTAGGCCCACATTTTGTCACCAAATAAAGGAATCCGATGAGCAATTCCTATAAATGCGTTTAATATTATGTCAAAATGTTCGCCAACTTCGTATTCATCTCTATTTGGATATCAGAAATCCAAGCCAAAATTCTAAAACTTGATCAGTAGTTCAATTAGGGCCACATTTTGTCACCAAATAAAGGAATCCGATGAGCAATTCCTATAAATGCGTTTAGTATTATGTCAAATTACGTGTTTAAATCGGTACGTGTCGTTCAATTTTAATTTATCTTAAACTTTTAATATATTTAATATATTTAGTATAACTAAAAACAATATATAAAATATATTATTTGCAATTAATTTTTTATATAGTTACATCGTAGGTTTCTGAAAAACGCCTAAATGATACATTTTCACACATACTAGCAAACAAATTGTTGTTTTTGTATTTTTAGGATAAATATAGGATAAACTTCACATCCCTGGTATTTTGGATATATCATATACGAGCATATGCAAGAAATTTATATTTATATTATTTTCATTTAACGGTAGGTTCAAAATTATACATTGCACTTTTTCTAAACCTTTCTTGCAATTTGTTTTTGTAAACAGACCAGAAGAAGATAATAAATTTACCGAAACGTCGGATTAATTGAAATTTGTTTTATTTGTTGTCTGACCATCCGAAGGAAAGAAGGTTAATAAGTTGCTTTACTTTGCAATATTAAAATTAGAAGTTCCACCTTATTCTAAGAAAATTTTATTCAAAAAAACCCCAACTTTATGTTTTGTCGGCCGTCAAGCAAAAATATGTCCGTCGAAATATAAAATTGGGGGTTTTTGTATGAAATTAAATTCATTTTCGAACTATTTTTTAAAAATTTTGGTATATAAAATCAAACAATTTTGTCAATAATTAGATTTGACGGTTTGAAATGCCGGTTTGCCGTTTGTTCATCCTTAATAAAGACACTAAACGCACATTTCTTGCTAAATTCTAGTGTTATAGGGCAAAATCGATTCGGAGAATCCAATATATTTATTATTGGTTGGTGTGCGACGATAAAATTTCGGATGTTGTTAAAATGACTTATGACAAAATTTACATATGACACGAAAAAAAAAATTTGTCACTAAATACATAAAAATATATAATTATAAACATTAAAAATCCAATGCACACCGCGTCCGCTCTTGCATATTTAAACATAAATTGCATGTAATACATGAACTTGTCACGAGTCAATTGTGTTACAATAATTGACAACCAATATTTTTTATTTTGTTGTTATTTGTTAGACAATCAACGTCGTGATAATAATTTCTAATGCATATGGCAGCGCGAATGCGATATGCGACATCTTCAAAGACTATCGCCTATTTACATATTTGTGTACATACAATTTAAAGTATGTACAAGAGTACAAGAAAATGTCATATTAGAAAACGACTTTAACAAAATAAAAATTACTTGCTTTGCATACAGAATCATAACATTTTTTTTTCTATAATCTTTTAAGATCATATCTAATTTACCGTTAATTTATCTTAAGCGTGCAGTCATCTTAATAACAACAACAAAATTATATCAATAATGCTTGCGACGAGATCAACAATTTTATCTAAATTTTCTATTTTTAATTTATATTTTTGTTTCTATTCTACTTTGCTATACATATGTAAGTATGTACACATGTATATACTAAAATAGAACTCATTGTCTTCTAGAGATGATGAAATAGTCGACGGGAATAGGAAATACATAGACTCAAATTATATCTTTTATATAGCCTATATGCATACAATGTTTAAAAGATTTATAATAGGAATCGAGAGTCATACAATTTTTTTTTTTTTTTAAAGTATCATTTAAAGTCATAACCCCATCGATATATCGTGTGTTGTTGTAACATTTGTAATATGCGCGCGCCGCAGAACTAACGGAAGTAATTTGTTGTCATTTGTTTGGAATTGTTATTAATTAGAGCATGTTTATTAAATGGCGACAATTGAAAGGGTTTGAACTTTGAAGAATGTCTGTAGTAATAAAATTTTTTTAAATTTTCTTTGAAATGACGAATTCAATAAATTTTTAACCTAATTTAAGATGTTTGTGAAATTCTTTACAATTACACTGATTGTGTTTTACATTAATTAATTGCTTTGTTATGGCGCCAAAACTAGGAACTATCTTTAAAAATTAAACATATTTAAAATATCACATTGAAAAAAAAATAAATAAATAAATAAACCTAGCTTACACAACTTACTTCGAGCAAAGAAAAAAGTTCTTCGGAATAAACTGGGACTGACCTGAAAATAAAGAAATAAACGTCTGTTATTAATTATATCAATAATGCTCCATAATATTTTATCATGACTTTTATGAGGTTAGCGTATGAAGCCAGAGCCTTCTAGAGTACAGAGCCATAATCATGATGACGTATTTTTTAGAAGCTTTTTTTAGTGGTATAACTTTTCACTAATTTCCATAGGAACCCATAGTAAAAATGGTGTTTTTTAGGTACAAGTTTTTCAATGAAAAAAGTCAAAATATTATAAAATGTTTATATAAAAGTTTTCTACATATCTTTAACAACAATTTACAAGAAGGCTGTTTTAGTATAAGTAAATATTAGTTGCAGAAATATTAAAATTAAATTAATATTGCTAAAATATATTTTTCGAACTTTCATTTTGCAAAATACATCAAAGTTGGCTTTGGCGAATTAAAATAATACTTGGTATAAATTTATCTTTAGTTTTACTAGTGTACGTCAGATGTCTAAGATGCTTACAGAAAATTATTTAATCACAAAATTATCACACGTTCTTAACATTTTGTGACTTGGTTTTGCTTTTCCCTCAATTTTAGAACTTGCCCTAGCCGGTAATTTTTGGTACGATTTTACCAAATTTTTTTGGCCATCACTGCCATCTATGTAATGTATATTGACTTAATGACCAAACGAATTGTAGTAAGCTTTTATTTCAATATGACCAGAATGCTGTTGTTATGAAATTTTTATAAAGTTTTCGTTTGAATATATCAATTATTACAAGAAAATGAAAATGAAAACGATTTACTTAAACGACATTAATATGTGTTGAAATTCAAATATTTATAAAAGTATTTCAGAAATTATAATTATGAATATGTAACGTTTTCATTTAAAAATTTGTCTTAGAAAAAAAGTGATTTCCCCTATGTTTTGTGTATTTTTCTATGAAAAGTTTGATTTTCCCTCGTTTCTAATTCCCTTATAAAAGCTTCGTTTTTTAGACTATGTCTTTGTATAAACAAGGTTGCTTTGATGAAGCTCGTACTTGCGGAGATTTTTTTCAAACTATATGCACAGCTATTTCATAGTTTCGAAAAGAAAAGTTTTAATAATGGTTTGGGCTGTTATATCAAAGCAACCTTGATTATACAAAGCCATAGTCTAAAAAACACAGCTTTTATAAAGGAATTAGAAACGAGGAAAAAACCAAACTTTTCATAGAAAAATACACAAAACATATGGGAAATCACTTTTTTTCTAAGATAAATTTTTAAATGGAAACGTTACAAATTCTTAATTATGATTTCTGAAATACTTTCATAAATATTTGGATTTCAACATATATGATTGTCGTTTAAGTAAATAGTTTTCATTTTCTTGTAATAATTAAATTATTTAATCCAAAATATAAAAACATTTTATAACAACAGCATTCTGGTCAAATTAAAATAAAAGCTTACTACAATTCGTTTGGTCATTAAGTCAATACACATTACATAGATGGCAGTGATGGCCGTAAAAATTTGGTAAAATCATACCAAAAATTACCACCTGAGGAAATTTCAAGTAAATAAATTGTAGAAAAAGTAAAACAAAATCACAAAATATTAAGTACGACTGATAATTTTTTGACTAAATAATTTTTTTTCGTATTTTTCTGTAAATATTTTAGACATCTTACGTACACTAGTAAAACTAAAGATAAATTTAGCAAGTATTATTTTAATTCATCAGAGCCAACTTTGGTTTATTTTTCAAAATGGAAATTCGAAAAATATATTTTAGGCATAGTTTAATTTTAATATTTCTGCTATTAATATTTATTCAATAACAATATAGTCTTCTTGAATGTTGTTGTTCAAGGTACGTAGAAAACATTTATATAAACGTTTTATAATATATTTGCTTTTTTCATTGAAAAACTTGAAGCTAAAAAACACCATTTTTACTATGGATTCCTATGGAAATCAATGAAAAGTTATACCACTAAAAAAGCTTCTAAAAAATACGTCATTATGATTATGGTTCTATACTCTAGAAGGCTCTGGTTATATTGCCCAAATGTCCTCCATTGATAAGCTTTTTGACCTATAGGTTTTGTAGAAAAGGACCAGTAATTCCCAACTGAATAAGTTTAAGCCTACCTTCAGCCATGCCAGAAGTATACTTACCTTCTATGAGTAATTAAAGTGAGGTAATTCTAAGGGTTTTCAATGGTTGTTTGTAAGCTGGAACAATGTAACAGAGACATTTGTTCGCAGCTAATGTAAATTATTTGATTAAATTATGATTTAAAAATTCTGTTTGAGATAATCTGAAAAAATTTCGTTTAAATTCTTAATCATTAATGGTGTACAAATTAAGTTGGAAAAAATTAAAATTTTACACCCGCGAGAGTCGCGAAGCTTGCATTCAATTTCTGAATTTTAATAAGCTAAAAGTTGGTGGATGCCTTATTCAAACAAACAATAACAACTTTAGCAATACGATTTTAAAACATTTTATTTATTGGAGGTATTTGATGATAAGCGCGAAATTGAATATTTGGAAGATTTATTGAAAAATTATGAAAACACTGAACTCTCTATTACTAACGATACATGTTAAATCGAAAGTGATCTGACTGAAAATGTCAGATAGCGTATTTCCTTGACAAATTTACAACAACAATTGCATAGGATAAATCCCCGCAACAATAACATTAACCTAAAAAAATTGGGTTTATTTAAATATAATTCTAATTCTTGGTTGTGAAACCTGTCACCAGAGTCATATTATATATTAAATTTATATTTTATTTCGAAAGGTTGGCTTTTGTCAATTAAATCAAGTTGGCCTATTTTCTTGAAAAAATAATAAACCCAAAATAATTCGAATTGAATGGCCAACAAAATACGCTTAGAGTTAAATTCAACAAGTAAACTGCGACTTGACTGAAAATTACCTGCAAGTAGTCTGGTCTCGGCCAACTTAAATTTGGTTGGTTGAGACAGTTTTTATATTGAGTTAAACATGTAAACTTTAAGGCTATAATGCACAATTCATCACTCACTCGACTGTACCGTTCTTTCTTATTTATAGCCGAGATTTGAATAAATAGAAAAGAATAAATTTTTCTTTTTTCAAGAAGATATTTTAAATGATTTTCGTCCTTTTCCAGAATTGTTCCCCCTTTCCCCCAAAGTTTTTAAAACTAAACATCTTTTTATAAACTATTTTAGCAAATAATGAAACCAGTTTTTTAGACAAGTACCTACATCCCTTCGAAATTTTAACTTAGTTGAATTGGCAGTTTTCGTAATACTGTCAAAAGGTAAAACGTTTCTACAAATGTTTGAAGCGGTTTTAAATTAATTTAAATATTTTTTTAATTTCTACAATCCGAACCATAAGAACTATTGACTATGATAAGGTACTCCACGCTGCTCAAAATAAATTTGTTTCCTTACCACCTCCTGATTTCATTTCATTACATAAACATATTGTCACGTCAATAGGAGAGAATACAATAACCTCTACTACCAACATTAAAATATTACCCTACAAAAAGCCACGATTTCAATGCTCAACTTCGGAAACAAGTTAAACTTCGTGACAAATATTATAAGTTGTAAAAGATATATCCCTATAGAGAACTTCAAACGACTTAGCAGGGAGTTGAAACTATTAAATAGTAATGCCAAGAAATCATATTATTCTAGTTAATTAAACATTAATTCTAGCAATCCCAAACAAATGTGGAACTTATGTAATCAAATCTTAACCAATAATTCGGCTAGGGGAAATATTCAAAACAATTCAATTCAGTTAAAAACTGAGCATATCGTTTCAGCAGACCAACATCTCCCTGCAAACCTGAAAATAAGTTCTTTGCTTCTATCGGAGCATTACTCTCAACTTCATCTTTTTCAGTTTATCAGGGAATTGCACCGCCGTCATCTTTTAAGACTACTATTAGGAATTGAACCAGTAAAATACAAAGTCAGAACTTCGGTCTTGATTAATTCAACTCCCAAATCAATCCCAAAATAAATCTCTTAAGTCAATCTTCAGCTCAACATGATAACTACTTAACTCAAATCAATCACCAAATCAACCCCAAATCAACTTTCAAAATAACTAATACGTAGCAGATTAAAAGCAGGCTTAAAAGTCAATTGGTGTACTTCAACAGGGGTTTTTATTTTAAATAAAAATAGAAATACATCAAAGCGCATTAGAATACAATCCCTCATGTGAATTGAATAAACTTAAGACAAAAATAATTTGTTGGGTTGGCCGCAATTCTTGTTTGTAAACCACATTTTATGACTTTGCTCCCGGAGCAAAATACACAAATTTTTTTGAAGTTGTCACACCTGCCTTAATGTCATACCATTACACCTCCGTATTATCAGACGCCATACCATAATAACATCCTACCAGCTTACCATTATACCAAACACAATTGCACCATCATCACTTTATACCATCAAATCATCAAAACCAACACACCATCATTCCATCATAACATCACACAAACGTACTATTAACCCATCATACCATCAAACAATCTCACCGTAATGTCATCATACCATTGTACCATCAAACCATTGTACCATCATACCTAGGGTTCGCAATACCGGTTTACCGGTTAACCGGTAAATTGATTCAAATTTGTTTATCATTATACCGGTAAATCGTCTCTGGAATACCGGTATTTCGGTAAATCTTTGAGTTTTAATTACACTAAAATGTTATATTAAAAGTTCAAATCTACTGGATTTTGATTATTGTTTATGCGCAAAACTATATTTTCCTTTTCTGTTTTAATAATTTTTCTAATATTAAGAGTGCTGTCCCTTATTAACCACGATAAAGCGCTAACACACAACACAATACCGAATAGTTACTGCACGCACTTGAATACGTAAATACATATTGCATTCATAAATTAATTTGGTTTGTGAAAATTTATTTCAATATTTAAAATCTATCATAACATTTTTACATAAATTCTTACCAATAATATAATAATTTTGTTTTAATTTTAATTAAAAAAAATCATAAAGTTTCGGTACATACATAACATACAGTTTTGATCAAAACTCCGTTATTTATATTTTTTCTTTGAATTAGAGTCATTGGTAAGTTTAAGGATTGGGGTTTTTTTTAGCACAAATTGAAAACTTTAATAATTATTTGTTAATTAATTACAGCTTACCCATAATGACAGAAACATCTATAAATAAATCCCTTTGGGATTTTTACAACCGGATGAAAGATCAAAATACAGCAGTATGCTTAAAATGTAATCGGACCATTAAATGTGCTGGCGGAAGTACAAGTGGGCTGCACAATCATTTAAAGACTCAACACCAGATAAATATATTTAAAAGACAAGCCATCCCACAAGCTTCAACATGTTAAGACAGCAATTCCAGTAACTTCGCACATTCAAGTGATACAAAAATAACAAAATATTTTAAAGAAACTGTTGACAATAATTTACAAGCCGTAATCGCACGTCTAGCTGCACGTGATTGCATTTCTTTTAATAGAATTTGCACATCTTATGATTTGCAACAATTACTAAAACATAAAGGATATAAAAACATTCCGAAATCTCCGAATACAATAAAAAAAATTGTACTAGAATATGGTTATTCCATTCAAACTACTTTGAAAAAGGACCTGTCGGTGAGAGTAACACAAGGTGAAGCATTTAGCCTTACGTTCGATGAGTGGACATCAATTAGGAATCACCGTTTTATGAATGTAAATGTACATGCATACGATTCATTATGGAATCTTGGTTTAATCCGAATCCAAGGATCGATGCCAGCTGAAAAATGTGTTACCATTCTTAATAGTAAACTAACCGAATTTGGTATTTCGCTCAAAAACGTAGCTTCAATGACTACAGACGGCGCTTCTGTAATGAAGAAAGTGGGGAGGCTAACTAGTACAAATCAACAGTTGTGTTTTGCTCACGGGATCCAATTGGCCGTCCTAAAAGTGGTTTATAAAAGAGTTGATATTGTGGAAAAAGAAGTTTCAGATGAATTTAATAATAGTAACAGTGACATCGATTCCATTGAAGATGATTCGGATTACGAGGAAACCGAATATTTTGAAATAATAAATAAAAATTAACACTCATCGGTTCAACATCCACAAATCGGTCGAATAATCGCCAAAGTACGACAAGTGGTTGTTATGTTTAAAAGATCACCATTAAAAAATGATATTCTTCAAAATCATATTAAAAACGATTTAAACAAAGAGCTTAGCATTATTTTAGATACAAAGACTCGTTGGAACAGCCTCCTGATGATGTTGGAGCGGTTTTATGCAATAAAAACAAGCATTCGTAAAACTTTGATTGACATCGAATCTTAGATATCCTTTTCAGAACCAGAACTTCAATTATTGTTAACTATTATAACAGCCTTGTTACCAATTAAAACAGCTGTAGAAGCATTATGTCGAAAGGACACAAATCTTTATATTGCAGATATAACATTATAGTTCATGCTCGATGAACTAACTAACCAAAATACGGCCTTCAGTGAGGAATTAAAAGAGGCTCTTATATTTAGAATTAAAGAAAAATGTACAGTTTATTCCGACGTAATGTTTTATCTATTTGAGCCAAAGTTTACATATGGATTAGAAGATTATGGAATTTTCAACAAAACCAATAAAAACATTATTGCAAAAAAATTGTTGAGGAGTTTCGAAAATTTGGTTGCAAGCAATTGGATATCGATGAAGCGAACGAAGAAAATTCAACATAGGAAATTGAAACATCGTCAAACACACAGGAAACAGAAACTGCAGCTTTAAGCTTTAAAGAAAAATTAGAATTAGCAATAAAAAAGAAAACCAGCATGTTGGATCAACCAGCTACAATCTCCAGAACGAATACTGGTTTGTCAAATATAGTTAAAAGAGAGATGGCGTTCTTCGAATAGCAATATATAAAAGGACAATATTTAAAAATGGTTTTTAATTACCTTTTGTCTGTTCGACCAACAAGCGTGGAGTCCGAACGGGCATTTTCTGCTGCTGGAATAATTGCGAGCAAATTTAGATCGAGATTAAACGACGACGTCTTAAATATTATGTGTTTTTTGCGAGCGCACTTCGCCGAGCAGAAGGATTTAGAAATCAACTCAACCAAAACCAATAATAAATAATTGACTATTCAGAGATTTTTACTAAATTTAAAAATAAATATGTGTAATATTAAGATTAACACAGAAATCCTCTGTAATTTGTAATCCTTAGGTTTTTGTTAAGACTAATGAAATTTTGTTTTGTTTTTTTTCCAATGAAATTAATACAATTTTTGAAATAAATTAAGTTCAGTTGTTTTATTTAACATTTGATAATTTTTTTTTTAAAAACCGGTAAATTACCGGTAAATCGATTTTTTCATAAACATTTACCGTTTACCGGTTTTTCAAATTTCGGTAAATTTGCGAACCCTAATCACACCATCATTCCATCAAACCACCACACCATTGTATCATGGTGCCATCGTACCTTCATATCATCATACCATCATACCGTTATACCATCACCCAATACCATCAACATCAACATCACCATTACCATCACCGTTAAAAACGTTTTTGTCATTATTTCATTTATTAACCGGCATTTGATGCTAATAAATTTCTTCACAAATTCTTTGGTTTTACACTTAAAATAATAATAATTTAATAAAATGTACTACTTTGTATAACCTGTAGACATTGCTTAAGCCTTCTTTACTAATAATTCCATAATAAAAATGTTAGCGTTTGTAACGAAAATAACAAGGCCTTTTTAAAATGCAACCCGATAGCCAAGAACTTCTCTTAATAATTGGTAAACAAAAAAACGGGAAAATACTAGATGGGTGGTAAAAAGTATCAATCAGGTCAGTATAAGACTAAAACTAAAATTAATGATAATAATATTTTCATAATTTTTGGTATTTCGATAATTGGTTCCACTTTTTGACATCGACCTTATTAGTATGCTAACAAAACATAAATTCCCGCCTTCAAAATAAAACAGCGGCACGCGTCAAAAAAACAAACAAAAACCTCACCGTTTTACTTAATCGCGTCCCATGGTTTTTTTTTATTATTATTATTTAAGTAATCACTTCCGTTTGATATAAACACATAATGAGCGTTGTTTATGTACATATACATGCATGTCCAAGAAGGAGGGAAATTGGATGAAAGTGTTGCAAATCAAACAAAAAATTATAATCCAATAGATATAAAACTGCCCACCTCGCACGGCATACAAATTATTGATTAATATTGAAAAATTTTACTACTATATGCGCTTGATTTATGTGGGGGTGCCCCATTATATACATTATGTGTTGAATATGCATATGCACCCACATACCAACCGGTGGTATTTTCATATACAGAAATAATTTTATTAATGATGTTTATCTTTCGGGGCTCTCTTTCTCTCGGTCCCCATATACAATTAGGTAGATATTTTAGCTTGACCGACTGCAGCATATAAATACGTATAGAAAGTGGAAGATACATAAATGAATAAACAAATCATAGATTCACCTACTACACCCACTCCAAACTATAATAGAGTATATATGTATGTATATAAAATTAGCTGCAGGTCATTGCATCATATGCGACTAACGTACGTTTAATTCGTTGTATAATATAATGTACAACAATTCGATTACACCGCACATTTCCAACTCGTTAATGTTTAATACAAACGATGAGATGCTTTTTTGCAAAGCGCACATTACAAAAAAAAAAATATACAAACAAAAAAATATCAAAAAGCATTAAGCTCTTTTTGTGTGGTTTAATAGCAATTTAAAAAGCTTTTAATGTTTACACACAACAAGTATTTCGTGTGTACATACTACATATTGTGTTGCTTACAGTGGTGTGCCTTTTTAATTTTTTAATATTTTTTTCATACAAAAAAAAAACGTTTGTTGTTTGTTGGTATAATTCTCAACAATTTCGTTCCTCTTTTGTTTTATCTCGCTAATAATTTTCTTGTCTTATATAAATCCTATACCCTTCTTTAACAACAATGAAAAATTGCATTGAAGTATTTCTGATTTTTTATAATGTAAGACACAAAAGGCTTAAAATAATCTAATCGAGTCATTTAGAGCTTAACGAATCAACAGCTTACACTATCATGTTTTTTTTGGCAAGCGTTAATTTGTGTTAAACAAAAGGTGCTTAGTTTGAGAGAGAGAAAGGGAGAGAACATTATTAAATCTTCCACATAATCCGGGCACATCCTAGACGCTAAACTGACATGAAATATGCAGTAAGATGTCTGATAAAAACAATTTCGATTTAAAAACTATAACAAAAATTAGCCAATTAAAAATTAATTCGATTGACAAAAATTTTAAATAATGATGTTTAACTAATTCTTTAATATCAGAGTTTTATTCATTTTAATCATTTCTTGCAAAAAATTGGTTCAATTAATAAAACTATAATTAGAAAACAATAAAATATTTGTGCTTTTAATTCGATAATCGTTACGAAAGTTTTGTTAAATTATCTTAGCGTATAAATTTAAGATATTTGCCGCCTTTTCTGTTTTTCTCTATCCAAACTTTGGTAAATAGCTTTTTCCAGTGACGATTTTATTTTTATGACCGGCATTTTTATAGAGCCGATACAGATGATTGTTGTTATAGCGCTATGACATAATTTAAATTGGTTGCTAATTTTAACAGAAGACGAATCTGTAAAGTCGATCGGTGTTGGACAATATTAATTTAACTTGAAGTGCCCCGTGATCAAAGTACATCCTAATCATTGAATTTTAAATTGAGCCTAAAATAAATAAATAAAATTTTATCGTATTTTGAAAAAAATTATCGATTAAATTTGCAATCCCTATCAGTAATCCCTGCCCCTATGGTGACAGGTGACTAATGGTGACGTAGTACGTACGTTTTTAGTATGACCTGTCATAAATTTGAAAAATTATTTTCTTGTATCACATACATACATATATAGTATACATTGCAATTTACAAGACGACTTTCTTTTACGAGCAGCGAATTTTGAGAAACTTATTATGGAAATTTATTTTTCGATCACACCTCAATTTTATTTTTTTTTTTATAACTTTTTAATTTTTTTTATTTTTTAGAAACATTTTGTATTAAGTAGTTTTTTGAAAACCTTATCCTTTTTAAGATATTTGCAAAATAAATTTTCTGGACCAAGGAAGTGGCCACTTCCGTTTAGCCGAGATGGAGTAAAATTCACTGGAACCTCCCAATTTATCAAAAAAGCTTAAATTTGAAGTTTTAGTTCGATTGGTTAAAACATCTGGACTGTAGAGAGGACACAGACTCACATACTGACAGACTGACAGACTGGCAGACAGACACCATTTCGAAACCCAATTTTTCGGACTCAGGGGACTCAAAACAGATAAATCTCTAAAAATTTCAAGGTCCAAAATTTTCATTATTACTATACATACTTACTACTCGGGATTTCCCTGGAGCGAAATCCCGGGAAATTGATCAATTTTTATAATCCCGATTCCCAGGAATATTGGTTAAAATCCCGGTATTTACGAAAAATGTATTTTCACGCAATTTAGATTTTTGATGTATAAAATAAAAACAATTGAATACATTTAGGCGCATTAATTTTTGTTTGTTTATTAAAATTCGACATAAAGATGTGTTATTGTTCGATTCTAATGCTGAATTATAAATTGTTGTTTAAATAAGAAGTTTTTGAGAGTTTTTGACAATTTGTGTAATTAGCTACATTTTGTATAATTGTATTTGTTTATCTTATTAATTTTGTAAGCCGTATAATTGCTTTTTTCGAAAGTGTAATGTAGTGTTTGCTAAATAGTATATTACTGTGTTTCTTAACGTATCCGAGACCTAGTGCCGTGGTAAGCAGAAAAACCAAGGAGTGATAACAGCGAGTGTGATAACAGCGTTTTTTTTTTTTTTTTTGAGAATATTTTTAAAAGAAATGTATCAGAGATGTGGAATGTGGATGTGGAATCATTTCAAAAGAGACTAAAGTCGCGAAAAAGCTTCTTACATACACTGTTCAACAATGATTGCTTGCAAATGGTCGTCAACCAGTGGATTACTCCGTCATATTACAGCAGTTCATCCAGAAAAACTTAGTAAGCCAGCTGTAAATGAAGCAAATTTAAGTGCAGGACCGTCAACGTCAAAACATCCTAATATTCAACCTACCATATTAAAGTACACCAAACGACAGTCTATGGCTGAAAATGTGTCTAAACCATGTGCATTGGATGGGTTTTCAATTTCTGGTGTATGTAGGAGTGTATTTATAAGAGAACGTTTATGTGCCCGTGGATTTTAACTACCTAAAACAAAAACAAATGTGATGAAACATGCCTGTGAAGAACTTAGCAAAAACATAACAAATTTCTCGTATACGTATACGTATTTATAAGTAGTGGTAATACAAATTATACGCCTGAATGTGGATGAAGAAAGAAATAACCTAACATTATAATCCAATTCAGTGACGAATTTTGTTCAATAAAGAAACCAAACAAGACTTGTCCTTAGTATGCACTTGATGTAAAAATTATCAAATGGTCGGTCCCTGAGGTCGGCCATATAAATAACAAACAATATTTGCATCAAATGTCGCACAACATTCCGACGACAAAATTTGTTCAACAAAAATCAAAAGTCCCAAGGTCAAATGATTTTTCTCGAATGTTCGTAGTATGCACTTGAGGTAAAAATTATCAAATGGTCGGTCCCTGGGGTCGGCCATATAAATAGCAAGCAATATTTGCATCAAATGTTGTACGACATTCCGACGACGAAATTTGTTCAACAAAAATCAAAAGTCCCAAAGTCAAAAGATTTTTGTCGAATGTTCGTAGTATGCACTTGATGTAAAAATTATCAAATGGTCAGTCCCTGAGGTCGGCCATATAAATAACAAGCAATATTTGCATCAAATGTCGCACAACATCCCGACGACAAAATTTGTTCAACAAAAATCAAAAGTCCCAAGGTCAAATGATTTTTCTCGAATGTTCGTAGTATGCACTTGAGGTAAAAATTATCAAATGGTCGGTCCCTGGGGTCGGCCATATAAATAACAAGCAATATTTGCATCAAATGTTGTACGACATTCCGACGACGAAATTTGCTCAACAAAAATCAAAAGTCCCAAGGTCAAATGATTTTTCTCGAATGTTCGTAGTACACACTTGATGTAAAAGTTATCAAATGGTCGGTCCTTGCGGTCGGCCATATAAATAACAAGCAATATTTGCATCAAATGTTGCACAACATCCCGACGACGAAATTTGTTCAACAAAAATCAAAAGTCCCAAGGTCAAATAATTTTTCTCGAATGTTCGTAGTATGCACTTGATGTAAAAATTATCAAATGGTCGGTCCCTGGGGTCGGCCATATAAATAACAAGCAATATTTGCATCAAATGTTGCACAACATCCCGACGACGAAATTTGTTCAACAAAAATCAAAAGTCCCAAGGTCAAATGATTTTTCTCGAATGTTCGTAGTATGCACTTGATGTAAAAATTATCAAATGGTCGGTCCTTGCGGTCGGCCATATAAATAACAAGCAATATTTCCATCAAACGTTGTACGACATTCCGACGACGAAATTTGTTCAACAAAAATCAAAAGTCCCAAAGTCAAATGATTTTTGTCGAATGTTTGTAGTATGCACTTGATGTAAAAATTATCAAATGGTCGGTCCCTTGGGTCTGCCATATAAATAACAAGCAATATTTCCATCAAATGTTGTACGACATTCCGACGACGAAATTTGTTCAACAAAAATCAAAAGTCCCAAGGTCAAATGATTTTTCTCAAATGTTCGTAGTACGCACTTGATGTAAAAATTATGAAATGGTCGGTCCTTGCGGTCGACCATATAAATAACAAGCAATATTTGCATCAAATGTTGCACAACATCCCGACGACGAAATTTGTTCTCAAAAAATCAAAAGTCCCAAGGTCAAATGATTTTTCTCGAATGTTCGTAGTATGCATTTGATGTAAAAATTATCAAATGGTCGGTCCCTGGGGTCGGCCATATAAATAACAAGCAATATTTGCATCAGACGTTGTACGACATTCCGACGACGAAATTTGTTCAACAAAAATCAAAAGTCCCAAAGTCAAATGATTTTTGTCGAATTTTCGTAGTATGCACTTGATGTAAAAATTATCAAATGGTCGGTCCCTGAGGTCGGCCATATAAATAACAAGCAATATTTGCATCAAATGTTGCACAACATTCCGACGACGAAATTTGTTCAACAAAAATCAAAAGTCCCAAAATCAAATGATTTTTTTTCGAAAACTAAAATTAAAAATTCTTGGAAATTTCTGGCAAATGAATGATTGGATATTATGAATTACTGAATTGATGGATGTAGAACGTGACAACCTGACTGAAATAAACTCAAACTTACGGTTAAAACCAGGGTTGTGGAGTCTGAAAAAAAATGTTCGGCTCCGGCTCCGGCTCTGACTCCGGAAATTTATAGATTGATTAACGACTCCGGCTCCAGCTCCGGCTCCGGCTCCAGCTCCGACTCCAGCTCCGGGCTCCAACTCCGACTCCAGCTCCAGCTCCGACACCAAATATATATTCAGTTTGGTAAGCTGGCAGTAACTGGCGTTAATTTGCAAATTTGCAAAGGTCACCGCAAGGACACCGCATATTAGGCTTTTCTGTACAATATTAATATTAGATTATTTATCGGGGAAAAGCTGCTATACGATGCATTTAAGACTAGCCACAATTTTATTCCAAAGATATCTTTCTATAAAGTCAATAATCTGACGATACATTTCAATTTCGTACGAAGTTAGTTCCCCTTTTTCTTAACAGGCGAAACGAATAACAATAGGTCATCTCTAAACGGTGGAACTTCTACAAGTACGCAGAGTTTCAATCTTAGGGAGTGGAGGTAGCGTGTCGGTGGTTGCTGGAGAAAATCATCTGTTAAAGGAGGGGGCTCGGATCATCTGTAGGAATATCTGTTGAGCTGTTACTCAAAATACACAAAATCTGTAACGGTGACGTGGATATTGTTTGAAAAAATGTAAGAGGGTTTTACTTAATGACAGTAGCTTTTCATTTTTTAATTTTTTTCATAACCATTTGTGCTTTTCAAACAAATCTGTGTTTTTCTCATCGATTTTGAGTTAGGAATGGAAATAACTCGACAATTTTCTGAATTTTCAAAAAAAATTTCAGATTTTGAATATTTTCCTAAAAGCTAATGTGACATTTTCAGTTACCTTGTTATTATTTAAAAGAAAACATAAAAATAAACTAAAGGTTATTTGTGATTCTTCCAGTTGCTTCATAAACATACAATTCTTTTGCCAACGAACGGAAAATATCATCGATTTCTGGCTCAAATTGCAATCTTCCATATTTGAGTTGAGTGCTACATAAAAAATCAACATTTTTTGGTATGGCTTTTTCCAGCTCTAGAAGAGTAGCTGTACGATCGCGTTGAAAGATTTTGAATAACCATTGGCTGTTTTGCAATGGAATTATTTATCTCTTCTTTGACACCTCAAGATTTTATTTCATTCATTTGTAAGATACATTTAAGGCACTTATTGGTTTGAAAAGGTTGTTTGTTTGTTTGATTTATTGATTTCTTTTTTACCGTCCTACTTTACGCCTGGAGTAGCCAAATCGAGGACGGGCGGCTACAGATCCGTCTTTGAAAACCACCTGCACATTGCATTGCTTCATGCCAACCTTTGAAAAGGTTTATGTACAAATTTCAAGTAAGTATGTTAAGTATGCCCAACAGCAAATTTAACAATAAAGCATCATAGCTTGCTAAAGTTTCGTCAAAATCCATATTAATTATTCGTGATATTTTTCCAATTTTTTGTTTGGTTTAATATCAATAATTTTCCGTGAAATGTGATGACAAAATATTTATTTCGATTTGCGTGTTTAATAAAAAATTGGAAAAATTTAAGATTTCTCAAAAATCTGAACCCAAATTTTTTAAATTTACCGCAATTTCGGCTAATACGATTTGGAATGCCAAATTGAACTGCGGTAATTCATATAAAAATATTTGAGATATGTAGGAAAATAGGAATAAAACAAACAAAAATCTGGAGCCGGAGTCGGTCAATTCCACATGGCTCCGGCTCCGACTCCGGCTCCTTTAAAAATACGAAAATAAACATAAACTCCGCGGCTCCGACTCCGGCTCCGGCTCCGACTCCACAGCCCTGGTTAAAACTATGTATTTGAGGCCTCAAATTTATTCCACCTCTAAAGGCTTTGCCAATTGTTTAACGACTTTTATGAAACAACATTCACAGTACTGGTAATTATAAAATTCAAGCATCGAATTCGATTAACATAATTAGTCAGAATCTCCTTGAAGACAAGGCATTAACTTTAAAGAGAACTTGTTAATACAAAAAGATTTCCATACATTTTTATGTTTAATAAAGGGTTTTCTTGGATGTTGGAACACTTATTATGACCCAATTGTCAAATTTACTCAAAAAAATCTAAAAAATTTTTAGTCTTGAGTTACTTCAAGTACAAAAGTGCCAAAAACACGATTTTTGACACTTTTAGGTTAGAATATCTCAAAATCCTGCCGTGATAGGGTAATTCTGTGGTAAGATTCGGATTCAGCGCAAAAAATTACTTGGGATACGACTATTCAATAAATAAACATATTTAACCCTGTCTTTGCAGGCTTATGTAACTTTCATGCTAATAGCCTATATATTATTTACAAACACATAAAACAACGTTACATCATTTTCGTTGAAATAATGAAGTTGAAAATCGTTTTTCTGATAACATGTCCATTTGTGCGTAACGTTATCCTGCAACAATTCATTCAATGTGTTTCGTAGGTCCTTCATTCCTTTGATAAACTTACCGTACCAACTGATGGCTCTCAGAAACAAACGAAGTTTTGATATCCGTTGGTGCCGGCAATTGTTGGATTACCTCGATCTTGGCTTGGTCGGGGCGCAATCCTTTAAGAATGAACCCGAATTCCTGGATGCGACCGAGGACAGAACACAGATTCTTTCGATGGTCTTGCTCGCTCATCCCAGCCACAATGATATAGTCGAAATATGCTGTAATTAAGTGAATTCCCCCCAACATCGTGTCCATCAGTTGTTGGAAATGCTTGGTGAGGATTGCACTATGCGATGCAAGCGATTCACATGGAACTGAGATTAATACTACGTCCGACCTTATATGGCCGACCACAGGGACCGACCATTTGATAATTTTTGCATCAAGTGGATACATCGAACATTCGAAAAAAATCATTTGACCTTGGGACTTTTGATTTTTGTTGAACAAATTTCGTCGTCGGAATGTCGTTCAACATTTGATGCAAATATTGCTTGTTATTTATATGGCCGACTTCAGGGACCGACCATTTGATAATTTTTACATCAAGTGCGTACTACGAACATTCGAGAAAAATCATTTGACTTTGGGACTTTTGATTTTTGTTGAACAAATTTCATCGTCGGAATGTCGTACAACATTTGATGCAAATATTGCTTGTTATTTATATGGCCGACCCAAGGGACCGACCATTTGATAATTTTTTCATTAATTGCGTACTACGAACATTCGAGAAAAATCATTTGACTTTGGGACTTTTGATTTTTGTTGAACAAATTTCGTCATCGGAATGTCGTGCAACATTTGATGCAAATATTGCTTGTTATTTATATGGCCGACCTCAGGGACCGACCATTTGATAATTTTTACATCAAATGCATACTACGAACATTCGAGAAAAATCATTAGACCTTGGGATTTTGATTTTTTGGTGAATAAATTTAGTCACTTTAGTAGTTTGTTCGATGACACAAAAATCAACTAATTTTATACTATTTGGATTACTCACACTACTACATTTTTTGTTATTTGCTAAAAACTTCACTTCGGTGATGAAACTCATACATGATTACTGCGAATCGGTAAAAATAGAAACAATTCCAAAAATTAATTTATACAAAAAGGAAAATTTCGGCCAATTATTAAGTTTGACACTCGATGAATAGACGAGTTTCAAAAACCGATGTTATTTGAAGGTGAATGTACATTATTCTAATGGTTCATGTGACAATCTCGGCCTGATAAGAATTTATGGAAGTTGTACGGTTGGCGTTTTAACAAATATACTCGAGCGGAAGCTGTTGGAAAAAAATTCCCGGTTGGTTTGTGTTTCCAACGAGTGGATACTAACAAGTAGCATAAGGATCGGCGAACAAAAATACAAGGAGGTTTGGAAAATTTTGGAAAATAAGAAAGAAAAAAAAATAAAGAATGACAGTCGAGTCAGAGTGAAGAAAAATAAAAGGTGTGGATGAAAATTTTTGAGGAAAAAAAAACACGAGTAAGAGAAAAAAAAGGGACTAAATACAATATTTCGGTTATCCCGGTGATAAGAATCTTAAGGTAAACCTAAGGGCTAACCAAAAATAAAACGGAAAAATAATACGTTGTGTTCTAACTTTAAAAGTGATAAAATATCGAAATAAAAAACAAAAAAAAAAAAAGGACATTACGGTTTATGAACCGTATCAATAAAATACAATAGTCCAGTATATTGGGGTCCCAGACCCGCCTTAATAGGAAAAAGGAAAAAAAATATATAAAAAAGTAGATAATATCTTTTGGTAGTGGTGCGCGGAGAATATCACAGCTACCTAGTTAACCAGGGAGATACCCGTCGACCGGAAGAAAAAAAAATAAAAGCAAAATACAAAAAATAAAAAAAATTTTGTCTCAAGAAGAAGGAGTTACGACGCATACCAAAGGCCTTACGAAGCACGCCAATAAGGACGTCCATCCGGGCGGGAGTGGGAGCGGACAAAAAGGACCGCTGAAGCGAGGCGCGGTGTGTGGGTTGTGCGCGGCAATTACTGACGGTTGAGAGTGCCTTTGCAACAAAAAAAACAAGAAAACATTTTTTTTTAATATAGGGAACCATCGTTGTAAGCGAACCCCAACAACAAAAGATCAGTCACCCCCTCCCAAGGGGAGATTTAAAGCATAACATATTTTGTTTGTCCATACAAGTACCGGTATTCAACAAAGCGCTTTGGAGAGGATCCGGAACCCAAAACGTAAGTTAGAAACAGTTTTTTTTTTGTTGGGTTTTTCCAGGTATATTTCTTTGTTTGTACTGGTTGGTTTTCTTTTTTTTTTTTTTGTTGTGTTGTTAATACCCCTCAATAACCCCTCATTTAATTCCGTCCCGCAAGACATACTCGGCACGTGTGGGTTTTTTTTTGTTTTGATTTATTGTAAATAAAAGTTATTATGTTTATCCTTAAAATGGAATTGAACTTTAATTAAGAATTTTATTTACTGAGGGATGAGCTGAAGAATGAGGTATGGTCTGATGGTTTGATGATACGTATACAACGGAGGTAGGGGAACAGGCCATTCCGCCATGGGGCGTTCGATAGGATTCCCTGGCCTCCCTATTGGAGAGTATGTTTAAATTTATATTGTGGTTTTTTTTTTTGTTCTCTTCGTGACTCTGCTGGACCATTCCTCCTCGTTGTCCCTTGCACGCTGAGCGGGGGGGGGGGGCGATGATACCAGCCATTTCCACCCGGTGATGTTGATTGTGGCGGTTCCTCGTCTCGGCGCTCGGCGGGGCATCACTTAGCCTCTTCATTCCAATTCCGTTTTCTTCTGTCGAGGTCCCCCATGGTTGGCGGAAAATTTAATATAAAATTTTTTTTTTCTGCCGATACATGGGCGGTACACTCTTTGTCCTTCTCCCATCCTTGTTTTCTAAGCGGTCAATTATATCATGAATTTATTTCCGGAAACCCAACGCCCCACCCTGAGCTTAGCCCGCCAGTGATACCGCACCGGACCTCTAAATTCGTGTTCTGCTAACGGCATCATGGTCCCTTATCCTCTATGGATATTTCGATACCGTGACAACAGCAAAAAAAATTTCGTTACAAAGCTAATTAGTTTCGAGATCAGCTTAAACGAGGTTATAGCTGTAACAACAGGTCGAGCGTCCGTGATGCAAAAATTTGGCAGAGAACCATCAATCATAATTCATCAGCTATGCTTAAATCACGGAATTCAACAAGCAATTAGTGAAATTCTTTATAAGAACATATCATAACCTAACATTGATATTGATATCTACTCGATATATCCTCTTCAGAGGATCAAGATGAAAATACTGAAGAAACCTTCGAAGATGAATATAACCAAGACGATGAGCTAGCTGAAATTGCTATCAAAACTATCATTGAAATGCGTGAATATTTCAAAACAATTTTGAACAATGTTAGACAAATCATTAAATTGTTCAAAAAATCAGCTGTAAAGAACTGTGTGCTACAAAAAATTGCAAAGATCGAGCTTGGAAAAGAACTAAATCTAGGGCTCGATTCTCCAACGCGATGGAACAGTATTGTTCCGATGCTCGAACAATTTTTGTTGATGAAAAACAGCATTAAAAAGGCTTTAAAGGATCTAAGTTCACCGTTAAAGCTGGTCGAGGAGGAACTTACCAAGATAGAAAAGTAACTACTAGTAGAATTATTAAATTTTTGTTAAAATCACTTTATGAAATACCTGGGCATAAGTCGAAGGATTTTTTGAAAGCTCTGAAAATCAGATTATCGGAGAGACGCTGCAAGGACCACATTATGCTCGTGATGTTTGTACAAAACCCGAAAAATTTGAAACCACCAACTGAGAAGTATAATCGTGGTATCCTGCATCGCTAAATACGCAAATGGTTTAGTTAAAAATTATTTTAATGATCATGAAGAACAGTGTCACCAGAATGAACCGTCAGGTTCAATCGAAGAAACGGATTGTGATGTTGACAATGATGCTGTTCTTATTCCGTTCGAAAGCGCAACTTATAATTCTCTTAAGTTGTCTCTGGCAAAGGTAATCACAGCTTCCCAAAGACACATGGAGGGTTTTTAATCTGGTCAATCAAAATCAACTATAATACAGGAGATGAAGCTTTATAAAGCTACCGGAACAACATCAAATACACTAAAACGTATTTACAATTCGTTGATGACCATAAAGCCGACTTCAACTGAATCTGAGCGTGTTTCTCTATTTCGAGCGCATTCATCACGAGAAACCGTGTTGGCCTACCTGATCATTCTAATGACATTTTTTGTTTTTTAAAAACATATTTTAAAAATCAAAATCTTTAAACAATTATATTTTTTTATTTCGCTATGTTTTTTCTATTTAATTTATTGAAATAAAAATTGTCTATGAATTTTTACTATGAATCCTAAAACTTAATCCCGGGATTTGAAAAACATCTGGGAACAGGACCCACTACGTAAAAGAGAGAGTAATACAAAATAATAAATTCGGAAGAAGTTTGCGTAATAATTGTCTCAAAATTCTCTGTTCGTAGATGGAAGTGTGTTGGCCACAACTCAATTTTTTTGAGTAGTAGTTTATTAAGTAGTAAGGAGTGGTCGAAGTAGCCTTAGCGAACGATTTTTTTCGCTGAGAAAATAATTGTTCTATAAAAAATTTAAATTCTAATTTCAATTTTAATTATAAAAGTTTTATCGAAAATCGTAATCGAAAGCAAATTAAAAATCAAATTAAATTAAATTTCATTAGGTTCATTTCATTAGGAAAATGCACCTGAAAAGAAGAACAGGGAAAAAACAAATGTTTACAATAACAGGCCCCGAAGGCGGGCGGGTGAGTATACATGGTGTTGTTTCTTTATTCATTATTAAGATTCACGTAATGCTAATATATAAATTATAATGAAGTTCAGAGTTTAGATGGAGTTGGTGAAAGTGTGACGTGAACAAATCACTTGAACAAATCATTTGTCTACATGTGTGGGGTGCGATTATTCTCTCGTATAACGAATTGCGAGTTTCGAGAGCTCGAAATAAGCTGCCAAATTCTTTAAAAGAACCTTTGATCATTGTGAGTTGCCTGTCGTACTTCACATTGTAAGAGTAAACAACAACAACAAATCGCAATTGCGAGAACTTGTGATGCCTTAAACAGAATCGCGTTGTCGCAGTTTCTGGTAAATCGAAACTCGTACTGCCTACATCACCCGTGATGTGTTTTATTTAAATGATATAAGAGTGGATTGGAGGTATTTAACTTGCCCCAGTAGAAGGTTGCTGCAATATTGATTTCTGTTGATCAATCTAGAGCAGAATATTTTTGCTCATGCTGATGTTTTATTGATTTAACTATTTAAAACAATTGCTTACTTTGACAGGATTAGTGATTGTTGTGCGAAATGTCAATTTAGCTATAAACGACGTTGGCCGCAATTTGCAATTTCCTTGCGAAGTTATTCTAGTACAAAATTTCGGTAATTACCTAAATAACGATATTTCGATTAATTTTAGTACATGCCAGCAATTGCTTTGTTTTCTGAAACTATCTTGTTATATTTCGAGTGATAAAAAAAATAAAAAATTGGTGTACAACAACAACAACAAAACATTAAAAGGTTCGAACTATAGTTGAATCTGTAGGAATTCTAAGTGAAAGCATGAATATACCACCTAATTTAGTGCTGGCTTGTCATTATAGCATTCTGTTATTAAAAAAAAGGCGAATACAGTGACCGCAAAAGAGTGATCCTCCAGTTAATGGAACGCTACCGCTGTGTGATGTGATTTACAGTACAAGAATTACGAGAATATGATTGAAATATTTATATTTATTTCCCAAACTGCCGATTAACCTTTCGGATATAGAAAGGGAATTACATATGATTATTACCTTACCATTACTCTTTTGTGCGTTTTTCATTCCGGTGGCATCAAATAAAATACAGTGCGTATGTATTCGCAAAAATAAAATATAATGAAGACAATAAATAAATGGTAACACCTTAAAACGGTGAATCAAATAGATCCTACAAATAACATTACAATTGGAAATTAATAAACCCCACCCACCACGTGGTTTTAACCTTTGGTTTGACAGTCAATTTGCATACAAAGGATATCAAGGAATCTATGTGTAGCAAAAATGAAACTGATCGGATGTGTGAACTATAATAATTACTCGTAACAATTTAATCCTCTCCTACATCCTTAAAATTCTGCTGACACACAAAGCCACGGTCGAACCGGTAAGGTTGGCGCTGAGAATTGGTATGAAACAGGTAAATATAGTTTATTAATCCTTTAGATTTCCTTCTTAATATCCACCCATTTCCTCATCTCCAACCATTGTTGTTCATTAGAAACGGTTGGCTTCTAAATTAACTCAACTCCTCACAACAATTGCACTCTTTGGGGTGAGTTAAAATTTCCCAATTGCGACCTGTACAAATGTACCCAACTTGGAGCCAACGCAATCCCACAACGGGAACCTGAACACAATCTATGTAACGAATCCTTCAGTTAGAACGAAATGAAAACAATTTGAATTTCAAAGGATTCCAAACTTCAAAAAGGAACTATTAAGAATGTAAACACTGCAATTTTCTCACGTTCCATTTTCTTTGCGTTCAAGGATATAAAGCTTTATATTTATTATTCTGTGACGGGAAAGGCCTGAAGAAGGTGCTGATATAATTAATAATAATAAATCTAGATTATGAAAAGAATAGCCGAAGTGGAATTAATAGTAAAAGATATGAACGGGCTGATATAAGGCAGTATCTAAATAATTGACTGGTGATGAGTTAAGGCTAATGTCGCATTCACAGGTACTTGAGGAGCCGGACAGCAATCAGGTTATTGAGGTTACCATTTGAGGGGACTCTTCAGGATAAAGATTTCACCCACTATTTATTCTCAGACGAAAAATTATTTTAGTCGGACCTTGACCAAAAGCTCCATTTAAACCAAAAAACTCAAAGCTTAACCAAATGTTGGTGCAAACGGTTCAAAAATGTGGTCGAATTAGCTTTAGGGTTTCGAGTAGATTAGTGGAGGAAGTATTGGCGAATTTTGCCAAATAACTGGCCGATTGAATAGCATAGAATATAGAACGCGCAAGAATACTTTATCCAGATGGGCTTTTCGAATTATTGCAGTATTGAACTCGTGGAATGGCAGCCCTGCAGCCCCGAACTAAACCCCATTGAGCATGTGTGTACTAAAATAGTGAGAAATTGGGAACCAGTAGCTCGTCGGAACAAAGACCATTTATAGCAACCAATTTTTGAGAAGTAGGAAGCACAGTTTGGTGAAAACAATTTTCTCTCTGGATTAATCAATTCAACGCCTAGAAGGCTAGCTACACTTAAAGAAAATGAAGAATTTTATTTGGCTGGAATATCTATAACTGCTTTTTTATAGTTTGATATGCCATTTTATACGTACATTAGGATTGATCATGTTACCTATTTCGTTTCACAGATATGAAACCAAAGCTGTATCCTATTAAACTTTGAATTCCTCCAATTTAAGTAACTGTTCGCAGCTAAAAATCTTTAAAATTACTTGTTCAGTTTTCTCTATAGCTGCTATTTTGATTTCGAGATGTATTTGTTTAGAATTAAATTAAATCTGTAATCTGTAGCCGTAACCAGTACATTATAAAATATTTCAACTGTAAATACAAAGTAGTGGGTGATAGTGATGACCATCTGACCATAAACAAAAAATTTCACTTCAAAACAAAACAATTGACACTAAAACGTGTTAAACATCTAAATAGTCTCCCACTTACAGTTACCATATGAGCCGCATTTACAGATAAACACAAATCTACTTTAAATAAAAAAAAATTAAAAAATTTGTTACTACTTGAGTGCGTTAAATCTAAACTACTTACGAGTAAATAAGAAATGAATTTATTATCGCCATCATCAGTAGAGAAGCTGAACAAAATTGTATAAACAAATTGGATTGGAAGATTTTCAAAGTTTACGACACACAACCAAAGAAGAAATATTTTTTTTGTAAACGTCTGCAAGACGATAAAATAAATAAATTAAGAAGTTTTAAAGGTTTTTTGTCATTTTCTGGGTCTTTGTTTAATAAATTAAATTAAAATTTATCAGTGGATTTAAAATAAAATACAAATATAAAAATTAAGAAATAAAAAATAAACTTTTATACGAATTAATCTGGAGTTTATTGTACGGTGTTTGGAAACAATTAATTTATCTAATGATCGGTAATTTGTTGATAACCTACCGATTTTACCGTTTAGCGCCTCATGTATTTAGTAGTTTTGTAGTTTGATGCACTAATGGCTTAATTATATGGACCGTTTGGAGGCACATTTAATGTCGAATAATTTTTTCGATATGTAGATATTGTTTCCGGATTTAGGTTAAACCAGTATATAATCTAGGGGCTCGGCAAATACACGAATATCCTCTAGCGTAAGAATCTTAAACAAGAATTACTATTTGCAAAAATACTATACAGCAGTACATATCAGGTTCGCTAAACAACAAAACAAACAATAAATATGTTATGAAGTGCCTTGCTATTTTATTCAAATAGCATCAGATCGAATACTAGACAACTTCACTATGGTTTCTTGCGTTAAACAAAACAATTTGAACGTCAAAATAGTTTTCACAGATTTTTATCAAATATTTTATAATAAAAATTTAATTGAAATGTTTTCGTTTAATTTCTTTTTAAGTTAAGCAAGTACAATTTTTTGTAAAAATCAAACCCAAAATAAAAACAAAAACAAAAGAGAGAATACTAATTCGTAGTCTTTAGGCTAGATCTTCTGTTTTTTGTTTGTTTATTTATTTTAGTCCTAGCTTAAGCAGAATGTATAGGCAAATCGGAGACGTACACCTAAAGACCCGTTTTTGCGAAAATAACCTGCACACCGTGAATTCTTCACTCTTAACAGGAGTTCATAGACAGGAGTAAACAATCCCTTTTGCATCCCACCCTTATCGGGGTTCCAGAACATGCTACCTCCCGATCCAAACGGCACAGCTTTAACCGCTGTGCCTGATTTATCTGTTTTGAGGACCCCTGAGTCCAAAAAAGTGGGTTTCGAAATGGTGTCTGTTTTTCAGTCTGTCTGTGCCCTCTGTGCAGCCCAGATAGTTTAACCAATCGAACGGAAACTTGACATTTAAGTGTTTTCGTAAATTAAGAATTCCCAGTGAATTTTAGTCCAAATCGGTCAACCGGAATTGGCCACTCCCTCGGGCCAGAAAATGTATTTTGCAAATATCTCAAAAAGTATAAGGTTTAGTTTACAGAAAAACTATTTCCACACAAATAAATAAAAAAATAAAAAAATATAAAAGAATAAATGGGCATATCCAGCGCAGGTAGATCTACAAATGATATATTTTTTAAAAGTAGAATAATTTCACTTGTAGATTCTACATGCGCTGGATATAATTTGTATACATATATTTAGGTTTATGTCTTGGATAATAAGTCGTTTTTTGACAGTTCAATTTTTTTGTTTCACAAATAAAAAATATTAACTCAAGAACATTAGAAATTCTTGAATTCTTGATTTAAAATGGAAAATATCGTCAAACATATAGTTTTGGAGGAATTGGCGGACTCAAATGACCTCCATATAAATACACTAGTGCCACTAATGGTAATTTTAGATTGTAAATATGCCGACGAGCAGAAAAAAACAGATATGCCCCACACTCGCAACAACGATTATTACGAGAAACCCATCCCGAAATATAGCTTGGATGAGTTTAAGGGACCTTTCCGTATGTCCAGAATGTGTTTTGAAGTTTGTTTATTTAATTAGTATATTTTAAAAATAATTGGTATTACATACTTATTTTAATTTTTAGAAATTACTTTGTGTGGTGGCCGAGAATTATAAAGCAGTGAGTTACAACAGCTACATACCTATTGAAAAAAAAATTTTTGTTAACGGTTTGGCTTTTAAGCAAAAAGGAATCTTTCCTGTCAGTTAGTGACCGATTTAGAATGGCCTCTAGTACTGGGCATTATATTTTTACGACTGTTGTAGAGGCCTTAGCTAAATTAAAGAAATCCTTCATCATATTTCCAAATGTTGAGGGACAAAATCGTATTGCTGAAGTAAGTGTTCTTATAAGTGTTTGTTATGTGTTTAGATAATTAAATATTTTGTATTCCAGAATTTTAGATTAAAATGTCAGATTCCGGGAGTAGTAGGGGGGTGTCACATACCTATTAAACAACCACCACATAACCCAACGGATTTTTATAATAGGAAAGGTTTTCATTCCATAGTATTACAAGGTAAATTTATTTAACAAACGAATATAAAATTGAAATTTAAAACTTAAATTTTTTGTAGGTGTATGTGACCATGAACTAAAGTTCATTGATGAATTCGTTGGAATGCCCGGCAGAGTCCATGACTCAAGAATATTTAAATGTAGCCCGCTATTCAAATTGCTAGAGAGCGCAGAGTCCCCGATTGGACCGAACAACCATCTGATGGCAGATTCAGCATACGGCGCATGTAACTACATGATTACGCCTTATAAAGACAATGGACATCTAACGAAGCCACAATCAATATATGAATCGCTAACTGCAGAAAGAGGACTAGGTCTTATTTGAAATTTTTTAGGAAGTACAAAAAACTATATATCTTTTGTTATTGTTACACTAATGTAAAGAAATCGACAACCTACGTTAAGATCTGTTATTGCAATCGTATGAAATTCTAATGTTCAATAGAATTGACTTACTCACTGGAATTTTCTTGATGTAATTTTTCGAAAATGTCCCCTTTTAACAGTAATAATTAAAAACATAAAGTAATTTCAACAAATTAGTATATTTCTCGCTAACATTTTTTAATATTCTTGTAATAAAATAATAAAATAATAACAGAAATAAAATAACATTAAGATTTTAATTTATTGTCTATAAGGAATACGATTTCTAGTCCTTCTCGACATCGTTTTCCACAGTAGGCCATTCTGAAATATTTTTCCAAAATTGCAAATTGGTGTCTGGTATGTAACATAAAGTTCGGTGAATATCGTCCATTTTCTTTTTCATTATAGGCTTTTTTGTTTCATACATTTTGGCTGTAGGTAACACTACTGCTGACGTTGAATTTCTTAAGCGAAACTGATGTTCCATTAAACCGCCAATGTATTCTCTACAAACCAGAATGGCTGAATCTAGTTTCACATTTCATGTAATGATACATAGACACAGTGAAATGTTGTTTCTGCGATCTTTCGATTTCCTTTCCATAGGACTCGATGCTTAAGCATGTTCTTTTATAATATAGATTCCACCAATTATTAAAACTTATAATATCTTCATGGCCAATTTCTACAACTTTGAACTTTTCTGGATTATTTGATACACTTTTTATTAACTGTATGTATTCGTTGGTTGTATAGGGGCGACTAACTTTGTTTAATTTCCGTTTGATTATACTGAAATCTCTATCACAGGGTAAAAAAGAATGCCCTCTGATAGGATAAAATAATTCTACGAGTTCAAATTTTTTGCATTCAACTAATGCCATCATAAATCGAACAACTGCATTGTTTTTGTTTTGCCCAGCCCAATTATCAGCAAATATTTTAAGTTTTTTGATGTTTTGATCGATCCTATCAATGCACATTTTTATAAATGTACATACTTCATTGCTGCCTTTTCCTCCGTCTCCTTCATGATATACGTAACAAACCATTCGCCCTGTTTTTAAGTCATGTATACCAAAAGTATTAATAGTGAGCTGACGATAATAATAAAAATCCTGTACTGGAATCTTTGGTAACGAAACGTTAGCCATAAAATCAATAACAAGACCGATGGTATCGTCTGGGATGGGTTTTTTTATTGCGTTATAAAATTTTTTGCTTCGTCTCTTGTGGACCATGAGCTCCACCGCAGCTGCCCTTTTAACATTGTCACATAACTGGTTATTTTTGATTTTAACACCAAGTTGTTCGCAAGTGACACAAGTGTCTGTCTGCAATCTACCAAATCTTAAATTATAATTTTCCTTAAAGTAAGACCAGTAGAACTTATAACTTATGTTATAATCCGGATGTTTCATTTTAAATAAGTCGTACATTAGCTTAATAGATAGCGTGGAATCCAAATATTTATAATCTGTAGTTGCATAATGCGCCTGTTTTGTAGGGAATGACTCTATGTGCGTCGCTACTACGTTCACAATTAAACCAGGTGTAGCATTTCCACTTGTGGATTTCCCTCGCATGTCATGTGGAATCTTATTTTGCCTAAGCAAAGTTAAAAGCCGCTCAACCCTTTTTTTCGAAATGCCATAAACAAGTAAGAAGCCAGTTTTGCATACCAATATTCTGCGTGTTCCACTCAGGATGTAATACTTTGTTGATACCAATTTTGGCCGTTTATTATTAATTTCTTTGCGTCTTCGTGATTCTGAGCACTCTAAAAGGCCTTGTAGAAATAAATCTTGTTCATCTTTGGATTTCAATGAGCTAAAATATTGCAAACTGTTTTCTTTTTCTTGCTGTTGTAGTTGTGCCAAGCAGTTAATTTGGCAACTATAATAAAATTATTTAATATTTTAGGTAATATTCTATTTTATTATTCAAGATATAATTATGAAAATAAATTTACCTGCAAGATGTAGCTACTAATTTATCAGGGATTAACTTTCCAACACTATTTGTGTAACTCTTTCCTGTTAACCTTCCTTTTTTAATAATGTTCCGTTTGTATAAATGTGCATTTATAACGCCTTTCTTACGTTTTACAGCTGTGTTTTCATCATTTTCACCAGTATCTAACATTATTAATACACTTTATACCAAATTAAAACTCAACAGATTACTAAAACAATTTATTATTACAGCTGCACAAACAATAAATGTATTAAAATGGCATAAAATGGCGAAATTGTAATTCACCTACTTTTGTAATTCACTGACCAAACAAAATTATACATATACGACGGTAATATATTTTTGTAAAACAAAACGAATGAAATTTACTGTAAAAAGGGGTCAATTGAAGTAAATGTCCCTTTTCTGCAGTAAATAAGTTTTTCAATTCAATTTTGTTCTCTTTATTTCGATGGTGTAAGTCCCATTTCTACAGTAAACGATGAGTCTATATCTAAATTATACTAAACCATTAAAAAATGAATTTTGGAAAAAATGTAAGAAGTCACGTTTCTGTAGTTAGCGATTCATATAATACCCGTTTGTGTTCTTTTCGGTCAGTGATTGAAAGGGCTTATGCTCTTTTAAAGGAAAAATTTCGCAGGTTGAAATATTTGGATGTAAACAACTGCAATTTCGCGGTTAAAAATGTAGTTGCTGCGTGTGTCCTGCATAATTTTATTTTGCCGGTTGCGGAGCTCATTGCATCGGACAGTACTTCCGCTGAACGAATTTGTACTGTCGTCTGTAACAGAATCTATAGAACATCCTGGTTCCGGAGTGGTTGGTTCTGAGGTGGACGATTCAAGATTTTTTGGTAGATTTACCGTTAAATCATCCCGAAATATATCTTGAAATAGCTCGAAGTATTCCCAACGAGATCTTCCATTGCCCGATTTTTTGCGGCTCCTTTTTACTATTAAAAATGTTTTTTTTAGATTCGCAAATTTTTTGTTAATTTCGGCCGCCTCCACATTATGTCCCAAATTTAAAAATACCTTGCGGATGTTTCTCCACAAAGTGATTTTTTTAATTTTGGGGTCACGAAATTTAGTTTTCCTTGCTCTAAATTCAGCAATTAATAATTTTATTGTCGAATGCGTCCACTTAGTAGAGGGTTTCACTACTTCTGGTTCTGGCATTGGAGACGGAGTACGCAAGACATTTTCCTCAGTCTCTTCGTCCAAAGTGTCTTCGTCCACAGCCAATTCGTCCACAGCCAATTCGTTCACAGCCTCTTCGTGCATATAATCTCCCTGTTCGAGATACTCAAACTCATATTGAATATCTCCATAAATGTAGAAAATAACAAAATTAAAAAAGCAATAGCAATTAACATGAATAAGTAAAGTTTGGTTAGAAACCAACTTTATTTTTTTTATGTTTATTACATGAGTTAACTTATTATCTACAGATTTTGTAATTAAATAAAACTTGCCTCCCTCATTGTCGTACTGATAATTGTTATATTCTTCCGTTATAACTATGGCTTACAAGAAATTAATTTAAATATTTTTTTACACTACGTATAATTAACGTATAATATAATTGCAAGAAGACAAAACAAAATTAAAATGCATGAAAACGATGTCAAAAAAAAGCGAATACTCGAACCAAAAAATAGATGTTTTGAAATGTAGACAAGAATTTTTAATCTCACTAAAACAGTGAGATTAATCTACATTTTTTACTGAGATATTTGTATCCAGCGCATAGAATTTGTGAGGTCTCTTTTTTTTTTAGTGAGATCTATCTGCGCTGGATATGCCCAATGTGTATGAAATTTGCATAATAAGTTTCTCAAAATTCCCTGTTCGTGAAAGAAAGCCGTTTGTTGACCATATCTCTATTTTTTTAGGCATTTATTATGTATTAGGGTGTAATTGTGTCGCTTAGAAGCAAATCGGGGTTTATTCCATTTTTTTAAATGGAGTTAGTGATTGGATTTTATTCAATGAGCAAAAATCTAAAATCTGTGTCGAAGTCGGTTTATTCCTGCAAAAATAATAATTAAAAACTCTACTTGGACTGTCTCCGAAACCTGTGATAAATATTTTTTAGCACTAATTTTTGACATTTATTTCAAAAAACCGAACACACCCAAATTATCACAATAAATTATTATGATAATTTTTAACAGGTTTAAAATAAATTCATTATGGTTGACGTAGACGCGTTTGCGTTTTATTTCAAAATAAAAGATTTTCCTCATTTAACGTGTATATAAAGAAGATTCTTCTTTAACCTCCAGTGGCACTATTCTGGTTTTCGCGGGGAATTGCGAATTGGGAATTGATTTATTGCGACTTTTTAGTGTATTTTGGTTTTCTTTTTTCCAAAGCATTCTATGTTTTGGGGAAAAATAGTGCTATGATTTAGAAAGGCATACCATGTCACACACGTATATGTCTTATTGAACCTATTGATATCTAAGGCTGCGCACCAATTCTCGGATAAATCAAGTACTACGGGAAAAGTCGACTTTAAGCATATACGTATTTTTGCCAATTTTTTGCCTGTTCAATGTGTAGAACAATAAAATAATAAAGATCTAAACAAAAAACATTAACAGTTTTTAATTCCCTATTTCGAAAAATATCCCGAAAAAGAAAAATGCCACAAAATTTGAGTTATTTTTTCAGGTTCTTAAAGTCCAAACCCCTACAGATTTTTGGGGTGTTTTATCTAGTTTTTTTAGGCATTTATACATTGGGTCTAATTGCCATGCATCAGTTTTGAGTTGTTTCAAAAAAACGTTCCCAGAATGAATTTTTTCACCCAAAAGCAAGATTTTCCATCTTGAATACTGTATATGAGTAGCTGGTAATAATTCAGTGTCAGTGTTTATTTCATAATTGCATTATACTTTTCGGTTTAATACGTATTAAGGTCTATCGCTTTGGTCTCAACGTATCTCGCAAACTGGTACAAGTTGGCACACTTGTTCTATTGTATTACAAATGAAAAATTTAAACTCGAAATTTCATATCAAAATTTAAAATAAACGATCACAATTATTAGGAGTAAAGTTCTATGTTCAGAAATTCATAAGATGTTTAAAATTCATAAAATTGAAATTTTCAAATTTTAACCTAGAACTACGACGGTAGTCTAAAAAGTTTTGAGCATATAAACAAGTATTTTTTCGATCGAATTTTATTTCCTCACACTTTTTCCGAAGATTGTATGTGACCTTCGAACCTTCAAACAATAGTTGGCTTCTTGCTCTGCAAAATTGGCCTCTACGGATGCGATGACCTCTTTGCTCGACTAAAAGGATGTATTAATATATTGCTGTAGATGTTTAGCTATAAAATCACCTCTTCCTTCCGTAAATCATCAAAATGTAAACATTAATTCATTAGAAAAAAATTGTCTCAAGTCATAAACCTCTTAGCAAATCCAAATCTGTTTTTTTCTGTGTTTTCTTTAATTTTTAGGTTTAACATTTAGGCGATTAATTAGTGGAGAGCGGACATTATTTTATGAACTATAATCGTATTTGAATAAAAAATCCTTACAATTCCGAGGCAAGAAAAAAATGAAAAAGCTGGAACTTCTTATCTCAAATCATCGAAATGAAAAAATCACATTCTCGAATATTGCCCTGTAGAATTTAAATTTTAGACAAATATTTCACTATACCAAACATGATGTTCGAACGTTAAGACTGTTGCGCAGCACTAATTAACATGTCAGGTATTTCGAAATTTATATTTTATAAAATTTTAAAATCGTCTGCAATTTGGCATTCCGCAACAATAAATCCATAACATCACTACATAGTAAATATAGTAGTTTATAGTAAACATACAGAATATCTCGAATATCAGTTGGTTATGATATCTCTAAGCAACTGCATCTTCTGTCCCGCAATACAAAAACTAAAAATTTAATTATAAAACACAACAACAATAATATGTGCTACGAAGAACTAAAACACTGTACAAATCGTATACAACACACAGATTTTCTATTTATAGCATACAGCGCACATATTAAAAGACGTTTCTCGATATCTTAATTTTTTTTATTGCTTGTTTTATGTTTATGTAACATAATTCGATTTAAACATAACATGATATGATTTTGGGATCATGTACAAACGTGTACTGCGAACATATACAACAACGCGACACACAAACAACAACAAAAAAATCACGGTGACAGATATTATGGAAATGAGAGTATGTATGTGCAAAGGTGGTATGTAGTAGTACAGGGTTCAGTTACATTATAAGCGTCTAACAATTTGATTGATCTGAATGCATCAATCCAACCATCAAATTCATGTACATACGTACTGTAATAATAAACGTCAAGATGATTCATCTTACACATCTTGGTTTGTTTTAGTATTGTTGTTTCGGTTTCAGCCACCCTCCCAATTCATTTCAATATTTTTATGTTTTTTTTAGGTTGGTTGTTACCTAGAGCAACACAGACTGCTGCTACCAATCAATCAAAATTAGTCAAACATATATAATGTGTGTGCGTGTGTATCCTTTTTTATGAGTCATTCAATCCCCTAACATTTTTTTTTTAATTTCGTAGAATTGACAAAAAAAAGGTTTTTGCGTTCTCGTCTTATAGACGGGAGAGTATCATTATTATTAACCTGTCTGATTGAATTAAGGATACATTTTGTTAATAGAGAGACACAAACGGATCCCCTATTTTGCTTATATGTAATGTACAAGTATTTTGTGGTCGAATTAATGTCGAATTATTATTTTGTATATTTGTTTCCATTACTGCACACCCAATTGCACTGCCTACACAGTCGTTTCGTTTTGATATGTAGTCATTCATTCATTACTTATGTTGTATTGCATGATCATGTTGTAATGAAAATTTAAAAAATTTTTTTTTTTTTATTAATAGTTTTCACAAAAACTTGTTATACAGAAACCCCTCTGGAGTTGTCCAGCCTACATAAATTTATGTAAAGCAAGTTTTCTGGTTTTGGAATAATACGCAAGCGAATTTGTGGTTGGATTTTATGTGTGAATGAAAATATTTTAGAAATGTCGGAGGTTTAACAATTTTTGATGTGGAAGTGTGTGGTCGGAATGTATCGCGTATATTTAATTTCAAGGTGTTTTAATTATTAATTGAATTGTTTTGATTGCAATGTGTGACAAAAGGTAAACGACCATACGATAAAAACATTTAATTTCACTTTAAATTTGATGTGATTTAAAGTTAACTTCACTTTAGAAAGTGAACTTGACTATCTAAATGAATCAGTCTAGAAATTAATGTTAGATTGAAGGCGAATAAGGTATCCGATACTCGAGAAATTGAATCTTTCAATGAGCGTCTTAAAAATCAGTGCAGGAGAAAATAAAATATTGGCTATGTTCAGCCTGGCAAAGTTTAATAGTTGAGAGGTGGAAGATTGGAAAGTAGCAAAGTACCTTATTTGCTATGATTGCTTCCAACACGGATGTAAAAGGCATTTGGAAACTTTTCAGCAGAAGCCGATCGGAGGCAACTAATTTTTTGACTCATACCGAAAGACACAAATGTAAGATTCTCTTTCAATAACACAAATCTTACCGCATTATTATGGTCAAAGTTGTGACAAGTCAAGTGAAACTGCAAATTGATGATTGATTGATTAGGATGTACGGTCAAGTTTTATAGCAGGAACTCCCGGACTCCCGGGCACACACCGTACACCCGTTTACATACCATATAACAAAACCGAAGGATAGGATAGGATTATTAGTTGGGACAGACTCGACCTGGTTACAGACACCTATAAGCGATCGATAGTTAGTAAAATTGTTAGTAAATATTAAGTAAAAATAGTTAGCACAGGACAACGCAATTTCTAAACTACAGCTGAAGAGTTGATTCAAGCTAAAATTTAATTCTGAAACTCAGGATTAATTTTAATCCCTATAATAATGATTAATTCTGAAACTATGTTATATTCTGAAAATTGGATTATTTATTAGCAAATTAAGGAAGAGACCCCTTTAAATATTCTTTAAACTAAATTGATTAAATGAGCAAAACACAATATGGAGACTTTCCCAATTCTAAGCTAAAAATTCTAAAAGAATGTTTAAAAATTGAAAATTACTAAGCTACGACCATCAAATTAAACTTAAACTAATCAGCAGTTTCCTACAGATCTAGAAAAAAGGAAATTAATAATGTTGAAGTTAATTATTTTTAAAATTATATGATATATAGTAATTTAAAAACTGAACAAAAGTCTAGAATCACCAATAATTTAGTTAAGTACTATATTATTATTATTATTGGGGGGCCATGCGGGCTATCAGCCACTTCGCACTGCGACCTAAAAGATCTATTGTGCTGACCCCTGCTTAATTATCCGTCCAGTCAATATTCAGGTTCTTAATGAACCTGACAATACTGCCTCCCGGTACGTGATACATACTATCTGGGCTTATTGCTCTCCCTCCTAGATGCTTACTACAGCATGTAGTTCCGCTAGAAAGACGGTAGCATTGGAGCTCAAGGACCTCGAGAGCGTTGTCCCACTCCCGTATATTCCTACTCCTGCCCCGTATTCCGATTGATTTTACTCTTATGAGTTGCTGGGAATTGCAAATCACCTGTAGGTCACCCAGCATTACTACAGGAAGGCTAAATAAAACTGGAGGGTGCCTGGTATCCAGAGTCCGCATATTTTGGGCTGATTAACCTACCAGCCATTCATCTTTCGGCATATGCTGTTCCACCTTAACTTATTGTTTTTTGTCAAGGTTTTCTCCTTTAGCGCCGTACTTTAGCCTGTGCCAAATGGCCAAAAATGTGCCAAGTGGCCTTAGTTACCAGTGGTTGCCACGAGGAGGCAGTACGTACACTTGCGAATTGTGAACAGGTTACCCCTTACACAATTGTACCCATCACGCAGCTGCCTAATGACAAGACCAGAACAGCTCACGTGATGCGCACTCTACTGGAAGGTTACGGAGCTGGTAGATTAATCTACTCAACTTTGATCCCCCCCTCTAATTGGCGCCAAACCACCTAAGTGCTATAAGTATATACAGTCATAAATATTCATATCAGAACACGTAGGTCTGCCACCAAAACAAAAAGTACACTGCTCAGCCACTGCATGACCGAATAATACGTTCGCAAACCGACAAGAGCCCAACGGCACTCTATAGAAACAGAAAAAACCGTACCTAATAAAATCCAGAGCAATCTAGTTTAACATCTGTACAAAAACAGAAGACAGAAACGCGCCCTTACCACAAAGCCCAAAAAATGGCCCGGACTACAACATTCACCTCAGCAATTCTGAAGCGAAAGTTCCCGAATAATGAAAAAAAGCCCCATCAGAACCTACAAAGAACAAGGACCCACTATTCGCCAAACCGCTCCCAAAACCGATCAACCACCAACTGCGGCCCACAACTACCCAAGAAAAGGTCAAAGTTAAGGCCTACAAAAAGAACAAAGGAAATAGTAAGCTATAAAACTCTCAAATAGAGAAAATAATGAAGAAAGAGACACGCAACAAGTTAACCGCAAATCAAATCAAAGAAAAGTTGGGGCCATCCGCCAAAAAACAACACACCGCTCGAGTACCAGGAACGACAAAAAATATCAAATGGCCGAAACCGCAAAGTAAGCCCAATTCAACCTACAACCACATTAAAAATTGGCCACTGTCGAACGGCAAAAAGCGATTTTCTAAGATTTTCTCTGATGAAAAAATCACGTTTTCCCATTCATTCCTCGGACGAGTTCGCTCGGCGAACAGTAGCCAATTGTTGACACGATTATGGGTCAAATCAGGCCCACCCCGCATTCTCGACCACCTAACACTCCTCGCCACTCGCAACACTCGAGCAATACGCTGCTCTGCCACAGACAACCCAAACCCCTCCATGATCCGACCCGCAACCAACCTCCTACGTGTCGACTCCCCACTACCCTCCCCCCCCCCCCCTCCCATCCGAAAGACGGACAGCCCCCTATTTCATTTATTTCCCTTTTTAAGCCACAACTTGGACCTTCCCCTAGGTAGCCGCGGACCACAGCCGATGATCGACCAATCTTAAAAGCAATCTGGCGAACAGTAAGTCCTTTCCTCACCATTCAGCTAAATAAAAACACGCCTCTGACTGCCGTTCCCACACGAATGCTCAACCAAATCACTCCAAACTTTATCCAATACATCCGCCCGCCTCCACAAAGCACCGCTAGGGTCCTATCGGTCCACAAACATATTACTCGGACACACAGCAACAATACATCAAACTTCCCGTCCTAGCAGCAGATCCAATTGGTTGTACCAATCATTCGCTTCAATCGAAATCACGCATTCCCATATGAACATTTATCACTGTAGGATATTTACGAATAACTCAAGTGAAACTGCAAATGAATAAAAATAGAAAATTTAGAGGTCACCTCAGAATTTGGAAAAAGCCCTTAGATTTTCTAGAAATCTGGAGAATATCAGACGTTTGATTAGACTTATGAAGTGTTTCTAACAGAGCTTGAATATTCTTATATCAAGAGCTTGCGGCAAGATGAAAGGCACTAATTGGGATTAAGGAAGGAGCTTCAGTTGCTTTTTAGCCTTATGTATACAACCTTGGGAGTTTCACAAGATTAAGGCGTAGAAAATATATCTACTAATGACTAGATGTAATACGTTAGAAAAAAAAGAAAGAGTTAGTTGTGCAACTCTTCGTTGTAATATTTATTTGAAAGGCTGCAGCAGGATTCACAAAATGTGTTGCAATTTCGTTTCTGGGAAAATTCGAGTCTGCAAAAATCATTAAAAACCTTGTAAAAAATCAGCCTGATCGCAAATAGCGCCAGACTTGCAAATTGATATGAATATCAAATATTTTCGACAAATTTCGAAAGCTCGAAAGGAAATTACTACGTGATGATTTCGTAAAAATATCGTGGAATTTTTGAATTTCACAGCCTGCATAAGTACAGTTGCCACAACTGTTTTGTTATTGTATTGGTTCACTTGTCCCTGACGTATTTGTAGCCATGCAGACATTTGTAGCGATATTGGATGGTTAGTTTATTGTTGGCTGTCGAAAAACAGAGAAGTGTGGGCAGCATTATCGTAGTACAATGGCCATGAGTTGCTTCGCCACAAACCCGTGGTTAATAATAACAGGATCTGTGCCTCAAAACGAACTGGTAGAATATTACATCCTTTAGTAAGTCTGGGAACATGGGATTATGTATTCTTGGGGAAAATAATTTAAACCTTTTCCTTCTTTCTCATTAAAACAATGGTGAAACAACTGCAGTTTACCTGGAAGTAGACACTTGCAGATTCTGGCTGGTTTCACCCTACACGTACCAGGAAAAGGAGGTTCGTCCGGACAAGCTGGAGGAGCTTATCCTCGGAGCGGAACGAATGAATGTCAGTGTAATACTGGGAGTCACTTTTCGATTACTTGATAACTACTAATCTGGCAGTAACGTGGGGGGGAGCCCATATTTATTACTAGCAATAGGCAGGAGGTTATAGAGGTGACCCTAGCCTCAAATAATGTTTTTCATATGGATGGAAGGAACATTCCTTTTCGGACCATCAATATTTAACCTAAACTCTCGACATTCACCCTGCTATCCGGAAAGACTTCAGGAACCCTAGAAGGACCAACTGGAGCAAATATGGGGAATTAATGGAGGGATTTATGCCACCGGAGGCCCGGGAGACACCGACTACTATAGAGAAAGTGAGGGACTTGGTGGAAAGCGTCCTATAATGCTGCTTGGCCATTGACCAAGAGCCACTTTCAGTGTGCACGGAGGATATCGCAACCATGCCCACTAAAAGTTTTGAAATCATATTAATCGGCTGATCCGGATCATATTAGACCAGGAGAACTTCAAAACAACTCAGTAATTATTCTTCCTTATCTGGAAGCGATATTCAAAAGGTGTTTGAAGCTGGTTTATATCCCTAAGTACTGGACGGAGGTTAATGTGGTCTTTATCCGAAAGCGGGGAAAAGCTCACATGTCTGCCATAAGGACCTTAGAACAATAGCTCTATCATCTTTTCTTTTGAAAACCTTGGAAAGGGTGTTAGATATATATATTAGGACCCAGGATGTGGGCTTTACCTCAGCATGCTTTGGTGCGCACAATTGAGAAATCGATTAACTCGAAGGATTTCTGTTTGGGGGCCTTTCTGGATAAAAAGGGCGCCTTTAACAATATGAAAGCAAAGGCAATCAGGGAGGGATTGTCATTTTTGGAGGAGTACTTTCCTGCGAGCAGGTTGTTTAATTATATGCTGATAACCAGGATTGTTAGCTCAAAGATGGGGCACTCCGCCGTCAAAAGGCGAGTAATTAGGGGGACCCCGCATGAGGGACTTGACCCCTGTAGAACATAGTACGGGTTACTACTGGAGCTGGAGAGAGATGGTATGGGAGCGCTTACAATCGTTACGAATTAACTTTTTGTTGTTGAATGTTAATTAATTCATGTAATTTCTAATATACTACCGGTGATTAAACCATTTTAATTGTGTTTTTATTAACACGAGAAGTATATTAGTATTTACGAACAGTAATTCAACGAAACTGACTAATAGAGAGAATTCTATTTATTTAGTTATATGATTTTAATATGTTCCGCTATTTCCATCCAATTGGAAATCGACTAATATTCCTAAAAAGCTAATAAATCAAGCCCGTCGAATTACCGATCAAAGGTATTAGTATCAGTATTATATTGTATTATCTAAAGATTTATTGAGTTCTATTAGACTCGATGTTCAGGAAATCTATATCGGTTTATTTGACTGAGAAATGGAACGTACCATTTAAATCCCTCCAACCTCATCGTATCTTTCGACATTTTAACAGCATATTAGATCGAGTCTAGCATCTTCTCGTAAACTGGTTTGAAAATGTGGTCCATGACCGAAAAATACAAGTTCTACTCAACAAAAGGTGATATAAAGTACTGTCAGAGTTTAAGGAAAGCTGTGCAGGGTTCGTTTACAATAAATATGCAATATTCCTTCAAAAGGAAAACCTGCCTATGTCATTGAATCAAACCGGATGAGATGGATGGACCTCGTCGATAGGTCCTTTAAGAACAAATAATGTATAAATCGTAGGCACGTGTAGAAAAGTTACAACAGGAAATAAAGTAGAATTTGCCATCAGTCCAAATTGAAAGCTTCAATATGAATTTTATGAATCGTCTTACATAAATTTGCTATTCATATTGAAAATATAAATAATAAATTATTAATTTTAAGAGTAAATTAAATATGTCACATATTATTTGTGCTACTCAAAATACATTATAATAAACTAAATACTATACAGTAATTACTTCAAAGCACACACAGCAAAACATAAATTACATAACTTAACTTAAACAACCACTTCAAATTCTGACTCTTCACACCTTCACATATATCGCAAGACAGAAGAACAATATTGTGCTGAATAAACAAAGTTTTCTACTTAAAACATAAGAAAAATAAACATCTTAAGTTGTTTTTGTGAAGTTCTTAAAACACGCGATGTCTTTATGTTGAGTTATACATATCTCATGTATTTCTTCAACAACATAATAATTCAACGACCGCTTGCATTGGCAATATTAAATAATTTACTTATAAAATAAAAGTTATTTAACATTTTGACCACCAAATCGCAAATTAAGGTGCAAAGTTGCAATTTAATATGTAGCCTGCATGAGCTTTTCTATTATCAGTAAGTACTTTGATAAGTTTAATGATTGTTCTACTTAAGTAGTAATCTAAGGTTTTTTCATTCTATAAAGTCGATCGTACATTTAATTATCTATCAATATTGTCAACATTTGTCATTCTGTCGCAATGTATACACAAAATAATAAAATTATTTATGCAATCGCTTTTCTAATCAACCTTCAACTTTGATGAGGCACCAATCATTAAATCTTTATTATTGTCACGCTAAATTGAGCACGCATTCAATAAAGTGATTAGAATAAATACATTTTATAACCCCGTGTGTGCCTTTATCTAAACCACTGTATACATACATACCATATATAAATGTTTACATTAGCGTATAGTACTAAACTCAAAACAATAATTTACTATATACACTGTGCATTTCCATTCCATTTCAAACCAAAATAAAACGGGCTAAACAAACGTAAAAAAATAAAATCTAAAAATAGAAAATTTTCCAAAATAGAAAATTAAAAATGAAAAAATGTATCCACCGCAGAAAATTACAGATTTTTTGTTGCTTTTAAATTTTTCCTCTTCCTCTTAACTCGTCTGCAGCGCGAGTACTAGTTGTATACTTTATGAGGAAAATGCCATATTGTAAACGGGAAATTTTTTTTTCAACACTTTTCATCGTTCTAAATATTGTAATATAAACAAGTAACAATTTGTATGTATCTCTCGTTTATGCGGTGGCATGTATTTGAAATTTCCAGACATAATCGTGGCAGAGAAAGTTTTTCAGATAAATGTATACAATGAAACTATACGTAATAGGAATATCTGTATAGTCGAGTAAGGGAAAATTATCTGTATCTAACAAAACAAAAAAAAAATTGAGCGACTTTTCTTGGAAAAATTATATTTCAAATTTTTCATTTCATGTATAAGTCAACATTTGTAAATGTTAAAAAATGCTTTTATTTACGAGTTTACGGGTTGAACTAGGTTCAAATATCGAACACATACCATATATAAAGTATTAAATATATTTGTTCTTTGTTCTGAGAGTGTGGTTGAAAATGATTAGATGTTGTCTGTATAAACAATAAAACCACAAAAATATAAAAACGAACCTCGTGTATGTACTCGTACCGTACCGCAGGGTGAAACAGTAAAAGTTCAACAAACAAAAAAAACTCTAAAATATTTTTTTACAGATACTTAGGTATATCAAAATTTGATTCCCTGTCGAAACAGCTTCAACAAGTTAGTTTTTGTGTTTGTGGCTTTACTTCAAGATCGATTACCGGATTAGATAATTTCAGATAGTTTATAGAGTTGCTTACGTTTCTGGAACTTGCGAGTACCAAATCGACACTCGTAGCGCAAGGAAATCACCGCAAGGGAACAACCGTTCAATAATTCGTTAACCTTTTCCAGAAATAGTCTCAAAATCTTACAAAAACCAAGATTATGTGGCGGCTCGAAATAATCTCAACACCACAATGAATCGATTCGTTCGCATGCGAACACACCAAACCAATGCGCCCTTTCTATTTTCAATTCCAGGTATACCAACCGCGCGGCACAAAACAAAGACGCAAAAAAACAAAATAAAATACGACATTACAAGTTTCGCTCTCATATACGGTGACACATCAGATACATACAAAGAAAAATTATTAAAAATCAAAAATAAATCTAAAAAAACAAAATTCCTAATTGTTTCGAATTAACACACACAATTAATTAATTAATTTAGTTTTGTGAAATTAATTTGTACAATTATCCTGTGCACAATAAAAATATTTTACTGTAAACAATTGGAGTGTAAATTATTAAATGGTACAAACCACAGATTTCCATAATTACTAGTGCTTAACAGATAATAAAAATTCCGAAGATCGTAATTTGAACCACACAAATAAAACTTTGGGTGAGCCGATAGGCCTAAAAAACTGTTTATTTATGTATTTGATCGTCACAGCCCTATAAGCCGACACTCGGGGTTTGCATGGGCAGTAAAATAGCAACTTACGTGAGTAATATTTCTGTGTATCATTTAGAGTTTTTCCCGCATGTGTATGGTTAAGGTACGTAGACAATAAGTTTGAGGTAATAAAAAAGAAGGGTTTGAATGGAACCTCAGAGTTGTTGAACACACAATACCCGACCATTAACTTCACCTCCCAAGAAGAAGTAGGTAGTTATCGACATTTCTGGAAATCTTAGTGGGGAGACTTGGAGAGGAATTTAAATTTCAAATCTAATGAAAATCTACCATCAGAATCCGTTTCATCACTGCTGACTCACACCAAAATGGCGCACATAAAAATATAGCATTTCATTTTCAGTATTCCTTTGTAAAATATTGGGCTGATAATGAAAAAGAAATGACACCAAAGAAACTGCTAAAATTAATAAATATGACGGCAAGTTAATAGATTCGATATTGGCCGAAACATCGAAGAAAGAAAATTCTATGTAAATTAGGTAATACTAGTGAATCCCCGATTCCGTAAATCGAAATTTTTTATAATAAAAATTTCAAACACGTTTTCTGACTTTTAGCAGAATTAAGTAAGTGTTGCTCGCACGGGGTGGTTTGGCATCTATTGGAGGGGGGGACCAAAGTTGAGTAGATTAATCTACCAGATCCGTAATCTTCCAGTAGGTTACGCATCACGTGAGCTGTTCTGGTCATGTATTAGGCAGCTGCGTGATGGGTACAATTGTGTAAGGGGTAACATGTTCACAATTCGCAAATTTACGTGCTGCCTCCTCGTGGCAACCACTGGTAGCTAAGGTCATTTGGCACAGGCTACAGTACGGCGCTAAAGAAGAAAACCTTGACAAAAAACAATAATCTAAGGTGTAACAGCATATGCCGATGGATGAATGGCTGATAGGTTAATCAGTCCAAAGTATGCGGACTCTGGATATCAGGCATACTCCAGTTTTATTTAGCCTTCTTGTAGTAAAGCTTGGTGACCTACATTCGACTTGCTTGAGTAAAATCAAACGGTAGACGGAGCAGGGGTAGGAATATACGGGAGTGGGATAGCCCTCTCGAAGTCCTTGGGTTCCAATGCTACCGTCTTTCTAGCGGAACTACATACTGTAGTAAACATCTAGGAGGGAGAGTAATAAGCCCAGATAGTATGTATCACGTACCGGCTGGCAGTATTATCAAGTTCATTAAGAACCTGAATTTTGACTGGACGGATAATTAAGCAGGGTCCAGCACAATAGATCTTTTAGGTCGCAGTGCGAGGTGGCTTATCGCCCACATGGCCCTTCAATAATAATAATAAGTGTTGATTTGTTTAAAATGTGATCAATCAATTAATATGTACAAAACATACCAAAAAAAGTGTGATTTATACTAACTAACTCCGTGTTATTTTAAAAAGTAAAAATGTAAGGTACATTGGGATGATTAAACTTTACAATACATAAATCAAAAATTTCTTTATAAATAACATTAACAGAATCTTAACTTTGACGTCATAGGAATGACGAACTCTTAAAAATGCAACATAAAGTTATCGTTGTCCAAATATAGACTCCGACAGGTATATCCCAACTTTGTTCATTGTTTGACCTTAAGACTTCTTTATGGTCATTAAAATGCCGCCTTAGTATGAAATTGTCGTCATTTAAGTTTAAAAGGTAGCTCCAGGTCGAAACTTGAAAGATCGATCCTTGGAGTTAAAACGATGTTACCTTCATGAGATCCAGTGAGCACTTCTCCTTTAATCACGTTATCTTTCATGCTTTTCACAACTAATCGTGTACCGTTGCATAATCCTTGTTTAGTGTTAAAATTCCGAAGTAGCATGACTATAGTTCCAACTTTAAGATTCAGAGTATGCTGAGGTAACCCAGCCAGCCGGATTGATGGAATTCAAATATCCTAGTGGAAAGTTATTCATTCGGCTTTGTTCGTGAAGCAAGCCAATAATTTGATTGTTGATTCTGCCCACATCAACGTTGTTTGGGGATAAAACTACTTTTCACGACAAAGAAGGGATGTTATTTGAAGAAATTGTTTTTCCAAAAGTTTCTGTCACCAAATCATCGTTACAAATGAGTTTTCTGGAATTTCAATAGTGTCAGGTGGTAAGTTGTTCCCACAATCAAGTGTTCCAGCTCCATGTTGTAACAACCAATTACTATGAGCTTCTCAGAACATTGCCGAAAATCCCTTCCAATTAACATGACCTTTCCACCAAAAAGAACGTTTGCTTGCATAACTTCCTGCAGCAAGTTGTCAATTGATGAGAACATGATTGGATAACATGCCTGCCGGGCAGTCTAAAAAGTGAATAGCATTTTCGTCCATTAATTAATAAATTAGCAGCTACTCCAGTTGTTACCGTAGCCAAAACTAAGTGCTTTCCTGTGGAAAATGACGAATCGGTGTTTCATACAAAAAAGTTTTTCGACTACCTCCATGACCATCAAGAAAATAACATTTTGGCTTTCTGGTTTCATCTTAAATTGCACCAACAATTTGTGAAATACTCGACTGCATGGGATAAAAAGAATCATCGACTGCCACAGTTCGGAATTATGTTCGGAAGGGGAAATTTGTTTACAAAATAGACTACGTCGATTGGTTGCCTGTTGAAAATTTTTCTTCAGAAAATGGTCGTAAACTCGCACTGAACCCATTCTTTTGTCCATTGCATGTACTTTTGGGCAAATTTCTGCCGTAGTTCTGCTGTATTCCATATGTGCAGGTGTTAAACGCGATTTTGAACTAGGTTTAACCCATTTAATGATTTTTGTTGCCTTCAGCACACGTGCTATAGTTGATTTAAATACTAGGTGGCTAAGTTTTGTAATTATTTGGCAACAATATAGTGTGGTGAGTTTTGAATTTCCCCTTGTAGGATTCTTGATACCATAACTTTAAAAAAGGTAATAAAAATTTTGATTTTTTTATGCTACGCCGGTGATGGCACCAAGAAATTTGTTACGGTGGGTGTTGAATTGTGGATGTTGTACTAGGGCTAAAAAGTTTCCGGTATTGATAATAAACCGCAACTTTGGTGGTAATGTTTATAATCTTCAATATACAGTACCTGGCAATTGAATTAGAGCCACGTTCTAATGTTGGTATTTTTTCAAATTTATCAGAAACAATCCTAAACAATCCTAATAATATAATGGGGGTTTTATATATGAATAGATTCAGTGGTTGACAACCACAGTTTGTTAAATAAAAAATAGTAGTATTGGTTTTGACTGGCATTTTGATTAAGCCTCTCACTTATAAAAATAAATAATTTAGAAAAAATTCAATATTTGGTTGGGAAAACTATTTGTAAGAGAAGCATTTTGGACAGGCCTTATATTCTTCTAAACCTCCTGAATTTAGACCCATAAATATTCTTTGTTTGTCGGTTTCCTTATTGAGACTTCTCATTCAACATTTCCCTAAAGATGCTCCTTTCTTTTTTGCAGTTCTAAATACACTGTTCATACGTTTAGACTAAATTTAGGGAGCTGGTAATGCCACCGTAGTGGAAGACTAGAGTATTGTTCATTATTGTTTGCTGTTGTTATCCTGGTTTGGGGGTCGTCTTACGTATGGTCTTCCATCACCTCCAACCACTTTGGATTTACTCTCATCCCTCCAAATTATTAAATTACAAAATAGCCTAGGTTTTGCTGAATTCTCTTTAGCAAAAGCAATTTTTTTGGCTACGTTCCGGTTACATAATTGTGATTTTATTTTCACTTTATTGCTCCGTTTCTTAATTATAATGCCACCACTGTACGTCTCTATATTCTAATCAAAAAATGTTTTAAATTTTAATTCTAGGAAAAATTACAGTTAATTTAGTTTTTAACAAAATTATTTGTGCATGCAAATTTCTTCTCAAACCAGGTGAAATCATTAATACCAATCGCTACCAACAACAAATAATCAATTTGAACCACATTTCACCAGATCTTGCTCAAGCAGATTACCACTTGTCTCTGAATGGTTTGCCTCAAAACAAAAAAGTTCTATTGAGACGGTATCCACAAACTACCGGAAAGATGGAGGATATCCTCCATGTGTTGCTAGCGATGGACATTACTTTGAATAAAGTTCTTTTGATGTTTCTCTTGAAATTATGTCTTTTTTATTACAAAATCCGCCTAACTAACCGGTACACCTGGTATATTTGTGTCTAAATCAGAACTGGAAAGCAACAAAACATTCAGAAAAAATACAAATTTATAACATTCTGATGATTAGCAACATTTGTTGTAAAAACAGGGCTTATTTTATCAATATTTTGCAAATTTTGTTTGCAAAGATTTTCCTTAACACCTTCTGAATAACTGCTGATTTTGTGTGATATAAAGGAAGAGCGCAAAGGATTAATTAAAACTGGGACATTCAACTGGTGGTATATCGGCGCGATCAATCAACATTTAATTATTTTCATACAGAAAAGACAAATCTTTCGTCACGGCTCTTCGTCATAAGATGCAATTCAATATCGAATCAGGTTAAATATCGGCTGTACAAATTCTTGTGGTGTGGAGCCGCAATGTTTTCCACAACTTAAGTGTTTAGATTATTTCGTGAAACGATTCCTTCCCCCCCCCCTCCTTCTCGAAACCATACAACAAATTTCAATTAAAAAATTAAAAGACAAATTTAAAATTTCTTAATAAAATCTGTTCAAAATGAACGTTTTCGATCATTGCGTGATCATCTTCCAGATTTTACTTCCATATTTGTATTTCGTCTCTCAGACCTGAGGATAATGATGATAAAGGGAAGTTTTCCAAAATCATTCCTGGATTAAGGCAATCAAAAAAGTTTTTGAAGTATGATATAAAGCGGGCCACTGGCATTCTGAAACTTCTTAAAGAATTGGGAATCATCCAAGTGTTCCAACTGAAGTTCATAACTCGTAGGATCACCCGTATCAATATCAGTTGTGTGGCGTGGCAAAATTCGATTCGAGTTACGAATAATTTTAAAAATGTCCGACTAGGTGAGTACATATTATGACAAATCATATTTTGATAAATTCTTTTGAAATGTGACAAGGTGAAATTCTTATTTGTGAAGAGTTTTGAAGTAAACTAACGGATTTTGTGAGAGCGGATTTCACAAAAATATGGAAAGATTTAGAACAATAGATTTTGATTTCCCCCAAAAAAAAATCCAAAATATTTAAAGTCTGTGAAAGGGGCAAATTCTGAAAAGTTTTTGAAAAACATAGTTTATATAGACTAGAGTATTATAAAATGGAAATTACCAAAATTAGCACAGATTTCAAAATTTGATAAAGCATAAAATGTTTGTTTAGTAAATAAAAATAATTCGTTTAGTTTTGGAATTATATTAAAGTTTTATATGTTCACTGTGCCAAAGAAAATATTGAGGTGTGGCCAAGAAACGACTTTCTTTTATGAACAGGGATTTTTGAGAATCTTGTTATGTAAATTCCTTACAAACTTAAGATTTTTTTTATTTTTTTTTTTCTGTAAATTTTATATTTTTGTGATATTTGCAAAATAAATTTTCTGGTTCACGGAAGTTGTCACTTCCGGTTAGCCGATTTTCACTAAATTCACTGGGACCTCCCAATTTATGAAAAAGGCTAATATAAAATGTTTCAGTATGATTGGTTAAACCATCTGGGAGAAGATACAAGACATACAGACACCACTTCGAAACTCAAATTTTCTGACTCATTATACCTCAAAACAGATAAATCTCTAAAAATCTCAAGGTCGGACATTTTCATGATTGCTTTAAACGCTTTTATCTTGGCCAAATTTCAGATAAAATATTTGTTTGTTTCTAATTGAATGAAATTTCGAAAATGAAATTTCGTCTACTTGTTTTTGTTTTTAAGACTTTCAACGAACCTTCCAAATTTTTTATTCGCAAATCGCAATTAGCCATTTTGTAGTCAATTTAGGATCCTTGAATATGAGACTGGTGAAGTTTCTGTGTGACAACCCTTTGCCGAATTATTGCGGTTTCAATACACATGTCGAGGGTAATTTTGGTCGCACGGCCAGAAAATTCGTGTTTACACGAAAAAACCTTAAACTAAACCCGCAATAACTTGACAAAGATTTGTCGGAAAAAAGTTTGAATGTATTTCTCTGTAAAACTAAATTCTCTACGTTTAGAAAATGTTCTGTCACTAAAAAGCAAAAGCAAATTTAAAAAACAAATCCCAGGGTCAGAAAGTAAAAAAAAAAAATAAATAAATTTAATCTGACATTTGGCCAGATGCAAGCATTTAAAAACAGGGCATATTTCGAAAAATTTTCCTCTTGCACTTGGCGCAGTTTTAACCAACTAACAGGTGGGTGTGTATAAGATCTAATTTTAGAATTAATGTTATATATATTAATCGACTGACGCTGGTATTAGAGATACGGGAACTTTAATCTCAAAACAAGTACAGAGAATTTAATTAAATCTAGGTCCTTTGAAGTGGTTGAAGCTTAAAAAGTTACATTAACCTTATTTTGAGGCTGATTACTTAGCTTCTTTGGCGCTTCATTGGATGAAGAGGAGAAACCACAAGAAACAATTGCGTTGTGGCACACAAGTAACAACATTACCTGTTGCGCTTATTCATTTTTAATTCTTTATATTGAAGGAACCAACTAAGAGTATTTTACTACATTCAAATTTATAAATGGAATGAGATATGAAACCTAAAACGCGGCTACTACCCTTTTCTGCACACATACGTACATACGTATCGTATATTTACACAAAATATTCTATCCTAAACAAACATTGAAATTTAACCCTCTTGTCGTACACTAAACAGTATACAGTACCTTGATTAAATTCAAGGATGAACATTTTATTCGCATTTAAATTTTTGGGGAGAACGCACGAGAATTTTTTTTTAGAAGAATCCCATATCGAATTTCTTTTTTATGGTTTGGTTCATTTTTGCCCCCCCCCCCTTCCTCCGTTACAACAATTTATTGTACATATTCCTTTACTATTTTTTCCAAGCTTTAATTCGGTTCCTATGCACAGCTTTTTTTTTGTGTGACGGGATCTGGTTAATTGTAAACTTTTGTCTGGGGTGGTGTGGTTTGGGTTAAATTCGGGGAGGCAAATAATTAAAATATGTTATTCACAATGGTATTGCGTTTTGTTTGTTTGTATTGTTTGCTCTCAATTTTGTGTTTGCCAACGCTAGCAAAATATTAATGATAAAATAAAAATAACAATAATCATAATAATAATAATAATAACAATGATAAGAGGAAAAGATGAGATCTTAAAGATAATTTATAGACATTTTTATTATTTTATTTAGAGGTTAATGGGGTATTTTATGTATCGTTGTTATTACATAAATGTTACACTTAATGTTCTATATAGTACCTAATTGGATGGTAGATGATTTAATTTTTCAGTCAGTCTGTCAGTCAGGTACATAAAAAAAGGTCGATTCAATATATTCTCAATATTACATGAGGTTAATTACAGACACCTCGCACGTTTTAAATTTAAACATCATTACCGACCCGGTCGGATGGTATAGTTAATTTGTGTGGATACGTAATTAAATTTAATTAAATCATTAAAAAAAATTCTTAAAAAACTTTTATGAGACACTAAATTAGATTGTTTATGTTAATTATACCCTATTTGGGTATAATATACCTTTATACATACATATTTGGTGTTGGTGCGAAGAGCAGACAGTACATTGATCCAAACTAAAGAATATTTTATATTCTAATCATGTCGCATTTGTACTTAGAAAAGATTCAGATTATTCAAAAACGCATACAAATTAAGGTTGAATTTATTTTATTTATTGTCTGGTAAGATGGCTCGATGCGCGCTACAACCACAAATCACACAAATACACACATTCCATCGAGTATATAAATTTTGTGTGTAGTACCACATAAAAAATTATTTCCGAAAGATTGAAAAGCATAAAGCTAATTTATGCAGAAATGTGTTTTGAATTTTATTTAGTAAAAATGAAAACGATAAAAAAAATTAAATTGCATTTCGACATGTCTTACGTATTCCATCTCCCTGTACATATTTTTGTATATACTAAATAATCTGCGGAAATAATACTAATTCGAAATCCATTTAGTACACATTCCAACATCTAACCAACAAATGTTGTGTTTTCTTAATCTAACATAAATATTTAAATTTATATTATAGTATTTTGTTATGGCTTAAAATTTATTTTCTTAAGATATACTACACAGCGCATAAAAAAAAAGATCGAGAAATCCAAAATCTACCATCATTAAAAATGCGTTTTCCCGTCTTTATCGTTATCTTCTTCTTTTACGTTTGCTTATTTTGATCGTCTTGCCCGTTTTCTTAATTTCATCTTTTTTTTTTGGTTTTAAAGACGCTCTTATGTGTAAGAGTTTTTTTTTGTTTTTATTAATAAACACGAGAAATTAACAGAAATAAAAAAAATACGCGTAGGCTTCTCGAATCGATGGGTATACAGAAAGATTTACCAAACACTTTTGTATTGTCTTATTTAGTGATGGAAAATAATAAGATTTTAACATGGTGGCTGCTTAGTGGTTTGGTTTGGTTTTGATTGCACTCATTTAAATCGGAATGTTTTCTTAAAATGCTGAGTATTCGGCTAGTTACATAAATTTTGCCGGACGCAAGAACATGATAACTGAATCCCAATTGATTGCTTAATGACCGTACAGGACCTTTTGCCACCGTACTACACGAGACTGGAGACAGCACACCTTGTTTAAAAGTTATTAAAAGTCCAGAAACAGCGTATTGGACTACAACAAAAGTCCCGGGAACAGGCTGATTGTCTCCGCTCAATTCTGCCCACCTAATTATTTCCGCACAATTTCTCCCGCATAATTCTTCCAGCAGGATTCATTCCGCACAATTCTTCCCGCACAATTGTTCCCTACCATTCTTCCGTGGGAAAAAAAATTAAATTTTAAATATTAAATTTAGAACTACATATTTCTATTCTAATTATAATTTACATCTGCCTGACAAAACACAACTTGATTAAAAAGTAAAGTAAAAAATAAAAGATTCTAAATGTACAGTACTTTCTACAACTTTAGAGATAAATTAATCCCTATTTTAATTCTACACCAGCTCCGAACATTGGCCAGCTGCTTAAAATTAAATTGGGGATGAATTGTCCGGGTCGAATAGTGCTGGATTTATTGTGCGGGAAGAACTGTGGAGCAACAATCGCTCTATACCCGATAGTAACACCTCCATGTGTCAATATTTAAATCGTATAAAACGATTCTGTGTACAAGGTTCAATTTAACGCTTTATAGATCAAGTTTACTCTAATCGTATCAAAGGCTCCTTCATTAGCAATAGCTTAGCCTAAACTTACTCTTTACTCAGCATTTTCTACTATAGTTAGCACATTGTGAAGGACAGTTTTCTTTAATATGCTTTTCTAGATACGTATGTTGGTATCGAAGAATAAGGGGAGATTAGGTCAAATATAAACAAATTGATCTAACTGGCTTGCGGTGTTTCAGATGAGTTTCCAGATTTAGCAATTAAACACACTTTGAGTAATTTTTCATGTTGCAACATTACTGCAACAGGAGTAGTTTTCTCTGCCTTACTTTTCTCTAAACGGAAGATGAGTTTTGCAGAGTAACCTTAAAATTTCATCAAAAGCATCCCTTGTAAGCTTATCGGATTTCAGCACTAATCTTGAGAAAGCTAACAACTTCTGCTAGTCGTTGAACCAGGTTTACAACTATATCCAATAAAACGGAAATCAAGTTTCTCGAAAATGAAATACCGCAAAATAAAATCTCGACGTGACAAAATCTCGAAAAATAAAATCCCGCAAAAAAATCTCGAAAGAGATTTTACTATGACGACTATGACACTTTGATACTATGACTTTTTGATGAGTTTATAAGATTTGCGCACACGGATTGTAACCTTTGTCCCAAAAACTCGTAGTAATTCGAAATGTATATAAATTCGGTAATCTTTCAACCAATTATTAAATAAATAATCCTTTTAACCGTTTATGAAACCGATGCATCATTAAGGTCAGTAAATTTAAGCGCAAAAAATATATCAATTCACGAAAACGTCGAATTTTGTTTTCATCGAATGTAAAATCATTGAAAATAAAATAAAATATTTCAAAAAATTAAGCCTGCATTTTCTAGAATTTACGATTTTGTTTTTGTTTTTTTTTTCTAGAAACCATCAATAACTCGCCGTGCATCTTTATTTTTTAATGAAATTTTATTTTCGAAAATATGATAATATCCCCTCTTACATAACTTGAGAAACAAGCTCAAGAGAGGATTTTTATGAAAAATCCACACCAAGAAAGAAAACATTTTACAATAGAAATAATTTGAGGGCAGAATCTTAAGGTTTATGTAGGCTTTTCCCTCATTCAGCGAACTTAGAATTATCGTACGTATAAAATATATTATTATCTTCTAATTTTTTAAATCATTTCAAATCTCCTTTTTTCAAAGAAACGAATTTTTAAAAAACCAACATTTTTTAAAATCTCGAAATTATTTAATGAATCGAGATTTTTCGAGATTATGTCTTTCGAGATTTTGTCACATTCGAGATTTTTAACACAGATTTTCGGGATTTTGTTAGATCCAGGTATTGCTCCTTCTAGAAAACGTCCTGATCCCCATTAAACCTCATCATAAAGTTTGTTCTCGTTGCAACTGAGCTGTCTATGCCATCTGATTGTGCCATCTGTACTAAATAGAGTTTACCATACTACTATCCGTTAATTTCTATTTCTTTTAAACAATATTTAAAACTATTCTATTATCTATTATGAAATATTTACTGACAGTATAAACAAAATGGCATAAAAATATATATTCGCGTGCTGTGTGAGAGAATTAAAAACTTTTTCAGTTGTACAGTAGTGAAAAAATTATTATAGCCTACTGACATTTTTGTAGTATATGTACTGACAAAATTTACTGAAAAAATATATGGAATGGAAAAGTATTTCAATTTTTCAATGCAATTTAAAAAAAAAAAATTAAAAACAAAAAATGGTCTCTGTCACTTTAATAAAATTTTCGATTTTTTGTTTTTATTCAGAAAAAAAATTCTGTCAGTAAATGTTTCATAAATCATAATAGAATCCACGCTTAATGTAAGCAAAAATAAAATCTCTGCCTACTACGTTTATTAATCATTTTTCAATTTTCAAATTTCATCCTTGTTAAGCGGGCCTCAGATGATCAATATCTATTGCCAATATTTCAGTATTGGCAATACTATTGAACATGTGAGGGCACTAATTGAAGGATTGTCAATATACAAAATATTGTGGCGGTGGTTTTATGAAAACCAAAATATTTTTAATATTGATATAATATTTACAATACTATTGATCTTCTGAGACACTTTATTGACAAAATACCTATACAAAGAACTGTAAAAATTTGAATTTGGTGCACCTAACCACGAAAACGAAACAATTACCTACATGCAGCATTGCATTTATACAAATATAAATATAAAATTAAATATACGTAAGTGGGGCGTGTTATAAAATACAATACATATATCGAAATATATGTTATGTAATTAACAATAACTTGGCAAATATATACATATACTACATGGTGCGGTATGGAATTCACCGATAGCACAAGTAATACCTCAATGGACAATAGGAATACACCAGAAACCCTTGATAATCAAGAAGCGTTAATTAGCTTTGTTTATATGTACATATAGAGAACTTCCAGTATTGTGTTATGTTACATGGAAAGATTACACCAACCGAGGAAAACAAATCTGCCATACAATAAAAAAAGGTTCAACACCCTAGACCATATTATTTCCTTTTTATTTTAATTTTTTTTTTTCATTGATAATGCCCAAATAATCGCTACACAATCTTTACTTTTGTCTAACATGGTTCAAAGTGAAGTATTACCTGAAAATAAATATTTTTTATTGTTTGACGTTCAAGTGTATTGTCAATAGTATTGATCGTCTGAGACAATTTCTGTTTGCCAATAGTTTTCTTCTCTATTGACAATATTATATTGGCAATACTTATTGATCATCTGAGGCCCGCATTAGGAACGTCATTGTTTTTTTTTTAGAAATAACATGAATCCGATATGTCCATGGATGGAAGTTATATGGTAAATTATATAGAAATTTAGATGCTGCCACAGCTAGCGTTGCTTCACCCGGAGCATGTAAGTCTAGTTGTAAAAGTAATAAAAATTAGTTCGAAAAAAACATATAAAGTAAAATTTGCAGAATTGGTGGCAGCCCATAATTTATAACAAAACTGCACTTTCATCTGTTGAAGCAGCGAGAGTGGACATGGAAATGAAATAGGTCTCATTTGGGCTTTAGACATGATTAGCTTGTAGTGGATGGTGCTGAAAAGTTGCCCACTACAAATGTGTTGGTATAATGAATTCGGGTTTTGATTTCATAAGCAATTCAAAAAATGTATATTGGTTTTGTAATAATTGTAATGATTTGTATAAAGCGCATGGAAATAAAATTTGAGAATTAACCGAATTCGTGTGAAAATTGGAAACATCTGTGAATATAAACGGTAATAATTCGCAATATTTATCTTGTCAACGGCAATCTGAGCCAAATGTCAATGGTGTTTCTATTACGGATACCACCATTGTACCAGTAATTGATCTGATGAGGTTGTGTAATGAATCATCAAGCTACTGTCTATATCAAGCTAGTGAGGAAATATGGCAGGCAGATTTTATAGTAAAAAGTCGGGTTTCAAATCTTACAAGTGCTCTTAGTCGGAATGAAGTTGTCATTTACAACGATGAGTGTGATGTTAATGCTGTCATAAATCTAAAAACAACTATAATTGCTAGTGACGAAGTTGCTGCAAGTTGTGTGGTATTGATGTATTCTGTTCCTCCTTAAGTCGGAGAACAAATAAAGTAATAATTGGAACCGGTATATTGATAGTAATGTGTTGCGTACTGTTGAGAGACGTAGGCATGTATTTATATCCAGATAGCATTCTGATGTAAATGAGAACGATTTGCTGTAGTATTTGAATGCCTAATTTGCGCATATAAAAGAGGTGAAAATTTTTAAGTGCAATAGCAAAAGTAAGGATGCAGTTGTTCTGGATTAGTCATCTTTGAAAATAACTCTCCTGGAAATCTGTCTTCATGAATCCAAGTGCTTGGGCAGTAGGAGCTCTCAGAACTGTAATGTCTCCTATTTTGATACTACTATTGCTGACGTTCTTCTGCTTAATATTAAGTTTGATTTTGTTTCCTTTCGGTTGTGTATACTTATAGATTTCATGCTGCCAACTCTTTTGTATCAATTCGAAACATCTTATTATTTTTGGTGATATGAATATAAATACTCTTGAGGATCGGGTATCTCATGACTATTTATTTATGATGGCTTCACATGGATTAAAATCGTTAAATAACACACCAACTCAAGTTTCAAAGCATTAATCTACATGTCTAGATCATTTATCCTTTAGATGCTCGTTAAACCTCCACCACTTAATAAAATTAGGTTAAAGAATAAGTTATCTAGAAAGTTAGCTCGAAGCTTGAAATATTTTAATTTAAATATTGATGACAGTTACTGTGTAACTGACAGACGTGAATTGACTGAAATATTCAACAGTTATTTTGTAAATGCGGTCCTAAACTTAAAACCTACTACTATAAGTCACAAAGAAGATACTTTTTCAGATCTAATTTATAGAAATTCCACTGTACATTCATGTGTTTTCTTTGAAACTTGTCCAGATGAAGTGATTAATGTCATTTCAAGTCTGAAACCTAGTTATTCTACTGGAATTGACAACTGTAGCTATATTCTTGTCAAACAAATTTCACATTGTATTGTTAAGAAAGGAGGATTATTTTTGTGGATTTAACTATAGCCTTTGATAAGGATAACCATGAAGTATTATTTCAAAAACTGCTTCGTGCTGGATTTCGAGGGGTCACTTTGTGGTGGCTTCGATTTTTGCTATCTGATAGATCTCAAGTAGTTAAGAAGATTCGTGATGTTTTTACTGAATTATCAATGATGGTGTCCGTCAAGGTTCCGTGTTAAGGCTCATGCTTTTTTTGATCTACCTAAATCAATTTTTTATGGGTTGATAGCTTTTGCCGTGAGTAGTTACAAAGCAGTAATATCAACTCTATGAACTCTGATAAGTTGTTATGTTTAGCTTATAAGCATAAAATATGTTTTTTACACTTAATAATGATCTGGTTATTGACCCAGAGGTCATTTACCATACTTTAAATTATGATCATATAACTTGTGTATTGATTGTTTTAAAATTGAAGTCCTCTCAAAGTTCAAGTACCTTGGACTGTTTGTGGACACTTTTATGTGTTGGCTATCACATATCGATACTCTCCGTAATTACATGTGTGTTGTGGTACGAAAATTTTATATTTTGCGTTCAGCGTGTCCGTTAGCACTCTTAAGAAATATTGTATGCTGAGAAGAACAGAGTCTATCGGCTTCGTGACGTTGGTCTAAGTTTTTGGAAATTTGCCCTATTAAACATCTGTTTGTGTAAGTGGTAATGAAAACACTAGTTTCTATTAAGGTTACTCAGTCTAATGTTATTGTCAACTACCACTTGACAAGTAAGCAGTATATTATACGGTTTGAATAATTTTTAACTACAAACTACCAAAATGCATTTCTAATATTGGCGTTTTTATTCGAAGCTTTTCGTTAGTACATGCCTTGTAATTATTTTACTGCAATATTATTAAGCTTTGTAACTGTTAATTTGCATATTTCTTTGTAAATAGTGTAAATAATGTTGATTATCAATCGACACTAGATTTTATGATTCACACATTATATAACAATAATAAATATTAAATAAAAATTATTTTAACCCGGTCAATATTTCAGTAGATAAGTTTCCACCTTAAAACAGCTTATGAATATATTTGGTAACTATATAAAAATGAAAGTTTTTGGATGTGTAAGCATCTTTACCCGCGCCTACCAAAAGAATTTGCACTGGAGTAATCTCATAATTTAGACGAACGGAAATGACGTATTTCGTTTAATATACAATATTGTATTAACATACGATTTCTACGTTACTAGTGCATGATTGTCATGGAAAATTTGGGAGCTATATACATATAATCGAATAAAGACTGATTTACATTCAACGACATTCGACGCCCGCAGAATACTTGAAACACAACATAGGAAAAAGCACAAAGACAAAAAGAGAAAAAATAATCATCTGCTTAAAAAAGTCAATTGAAACCCGAGAAACAAACCCAAAAATCGTCACTTTTTTGCAGATATCGAGCTTCATCTTTTTTCTGTAAAATCGTCGATACGTGAATAAATAACTACAATAAGGTTACTTAAACAAGAAAACTAATCATTTGTATTGGTTTATGACAATTTTTGGTTAAATTTATTTTTTATGTGTAAAGAAAACGAATTTTTGATTTGACATTTGCATCTGCGAAAATCTTTGAATGTAAATCAGTCTTTATACTTTTGACATATTTAATAATATTGGTGTACAGAAATTTATTTCTGTAGACTATGAATACTTGATTTTCAAAATTTTCGATTTTTCATTTTAACATCTATACTCAGTTTCTTATTTACTCTACACTGATATTGAATATTTCTTACCGTCTTAGAAATGAATGTTAAGCATAATGATTTTATAGTCATACCGGTTCGTGCCACCGCGATAAAAAACACAGTCAAAGTTTTTTGTATGTTACTTTATAACGAGTTACGAATGATTGTCTCAAAGCATTGTTTGAGACGGACTTAAAAAAGCCACCTCAAAGGGCTCCCTCCAAAACGTGCCACCACATAAACTTATGTACAGTTCAGAATGAAATTGCAATTCAGGATGTCACGCCGCCTCGACCTAAGTAATACGGTCAAGAAGGGATTTTCAATTAGCCTGTTATTAAGCCTAATTTTAAATGCTAGGTAGTCTGTGAGCTCCTGGGATAGCAGTAATCAAAGCAAAATCGGTATGAACTTCAACAATGAAAATAACACACTTTCGATAGTTGTTTACAACTCGAGATATAATTAAGTGCATCAAAGGCACAATCGAGTTCATACATTTCGCCCTTGCCATATTCTGGAAGATTACATGAATTCTCCAAGCAGACTGTTCAACGATAGACTGAATAGTGGCAGGCTGGTGTGTGAATAGATGTGGAATAGAATATACGACCACATTATAAACAATATTAACAAAAATAGGGGGAGCCTAACAATGTAGCATATAAAACATATATAAATAAAATAATTTTAAGGATTTTAATAGTTGTTAAAATAGAATCGAGGAAGGAGTAATTCCGAAATGGATATTCTAAAATAAAATTTAAAATATTGTTACATAAGGAAGTTTTTATCAATTAAAAATAAAAAAGTGAAAAATAACTAAGCTGATTTTTATTATAAAAAAAAATATTATTTGTTAGAGCTTCCAACAGTAGATGATTAAAAATAATTTTAGTCAGGACTTTTTATATAGCACCTGACAATAGGAACAAATTGGACCTCCATTTAAACTATACCAGTTCAAAAGAAAGAGTCGATACTCTGGGCCAGCTGTGTCTTTCTTTCTCTGTAAAAAAAACAAAATTGATCTCCACGGCTCAATTTTATTATTTAGATAACGTAGCTGGATATCAGATAAGGTGGTTTGAGACCGAAGATTGCCGTTTTTATGTTTTAAATGAATTGTCATATGCTGAATTTATAAAATAAATATTAAAATATTTAATAAACTTGATTTTAATGTGAAAATATAAATTGGCTGACAAATTGATCGGGCTATGTGTTTCATAACAAATTAGCACGACTTTTTTTGTCATACGTTGTCAGCGGATCAATAAAGTCGAATGTGAAAATCGATCGCGATCCTCATCAAAAATTGGATATGTTAATGAAGATCATCATCAGCAAGTAATACAAAGTTCGAAAAGTATGGGTAGCATTACAAAATTCTTTGCTTTAGCCAATGTCCAGAAAACGTCGTCAACCATGCAATTTTGAAGAAACAAAAAGTAACAATCAATCACAAACGTTATTAAATCGATTATACCTTTCCGGTACTTCGACAAACATACAATTTTTGATCGACACCGGCGCAGACGTGTCCGTTATGCCTCCTAACTGAAAACACAAGCTGCGCCCAAATTCTTCAGAATTTTTGAATGCTAAGTGCCAACGAAGAAAAATATTACCTCGTTTTTCACGCTCGAGAAGACTTCCACCAGATAAACTCGAAAAAGGAAAAGCCGAATTTGAATATATGATAAAACAAGCAATTTGCAGACCGTCAAGTAGTAATTGGGTATCAACACTTCATTTGGTCCGGAATGCGGCGATTACCGCCAACTTAATCTAATCACCGGAACTGACAGGTATTCCATATTATTTATTCAGGATTTTGCAAGTATTTTTCACTGTAAAACGATTTTTTCAACTATTGATTTACACCGAGCATTTGCTGAAGTCCCGGTTGAGGCTGCTCAGATACCAATGATGGCGATCACAACGCCGTTTGGCCTGTTTGAGCTTGCGTATATACCATTTGGGTATAAGCAACATTTCACAGATGCAACAACATTTGATAAACGAAGTACTTCCAAGATTAAATTTTGTGTTCCCATTTATCGATGATATTTCGATCGCGTCAACATCTTCAAATGAGCATAAATAACACTTGCAAATCACAGCATTGGGAATAGTCCGTTGCCAGAAAAATTAAAGCTATCCGAAATTAAAATCAAATAAAAATGGCTCAAGATTTAAAAAGATTTCTGGCGATGATAAATTTCTACCGTAGATTTATCACACTTGCGGTAGAGAATCGATTAATTCTCCAGGGTATAAAAGGAAACGCAAAACGCGACCAAACCCTACTAAGTAGTCTGCCGAATACAGTTTGGCATTCCAGTGTTATCTAAATGATTTAATTAACGATACCTACTTACTACATCCATCAATAAACGGTGAATTACAACGTTACAGTACATGCGATCGGGAACTTGAAGCTAGGTACCGAGCAGTAGTCCGTTTCAATAAATTGAAACAAACATTAGGTCTGAAACATTTAAAAACGACACCATTTCACCCAGAGGCTAATGGACTTATAGAGAGGTGGCATAGGACACTTAAGTCGACAATAAAATGTTAATAGAGTAACGATTGAGTGAAACTCTCGCCAACAATTTTATTGGACCTACGAGTTGCCTTCAAAGAGGATATTACCGCCTAGCCGGCCGAACTCGCATTCGGAACAACTCTTCGAATGCCTGGATAATTTTTTTACCCCTGGAAAATCTAAAATAACCGAAACCGAGTTCAATAAGGAATTTTGACATCATATAAGCTGAATTCTGGGCTGTGGCAAAAACAGGCGGCACTGAAGAAGATATAAGCCAACGCATTAGCAAAGCAAGAAACATTTTCAACATACTCCATAAGGTCTGGAATGCGTTCGTCCTGTCAAGGAACACAAAGCTACAACTGTTCAACGAATATGTAAAATCAGTACTGATGTACGGAGATCGCAAGAAGACTCCACCTGTTTGTGAATAAATGCCTTAGAATGCTAATAAAATGCTTCTGGCCAAACACCATTAGCAACACAGAGCTTCTACGACAGACAAAGGAAGTAGACATTGAGACTGAAATAAGAAAGCGCAAATGAAGATGGATCGAAAATACATTGGGGAAAACTCCAAATGACATACTATGAAGCGAAAAGTGGGAAGACCAGCCGTAACTTGGAAGAGAACTAAGCTAGCTGAAGCGAAACAACTTGGTAACGAAAGCTAAAAATAATAACCCCCAATAGAGTCAGATGGTCCAGCCGAGTAGACGCTCCTAAATCGGAGATAAAGGGAAAACATGAGCTGAATTCGTTCAACAATTACCGCTTACCAAGGTACCAGTAACGTATTTATTCAAAAAGACTTCAATGTTTGTACACACGTACTTATCAGAGTCGACGGCGTTCAAGCATTATTGCAAAGTCCGTATAATGGACCATTTTGAAGTAATGGAAAGGAAGGATTAATATTTCTTATTAAAAATCAACGGCAAAACTCAAAAATATCTATCGACAAAATCATACACTATTCGAAGATTAAATGGCCAACACAAGCCAGTCTTCTGTTCCAGAAACGACCGATTAAAGCAACATAACACAATCACCAACGGTAAAAGTTAGCAGAGCTGGCAGGAAAGTGATCATGTCCTTTTCTCTAGAGGCGGGGTGGTGTGACGGGATTGCATCCTATTAATTTAATTTTAAACAGTGGTTGCGTTATATAATATTACCGCACAACACTAACATCCAAATTGAATTATAAAAAAATATTTCAAATTGAATCTTGCTTCGTGTGTTACAAAAAATATTACTCCCTAATAATTGATCGACAGCGATTCATTATTCTTCAATCGCTCTGTAGTATAGATTGGGACGGGAGCGATATATTTAATTTTTTCGCTCCCTCTTTCCAGAGAGATATTAAAAATAAAAATTTAAATCATTATGAGAGAGCGTAATAGACATTTTAAGTGTTTACCAATAGAAGTAAACAGAGCAAGAGCGATTTTTTTTTTAAAGAGCGATAAAAGAACGGAGAGGGATAAAAATGTTTTGATCGACGAAGCAATGGTCAAATAAGTACTATGGGCATAACTCATCTAAACAATTTATTTGTGAAAAACCGGAGCGATTTGGGTACAATGATTAGATGATCTGTAATTCAACTGGTTACTACTGTTAAATCGACAATTACTGCGGAGCTAAACAAAAAGGTAAATACGACCCAACCGACAATTTACCTTTAGTTCAACAGCTGTGTTAAAACTCCTTGAAATTGTGAAAAAACCACTATTTTCATAATGAAGAAGGTCATTATGCCAAAAAACTGAAGAAACAATTGAGCATAGCATTGCTGATTCAAAGCATCATATTAAATACAGCATCAAATGCAACGTATTAGATTGTTTTAACAATTTCCACGCACGATAATGTTAATCTTGTACGAAAATTTTAAAAATCCTAATGGACATTAAAGTTACAAACGTTCCCGTTTTAATCATTTGAATTTTCGCGAGACAAATGGATTAAAGTAGTTGGAAAAATTTAAGGTGCACTAAATTTTCCGGTTTTATTTATAAGTATGTAATATTGTATCATTGGAACCAAACTTGTGCTAATTAGAAAAATACTTTTGATATTTGATACAAAACCCAAAATTGTCAATCGTTAAGCAGAGGGAAGGTTTTTTTTTCGTTTGCTTCTTCTTATCTAATTCAATATTATTCATTGTAAAATAAGAGCAAGTAAATTACTTTGACGATCCAAAATGGATTTGTTACATACTATAGGCGTTCTTGTTCTTAGGGAATAGTGATATATGTTTCATTTGGTGGTGTGGCCCCAATTGTTTTAAGGTCATCGTGCATGATTGGTTTAATCCGACTAGATTTGTGTATTCAATCTGGAAATTATTGAACTTGTAATGTGGCTTTGTCGAATATGGTTCGATATTTTAACATTTAGTGGTATTGATTGATGTTCATTTTTCAGGCTTTCAGAATATAAACCTGTTCTAAATTAAAGAATTCAATTATTCTCAATGTGAAATCAACAAGTACAAAGCAGTGACTTTCCTTTGTAAACAGTGAGCAGATTGCGCAGAAATATCAGCATAGTTCAATATAATCATCAAAAGAGTTTGTAAAACCAAGAATGCATTTTTTTTTGTGTCAGATGAATTCAGAAATAATGGATCTCGAGTATTGTTTTTTCGGAAAATAAACCGGATTAAGTAATTAGAAAAAGAATTAAAAACTCTTCTCCTTCCAAAATGTTTTGACGTTTAAAATTTAACTGTAAATTTGTAAGACAGCAATTAGCATAAAAATCGGGCTTCGTTCAAATTGGAATCGTATGAGTAAGTAATAGAAATTTTGGAAAATGTTGAATCTTTTTGGAAAATGAAATTCCGATTTAATATTTTGATTTTTTCGAAACCTCGAAGCTGAATTTTAACCAACTTAACAAATAAACTTAGAATTCAGATGTTACACATTCCTTTTTGGAAAAATGTGCATTTTAAATAAACAAATCCCATGTTTCAATTTAATAAAAATTCCATCCTGTCGCAAATAAACAAAACAGAAAAGTTCAAATGGTATTATCTCAGGTTGACATTTTAGCCCCCTCCGAATACAATACAAAATTACATTACCATGCATATTGGAACCTCCCTGAAAATTACATAACACACAGAAAAATTTAATCTCACAAACATCAGGAGGATAAACAATAAATCTAATTTTCACTTTGGATTGTCGAGAAAAGGTGGAGGTACTGAAAAACGTGTATATAGGATCAATATGTATAAACAAACCCCCTTTCTTAATAATTTTCGCAACAACCAAAACAAAAAAAATCTCCCCAAAACAAAAAATTAAATAAAAAAAGAACACATTTCCGGGATTTTCCGTACACCAGTACAGTATAAATACAACGAATAAACCATAAATTCTATATAGAAAAGAAAATTTAAGGAAAACACTTCTCAGCTACTAAATGTACAGTACACTATATGCGGAGGGCGTGAATTTATCTACTAAAAAAAGCAAAACAAAACAAAAAGTTCTGTCTGGCGAAAAGTTTTTTTTACGTTCCTTTCCTTACATGAAAATAAAAAAAGTTGTTCTTACCTTTTAAGTTATTAATGATAAAATCAAAAGAACACAGGAAAATCTTGTATATATTGGGGGATGAAGACCGACGATACAAAGATGATGATGATGACTTTAACCAAAAGAAAATCCAAAAACACCACCAAAATAAAATGAAAACATAACAACACACAAATCAACAAAAAAAAAAAAAAATTATAACACTTTTAACTAATTTAACGGTCGATTTTCACTTTTCAATAAAAAGAAAATTAATTTTCTTAATTAAAACTTACACTCTCACACACACTTTAATTATAAAATCACATATTTTTCCTTTCTTAATTTTGTATTTTTTATACTCCACAAAAACACACTAAGAAATCGAGTTTTATTTATGTATACTTTAATCCTCGTGCCCCCGGCTTTTAAAATGGATACAATACGGTTAATCTGAATAAAGCGCGCCCACTTAATAAGGACAAGCGACGAAAAATTAATTTAAAAAATTTGGAAATAAATTTCCCGCTAAGCTACGCAAACCGGTAAATTTAAAATGAAAACTCTAGACAGAACTATTTACTAAATGTAATTTACTTAAGATACATGGAACAATAACAAAACAAAAAAACTATAAAACGAAGAAAAAAACGTAACACACACTTAATCTGTGCCGCAACTAAATGACAACTGAAATGTTGAATGAAAACAACAAGAATTGAAGAAAAAAAAAATCAAAATAAATAAAACAACAACAAAAATTTATGGAGAGCTCCAAACTCCCATAGAGAAAAATACATAGGAAAAAAGGGGGCGATTAATGTGGAGATTTTACTGTGTAGAAATTTTGAACACATAATATAAAAATATTTACGTACAGAGACAGAGAGTGGAATATAAACGCGTGCTCAGCTCATGAGAAAATTGGATTTTTTTTTTGTTTTTTTGTGGAGAATGAAATTGGAGCAGAATGTAGAAATAAAATAATAGCATCATCGTCTAGCCGTCAGTGATGTAATTGGGGAAATTTATAAAAGCATGTGAGGCGTGTATTCGTGACGTTTTTAGGAAGAAATAAATTGAATTTCAATTGTTTGTTATTTCGCTTAACCCTTTCGCTACTTTTGTACATTATAATGTACATCATTTTTAAACCTTTATATAAGGTGCGTTCGTTTGTGGTGAATTAACTGAATTATCTGAATTAACTGAATTAACTGAAGTGATTTGTCCGTTCGTTTGGTATACTTCGCTTCAGTTAAAAATATTGAGCTACTGATTTATCTGAATAATAATTTTGCTTGTGCAGATAATTCAGATAATTGTTTTTGTTGTTTTTTGACATTATTTTGTTTTACGCATCGAAGAAGTCAGGATATTTTTGAGAATTTTAAATTATTTTTCGGTTTATAATGGATGACGATTTAATCGAATACAGCCGTGTTTTCCATGAGAACTGCACTAGAACTCGATAAATTTTAAATTCCTTTTATTCTATGTAAAACGAAAAAAAAAAAATTCATAAAGCGCGAATGTGTAGTGTATTTGATATAATTACATATTTTAAGTTTAAAAATTTTCCCTTTCAGTTATTTCATCAATATTTCCTTATTTCTTGCTGACGTCATTACACGCAACTACACTCGATAAATTCATGGGTTTATCCAGTGTAACTAAAAAATAAGCTATAATTGTCATTGTTTATTGCTGTAACAACTTAAAATGTGTATTTATGTGAAATGCACTACACATTATCACTTTAAGAATTTAATTTATTTTTCTGTTTACTTAGAATAAATGGAATTTAAAATTTATCGAGTTCTAGTGCAGTTCTCATGGAAAACACGACTTACGTTAGTTTCGCAAACGAAAAATTTGCAAATGAAAATTCAATAGATGTAGAACAATGTAAGTATTTGTAATTTTATATACATATCGTCGGCGAGAAATGCAGAATGTGAAAGTCCATTTTTTCCAATTTTGCGTTTTTCATATCAAATTAAAGAGTCCTCCATTGTGCATCAATCGCCATTTAAAAATATCATAAAAAATTACGTTAAGGTGAAGAAATTTTTTTTTTTTTTAATTTAAAATAAATTTTATTTATTTATTTTATGTAATTACAATCTAGTCTCCTGGACTAATTAGCAACTTGTTTCTGACTTAATTTACTAACTTAAATTAATCTATGGCTTCTTCCCATTGGCATTCCATAGTGTTTGGTAAATTGATGTAAACCACATCTTTGTTGTGGATTTTAGATCAGCATAATGCTGCTTAAACTAACAATCACACCAGCTCAAAAGGTTTGGTTCTTTTAAGTCTGCGAACTAAATTCGTGATGCTTAGGAGCTGAGTTGCCTCAATGTTCACATGTTGGCGGAGCCTTTCTTCATGTCTCCGTGCTTTTTCCTGGATTTCATTTAAGATGAGGTTCATTTTAAGGTCCCTATGAAGGTCACTGTTCCTAACATACCAAGGTGCATCAACGATGTTCCTTAATACCATATTCTGAAATCTTTGGATGATATTTACGTTGCTCTGTTTGGTACAACCCCAAAGCTGAATACCATAAGTCCAAATCGGTTTCAATATTTGCTTATAAAGTAGAAGCTTGTTGTATGTTGATAAAGAAGAGTTCCTTCCCATCAGCCAATACATTTTCCTGTATTTAAGTCTCAATTCTTCACTTTTCTTCTTGACGTGTGCTTTCCATCGTAGTTTAGCATCCAGGGTCATGCCGAGATACTTAGCTGTGTTCGCATGCGGTATTATTTCCCGATTTATGGTAATCGGAATATGTTCGATTCGTCTGTTTGTAAAGTTGATGTGAACTGATTTAGCTTCATTTAGTTTTATTCTCCATCTTTTTGTCCATTTATATATTTGAGTTATAGCTGATTGTAACTTCTGTGTTGATTCTTCGTTGCTTTTTCCAACAGCTAAGATCGCCGTATCATCTGCAAAAGTTGCCACTGTGTTGTTTTCTAATGTAGGAAGATCATAAGTATATAGTAGGTATAAAACCGGCCCTAATACACTGCCCTGTGGAACTCCTGCATTGATTTCTTTCAATTCAGAAAATGTATCATCTAACTTAATCCTGAAGAACCTATCTTTCAAGTATGATTCTAGTATCTTAGCAAATTGTATTGGTAGAAGATTCCTTAACTTGTGGTTAAGTCCTTCATGCCACACTCTATCAAACGCTTGTGCAACGTCTAGAAATACTGTTGAACAGACTTTTTTCTCCTCTAATGCTTTCTCAATTATACTGGTTCTGCTTTCTTAGCCCCCATATATATATATATATATATATATATATATATATATATATATATATATATATATATATATATATATATATATATATATATATATATATATATATATATATATATATATATATATATATATATATATATATATATATATATAAATATATATATATATATATATATATATATATATATATATGTATATATATATATATATATATATATATATATATATATATATATATATAAGGAAATGATAGCCACCCATTTGCAGGCACTTTATGTAATGGTTCGTACAATTATAGTGTTAAGTAAAACATGACGTAATTTTGTTAATCTTTATTCTGTTTTTTAAAAATTGGCTAAAGATTGTTCATTAAAATGGAGTAACCTTTCACGAACATATAAGGCAGCTAAAGACAATAAAAAAAGTACAGGACGAAGGCCTATCCGGTTTGAATTTTACGATATAATGGACGCCATTTTGGGAACGAAGGCCAGTAATATTATAGATGGTGTTGGGGTTAGCGTTGGTGCCTCTACAGAAGGGCTCAATTCTATTCCAAGCCCTGACAACATTGTTAGCAGGCCGATATTGGGTCGTCAACAGACACCAAAGCCAAAAAAACGGCAAATTACTGCAAAAGAAGAGTACTATCAAGTAAAAATTGAAAGGCTAAAAGCAAAATCCACAAATGAAATGGAACTTTTAAGTATTGAGAAGCAAAAAGTGGAATTATTGCAAAAATTGGTTGAGAAGATGTAATAGCTGTAGCCTGTATTAGTATAAAGAAATAAAAAATAAAATGAACATTATTATATTTTGTGATAATGAATTAAATATATATTTATAAGAATTAAACAGATTGGTTAATTATATTAAAGATTTGCATTTTGATGTGAATTCGGAAAGAGCTGTAAAAATGCTTGTTGTCGTCTACTGGTACGAGTATTTCGAGAAATGTCCTCTGGCTCAAAATATTGTGGTTGATTGTAAGTTTCAGTTATTATTTCGTCTACTTCGTCATTTTCTCTGATACACAAATTATGAAGCACGATAACAGCCACAGTTGCCCTTATGATAAACTCTCTGTTTACATTCTGGAAATCTCTCAGCCTACGGAATCTTCCTTTTAACATACTAAATGCGTTTTCCACCCGTGCTCGTAGTGATGAATAAATGAAATTAAATTGTCGCTCTTCGGACGTTAAATTGCCATTATCTTTAAACGGGGGCACAAGCCAGTCTTTGGACATATAAGCCGAGTCGCCAAGAACAAAATAGCAATACATACAAGCTGGACTTTCCTCAATTTTTTTAAACAATCCGCAGACTTTCTCAACAATCTTGAGTCATGCATGGACCCAGGCTCACCGCAATATACATCAATAAATTGCAATTTGAAATTAACGACCCCTTGCAGTAGTATACTCGAAAATCCTTTTCTGTTTATGTAGTCGTTGTCTCCTTCTATATTTAAAATTGGAATATTGAGCCATCTACTATACATCCCATAACGTTCCTAAGTCCTCTTTTATTAAAAAACAGTCGTTCATTGGCGGCTGCTTCCTCTCTAGTTGGCCATTTAATGAATTTGGGCGAATGTTTGAAAATTAAACCTACCACATAATTAACTATTGTATGTGCGGTACTTCGGGATACGTCAAATAAATTAGCAACCTGCCTAAAACAGTCTTGATTCGCCAGATAATAAATAGTCATAAGTAGAGTAGAGTGGGGCACATTCACCGTGGGGGCACATTCGCCACACCATTTTTAATTACTTTCCTAAAGGCTTAAAATTCTAAAAAAAGTACTGAACAACGGTTTTTTTGTTTCGAAAATATCCCTGATATTTCACAGTCGTAGTTCAACACGTGTGGAAAGTAGATGTAATTTCTTGTTTTTCCCGCTTTTTATGTAATAATAGAGGAGTATTACGTAAGGTGTTTTATTAAAGATTTTTTTACTTTTTGAGATTGTTTATGTGAATTCTAGTAAATATATTAATTAGTTTTGAAGTGGAAGTCTTGTGATTAATTAAATCAAAATATGTACATAATTAAATTTTTAGTTCATTTGTAATTTACGGTAAATGGGGCACATTCGCCAACGTAGTATGGGGCAGTTTCGACATTGACGAATGTTCCCCATATACTGGCGAATCTGCCCCCATTAACTGGAAAATATTAACGTTTAATTTGAATTTATTATGTGATCAGAATAATGGTACGAAATTACAAAAGAAAGACTGTTAGGAACACTATAAGTGAAGAAGCCATCAAAAACGCAATATTAGATGTAATGAGGAAAATTGAAACGCCGACCAGTGCATCTTTAAAATACAACATTAAAAGAAGCACTCTAAATAGCAGAATTAAAAAAAAGCAGCATCGATTGATCCACTAGCCTTAGATACAAACTCTGATTCAGGTCATGAGTTGAGTGACGATGGGGTTCAATTTAGATACTCTTCAAAATATGCCGTTAATCAAGTATTTACTAAACTTCAGGAAGAAGATATAGCCAACTATTTAAAAAAGTGTTCGAAGCTGCAATATGGTTTAAGTTATAAAGCTGCCCTGAGTTTTGCTTATCAGTTTGCTAAGCTTAATGATATTCCACGTCCATCATCATGGGATTCAAATAAAACTGCGGGCAGAGACTGGCTCTTTAGCTACCTTAAAAGGAATCCTTCACTTTCTTTAAGAAAACCCGAAAAAACCAGCGTGGCACGTCTCAGAGGGTTCAACAGAACTTCAGTGAATGATTTTTTTGAAAATTTAAAATCTTGCTTAAACAAATTTTCTTTTAGTGTAAAAGATATTTATAATTTGGACGAAACGGGGCTAAGCACCGTAATGGATCCCCCGAAAGTAAGTTCATTTTAATAGTATATTATCTTAGTTCATTTTTAAAGATTATTGATTGTCGTATTTAGATCATTGCAGAAAAAGGACAACGCATCGTCTCTCAGGCTGTGTCGGGTGAACGTGGATCTCTCGTTACTCTAGTGGGAATTGTTAATGCTGCAGGTCGTCATATACCCCCTGCTTACATTTATCCCCGTATTCGAAGTAACGAACGATTTTCGATCGGGGCCGTAGCAGGATCAGTGGCATTCAACTCAAAGACTGGGTGGATAAATGCCGAAATTTTTGTCAATGTTTTGAGGCACATTCAAAGTCATACAAGATGCTCCACTGACAATCCAATACTTTTACTGATGGATAATCACGTTTCCCATTGTTCTATTGAGTCAATTTTATATGGTCGGGAAAACGGTATCATAATGCTATCGTTTCCACCACATACATCGCACAAACTTCAACCGCTTGATGTGTCCGTTTTTGGCCCATTCAAAAAATATTGTAAAACATCGTTCAATGATTTTTTGACAACTAATCCGGGGAAAACAATCAACATTTACGATATTAGCCGATTGACTAAATTGCCATTTTTAAAAGCATTCTCCCCAGAAAATATTATCAACGGATTTCTAGCGACAGGTATTTCTCCGTTTAACGGCATGATCTTTGCCGATGATGATTATGTAGTCGAAGGTAAGTCTAGTTCCAATTTTAGCAATCCATAAATAATTCTTTATACACTTACCAATTCAAAAATTTATTTTCCGATTTGTTAATTTTTCAGATGAAATGGAATTGGATGAAAACTTGTCTGCGAACATAAACCACAATACCGTAGTCTGTTCTGACAACGATAAACGCATGAATTACCAAATGAGTCCTGACGAAGTTCGCCCTATTCCTCGGATTAGGAAAAAAATCAAACTAAAAGGCAAGGCAAATCACGGATTTATACATCTACGCCGGAAAAAAATCGAATTGAAACCATTTTTAAAGTCAAAACCGATAAAATGACTGCAATAATTAAAAAGCCAAAGAGAACAGCAAAAAAGGAAAAAGCTAAAAAAATTATTGAGTTTTCTGCGTCAGAAGACAGTTCGGACGCAATTTCGTATGCCGAATCTCTTGATTCAGTTTACGATTTTGCAAAAGAAGAATCGTCTAACCATGATACTCCGGAAATGCTTCTCATTGACACGGATATACTGGAAACAGGAACATACGTTTTGGTTAAGTTCATAGTCAAATCCGCTTTAATTTTTTATGTCGGAAAAATTGTTGAAGTAGAAGAAAATGAAACATACATTGTGAGCTTCTTAAGGAAACATCCCATAAGTCAATCATTTGTTGAACCTGCAAAAGAGGACATTTCATTTGTTTTAAGAAATGACATTCTTATGAAACTTCCAATGCCAGAACATCCCCCGGGAACCTCCAGATCAGCAAAAAAATATAATTTTTCCACCGACTTATCCAAATATAGTATTAGATAATAACAAAAATGATATCTTAGAAACTAAGAGACTGAATTTTATTTATTTTTAGTTTGTTATTTTATTGAATACACATGAATTTATATTGTTTCTTAAAATACTGCTTTTACTTACAAGGTTTTTCGTATTGCATATCACATTGCTAAAATAGTACAACTGTGATGAATGTGCCCCTTCTATTGCCGAAAGTGCCCCGCATTGGGGTACCTTCGCCGATTTACGGCCTTTTAGAAGAAATTGAAAAAAAATATTAGAAACGGCCAGAAAAAATTCTTAAGTCACCAGTCTCATTAGATAATGTGTAGCTGCTATATTTTTTATTGACCGGAAAAAAAATCTATAACTTTTGCTTTTACAAATTTTTTAATGCTAAATGGTGAATCTGCCCCACCTTACCCTACTTTCTTATTAGTAGGAATCTCCCTCCGTCCACCAGCATATAATAAATTTTCTTTGGTCTTAACGGCTCCAAGAACGCTATTTATATATAAAATATAAATTATAATTTGTATGGTAAATAGAAATAACATACTTACTCATAGGAGCATTAAAAGTTGATCTTTCTAGGCGAAAATTTGCCTTGAATTCTACATCACCATATGCTTGAACCGTCGTTTCATAATATTGTGATACTTGGTGAAGGGAAGCGTCACTTTGATTTTCTGGCTCGGAATCGCTCGAGCTTGAACTACTGCTAGTATGGATAATATCCCGCGCACAGGAATCTTGAAATAATTCTTTCTAAGATATATCAAATAAAATAATGTTAGTAGTGGTAAACACAAACTGTATATTTGAGTATTTAATATTATATATTTATCAATAATATTATAATTATCTCTTTATTTTTCGACATAGTGAAAATTAAATGTGACACACAAAAATAATTGATCCAAGAAAATTGTCGATTAACTTTAAATTTTAATTATTTTATAACACAAGCCAATTACTTTTTAACAAATTGACATTTATCTGAATTGTAGCAAACGAACGACCAATTCACTTCAGTAGCTTAATTATCTGAATATTAACTGAATTATCGGAATAGTAACTCAATATCAATTCAGTTAATTCACCACAAACGAACGTGCCTATATTTAAACGCCTAACCTAAAGGTTATGCTATTAAAATGAGCAATTTAGTGTTGTCTCATGTGTTTGTTTTCGTCTAAACTTGAAAAAAGTGCTAATTTTTAAAAAAATACGGTAAATGTTTTACATTTTGTGTTAGTTGCTAGTGGTTTTTTATCTACTGTGACAGAAGAGCGCTGAACAAAAACAAAAAACTAACGGTAAGTACTTATTAAATAATTAAAAATCTTTATGTAATCAGTAATAGAGTGGTTATTCTTTGTATATATGTGCATTTATTATTAAAATTTAAATTTCCGTTCCGCAAAAAATGCGAAATAAATCCTAGTACATTTAAATGTACGATTCAGTACATTCGATTCAGGCATTTGAACATTAGAATGTACATAATGGTTTTTGGCCATTGTAATGTTCAAATCATAAGGAAGTCAAACCAATAAAAAATTATTTTATTATACTTTCGTTAACGGATTTCCTTTGAACAAGAAATTATCCAAATATTTATACAATATATCAATTGTGTTTGATTCTACCATATCCTTTTATCAACAGTTTCACATAATATCGCGAAAATTAACAGGACAAGAGGTGCTCGCTATTCTCATGGAAAGTGACGAAGATTCAGAATCGAATGATGACGAGTTTCAGCCGAGCAACACTAATTTTTTTAATTTCGATGTTCAAGAAGATCGACATAGCGTACCCCCCATCCCAAAATCAGCTTCAAGAAAAAGTCGGATAGAAAGGAGCAGGAAGAAAATGAAATTACTAAAGACGACGAGAATCTGGAGGTAGTAAACGAAATTAATATGGAGAATGCATGTTTCATATCAGACGGCAACACAGATTATGTTCTAGAAGAGAATATTGAAATACAAATTTTTGATGAAACTCGGGGTGATTTCAATATGAAATTAACTGACAAAAACAAATACAATGGAGACGGCAACCGGAATACGTCAGATCGGAAATCCTGTATGACGAAGTTGCGATACACCCAAATGAAACCGATGAAATTATATCACCGATGTTTTTTTTTTTTTTAAATATTATAATGATGAATTATTCGAGTTGATGGCTGAAAATACGAATATTTACGCTTTACAACAGGGAATCTCATTTTCACCAACCAACATCAACGAAATTAAAAAACTTTTTGGTGTACATTTGTTCTTAGGAAGCACCAGATTCCCACGAACAAATATATATTGGAGTAAATTTCTTGGTATCAGCCATGTAAAGAACGCAATGTCGAGAGACCGATTCTATCAATTACGGTCAAACTTACATTGCATTAATAACTTGGAAATTCCACAAAACAACACAGATGTATTTGTAAAAGTAATTATATTAAATAATATTGAATATTGGGAATAACTTTATGTTTTATTAAAATTTTAGGTAAGACCAGTTATAAATGCGGTTCGACAGCGGTGTTTGCAACTAAAACTCAAGGAAAAGTTGTGCATTGACGAGCAAATTACCCTTTAAAGGCCGGCTAAGTGCCAAACAATATCTTAAGAACAAACCGAACAAATGGGGCATTAAATTATTTGCTTCGTGTGGGAGCAGTGGCCAACCATATGACTTTTTTTTATATCAAGGGTCATACTCCGAGTTGTCAGAATACAATAAAAAATCATTTGGATTCGGAGCAGCTGTAGTCCTTCATAAACCAGGCCATACGCTTTTCTTCGACAATTATTTTACTTCCTTCACGCTTCTTGAGATTTTAAAAAATAAAAAAATCAATGCTGCGGGAACAGCAAGAATTAATCGATTCTGCAAACCACCTTTCCAAGAAGACAAGGAATTTAAAAAACTTCCGCGCGGTTCATTTGAAGATCTGACTGATCGCGACCAAAATGTTGTGGTTTTGAAATGGTTAGACAACAAACCGATCCACATTGCTTCAAATTTTGTTGGGAAAGGAGATATATGTTCGGCTACGAGATGGGACAATATCGCCAAGCGTCATATAGAAATTCCGCAACCTGAAGTAGTTAGCTTATACAACAATGGCATGGGCGGAGTTGATATACTGGATCAAACATTATCATACTATCGCACATTCATAAAATCTAGAAAATGGAACTTACGTATTGTAACACATTTTCTAGATTTCGCAGTTTCTTCAAGTTGGATGGAGTATAGAAAAGAAATGCTGCTACAAGGGCAACCACAAAATAAAATAAAAGACCTCTTAGAATTTCGAATGGAAATTTCTTACTATTTATTAAGTGTAGCGGAAAACGCCAGAAAACGTGGACGTCCTTCAACCATTGTACCATATATTGAACCCAGTAACAGACATCGATCTGAAGTTCGTCCAATCAAGGATATTCAGTATGACAACATTGGTCACTTGCCAGAAGCGGATAAAAATAAGGAAGCTACGAGATGCAAGCTTCTTGGGTGCCGAGGACGGATGCATATTTTTTGTAAAAAATGTAACGGTTAATAGTCGCAATTGCTACGTGAAATTTAATACCAATCCGCGTGCATTAAGAACCTGAGTTAATGAAAACCTGCAACATACGTACCTGTTCATTTAAGAATTTATTTTATTATTATATTATTTATGTATTGAATTTTATGATAATTTTATGTTCCTTTTTATCTAGATAAATCTCGTTTTACACATTTTAATGTACATCCTAGATTCCAGGACCTATGGGATGAGGTGGGCCAATTTGTCATAAAGTAGCATAATTGAGGTCTATAAATAACCCAAAATCACCACAAAATATTATTTTTGGAGGATTTATAAATCAGGAGTGTAAGGGTTAACTCAATTTTAATGAGCTGCACATCAAAATGAAATTGAATTAGATAACTTGCAATCAAAATACTAATTCAACCTTGCTTCGATAGTTGGAAGATAACCCAGCGATTATTTATAATTACATATTTCAAATTAAGGGTTATATTACGCATATTTAGTAGTAGATCCATTTTAGACTACCTGGGGGCCTATTCTCGAATTCCACATCCATTTTCCACATGTGGACATCTGTCAAAACTCATAAAAATTGAATTTTTTCGGTACTAAGGGAATATTTCCGAATGGGTATAAGCATGTGGAAAAATTCCCCATATAGGAAAATGTCAATGCCGCATGTGTTTTATATACGAATTACAATTTTCGAACGATTTTTTGACAACTTTGACAGATGTCCACATGTGGAAAATGGATGTGAAATTCGAGAATAGGCCCCCTGTATGTATAATTCACACTTTTGAAGTTTATCCTAAGTTAGAACTAAACCAACAAAAACAACAGAATGTGTAATTGTTTAGTAAAAATAAAAATAATGACATTTAGGCGAACATTTCTCAATAAATAATTTGAAAACTTTTCTTTATTGTTTTAATAATGTTCAAATTAAGTTTTATTATATTGAATTCGAATTATTTTATTTAACGAAAAAAAATAAGCCAGATTAGCCTACATAAATACACATCTATAAAATAAATTAATTAGGAAAGTGTGTGTCTGTTAAACTACTTTAAAAGTATGCTTTTCACTTAATCAAATTGCCACATGAACATAAAATTTGGAATTTTTTTAAGAAAGTCTTATCTTAAAATTTCCCATATTTATCACCAATGTCATTATGATTTTTTAGTAGGTCTAATCTAATACTACAAGCATGCCAAACCATTTGGAAAGCTAATGCCTTTCACATGGTCAAATTGACATATTTGTAAACTTAGAGTTTAGGATTTTCTTAAGAAAGTCTATTGGGTGCCCTTTCTCAATTGGTGTCGTTATTTTTAATGCTTACGTAAACTATAAATGCGCAATACTTGTATCCTATAGTACTTGATATCGGCTATCAAACGCAGTATACGACATTTCGTTGAAGTGTAAACAAATAGTATTTTTAACTCTTTCAAAATGTCGAATTTTATTCCAAATAAACATAAGCGGGAAGTTTTATTACATTATTTTATTGCAAAGAACAGTGCAGCGGAAACTTATCGTTTGCTTGTGGAAATTTACGGTGAGCATGCTCCATCGAATACAACGTGCAAAGAATGGTTTCGACGATTTAAAAATGATGAATTTGGCATTGAAGATAAAGAGCTTGGAAAACCACCCAAAAAATTTGAAGATGCTGAATTGGAAACGTTATTGGCTGAAGATTCTTCTCAAACACAATCAAAATTGGCTGTAGCATTAAATGTTGATCAACAACTGGGTTCCACAACCATTTGTGAAATACTGATTCAAAGACAACAAAGAAAAGGTTTTCTGCATCGGATAGTTACTGGAGATGAAAAATAGGTTTATTATGAGAATCCCAAACGCCAAAAATCTTGGGTGAAGCGTGGTGAAGCTGGCCAATCGCAACTAAAGCGAGATACCCATTGCAATAAGGTTATGCTCTGTATATGGTGGGATCAGAAAGGTGTGGTATATTATGAACTGCTGGAATCAGGTGAAACTACCAATGGCGATGTGTACCAATGACAACTAATACGTTTGAAGCGAGCTATAGAGGAAAAACAACCAGAATGGGTGAATAGACACAACAAATTAATTTTTCATTATGGCAATGCAAAACCACATGTTGCAAAATTTGTGAAAAATTAATTACAAGGACAGGACTGGGAAGTTCGACCCCACCCGCGCCGTATTCACCAGACATAGCTCCTTCAGATTATTACTTATTCCGGTCGATGCAGTCGTGTCTTTCTGAACAACGGTTCAGTTCTCGCGCAGAGATCGAAAATTGGCTTAATGATTGGATCGCCTCCAAAGACCAAGATTTTTTCAGAGAGGGAATCCATAAACTGCCTGAAAAATGGGGGAAAGTTGTAGCTGCAAATGGAGTATACTTTCAATAAATAATTCTTTTCATTTTCTAAACGGCGGAGTCATATTCACATACCCAATATGTTTTAAGATTTTCCATATTTATCACCGAAAGTCATTACTAAAGCCATTAGCTTTTCAAATGGTTTTTCAAGCTTGTTGCCTTAGATTATACCTACCAAAAATTCATAGTGGCGTTGGTGATAATATGGAAAATCTTAAGATACAGACTTTTTTAAGAAAATCCTAAACACTAAGTTAACAAATATGGCAGTTTGACCATGTGAAAGTTATCAGCTTTTCAAATTGTTAAGCATGCTTGTAGTATTAGTACAGACTTCAAAATATCATAGTGAGATTTGTGATAACATTCCAACATCTTACTTTTTTTTTTCAAAAAAAAGGTAGCCCATGTATCTTTAAAATGTTGCCTGATTATATTTTATATGTATAAATAATGATAATAAAGTTAAAAGTTTAAATGCTATAAAATCTAAATGCTTAATTTTAGTTTTACAAATCCAATCTTTCAACTGGTTTTCTAATCCTGGTGGATCTTCTTATAATACTATTTTCATTACGTAATTTATTTTCAACGGTATGACTTTCAATAACTGTATCTGCAACAGTATTTGCTTCCGTTTCGTTCTCTGAACTACAAAAACATTTTCCCTACCGACTGAAGATCTGTCACATCGGCCCTGCATCTGGTCTGGGCACGCACTATTGTTTTTGCCCTGTGTCCCTGACGTTTGTAATTTTATGTCGTCATTAATCGAATCATCACTTTCTGATGGAACATTCAAATTCAACTCTAGATCAGTGGTATGAGATCCAATTTCTCTGATTTGATCTACATGTCTCTTCCTTATACGATTGTCATCAAGAACAACAAGATAATGTAATTCTCCCATTTTTTTAGAAATTTAACCAAATCTCCACTTGTTTTGCTGGACAAATATTCCCGAGCCGCAACTCGTGCACCAATTTTAAAATGTCGTACTTTTCCCGATAAACTATTATTTTGTGAATTTTTTCCAGATTAAATCCATACGCGATCTAATCTCCCTATTAAACATCATCATTGCAGGAGTTTTCCCAGTGGATGGATGAATTGTCTTTCTATAGGTCAACAAAATATTTGCTAAATGGAAATGTATTTCCTCGCGATCGCAGTCTAATGCTTTTAATTTTTCCTTTATCGTACGTACGTATCGTTTCGCTTGTCCGTTGGTTGCTGGGTGATATGGAGCGCCCATTTTATGAACTATTCCATTAATTTTTAGAAAATTTTTGAAATCACCGCCTGTAAACTGACTTCCTTGGTCTGTCGCTAGAACGGATGGTATGCCAAAACACGAAAATATAGAATGACACACTTTAATTATTTTCTCCGAAGTCAAATTTCGTAGTATATGAACTTCTGGCCATTTTGTATAAGCATCTACCAGTACAAAGAAGTATATACCCATGAAAGGACCAGTAAAATCTGCATGAACTCTTTGGAAAGGCTTAGTTGCAGTTTCCCAGCAGTGCAAAGGCACTTTAACTGGATTTGCCTGTATGATTTGACATTTCGAGCAATTCTTTGCCAATACTTCTATATCTTTGTCCATTCCTTCCCACCAGCAATAACTTTTAGCAAGGGATTTCATACGGCTTATCCAGAAATGAGTAGAATGTAACTCGTCGAGAACAATTTTCCGTAATTGCAAAGGAATAAAAACTCTCATTCCCCGCATCAAACAACCTTCTTGAAGGGAAAATTCAATTTGGTCGATTCCAAATCGATTATTAGATGGAACTTGTCCTCCTGTTCTCAGGCCGTGTATTAGTGTAGACAACGATTTATCCTTCATTGTATAACCTCGGACAAATCTTGAACGCGTAATGGTAAGGTATCTATTAGATTTATTCCCAACACATCAACGCCCTCGTACTGAAAATCTGGTATATTTTTGACCGGCAATCTAGACATGGCGTCCGCATTCCCGTGCTGCTTTGTGCTCCGGTATTTTATCTCATACTGAAAACCTCTGAGGAGTAACTCATAATGCTGCATACGCATTACTGAGAATGTTGGCAGTCCTTTATGTGGTGAAAGAATTTGTATTAGTGGTTTGTTATCCACTAGTAAGAGTGAATTTCCGTCCCACTAAAAATTGAGAGAACTTTTGTACTCCGAAAATTATTGCGTAAGCCTCTTTATCAATTTGAGTATACTTCTGCTGAGTTGCAGAGGTCTTTCTGATCCATCTGGATCAGTGTGACTTAGTACAGCTCCTACACCATAACTTGAAGTATCCGTTGCTAGTACCAAAGGTCGCTTCGGATCGTAGTGAGCAGGAACATTTTTCTCTTGCATTTTACCCTTTACTACCCGAAAAGCATTTTCGCATTCCTCATCCCAGACAAATTTTGTCTCTTTTTTCAGAAGATTATTTATCGGATAAAGATTTGTACTCAAATTTTCAAAAAATCGTTAATAATAGTTAATCAGACCAACAAACGCACGAACCTCTGACACGTTACTTGGACGTTTCATGTTTTGTACAGCATCCATTTTGGATTGCAATTTGTGAATTCCGTTCCTATCGATCTTGTATCCACAATATTCAATGGAATCAGCAAAAAACTCACATTTTTTTAAATTCACCCTCATATTATGTCTTTGTAATCCCGACAATACCAATTCTAATCTTTTAAGATGAGTTTGTTCATCTGGCCCCATTATTTTAATATCATCTAAAAATACGGACACGCCTTCTATATCTTGTAAAATTATTTCCATTTGACGTTGCCACCAAGCAGGTGCTGAAGCTTTACCATAAATCAGTCGAGTCGTCAAAATAGATCGATCTTCCGGTCTTACTTCCATTTGAAGATACGCATTCTTAAGATCTATCTTTATACATTTACTTCCGCCCGACATTGATGCGAATAACTCCTCAATGGTTGGAAGAGGGTGATCATCAATTATTAAATTTGGATTGACGGTTATTTTGAAATCGTACTGTACCATTTGGTTTCATAACAGGTACCAACGAAGTTGCCCATTCACTGTGACTGACCTTTCCTAAAACTCCGTTTTGAGCCAGACTATCAATTTCTGATTCTATGACCGATTTTATAGCAAAAGGAATTTGCCTTGCTTTATAGAAAACCGGTATGCACCCCTCTTTTAAATTTAGTTTAGCCTGCATTCCCTCAATTTTCCCTATAGTATCAGAGAAAACCAAATTAAATTTGTTTAATAAATTTGTAACTCGAATATCATGTACCTTCACAGAAATAGTACTAACGGTTTCTACATTTAAAATTTTGTTCCAATCACAACTTAGTTTACGCATCCACTCGCGCCCTAATAATGCATGTCGATTTGTCTTTACGATATATAATGGTAAACGTATATCAATGCTACCATCTTTTACACTAACGTATATAACTCCTACAACATCAAGACTATTTCCACAATACGTCACCAACCCAACATCCGTAGACAGAATCTCTAGTTCAGGAAAAAACTTACTTTTTTCTTTCAAAATCATAATTGAGACAGGGCTTCCTGTATCAACCTCGAATTTAATTTCTAACGCGTTAACTTTTATATCCAGCCATACCTTTGAATCATCTACGTTACAATTATCAATTTTAAAAATTTCGAGATCATTTACGTTAACTACTGGTTTATCGCTATTAGAATCAATTTCTATTAAATTCGTATGCTTTGTTTGTTTTAATTTAGTACATACGGACACTAAATGCCCTACTTTTTTACAAAATTCACATGTCGATTTGACATGGACACAATTATTTGCTAAATGAGTTTTTAACCCACATCTATAACAGCTCAACTTATTTTGCATAGAACTACTAATTATATTTTTATTTTGATTTGTATTTGAATTTTTACCTCACGTGCTGGGTCCATTTCCTTTATTATTTTTGTTATTCAATTATTGATTTTTTTTTTACCCTCATTTGAATTCACGAAGTTGACTGTATTTGGATGTCTGTGTAGTTGTGCTGCATCCCTTGATGACAATTCCAGTGCCGTCGCAAGTTCAACTGCCTTTTCCAAATCCAACGTTCTCGATTCAAGTAGTCGTCCTTGTATACGCTCGCTCCTTAAACCGAAAACGAATTGATTTCGGAGAGCTATTTTCAAATAGTCCCCAAAGTTATAATTAATTGTCAACCGCCGTAGCCCAGATAAAAATTCTTGTATCGTTTCACCCTCTTTTTGTATACGAAGATGAAATCTATAATTTTCCATTATTTGTAATGGTGCCGGATTGTAATGCATTTCTAACAGTTTTACAATCTCATCATACGTTTTTTTATACGCTAATGTTGGAGCCAATTTATCGTACACGATGTCGAACACTTCTTGACCCATATAATGTAATAAAAAATGCAAATGGTTTGCTTTATTTATATTATACACGGCGAAAGCACCTTCTAACCGCTAAATCCACCTATTCCACTTTGTAATCTTGTGGTCAAATTTATCAATTGTAAATGATGTTTGTAAAGTGGTGGTTTCTTCCTTATCCGACATGTTGATTTCGAACAAAAAAAAATTATTTTACGTAGGTTTGTAAATTTTAAAACATCCTCGTCGCCAAATTGTTGTAATTGTAATTGGTATATCCGGCAATCGTAATATAGTTTTATCTCTTGTATTTAAAACACAGTCTAAAGGTACTTTTATTCTTATTTTATTTACAGCGGTTAATTCACTTTCTTATTTCGACAAGCTACAAGTTGTGCATGTGTTATTCTTATGCTACCTTGTTTGACAGTCCTTTTCTCTACTAAAACCCTACATACATTTCATATTTTATGTGAAGTCAAAGTCATGTAAACGCACAGTTTACATCAACAGTCACATATACTTATATTGTTTTTGTTCCTTTAATTATAATTTAGGATACACTTCAGACGAGTACTATAGCTTATATATACTTTATACCTAATATATTACCAGTTATATACTTCACACGAGTACTATAGTACTTAAAATTAAACGTTTATTTTTTAGCTTACAGATATACAGACTTTATTTCACTATATAAAATAACTCGACCCATATTGTTTTTTTCCTTATATGTCACTGTTCTCCGGAACAGAACGGTTCGCCGTTTTCTGTGGCTTTTTTTTTTTCATTTTCTTCAAATAAAATGAGATTTATCTGTCTTGAGTCCCCCTGAATCCGAAAAATTGGATTTCGAACTGGTGTCTGTCTGTCGGTCTGTCTATCGTCTGTCGGTCTATCTGTGGCCTCTCTACAGCCGAGATGGTTTAACCAATCAAAATGAAACTTTTTATTTAAGCTTTTCTCATAAATTGTGAAGTTCCAGTGAGTTTAAGTGAAAATGGGCCAACCGGAAGAATTATCCGGTTTACAGAAAAAGCTATCAATGGCAAAATGCTTCCAAAAAATAAAAAAATAAATAAAAAATACAAATTGTAAAAGATTTTCATAATAAGTGTCTCAAAAATCCCTGTTCGTAAAAGAAACTGTGTATTGGACACAGCTCAATTTTTTAATTTTTTTGTAAACCACCTGTTTTGCTAACAAACAAATATGTAATAAAATGAGTCACCTTCTTATTTGTCTCATTTTTTCATTTTTTTGCTCGATAATTGCAAATAGTAAATATAAAGGGCTGAAAACTAAACTCCGAAATCAATCCCTAGCTGAACCTCTTAACTCAATCTTCGGCTCAACCTCTAACTCAATTTACAACTCAACCTCCAACTCAATCGTAACACAATCCTAAACGTAATCACCAAATCCAACCTCGAACCCAACCCTTAATTCATACAAAAAAAAAGATTGCTATTATTAAACAAAACTTGCTATATATTTAATTATTTTTACCCCTTGATTTTCAGCTAATCAAGCCCCTTGACTAAATGGAAAAATGAGTCGAATAATAACATTTTCGTTTTTTTTCTTTTAAGAAACTCATTTTAAATTCAATGGAAAATATCATTTCTTAAATCTAGAATTATTTTGCTAAATTTATCATTTATTTTAAAATGGTTATTGTTTATGCCAAGAATGTGGCTCTTGTTTAAGCGAAGTACAATTTCGATTAAATTTAATACGTCCTCATCTAAAATAAAATTTTAATTTTACTTGAATTAAGAAATAATTTGCTTTTTATAAGAATTTTCTATTAAATTCACATCGGAATACTTGCTTTATTTGAGAAAGGGTAAGATTAATTCGATATCATTCTTGCTTGAATATAGAATATGGGTTTATCTATATTCAAGCAAAAATGATATTAAATTAATCTTGCCCTTTCTCAAATAAAACAATTATTCGGATTTAAATTTAATAGGAATTCTTATCAAAAGCAAATTATTTCTTAATTCAAGTAAAATTAAAATTAGATTTTAGATGAAGGTGTATTAATTTAATCTTACATTTTGTCAAACACAGCAAGTTTTCCGATTTAAATTTAATAAAAAATTCTTATCAAAAGCAAATAATTTCTTAACTCAAATTAAATTAAAATTTGATTTTACATCAAGATGTATTAAATTAATCTTACACTTTCTCAAATAAAGCAAATATTCCGATTTAAATTTAATAGCAAATTATTATCAAAAGCAAACTTTTCTTAATTCAATTATAATTGAATGAAGAAATATCATAGTTAGCTTTTGATAAAAATTTTCGATTATTGCATAGAAATTGGAATGTGAACTAAGACGCTTTAAATTTTACCAAAATTTATTTTAACTGCAGCTTGATATGTCAAATATGTACTAAGAAAATATTTACTTTTGGGAAATGAGTATTTTGTAGTATGAGAATTATGTAGTAATAAAAACGCATAATATAGTACAATTTTTAAAACAGTATATTTCGTTTTTAATTCAAATTCAATTTATATAAAATAATAATTAATTCAAAATCAATAGACATAACCATAATATTAATAATAATAAAATATTTGGTAATATAATGTTATAATAATATAAATATAAAATTAATCTAGTAATATTATATTATAGTAATAAAGCCTCAATTATAATAAAGTTTTTTTTTAAATGAGCGCTGGTTTAATACATTTTGTGCCATCCAGTAAATATCACTTTAAAGACATCTTTTGTCAAATTGTTTAGCATAGTTTTAAGTAGCGTATTTGTAAAATTACTATTACTAGACATTTTTATAACAAAAGCCAACACTGAGTCTTTTACTTTTTTTTTTAAATTGCTCTATGTTAATATTATTTTCTTGTAAAACCTTTTTGGAATTATTAAGGTTGTGTAACGCAGTAAGCCCACAATTACTTTTGGATTCAGACATCAATGGTATTGTCGAATTTGTCGGAAAAGTATTATTTTTATTCTCGTGGCTCTTGATTAAATGTCGCTTGAATGATGATATATTTTTAAACACTGATGGACAACTAGAATGACATTTATACTCATCAGAAGTCTTTAAAAAATGCGTATATTTTAAATGTGATAAATAAATATTGGTTGTTTGAAATGATTGAAAACATGAAACAATTCAACATGATTACAATGTTGCTGAATTGTGTATTGCGGTTTCCAAATATTGAATTTGTTAGTTATTTTTATAACACGCTTTAATTTTGAAGTAGTCTAAAAATAGAGAGAGAAAATATGTTAATTAGATAATAGGAACATATATATATATATATATATATATATATATATATATATATATATATATATATATATATATATATATATATATATATATATATATATATATATATATATATATATATATATATATATATATATATATATATAGTTAAAAAAGTTAAAAAATGATGTTTTCTTGCTGGTTATTCTTCTACCAGTAGCCTTATTCTATAAAAAATAAGATAATGTTTACAAGTGATAAACAGTGAACGAAAAGAGAATTGAAAAACCATTTAATGTAATTTTAGTAAAAAATCACAAAGTTTACCCGTTTTCACGTTTACACATTATCTTATTTTTTACAGAATAAGGGTGCAGGCTTTCAAATATAGTGGATAAATGTATTAAGTTTAATATTTTTGTAGTCTGGAAATAGGTAGAGAATTAATGTTAATTAATTAGGAGCTCAAAATATAGTTTGACTAAGGAAGTATAGAGAAATATAATATAAAATATTAAGTTATTTAAGTAAACTACATCAAACATTCCTTTAATTTACTTTTTTAAATAAGATTAGGGGAATTTTTCACTTAAATTTTTCCATTTTTGAAACAGCAAAAATTTTGAGTCCGGTTACAAAATTTGAAAACCAATATCGTTCTGAAAATTTATAATAATTGTGTTTAAGTAATAAATTAATGTCAAAAGATGTCAGCTGTTATATTATATATATTATATGTATTTTTTGATGAATCTTTAACTTATTTAAGGCGCCCTTTTGCAGTGTTGTTCCATTTGATTTCAACGGTGTTCCACGGAGACTGCAAGGAAGAGACTTCAGCTCTTCAACCACTCCCTTTTTTTTAATTTTCTTAGGTAAGAGTAAGGGGAGCTTTTTTACTAAAATTTTCCCATTTTTTAAATAGCAAAAAATTTGAGCCCGGATACAAAATTTGGAAATCAATATCGATCTGAAAATATATAATAATTGTAATAAATAAATTTCGTTTTAGTTTTAAATGACTTACTAATCTACTGCCATTCGCTGATTTCAAAAGAGGTCAGCTATTAATGATCTCGTTTGCCTTTAAAGGATTTGATGAATCTTTGAATTCTTTGAGGCGCCCTTTGCAGTGTTTTTCAGTGTTTTAACAGGCTAAATGTTAATATATTAAAAATAGTTTATTACCAAATTTTTGCAATTTTTAAGTACAAATTTCTGTTATTCAAATGACAAAGCTGTTCCAAATTAATCAAATATAAAATATCACACTTTAAACTACGTATTGAAATAATTAAATATTTATATTTGAATCATTACAATCTTAACAAATAAAACTTTAAATTAAATAGACACTGGATGCGTCCGAAATGCAAAATGCACATTTAGCGAAGTGACATTTGAAAAGCTGCATGCGATGTAGTTCTTGCGTGCATTTTTAATACGTATTGTTTGAGTGGTCCGAATTTAAATATTTTTATGATTTTAATGAAACGTAATTTATCACAAAAATGCGTATTTTACAAAAGGTGCATTAAAAATCGCATTTCGGAAACACCCACTATTTCCACTTATACACCACAAAAAAATTACGCACTACTTAACAAAAAGAAGGACGCAAAGATGGTGATGCACACGGGGTTTTTCTACAACATAATTGACATTGCAAATTTACATTAAAAATAATCCGGTTGGATAAAAAAACAGAAACGCCGAGAATTCTAAAGAGATTTTAGACACACAATTTATTACACAATTAATACTTACATAAATGTATTCTCACTTTTTCCACAATAAGAAACTTTAAAAAATGTATTAAAACACAAAAATCAAACTAGCACTTAGGACGTTCTCAGCTCAACAGAACAAGAAGGACTGAAATCATAAATATTTTCGGTTTTAAACCCGTTTTAAAATATTGATGCGCATGCGTAAGTTTAGCAAGGCTTGCTTATTAAAAGCATTTCGTTATAGAATTAAGCGAGTGTGTGTTTATTGCAAAAAAATGGTCGCTGTAATTTAGAAATATTGCTAAATTAATAAATAATTTTAAATAGAGCTTGCTAAATATTAGCAACTGTATGTAAAATATGTTATTAGTTAAGAAAGTTTTGCTAGAATTTACTAGGCCCTTCTCGTTTATTAAAATATGTTTTTATATTTTATTATGTTTTCTTTTAATTTAACTAAGCAATGCTTATTTGAAGCAAGCGGCTGCGCCGTGCCTTGAATATAAACGATAGTTTGAGCATAAATATAAGGATTTTTTTACAAAACCAATTTTATAATTTTATTAGAAAAATTTTCATTTTAAAAAATTGACATTTTCTTTTAATGGAAATGTTTCTAATGAACTATCAAATATCTGATTAAGCTTATGACAATTACTGATAAGCTCAACCTTGCATTTTTATTTATTACATTTATGTAATTATTATAGTAGTCATACAGTGAAATGGAAAAACGCGAGCAACATAGGATGGATAAACAACATTCGTTAAATTGTCTAAGACCGGCTAGTGCTACCACCAGCATGTTAATCAAGTAGGTTTATACTAGAATGACAGATATTTGGATATAACGAATTAAAAAATCTAAGACTAAGTAGATTAAATTAAATAGTTTCAACGGTTTCTGAGTTCATCAATATCAAATATCTGTATTTAAAGTCGAACGAAATAAAAGTTAAAAAAATTATCATAACCGTCTAAATGAAATAAGTGGCTAATTTTATTTAATTATTCATTGCTGAAATTTCTATTTCCGTTTACCGCACATAATCGATATGTCTAAAATACGTATAATCGTTATGCCGTAATTTCACAATAAGTATATGTAACATTGAACCACGAGCCACATAACCAGAAAAAACTTAAATTAAGAAGAATCACAGTACAGTAGTTGTACACAAACTAACAGATGCAAAAAAAAAAAATTCAATTTGGCTAGCCTTGACCTTATTTTACAAATTCAAATTAATGAACAGCTGTACTTTGTGGTAGCATGTTCTAACCATCGCTATTTTCGATGTTCGATAGTGTTCATGTCTCTCTTTTCAAGGATAACATTGTATATCATGAATGATGAACGTCAGTAGAAACAGAATGATTGCTTGTACGAGAATGCTGAGATCGCAATAAAGTAATCATCAAAAATCGCAATGGTGTACATTTTTATTCTTGAAGAGTGAGACTTGAACACTATCGAACATCGAAAATAGTGATCGTTTACAATCATATTTACAAAAAGAAATTTTAACTCACAAAATTTCGACTAGGTACACAGATATATGATTCAAACTTATATATAATTTTTAACAACGTTGAGGTAATTAGCTTGTAGTCTAAGTCGAAGAAAGGAAGGGAAGCTGAAAAGGCTCCCAAGCGAACAATTTTGAGCTAAGCAAATGATATAAACTAATAATTATTTTATTAAAATTGTAATAATTGAACAAATTAATTGATTAAATATATAGTTTAACTTGCGAGTTGTGTATATTGGATTGATTTTAATTAGTTTTATAATGTTTATTGTCAGAATACTGTGCTTAAAAATTGCAAAAAATTGATTCTTACAAATTAAGGTCAAATTTTTTTAAAAAAAATTTATTATTTGGTCCATATGTTTCGATTTATCAATCATCATCAGTGGACTGCTAAAAAACTACAAATTAACGTACCTTAATATGGAAAGCTGCAATAGCGTTTCTAAGATGCATTTTGTCTATGTTTTAATGCTTATGAAAACTCGAAGCGTCTTATATTCGAGCGCGTCTTATAATCGGAGTTTTTTGTTATAATTTTCTTGCGTCCTAGAATCGTAGTTTAAAAATAAAAATTAATTTATTGAAAATTATATAAATTTGTTTCTGTTAATATCGCATGTGCCTTGCAATCCAAGATGTGTCGTACAATCGATGATTCAGAAAAAATATTTTTTTTTAAATATCTAAATTGAAAAAACCACGAAACCTGTATTATTTAAAATCTTTGGGAGAATACATTTTGGTCTATTTGGAGAAAACAAAATACAGTCATACCCCGCCTAACGTTGTTAATTGGTTCCGAGAAATCGCGACGTTAGGCGAAACAACGTTATAAGGGGCAAAGGAATTATATTTTGTATGTACGAGTATATAGACGAATAGACGAGAAAATTTTATTGTTTCTTGTTTTTTGTTTTTTGCCTTTTTTCTGTGTTCTTTGGCTTTGCTTATTTTTTAGTTTTTTCATTTATGAACAAATTAAAACGACGTTACAACGAAACACAGCGGCGATAGAGCGAGGTTTGTTCGCATTTTACTAACGACGTTACAGCGAAACGACGTTATGAGGGGGGACGTTGTACGAGGTATGACTGTAATTGAAAATGTTGATACATACATAGATATACAATCTTTATTCTAGAATATTTTAGTTCAAGGTCAACAGTGCAATGTTTCAGCTGAGAAGACCGTGTAATAATTATAAGTAATAAAGAATATTTCGTGTAAGACTATAAAGAATTTAGTAATAATCTACATTCAAGCAAGAATGATATCGAATTAATCTTACCCTTTCTCAAATAAAGCAAGTAGCTATTCCGATGTAAATTTAATAGAAAATTCTTATGAAAAGCAAATTTTTTCATAATTCAAGTAAAATTAAAATTTGATTTTAGATGAAAACGTATTAAATTTAATCGAAGTTATACTTCGCTTAAGCAGGAGCCACTTTCTTCGCATAAACAATAATCATTTAAAAACAAATGATACATTTAGGAAAATAATTGTAGATTTAAGAATTGATATTTTCTATTGAATGAAACACCAAAATGTATTACCCTGTTCGACCCAACACTCGATTTAATAAAGGGGCTTGATTAGCTGAAAATCAAATGGTAAAAACTAGTAAAATGGGATTTGTTTTATAGAACAGCTAACGAAATCTATTTTCTTCTGTATGCATGAATATGCACAAATGATGCATGTAACTGAATAATTATGTTGAATTTAAGTTTTGCTTCATTATTAGAAAAAAAATCTAAAAAAATACAAGTTATATTTTTAAAACTACATATATTAAAAATAGTGATTTAAGCAAAATCTTTCTGGATAGAAATACAAAACGCATGCTAATTTTAACCACTATTTTGACTAATAATGTACTGCCAATTAAGTCGCTTTCTTGTATTAAGTAAGGTTAATTTAATGATAATCAATTATTACATTTCTTAATTTAAAATGTAAACTTGATTAAATCCCTTTCTTGTATTAAGTCAGGTTTTTTTAATGATAATCAAATTATTACATTTCTTAATTTAAATATTAAATTCTTGATTCTATAATTATTTTAGATTCTTATTTTAAGATAAATACAGTTAAATCAAATATTTTTAGTTTATATTGAGCAAAAACTAATTTATTTTTAAATTTTATAAATTTCTTGAATTAAAAAATGGAATTTTCTATTCTAAGTAAGTTCATTTCTTTCTGTGCAGTTATCAAATCAACCTTAAACTGACTTTAAAATCAACCTTTAACTTAACTCCAAGTTATCACCCAAATAACTCCGCAATCGAACCTCTTACTTAACCCCAACGTAAGCTAACCCAACTTCAACTGAACTTAGCTTGAACCAAATCTCAATCCTCTTCACTTATCGCCCAATGCAATCCCAAAATCAACTCAATACGAAAGCTACCTGCTTGTTCCAACTCAACTAAAATCAGCTTAGCCTAACCTCCCATTAAACCCTAAACTCAACCTCAAATATAACCCTAGAACCGAACCAGTCACTCAAATAAAACTCAACTTTAACACAAACCCTACTCAACCTAAATTCGACCTCAGCTCAACCCAATCCTAAACTTAACCATAACTCAACCCCAACTCAACCCCAATTGGTGTCAACCTTAATGGTGTCGAAATAGCGATTTACAATTATTGAGAGCACTATAGTGAAAGAACGCCTCATCTGATCGGAAGAATTCTGGTGTCAATTTGTGCGTAAGGAATTTGTGACAGATAATTTTTTGTAAATTGAAATAATTAATCTCTACAGAAATTTTAATTATTAAGGATTTAATTTGTATGTCTGTATATCAATTGATTTTTTCGGCTTTTTTATAGACAATCATGACATGACAATCCCAATATTTTCGATTTGGTAAATCAGAAAAATAAAGAAGCTAATTCCTCATAACATATCTACTGAAAAATATAGAAATATCATTCCCCCCTCCCCGTAATTTTAGGTCAAGGGCCAAGAGTTATACCAATGTACTACTCTTCAAAAATGAGAACCCTCCTTGAGTTCTTTTTGTTGTAGCTACCTGATGAGTAGACCAACTTTTCAGTACGAAACCAAACTACCAACATAAAGAACTCATGGAGGGTTCTCATTTTTGAAGAGTAATACATTGGCATAACTCTTGGCCCTCGGGCTAAAATTACGGTGGGGGGGGGGAGGGAGGGAAATGATATTTCTACTTTTTTCAGCAGATATATTATGAGGGACTGGCCTCTTTATTTTTCAGATTTACCTAGTCGAAAATATTGGGATTGTCATGAACAATTAATATATTGTCTATAAAAAAGCCGGAAAAATCAATTGAGAAATTTTAATTAAAATTAAAATCTACAAAATGGCGATTTACAAAGCTTGAGAGCACTGTAAAGGGAGAATACCTCATCAGACCGGAGCAATTTTGGAGTAAATTTGTGCGTAAAGAACCTGTGGCAGATAATTTATTTTAAATTAAAATAATTAATTTACACATAAATTTTAATTAAAATTACAAACTACAAAAAAAACGATTTACAATGATTGAGAGCACTGCAGCGAAAGAACGACTCATCTGTTCGGAATAATTCTGTTGTCAATTTGTGCGTTAAGAATTTGTGACAGATAATTTATTTTAAATTAAAATTATTAATCTCTACAGAAATTTTAATTAAAATTAAAATTTGCAAAATGGCGATTTACAAAGCTTGAGAGCACTGTAAAGGAAGAATGCCTCTTCAGATCGGAGCCTCTCTTTAGTAAATTTGTGCGTAAAGAACCTGTGACAGATAATTTATTTTAAATTAATTTCCTAAATTTTAATAGAAATTAAAATCTGCAAAATACCGATTTACAATGATTGAGAGCGCCGTAGCGAGAGAACTGCTCATCTGATCGGCACAATTCTAGTGTCAATTTGTGCATAAAGAAACTAACCATCAATTACTTTTAAATTAATGCGTGCAAACGTTATCACGCAAAACAACTACGGCCGTATAGTGATACAGCCCACCCCATTTTTTTTTTAAGAAAACCAAAGACTAACGCTGTTTATCGGTCTGTAAGGTTTTTTGTGTGATTCCTCAACACATGTAAAATCATTCTTATAAGCCCTTACTCTATGGTTTTAAGTCTGTTTAAGGTACAATCATCCTTAAAAGCCTTTAATCTTGAGCTACTCCTACTCCCCTAGTAGAAAATAGCCTTTTAAAACCAAAGCTTAAATTCTTACCCCTAAGAATTTTTTTGAAACTTAAAATTAAAAGAATTCAATCTGTAAAACAAAAGAATGAAAATCTTTACGCAAAATCTATAGTCAAAATTCTTATTTTTAATTATACATATAATTTGGATGATTGATGTAATTTGGATGTTTTGCTTTTTAGCCTGGATATTTCAACAAAAAACTTAAAGGCTCGGAATAACAGTTTTTTAGTGCCTACATTTCATAGAACAAATTACGAAGCTCAAAACCCTCTTGATATTGGTATTAGACAAGTATGAGTTTAAGCATAGGATTTCTTCATAATTAGAATTTTATAATTATGGTCAAATATGAAAGTTATCATTTTATGTTCATATTTATTAAGGTTATGATTTATTTTGTTAATATCTTATTATGAGTATTGTAGTCAGTATATTACAATAAAAATATGGTGATCTAATAAAACAAAGATATAAAAAAATGGTCGATTAAGATTTAACTTGAATTTTCTAACCGATTTTGATGAAATTCAACATCTGCTAGTAGAGTGGGATTATCAAATTATTTTTAGATGAAATTCTAAAATGGAAAACCAAAATATTATTTACCAAAAAGCAATAATCTCCGGATTACTGGGTACCTTTGCAAAATGAACCAAATGTTTCAAGAAAATTTGTGTTAATGTTTATGAAAAGTGTTATCGGTTAAATACAGTTTGACTGCGCGATGTGGCCTACAATTGTATTAGTTCCAATTAAATAAAATCTTTTCACGTCGTACATATCTTGTACTACATTATTGTTTTGATTTTTAATATTGGTTTTGTAGTTTTGTGGAATCTTTTAAAAACATGTCGTATATTTAAATAATAAACAAAAATAAAAATGTTCAATCAATAGCTGATAAGAAAAGAAAAATCGTTCAATCTATTATATTTACAAGATTTGCTATACATTTTGCAAATTTAAAATTAGTACTTGGTTTAATTTCAAACGTTATAAATCGTAAACTAAATTAATTCAATTAAAATGAAATTCATCGTCATCTTGGTCACTTGTAAGTTTATTAAGCGATTAACGTTTTGTTGTTTTTAAAAAATTGAATTTATTTATTCATTTTTTTCGTAGTTTTAACGGTTTTCGCTTTCCAAAGCGTAATTGCCGATGGGGGTAATAATTGCGGAACTGCGTGCCCATTCATTTACCAGCCTATTTGTGGCCGTGATGCTAATGACGTAGAGAGAAATTTTGTCAACGAATGTGTTATGCAGTATACCAATTGTAATGAGAACAAAGGTATGTCTTAGCATTCGTTTTAGCTGTCTACAACTACTTAAACATGTTTAATTGTTGTTTTTATTTACAGCTTTTAATAAGGTTCGAAGCGGAAACTGCTAAATATTTAAGATTTTACTATTTGTATACTATATTTGATTTTACATAGCTATCTAAAAATAAATAATTTGGAATATATTTTTTCTTGTTATAAAATTTAATGTACTATTGGACTATTCCACCAGAGCCTCCACATTGACTGTATTTTTTACTAAGCTTAAAATAAAGTACATAAAATTTGTTCTTTACTATGAAACTATATGGGAAAACGATTGTTTTCATTTACATTTTTAGTCTATAAGAAATATGAGCTTTTACATTATTTTTATACGAAAATGTTCATAAAACATGTAATTTTATTTGATTGAAAAATCGAATTATGAAAATGTTTATTTCTTAGTGAAAATCCTCTTGGAATATAAACTATTGCTAAACTTTTTTGGAATGTTGTTGTTGTAAAATACGTCATAACATTAAATTTATTAACAATTATAACCATCTCTTTTTAGTCTCCTTCCAAAAGCATTGCCACATGACAAAAATCTACCCGAATACAGATTCATATCATGTGGCAATGCTTTATTAACGACTTTTGTTTAAACCATAGATGTCGCATACAATGAAAAACTTATAAAAAAAATTAAATAGGTGATCGAACCGGTCGGATTCTAAAATCGGTCTGATTTTTGATTTGGTTAAACATATTTTTGTGGCTTGCCTTTATAGTAATAATTAAATTGTAATAAAAATTAATTTAATATAATTTTTTTATAAATTTACTAAAATTAAACCATTGCTTTGAAAGAAATTATGGTAATTTTACGTAAAAAGTTTTCTTTCAAATCGTTTACTCAGCCCGAATCCCTGTTGTTTTTAATTGTGTGTTAAGTGACATCTAGGAACGGGAATAATAAGTAAGAGCTATTTTATTTGATAGACCGCTCTCAAATGTTATGACAATTCAAATATTCTAAACAAAAACTTATTTTGAATGGGTCATTAATTTTTGGGAATAAAAATCGATGCCAAATATTAATCATGTTGTATTTATTTTCAGCTGTGTCTTAATTTAAATACAATAATATTTTTAATACTTGAGAAATAAATAAGGCATTTATATTACAGTTAATGTTTGTTGGTTATGTCGTTTATTTGTGATGCATAACAATCTGGGTTGATTTGATTTTTTTTGATTTCTTCGCGCTCAATGCATATTATTATAATTTTTTCTCTTTGACTCTCTTTGATTTATTTTAATTTTGGCTGTTCAACGCAAAACCAACACTAATGTAATAAAACGCAAAACCAACACTAATGTAGTACATTAATGTTGGTTTTGGTTCAACGTATTGTCTTTTTTTTACCATTGATTTTAGTTGTGAATAAGTGATGACGTCATTAAATACAATATTCTCTTTTTAATACATATTGTTGTTGTTGTAGAACGTTTTTTAATTTAATTCCCTTATTTTCTTTTGATTATATCTGGAAAATGGGGGAAGCTTGAGAATCTGTACTTTAAATGAGTTAGTCATTGAGTTGTTTATTAGTGATTTCAGAAAAAATTATTTATCTAGGTTTAATTTTTAATTCATATTTTTTCGTCAATCGTAATCGCGTTTTATCATACAAACTCTATGAAAATAAATTATTTTTTAGTGTTTCTATGTCCTTTATTTTAAGTTCATTTTTTACATACCGGCTCTATTCATATCAAGATGGTTCTGATTCCACACACGGACTATAATCTAGCGTAACTAAAGCTTTTTAAGGGCACTCACTTACATTCTAAAATCAGAGTTTCGAAACCTGTCAATTTTGGGGTTAAGTTCAGGTTCAAATAAAAAAAAAATTATTTACTTGAAAATTTTTTGCTAAAATTGCAAGCCGTTAAATCAGTCTATTTTGAGTCACGTGTACGAAATAAACTAATCAAAATAACATTAAACTGATAACTTCCCTACGGAAATTATCAGTTATTATGGTTTTAATTGGAATATTTCATATACACGTGACTCGAAATTGACCGATTTAAAAGGCTTGCTATTTTAGCAAAACATACTCTGGCTACTAGATGAAAAGAATTCATATTTTTTTTTACAATAAATACTGTTTAAAAATGACACTTTCTTAGTACAATTTAAAATCTAGCAGGCTTAACCAATTAAAAAACTATTTTATGTAACAAAAAAACAGAATAAAATAAAATTGCAAAAAATTTTCTTTTCGAATACCCCTCGAGCATTGATAAATAGCTACTCGGCCTACGGCCACTACCAAGTAACGTGCTTTCGAAAAATATAATGAAATTATTTCGGATTATTATCAATGCCCTTGGGATATTACTGCTGAAAATTTCCCTTTAAGCAGAGTTTTAAATTTTTGTTCTTTTATTGCTCTTTATAAAAATTTTCGCTCTTGCTCCCAGTAATATATTGCTACGTTGTGAATAATACAAACTCAATTCAATTTATCACCAACGAATTTATTTATTTAGCACAAAAATTATTACAACACAATTTATTAATTATAATTCACAAATTCACTTTATATAAATTAATCTCAAATTTTACTGTATACTTATAATTGTTATTTCGCACTACAACACTTTTTAAATCACTTTTTTAATTCCTTTTTAATCTTTACTTTATCGCTTTTCAAATACTAATAATCCAATTCGACTTCGTTCGCATTTTATATACACAAACCAAACTTCTAGAAAGCTCATGACTTTTCCAGCTAGAATAGCGTAGAAACATTACGTAACAATTTTTATTATGGAAAATTCCATTTTAGTACAGTTAAACATTGAGCTATTCATTTAATTTCTTCTATTACACACTAGGTGTCACCGTCACACTACCCCCAACTAAGCCTGTTCGTCCCGAACAGGACCCAAATCACTTCCTCTGTATAGGGCCAGCCTCTCCAAATGCACCACCTTTGGTTTACCTCGATGTCCCTTCCGTATCCGATCGATAAACCACGTCGTTCATCCTTGTGATGACAGTGTAAGGTCCTTCCCATGCTGGTTGAAGCTTCGGTGATAATCCCTTTTTCCGTTGCGGGTTGTGAAGCCATACTAAATGCCCTTCCTGGAAGCCCTGGTTATTTGCTCGTATGTCATATCGAGCCTTCATCCCGTTACTTGACATCTGTATTTTTCCCCGTACAAATTGATGAGTCTCATTCAGTTCCTCTTTCATCCTGTCTACGTAATCCTGTCCACATAAAGCCGCTGATGGTACAGCCCCAAACTTTAGATCTCCAGGTAATCGTAGGTTATCCCCAAATAACGTTTTAGCTGGTGTCATTCCGGTTGTGTCATGGATTGCAGATCGATAGGCCATCAGAAACATCGGTATATACCGATCCCAGTTGCGTTGGTTTTTCTCAACGACCTTTGCTAGATATTCCTCCAATGTACCATTGAATCTTTCCACCATACCATCAGACTGTGGATGCAAAGGCGTTATTCGCGTTTTATTTATACCGAGCAACAAATTCCGTCCTTGATCGATATGAATCTCCATAGGCACTCCAAATCTGCTAATCCAGTTGTTTACCACGGCATCAGCTATTGTTGTCGTCTCCTTATTGGGAATGGGGTATACCTCCGGCCATTTGCTGAAATAATCCATGATTACTAGCACATATTTGTTGCCGCTCTCAGTGGTGGGAAATGGTCCCGCTACATCCATTGCAATCCTTTCGAATGGTGCACCAACGTTATATTGTTTCATGGTTCCACGACTTTTGCGTGCGGGTCCCTTCACTGCCGCACAATGGTCACATTTTTGGCACCATTCTATCACTGACTGCCTACATCCTGCTCAGTAGAATCGTTGAGGTATCTTTGCTAGTGTTTTATTAATAGGTGGCCCCCACTTGCTCCTCCATGATACTCATTCAGGATTTCCGCAATCCGGCACTTTGGTATCACCAGCAACAATTGCTTCACTTTGCCATCCGTGCTTTCCCACAATCGTTTAAAACAGTGATTCTCAAGACGGAGGCTATCCCATTGAGCCCAATAAGCCTTGACGATGGGAGTTTTGTCCGCGATCTCGCTCCAAGTTGACCGGTGTTCCTTTTTCTTCCATTCCATTATAACTGATAAATCCGTATCATCCAATTGCTCTTTCCTGATCATTTCGTCGGTCCACTCCTCATCAGGCAGCACTTGCGTAAGCCTAGCGTCGATAATGTCTTCCTTTGCTTCAACATGGCCACAATATTTACATTCTACTGGACATGTCCGTCTTGATAATGCGTCGGCATTTCTGTGTGCACTTCCCTTCCGATGTTCAATTTGAAAATCGTAGCTTTAAAGACGTTCGATCCAGCGTGCTTCTTGTCCCTCTGCATTCTTGAATTGTAACAGCCACCGTAAAGTGCCGTGATCTGTCCGTAAATGGAATTTTTGGCCATAAAGATACTTTTGGAAATGCTTGACACACTCCACTATAGCCAACAATTCTTTCCGTGTCACACAGTAATTACGCTCCGGTTTCGATAATATTTTGGAGTAGTACGCTATAACTCGTTCTTGGCCATTAATTTCCTGTGATAATACACCTCCTATACCGTCATTACTTGCATCGGTGTCCAAAATAAATTTCACGTTGGTTATAGGGTACGCGAGGTTTGGCGCGGCACATAACCGTCTCATTCTTCCATTCGAATGCCTTGTTCTTCCTGGTCAACTCGTGTAAATTCTTGGCGATGTTGGCGAATCCTGGCACGAAGCGTCTATAATAGGTGCACAATCCCAGAAAGCTTCGTAGTTCGTGTAAATTTTTAGGTCTTGACCAGTTCTTTACCGCTGCGATCTTTTCTTCGTCAGTGTGAATTCCATTAGTCGTTACGAGATGACCCAAATATTTGAGTTCAGTTCTGAACAGCTTACACTTCTTTGGACTTAGCTTTAATCCGGCGGGCTGTATCCGATCCAAAACTTCCGCCAAGTTCCTTAGATGCTCGTCAAAATCCTTCCCCATAACGATGATATCATCCAGATATATTAGGCAAGTCTTCCAATGTAATCCCTTTAACACGCGCTCCATTAATCGTTCAAAAGTCGCAGGGGCATTACATAATCCGAACGGCATAACATTAAATTGCCAAAGTCCGTTACCCACACTGAAAGCCGTTTTCTCACGATCTTCCTCATGGACTTCCACCTGCCAATAGCCGCTTTGTAGATCTAATGTCGAAAATATTCGAGCACCCGATAATGTGTCTAATGTATCGTCGATCCTTGGCAATGGGTAGCTATCTTTTTTCGTCACAGCATTGAGTTTTCGATAATCAACGCAGAATCTTAAGCTACCGTCCTTCTTCTCGACCAATACTACCGGTGAGCTCCATGGGCTGTTAGATGGTTCGATTACTCCTGCTGCCTGCATATCTATTACCATCCGGTCGACTTCTTGTTGTTTTGCCAATGGTAATCTCCTGGGTGGTTGACGAATTGGCATCTCCGCTCCCGTATCAATTCGATGCTTTACCATTGAAGTCCTTCCGTTATTATCCGATGTACTGCAGAATATAGACGTGTACCGTTTGAGTAGTTGATGTGCAGAATTTTTCTGTGCCTCGGTAAGATCTTCGGTCCATTTCTGCATAAGTTGTTCTACCATTTCTTTCTGCCCTTGTATGTCGGCTTTTTCAATTGGACTTTTCTGTTCACACTTTACTATAGTTGAAACTTCGTTACATTTGCCGATGACTGTCCCTTTCTTGATGGTTTTCGTCTTATCCGAGAGATTTAGAGTCCTAATTGGTACTCTATAGTCGTTGTCTGGTTTAACTAGGGGTTTTCCGATTATTATTTCCTTGGCTCCGTTCTCTTCTTCGTTAGCTTCCACAACCCACAACCTGGGTGACCCAAAACCTTCCTCCAATTTTCCCCATAGGATCGTCTCCGAATTCGGTGGCAGCTTCTCCCGATGATCAATAATAATTCGCCTGATAGTTGCTCCGGCACTGCTAGATTGAAGTGGCAACTCGATGTTATCGTAACTTAAAACTCCTCGTCCAACATCCACCACGAAGCCATTTGCCCTCATGAAGTCCATCCCCATTATGACTTCATCCACAATATCTGCAATCAGCACTTCGTGTTGGAAAAGAGTTCTCCCGATTTTTATTTTCACGATCTTTTTGACAGATCTTTACGGACAATCGTGCGATTTGCTCCCGTAGCCAGAGTGATGATGCAATCCGTGCCATCAATGTCGCCTTTGATTGTTAAGCTGTCACCGCCCCTTGCTACTTTCGAAACGCGGATGGAGGTTATGGGGCAATCGGTTGTGGGAGTTAGCTTCTGCCCCTTTAAGCTGACTCTTTGTAGTTTAACGGTTCCGCCGTCATTTGGCCTTCTTGCCTAGCCAACGCCTGCTCCCCGCTTGGTCGTCGCTGCATAGGAGATGGTGATCTTCCCCTTTTTCTTCTTAATTCCCAGCAGTCGCGAGAGATGTGACCGACCTTATCACATGCCCATCATCTGATTTTGCCGCTTCCATCTCGGTATCTTGGTGTTGACAGCTCGTTGTTTATGCTTGTATCGATTTCTACTCGGCGTATTTTCATTGACGGTTTGGTGATGGCTTGTGCAGTTTCATTTGTTAACGCACAAGCGATGGTTTCCGCAAAGGTTGCTTTAGGTGACAACATCACCGCCCTGCGTGTCTCTGAATCTCGATTGCCGTCAATGAATGCGTCAATTTTTAGCCTTTCCATATAATCGGCCGATGTACTGGTATGTGCTAGATGCACTAATCGCTCGATTGCTGATGCAAATTCCTGAAGTGATTCTCCTCCCTTTTGGTAGCGGCTTTTCAATTCCATTCGATAGATTTCACGCTTGTGGTCACTGCCGTACTTCCTATCCAGCGCCTTCATAATTTCGAGATAACTGTTGCGATCCTTTTCTGGAATGGTTTGTAAGGCCTCCGCTGCTTCACCTTTAAGGGCCACTATTAACGCTGCGACAAGATGTTCATCGTTCCAACGGTTTTGATTGGCTGCCGTTTCAAATTGAAATTTGAAAATGCCGAAATATGTTGTACCGTCGAAGTTTGGTGGTTTTAACTTAACTGATTGAACGGTCTGTACCACTTGCGTCGTTGTTCCACTTGCTTTGACATCAGTTAGATCTTTCTCAAGACGTTGAAATTTTTCCACAACTTGTTGAATCTCCGTTTGCAATTTCTCTTCAACATGTTGAACCTTCGTTTCTAATTTTTCGTCAACCTTTTGAATCTCCATTTGCAGCTTTTTCACTTCGCCGTGTATGTTAGTAGATAATTCGAGAAGTTTCTCGTCCATTCTCTTTTGACCATCTATAATTTGGTATTTAATTTCCTCTGCTTGTTGTTTCATTTCTTGGTTAGCCTGATTTTGTTGTTCCAACTGTCGTTTTATTTTTTCGTTTGACTGGTTTATAGTCTCCAACTGTCGTTCATTTGATTGCTCAATTTTCTCCATTTGTCGCTTATTTTGATGTTTCATTTCGAGGTTTGACTGCTTTATTGCCTCCAACTGTCGCTCGTTTTGTTGTTCCATCATTTGGTTCATAGCAGCCATTAACTGCGACAAATCGAAACTTCCAGATGGTAGTTGTGTTGTTTCGACTGATGGCTGTTTATCTTCTGTCTTCTCTACCGTTGCCGCATCCGTTACTTTCTCTCCAAAATCATGTTGATCCGCGTCTAATCCTTCTTTCTCCATGGCGTCACGTAGTCGCGCTTGTAAAGCTCCTTTTCTACCATCAGTAGCCAAACCCCGTTTCTCAAGTTCCCTCTTTAATTCTGGAACTTTTAATTCGTTGAGAATCATTTTCTTTATCTTTTAATTCACAATCCCACCGCTGTTACCAATTGTTACGTTTTTGCCTTGTCAATCAAGGTTCGTATCACTGGATTGTGAATAATACAAACTCAATTCAATTTATCACCAACGAATTTATTTCACAAAATTTATTACAACACAGTTTATCAATAAAAATTCACAAAATCACTTTATATAAATTATTCTTAAATTTTACTGATCACTTTTACTTTATTTATCGCACTATAACACTTTTTTAAATCACTTTTTAATTCCTTTTAATCTTTATACTATCGCTTACCAAATATTACTGATCCAATTCGATTTCGTTCGCCTTTTTATATACACAAACCAAACTTCTAGAAAGCTCATGATTTTTCTAGTTAGAATAGTGTAGAACAATTTTATCATGGAAAATTCCATTTAGAACAGTTTAACATTGAGCTATTAATTTTAACTTATTCTATTACACACTAGGTGTCACCGTCACAATATGTTAAGAGAGTACGTCTTTTTAAGAGAGTAAAGTATGATTTTGTTTTCGTATTTTTGTTTCACACAAATTATCTTATACACGATGTGGGTTCTGTTCTTACCATACAAATTGTATGAAAATACAATTTATTCCCATGTGCCCTATTCTCGAATTATACATCCATTTTCCACATGTGGACATCTGTCAAAATTCATAAAAACGTTCGAAAATTTAAATTCCTGTATTCTTGAATTCGCTATGAAATTTTTTGTTGATTCTAAGGGAATATGTCCGAATGGGTATAAGCAGGTGAAAAAAATTGCCCATATACGAAAACGTCAATACTTACATAGATTTTGACAGATGTCCACATGTGGAAAATGGTTGTGGAATTCGAGAATAGGGCCCCAGGTTTCAATCTGATTTTGTATAGTTGTCTAATTTGTGATATAGGGCTAAACCGTTTTAGCCAAATGCTTATGTGGGGCTTGTATCCAAATAAGTTTGGGGTACATAAATCTGCCCTGACATGCGAAGCGTAATGCCAATAGCGGCAAAGACAACTAAAATTTAATTTTTTTTAGACCTAATACAAATTAAATTAAATTTTTGATTTCTGTTTTATACAAATCAAGATACAGAGAAAAGTCGACCGATGCACCAACAATAAGAAATTCCCTATTCCCTAAAGCAATTATTACCAATACATGTAGCTTATTGCTTATAGTGTGTAGCCGTACACAGATAATACAGTAACAGCAAGACCAATGACGCATATACTGTGTATAAGAGAAGTATTTTTCAATTTTTCCATTTTCTTTCCTCCCGACAGATGCAAATACCACCGAAACTACATACACATATTCGAGTATATACGAGTACATAGCACAGAAGATACAGTTTAGAATGCAATTTTATAGTAACAATTATCTCGTATTTAGAATTTTCCAACTTATTGCAAAACAAATAAAAAATCCCGAACAGAGTCGGCGCAAAACTCCTTGAAAAAGTAAAGCAGCAACAATAACAAAATAATTTGCACTTTGGTTTGTTTGGAGAATGGAAACAGGATTTTGTATTTTGCAATATCATTACTATTATTATTGTTGTTATTTACTATTGATACTGTTGTTGTTGTTTATTTTTCCGATAATAATATTCTCGGAAAAGTTTTTTTTTGTTTTTTTTTTTGTAATAGTACAACGATAAGAGGAAATGCATTCTATTGTGTGTTTCGTTGTGAATCTTGTTTTTTTGGTTCTATGTACGTATATTCTATAGCCATTAAATAGATAAATACGAGTCCTCGAAACAGCATACGGGATTATATGAAAAAGTATTCATTCTGGTTCTATTCTATACATCGTTACAGTAGTACAAATACTGGGTAAGTGGGCGGACACAAAAAAAATAAAAGGATTTGAAAGGAAATTTTGAATAACTGATATTATTGAATCTATCTATTTGTTGGGTTTGATGTTGGTATGGGAATTGAAATTGGGTATTTAGAGTTTTGTAAGATATGAAGAAACAATTTGTAAGATACTTTTCTAGATGATTATTTTAAGGTCAATGAGGAATTAGTTTATTAGGATAGATCTCAACGATGATTTTAATTTATTAAATTTTACACCATTATCGCATTTGTATCGTAACGAGACTTCTCGTGACAACAACAAAAGGAAATATACCAAAAATTGATGGAATAATAACTTCATTGTTCTGCTGAATGAATTTTTTTTTACATGACATGGCTTGTACTAATTTTGTCCAAACGAGACGAAGCCGGATGAAGATGATCAGAAATTTTGAATTAAATCCAAGAATCATTTGTCCAAAAAGAACCTCGCATTTTAAACAATTTAAATTTACCATGAAGTGACCCATATTTCAATCTGTCGAGTTTGCTTGTTTTTAAATAATAAATTATGCTGGGTTAGGTTCAAGTGGCCGATTAGTTCATAACCATACCACAAATTATTATTTTCTACCTACTCATTGAAACTATTTTGAGCTGTTGACGAAGCACTGCATAATCTTGACGTCCTACTAAGGTCCGTCCGGTCGTTTAAAAGGTTTACCCCTAGGAACTTTAGCCTGTTTTGGGCCAGACGAGGATAAATGCAAAGAAGATGGAGTACCGTCTGTTGCTCCTCTTCATCTTCACAACTGCAACAGTAGTCATGTGAGAAGAACCCAATTCTGATAGTATGCAGTGCCCTATTAATACTCTGACAACCAATCGACTTGACACCGCTAAAGTGAGTCAACTGTTTAGATCTCGCCAAATCTAACTTTGACCAGACTAGCCGGATTATAACCATACGGTAATATTTGGCCATCTGTTGTTAGTGAAGTTACTAGCTTATTGCTGGAGCATGGTTCAAAAAGCTCATCGGGTTTTATATTCCCTATACTATTGAAATGCCCTATAATCCATATTAGATGGATGATGAACTGAACTATCTTCTCGTTAAGAGATGAGAGACAGTTCTGGGCTTCTTTCGCCGTGTAGTGGTTTGAACGCAGTACTTGAATGTCAGTCTGACTGTCCGTAAAAATGCGAATATCACTGGCTGATATTATATTATATCTCAACCAGTCTACGAATTCCTTTATGGCAATTACTTTATCTTGAAAAACGCTACAATAGTCGGAGAAACAATATAACTCCTGGTTATAAAACTGCATCCATTAGCCAGCCCTCTCTTGAGGAGATCACGATGAGAAATTTTACATCAAGTGATAGTGACGGGATAGTATATTCGGTGGTCTTTGAAATCACTTTATTACACAGAATAGATGAGTGTCCTGCACTATTACAGGTACACATTGAGATGGATTTCAGTCATATAGTAGTATACATACGGTCAACTGTTTGCCCTATACATCCAAAGGAGTCAGATGTATCAGGGTACCTAGCTAGTATCTGAGTGGATGTGCTCCTCAGTGCACCGATAATCTACAGAGAGTATATGTTTTCTAAACTTTCACAAACAGCTTTTCGTTGGCAGTTTTGTTCAGAGACCGTAACATATAAAAGAATGGGTCTGGCTACTGGGATGTAGAGCCAGTGTACTATGTGGGGCTGTAGCCCCCGTCTTCTCCCAATGGCAGTTTTGTAAGAAAATAGCACTACCGTAGCTTTCTTTACTTTTTCCAAAATATTAGGCTTCCAATTTAATTTACTGGATGATTGATATGAGGAACTTTGTATTTCCTAAGAAAGAGAACCAATGCAATTTTGTGTTGGTTTGCATTCAAGCTACAACCATTGGCCCATTTGGAAAGAACGCCCAGGGCATTTTCCGAGGCATTGACGGATTTGTTCATCAGTCTCCTCTTACCACCAAGGTAGTCGAGGTTAATCTCTAAGGGGTGTTGTTCCTGGAGATTTTGGCATCGGAACAGGAAGTGAATTACCCAGAATAGTTCTAAAGGTATCCCAGTCGATTTTAAGTTGATGTTAACAATGATCAGAAAAGGATTGGTCTTCCTATACAGAAGAAGGTTAGTACTTAGAATGTAATCAACGAGTAAGTCACGCTTCGCTCCCCAGAATGACTCTATCGCTTCTGAGCTTTCATAATTAGTTTCCCTATGTTGACCAGTGGAATGTTCAGCTTATCATATGCTAGGTTATGTTTATCGACCTTAATGTTAACCGCTGCTACATCTGCATTGCTGTAATTTGATAGTTGAAAACAGAATAAATTATTTTTAACGAGTGTGCATGGCTAAATCCTGCCTTCTTTTTCCACGCACATTAATATATACTGGGGGGTCTTGAGCCCAAGTAGCCTGTCTTCAATGACTCCGAGGTTCTCGGATCATTTTATTTATTTATTTATTTTTATCCATTTAAACCAACAAACTGAAGTTTATTTCTATTTTTTGAGCATCGGAGACTAGCCTGAGTGTTTAAGTTAATGAATTCGAAATTTGATTTACAAATTTGACTACAAAACCAACAAAAACATCTTAACTATTAAAATATAAATTGTGATGGGCTTGCAGCCATACAATGGGAGAATTGTTGCGGTAATTAACTTAAATGTTAGGGGAAAAAGCGGGTCGTAAGGATTGGTGTTTAGCTTGAGTGCATTCCTCAGGCCACTATCAGTTGGCCGATGCTCTTATTTCATATATATTCAGTTTATTTAGTAATTTCGAATGATTGACCTTATCAAACGCTATGCTGAAATCAGTGTATATAACATCGACTCCAAAACCTGCATTTAGAGATTTAGTCACATAATTAGTAAACTGCAAAAGATTGGTCAATGTCGAACGCCCGCGGATAAACCATGTTGATTTTTGGATATCGTGCTCCTCGTATGCGCAATTAATTCTCGTGGATATTTTTTCCAAAAACCTTTGCGCAACAATTCAATATCGATTAGGTCTTTAGTTAGATTCATATGTGGAGTCACCTTTTTTAAAAATTGGCACTATTTTAGCAATTTTCTAGCGCTTTGGAAATATGACCTCCATAAGTGAGCGATTGAAAATTAACGTAAGAGGTAAATAAATAGAACATGCTGTATTTTTTATAAAAACCGGGGGGAATGGAATCCGGTTCGCAGCCTTTATTAATGTAAATATCATTAAGTGCAATCAAGGTTTCATCCTCTTCAATATATAAGTCAGTAAATGTGAAACTTTGACTAGCACAGTCTCATTATTATTATTGTCCAAAACTGTTTCCTGACGGATGTTATACACCGAATTAAAATATGTACTGAACTACTCATCTATATCTTTAGTACTGGAAGCAAAAGAACTGTTAAGATGCATCCGATCGGGAATAACTCCCGTCCAAAATAGCTTGGGATTCTCACACTTCCATACGGATCCAAATTTCCTCGGCGGATCATACAACATCCGTCTCTTCTTTCACAAATTTGAGCATGAGAGCATCTGATGCTGCCTTGTAGTGATGGAGGTTGATTTAAATAAATCTTAGCCGTCAGATTTCTTCACCTCCACCATACGGTACTATCAGAGTCCTCCTTTGCTGTAAAGATCTCTAAGACTCTTTGTAATGACTCCATAGACATTGATATCTCAGTGTTTGTTGAAAGACTTCCGATTTAGCTGTCCGCGTCCTCATGCCGGGCAGATGATATTTCAAGTGCAGAGGTAGTCTCCTGTCTTGTCCGTTCTGTCTTCCGGCGAAATATTATCTAGCCTTGCTAGTACTCCCAGACATTCCTCCTAGGATCATATGTTGGTATTGAGGTACCAGCTTCGCTTGTGCTTTTATGCCGCTGCATTTTTCGTTGCTCAGGTCTGATGAGCCGAGTTGAGGGACCAGCCTGGCTTGTACACTTTCTTTGTTTGTACACTTGGAGGCAGACATAAACACCCGAGTTTCCTTGTCTACAGTTCTAGGATTTTTTAGAGCGCCGAACTCTTTCTGTTCTTGTTGATTTTGTACAGTTTCCTTGTTATGTCTCACGCGCCAGGTATCAGGATCCACCGTTAGCGACTGAGCTAGTTTTTAAACTGCCGAGCTCAGCCTGGTCGATTATCCCAGCGATTTGTTTGTTTAAGGTTAACTCCTTTAGCAGCGTGTTTTAGCCTAGAAAAAATAGATCATTAGTCTAGTGGCCAGCGGTCACCAAGTGAAGGTAACACGAGTACTTGCGGAAGTTACAAAATACGGAGTTGACAGCAAGTGCCAACTTGAATCCTCCAAGCAACAGAAGAAAGGATGGCCAAGTTTCTTTTTTTTGAACAGCGCCGACAAAAAATACTGTAGCACCAATATCGGGCATCTAAGGCGAAAAATGTTCATAACACAAATTATTATGAGTAACTGATGGAATACAAGCTGTATTGATACAAAGGTTAACATTTGAAACATGTGATGTAACAGAGGCGCAGCTAGGGATTTTTCTCCCTAGATCTTTAGACCTTCAGTCCCGAATAATTTTTTAAATCACACTGGAAAGAATAGGCTACAACAGGTCACTTCTACTTTTCCGTTAAAATGTAACCTAACCTCAAATAACGTCAAGGATTACTGTACGAAAATTATTAATGATAGAAATGTAAATAAGAACAAAGATTTTTGTTATTCATTATTTCAAAGATCTACATATTAACTAAACAACTCATTATAACGAAACTCGCGAAATGTGAAATTTCGCTTAGAAGGTTTTAAGAAAAACACTTTTGGTGCTACACTTCGATTGCGAAATAAAGCCCTTATTTTAATGGTAAGGTTAAGGTGGCGATCTACTAGGGCTGGCATAGACACAAAAATGGTCCGTAGCCATAAAACGATTTATTTTTTATCCTCCAACTCATTGAAACCATTCTGAGCTGTTAACAAAACGCTGGATACTCCTGACGTCCATTCCTGCTGAGGTCCGTCAGGTCATTGGAAAGGAATGCCATATAAACTTTAGTCTGTTTTGTGAAAGACGAGGACAAGTACAAAGAAGATGAAGTACTGTCTCTTCCTTCTCTTCGTCCTCGCAACTACGACAGTAGTCATGTGAGAAGAAACCGTGTCTACTCGCATGCCTGCCTATGACACAGTGCCCTGTAACCACTCCAACAACCAGACACTAATCTGACTACGCTGAAGTGAAATCAGCTGTTTGGATCTCGCTAAGTCCAACTTTGACTATTGAAATGGCCTGGCATCCATATGATATGGATGTTGAACTGATGAGTCATCTCGTTAAGAGATGAAAGGCCGTTTTGGACTACGTTCGACATGAGATGGTGTGATTGAAGCGTTTTAATGGCAGCCTAACCATCCGTATATATGCCAATATCACAAGCAGATATTATATTATACCTCAACCAGCCTACGACTTTCTTTATCGCAATTACTTCAGTTTGAACAATGTTACAGCAGTCGGGGAGATAGAAGGAGAGGTTTAGCAGAAATTCCTCGCAGAACACCCCAGCCCCGTTTTGAACCATATCAATGAAGAAGTTTATAACTCTTGGTTCCAAAACTGCATCCATCATTCAGTCCTCTCCGGATGGGATCCTAGTCTGGAACTTTGTGTAGATGAGTGCCCTGTATTGTTCCAGGTCCACATTGGGGTGGATTTTAGTCGTATGGCAGAACAAGCTGCCAACTATTTACCCAAGATATCTAGAGGATTCAAAAATAGCAGAGTCTCCATTTCCTGAGTGGATGTGTTCTGAACTTTTGCCAACAGCTTTTGGTTGACAGTTTTCTCCAGAGCAGCCCACCAGACTGTAAGCCCATACAAAAGAATGGGTCTGACCACTGCGGTGTATGTTTCTTTACCCTTTCCAAAATAAAAGTCAAGCTGAACCCATTTAAAGTGGGAGGATTAATATGAGGAAATTTATATTTCCTAGAGAAGAAAACCAATTCGGTTTTGTATGGGTTCACATTCAACCCAACATCATTGGCGCATATTGAAAGAATACCCAGGACATTTTGCATAAGCTCATTAAAGGTACCGGGATTTTTGCCACGGATAACAATAGCAACATCATCCGCGTAGGCAACCACCTCGAAGCCACTATCCTACAGTTCTAGCAACAGGTCAATTATGACCAAGTTCCAAAGTAGGGGGCAATACACCACCCTGCGTCGTACCTCTGCTTGAAAATCTTCTGGCGGAGGATTCCCCCAAACTGGAATTTGTGATCCTGCCTCTAAGCATTTGATCTATCCAGCCCTTGAGTGATTCATCCACTCCCAGATTCGAAAGTGCTCGAGTTATAGCTCCCGGAAGCACGTTGTTAAAGGCCCCTCAATATCAAAAAAGGTTACCATTGCGTAATCTCTTTAAAAATGACCTGCGAGGCTACTTGCCCTATTACCTACTGATAGTAGGTGCAGATCCGAAACAACCAGAAAAATGAATGTCCAGCAGAAGTTTCAACGATTCTACACTATTAGTGGTCCATATCCCATCCGGCCGTTGAAGATAACTTGGGATGGAAGGGCCTGTGGATAGTACTTTGCGTGGCCTAAATATCTCCTAGGACTCCTGAATTTTACTACAGTATAGTCTCCAAGTTCTCACTTAATATTTGTAAATTTTGAGGACTTCCTTGTACGAGTCCCAGTCTACAGCGGCTCTTGTTTTCCTTGCTGTTTTAAAGAGTCTTTTTCATTTTTGACGTGTTTGTTGAATTTCCTTGGACCATCACGGTGGTCGAGATTTACCCTAGGCCTGCTAGGCCTGATAGAGCCTAGAATCGCTTCATTAAAAGCGCTGGACTGCTGTTCCATTAAGCCATCGATTTCTTCCGTAGTTCTTGGAGGTTTTGGTACCCCAACTGGTAGTGAATTACGCAGAATAGTTCTAAAGGTATCTCAGTCGGTTTTCCTCCTATTCCTGTAGATTGAACTTTTTGGAGAAGCCAAGTACATTTCGAATTGAAGAAACCAATGATGAGAAAAGGGTCTTCCGATACTTCCCAGTTTAATAGACTAGTCGTCAAAAAGTTTGAGACAAGTGTATTATCTAATAGCTCCTGTATATAGTATTTATAATTATAAAAGTCGGCTTATTGCCTATGTTACATATATGAAGGTTAGTACTTAAAGTGTAATCAAGGAGTAACTCACCTCGTTTATTTGTGTCCGTACTTTGCATCACTCACCAGGATGACTCCTACCTTGCGCTTCTGAGCGTCCAAAATAAGCTTACCAAGAATGACTGGTGGAATATTCACTTCATCAAAAGCTAGGTAAGCTGATATTAGGCAGAGGTTTCGTTTATTGACCTCAATGCTGACCGCTACTACATCTCCATTGCTGAAATTTGATAGCAGAAAACAACTTATATTATTTTTAATGAGAATGCATGACCGAACCCTACCTTCCTTTTCGGCGTGCATTAATCTATAATAGGGAGTCTTGAGCCCAAGAACCCGGTCTTCAGTGACCCAAGGTTCCTGGATCAAGACAACATCTGTCCCTACTTGCAGAAATGTCAACATCTCTACAACTTTTTTTCGCCCACAGTAACATCAGAGTCCTCCTCTAATGAGAAGTCCTCTGTTTTGTTTACGCATTAATACCTAGGCTCTTATTCCGCAGAACCAGATAATAAGTCGTTGAATTTAACAACAAAGGCGCCATATAAACGATTAATGGTTAAATAGTATAAACGATGTAAATGGCTAATTGCGATATTGAAGAGTTCAAACAAAATTAACTAAAATTGAACGAAGAAAGAAGAGACGGCAAAGCAAGATCATCAATCCAACTACCGTTCAACTGCTAGTCTTCTTCTGATGGTTTACCTTTACTCAATATTTTTAATAATACTAACAGAATTTCTGTTTTTAATCGACCTTTATCTTTAGAGCCCCACACCATTTTGAGTATGATTTAGTTAGCTTCTTTATGTATGACCTAAACCTGAATTCAAGTTTCATTAATAAGAACGAGACTTGAGGGGTTAATGCTTTCTTTGGCGATCAACTAATGTAGTTTTGTGAATAAACTAAGACGAATTAAGAGTTCAAATTGAAATACAGTCACAACCTATTAGTCTATTATCCTTTAGGCAAGACGATTGCGTTTTAGACTCCGCTTTATTTATTAATTTAATACATTAAACATAAACATATTTATTGTCTAATAAGCTTGGTTGGTCGGCTTCTATATTGGGTAGCCTAAAAATATTATTTTACAGCGACCCAATGTTTTTCAATTCAATCTGGTCAATAGTACATGTCCCGCATCTCAAAACAGAGCCAGACGGTGAGCTGTTGTGTATTTTGTATAAGAAAATATTTGGCTGAATGATACTTATCCTCTGAGGTTCTCTCGGAGTTTCTTATTTCTTGTTGCTTCTTAATGTTATCCTTCTTTGCCGTATTTCCTAGTACGTACGTAATAGTCGCATATTACGCAAATAGGCGATTGTGAAATAAATTCATATCTGACTTAAAAGTTCTAAATTACTTAATAATAAGAGAAAACCCGATTTATCGTTATTTGTAATTTACTTATAGTATCTATATTATGGCTTAACATACTAGCAAACAAAAATATCTAAAACATCTAAAAATACAAATTAATTGATAAAAATATGTCGATTAGAATTAGATTCCTCAACCTCTTGTACCGACTTCCTCAATATCACCAACAAATTATCCAACTCCTCCAACCCCAAATCGATCCAATGTAACTCTTTATTTGTTCCAAATATATTCTGTGTCAGCAGTGCTAATTGTCCAACAGCCAAAACTAACGCTAAAGTTCTTGCTTCGAGTAGCCTTACATCAAGTGGTGGATACATACTGCGTACAACATCATCAACACGGGGTGGTACACGCCTGGCCGATTGAATTAAACGATTCGTTTGGCCTTTTATCACGGTCGGACCAAGTGTTAGACTCGCTAATTTTTCCGTTAAATTATGACATGTACGCAATATCGCTAAACAATGCGGCATTAAACCAGACGCATCATCCACCCACTGTTGATCGTTTAGTATTTGTTCGAGTGCATTTCCCAAATTTATATCGTTCAATGCGAGTGCAATTTCTTTTTTGGGTTTTCGAATACTTGTTCTATAATATTGCAATAAATAAGCAAAATGATTGTTAGACGGAACTAAAATAAATTGTAACACTTTTACTAACCTTAAGCCATTCGCATTATTCAATCGATCCCAAGCAATCCGCTTACGTTGTTGTCTTCGACATATAAATAGTAGCGCAATGAATGATGCAACGAATATAGCCGCTAATGCACCAAAAGCCGCTGCCATCATAAAATCAACTTCTTGAAAATTCATTGTTTTTTTTAAATATTAAATTGACATTTCGTGTTACATGAATAAGTTAATTAAACATGGCTGAATACTGAATTGAGACTGCGACCATCAATGTTTTTTATTGTACAGAGAACGTAATGAATACTATACATATTCTTATTTTATATTGTATCGCGATCTTCGCGTTTTGTGTCTGTATTTTAGTTTGAAAGCAGAGAGGGAGATAGTTTTTTTCGATTTGGAAATCAATTCCAGTGAGAATTATTGTGAATGTATGTAGTCATATGTATATAACAATGCAGCATGGGTGTTCAACCAATTTTTTCTGGGCGCTTGAATTTAAATTTATAAACGATTTAACAATTTTCTTTTCCTTGATGAACTTCAATGATCCATGGTCATTTGAACTACATAACATTTTTAACACAAGTTATAACGAGTTATTTATTTTATTTTATTTCCAGTATATCGAGCTATCACAACCCATATTACAAGTACATTACTAAAATATGAAAAAGATTTTAGATTTATTATACATACATACAATATAAACAACTCAAAATCTAATAAAATTAAAATTAATAAAGTTAAATCCAATTTAAGTAAAGCGAAAAAATAATTGCATTAAAATCAGGGATTCGGAGAGGAGCGGATTGAAGCGAGGAGCGGAGTGGAGCGACCCGATTTTGATAGGAGCGTGGAGCGGAGTTGGCGCGATTAATGTAGGAGTGGAAATGAGCGAGGAGCCTTTAAAAAATTAAATAAATTTTCGCTCTCCCAACCTTACTTCCTATACATATTTTCTTAACAATCTCTCTAGAAAATTTGGATTTTAAACATAATAGAAAAACCCAAGATCACTTGTATGTTTTTCTTTATTTGGGGTTAATATATTTCTACGCCAAAAATATAACTACTGGTTATAACTACTATCTGTCCTTGAGGACATCCGTTTTATAAAGCTTGATAACTTTAATTAAATTAAATTTTAATAATTACCGAATATTTATGTTTATGAATTAATTCGAATCGAATAACATAATCTCGTAATTCATTTTGTATTTGATATTTTTGATTTTTTGTGATATACAGTATTATGAATTATTATAACGTTATTTCGATATTTTATTAACTTCCGCGTAAATATCTCCAGTGACGTTGGAGCGGAGCGGATTGAAGGAGCGGAGCGAAGTGACGGAGAAATTTTGCTCGGGGCGGAGCGAGAGTAGAGCGAGTTTCTAATCAAGCGGAATGAGAGCGGAGCTGGAGCGGATGCCTTCATTCATTATTACCAAATGCAGACCCATAATGAATTATTAACTATAAAATTTAGGTTAGATATAAAAAAAACAAAAAGGATAATATTGTGTGTATTTACAGTGTAGGACAGCGGAATAAAACAACAAAAATTAAGAGTTTCAAAAAATTCGTAACATTTAGTTCTAAACTGAGACGAATGTGAAATTCTCTTGATATCTGGACTGAGAGTTCAAATGTTGAGCTCCATAAATGAAGAAAACCGTCGCTCAGTGAGCTGATTTATATATTGGCGTGATTAGAGTCACATATCTTAATAATTTAGCACACCAAGTTGTGTTTTTAAAATATTCAGGACAATTGCCGTGAATAATATTAAAAAGCATCGTACCACTTCCAATGACTTGGAATAGTGAAACAATTCAAAAAATTGCATTTTTTTGTTAATACATACGTCAGAAATAAGCGCTACAATCGATTTCGTAACTTGGAAAAATGACATTCTCATGGTTTCCTAGCTTAATGTACCGTTCTTCCTTTTTTGGACGCCTATAGAAATAAAGTGAAGTAAAATCGGAATTAATAATTTTTCTTTTGCTCTCCTAAAAAATTTGATTTTTTAAGTTGTGTCACTATTTTTTGTCCTGTGCCATACATTATCTGTATTTCAAGTAATTTTCAATAGTACTACCCAATAGACATTTGGAATATGGGGTAATATCATCAAATGTAGAAATGTTATACACGTATCGTGTAATTGAGTTAAAAGCACCTACAAATCTTCTTTTGGATTCATAATCCAGTTTACCAATAACAAAATCCGAATATAAAATATGGCTTATCAATAATGAATGAGCCAATGTTGTTTTAGTTGCAATGGGAGAAGAATGTCTGAACTTGGATATATTTCTACCGCGACCGGTCAAATGACCAGCTATGGTAGGTAAGACAGACTACACATTTTTCGTAGAAAACAAATATCTAATAAAAAAAGTCGTGAAGTTTAAAGGCGGTGCAATTACGTATTGTCGTATAGGAAATTCTAATCGAAATTTTAAAAACTTTCATTTAACCAGCCGTGGTATGTTTAGTTTTAAGAAACATATTATTTGAACAAGCGTAACTAGTTCAAGAAACTAGAAAAAAACACACAGAATGCTAATTGGTCGCATGTCAGAAACATAGTAGTTTACTAGCATGAGCTAATTTCGGCATTGGTATTACCATGGCAACTTTCCACTGAGATATTAAATCTAACCCAAACAAACATTCATTAATATTGTGACAAATATAGGGGTAAATTTGCGGAAATATAATCTTAACAAATTTTAAAGGGAATCCAATTTAAAGCTTTAATACGGCATTACTATCAACAATATTGAAATCAAAATTATAGGTGCTTCACGCCCCACCATCAATGGAAATTATTGAATTTTTAACTAAAAACTGAGTTTACGAAAAACAAATTAAGATATTCGACTGATAACTAAGCACAGACTGGATTATCTTGAGATTGTCTTGGAAAAAAAACCAATACTACGGGTATTTTGTCTGTCGTTTTTCCGTTAAGCCACAGCTTATTCCAAGCCTCCCGATCAATAATTGCTAACTCAATTTGCTTATTGAACCATCCAGGTGTCGCATTTTGGCGTTTAATAAAAGGTGTAATTAGCACTAGCACTTATGTATAAAATAAATAATAAATAAAGTCGTTAAAAAGTAAAACTTTATATACTACAATATACAAACATCTTCTATATATTGAGTTGATAAATCAACACTCGAAATAGTTGAGAGGGAATATGAGAAACAGATGGGATTATGATCCAAAATAGGCAGGTCCAGTTAAATTAGCTTATCAATTTTCGCCTGAGACGAACCGGAGGTAATTATTAAATCTAACAGACTAGCCCTGTTGTGAAAATGGCAATAATAAATGTTGGCTGATTTTTTGGTAAATATTGAAGGTTTTATGGGCTTCTAAATCATTTTAAAACTATGTGTGGTGTTATTAGATCGCAACATGTTTATATTGAAATCTCCAGCAATAAGAAAATGCTCGAAGTTTGGTAAATAGGTAGATAATACATTTTCAACATATTCCAGGTTGCCGTCAATTATGTTATAAATAACTCCAAGTAGAATGCAATTTTTATCAATATATATAAGCTTGAATGATCAAAAATTCTCGAGCGCCTTTAAATGATTTTTCTAAAATTTTCCACTTCACAATATCACGAAAGTAAATAGCAACACCAGCAGCATTAGAAATACGATTATTCCTCAACAATACAAAACCTGGGGAAAATGACATAAATTAGAAGCGATCCATGGCTTAAGCCAAGTCTCAGTTACAGCAATAAAATGGAAATCAATCCCGTTAATTATATTTAAAACTTCCACAAACTTACTAACCACTTTTAAATTTCTTGCATTAAAATACCCCATTTTAAAACTATTAGTATTACTTCTCATCGAACACCTTAAAACACAATTTACAGTAGCAGAAAAGAAGGAGCTGTGATTGAAGCTCTTAGCCAAATTAAATAAAATCTAATATCGATACATGTTTCAGACCGAAGAACACCAGAACACACGCGCTATCACCGAAAAAGTAAAAAACAATTAACACCCGAACAATATAAAAAAAACTGCGAACATATCATTTAATTCATTTAGTTGCTGCCTCCATCTACAGGTTTAACAATATTGCCGTTATCTGCTAGTGAGCCCAGTTTGGTGAAGTCGTCAATTACGATGACTGTAGACGAATCCATTTGACAAGAACACCTAAGCTAAGGCACCTTTCTTATTCATTTGTAGAAGCTCCTTGTGAATCTTGTAGTTCCGTTTAGTAAGGTTCTCATTAATGAAAATTCTAGATGTTGCTTCAAAACATCCAAGATGATTAAGGTTTAAATTCTTTAATCTTAAATATTTCAGCATAAATGCATTATATTAAATCTGCTTTCGAATTTATATTTCTTCTTTTTTATTCAGCAGGTAGCTCTACTCCAGTGTTTAACGTGATTAATGAAACTGTTTTCTTCCTACTGGATGATGTAACAACTTCCCAACAGTTAATATCCCTAATTCTACATCATGAAACAACGTTCTCGCAGAAAGGTTTGCTAAGAAAGCTCGGCTTGTGCATAAGCATTCCTCAAATGAAGTGAGGCAAACATGGTTGAATTCAACCACAAATTAGACAATTATAGTTACTATAATTTGTGATTCAACCCAGACAAGTTTCAGTCTTGTATATTCACCGGAAGAAACAACAAATACACACCAATTTTTGAGGTTGTTCTCAGTTGTCGGTACTTCTGAATCTGTTGACATGCTGGTTCAGCAATATATAATAAGATGTCTTAGGCCGATCAGATAAATAATTCAGCGGTTGGTGCAGCTAAGTGTTTTGGTTCATTCATCGGAACTTTATAAATTTACAAAACATATATAGGACCCAAACTAGAATATAATTCACATATTTATGCTGGCCCAGCTAAGATCCACCTGGCTCCCCTTTACCCTTGATCATCTTTCCCAAGGAACGTGAGACCTTGGTATGTGTTGTACAAATATTTTCGTGGCAAGTATTCGGTGAAACTTCATGATCTTGAGCCTAGCCTTTCCAGACAAATACGCATATTAATCGAATCGAATAACATAATTCGAATCGAATAACATAATTCGAATCGAAAACATAATTCGAATCGAAAACACAATTCGAATCGAATAACATAATTCGAATCGAATAACATAATTCGAATCGACTAACATAATTCGAATCGAATAGCATAATTCGAATCGAATAACATAATTCGAATCGAATAACATAATTCGAATCGAATAACATAATTCGAATCGAATAACATAATTCGAATCGAATAACATAATTCGAATCGAATAACATAATTCGAATCGAATAACATAATTCGAATCGAATAACATAATTCGAATCGAATAACATAATTCGAATCGAATAACATAATTCGAATCGAATAACATAATTCGAATCGAATAACATAATTCGAATCGAATAACATAATTCGAATCGAATAACATAATTCGAATCGAATAACATAATTCGAATCGAATAACATAATTCGAATCGAATAACATAATTCGAATCGAATAACATAATTCGAATCGAATAACATAATTCGAATCGAATAACATAATTCGAATCGAATAACATAATTCGAATCGAATAACATAATTCGAATCGAATAACATAATTCGAATCGAATAACATAATTCGAATCGAATAACATAATTCGAATCGAATAACATAATTCGAATCGAATAACATAATTCGAATCGAATAACATAATTCGAATCGAATAACATAATTCGAATCGAATAACATAATTCGAATCGAATAACATAATTCGAATCGAATAACATAATTCGAATCGAATAACATAATTCGAATCGAATAACATAATTCGAATCGAATAACATAATTCGAATCGAATAACATAATTCGAATCGAATAACATAATTCGAATCGAATAACATAATTCGAATCGAATAACATAATTCGAATCGAATAACATAATTCGAATCGAATAACATATCTCGGATCGAATAACATAAAATGAAATAAATCGAATTTTACGCGCACTTCTGCGCTTTCGAATCGAACGTAGGCAAATCAAATCCTTCGAATAGAACGAACATTACTATCAAGTAGTCATATGAAACGGCAGGAAACAAATAATTCGAATCGAATAACTTTTCCCATTTTCGATAAAAAGCAGCAATTTTAACACTAGTTATGAGATACTAAAAAGAATTACAAATTTTAAAATGAAACATGATGAATTTCAGTTTTTTAACATATATTTTTTATTTTTTTTTTTGTTTTTGTTTATCGGCATTTTTAATTCAATTTTCATTTAAATGTACCAAAAAAATGTAATTAACGTGAAAACATAAAAATTATTTAAAATGGGGCAAATTTATAACATTGACGAAAATTGAATTAAACAATTTAAAATTCCGTAAATATCTTCGTTTTTTCCAAATTTTTGTTTTTTACTAACTGTTGTATATCAACTGATAAATTAATAGTATTATCACCTAGATAAATATTGTATCGATAGTTTTAATTAATTAATGTTAATTTATTGAATATACAAATGTAATTTTCAAAGAAATTTAAACTTTTGGAATACCACTAGACTCGATAAATAGGTGCCTGCAGCTCAGAGCCCTATTTCTTTGAAGTTACAATTTGAAGTGTTATTTACTGATACGAAAAACAGAAATGGTTCAATCATAATAATTTTTTACTTGAGAGGATTGTCGTGAAATTATTACAGATTATTAATTAAAGCTGATCGTTTCAGAAAATTGGTTTGTGTGGTTCGGCAAAAATTACTCGGTAAAATTTTCTAACTTAACTCAAATTTAATGTAAAAATTAAAAAAAATATATATAGAAAATAAATAGAAATAGTTGTGTAAATTGGGAGGAAAAAATTAGATAATTTATTTCTTCTTCGGTTTAACCGTCGGTTTAGCCGAACCATTTTCCGTGGGTTCCTTTAAAATTTTGGAGCGTAAATGATCCTTGTAAGCCAAAATGTCGCCATTCCATTTGGTCACCGTTTCATTTTCACAAATCCAAATCTCTTCAGCCACCTGATTAATAAGACGGAAATCGTGGCTAACTAACACCATGCCACCTTCAAATTCATTTATAGCTTCGGCCAGCGCGTCAATGGTTTCCATGTCTAAATGATTCGTAGGTTCGTCGAGTAATAATAAATGAGGTGTTTGCCATGCAAGATAAGCGAATACAACACGGCATCGCTGTCCATCCGAAAGTTGACGAATTGGGCAAACCTGCTGCCGTCCAGTTAATCCATAGCGACCAATAATTTTACGCATCTCCTCGCGTTCCTTAATAGCCGGGAATGCTTTCATCATGTACTCCAATGGGCTGACATCCAAATCAAGTAATTCGTGCAAATGCTGATGATATCGTGCGATACGTAAATGGGAATTTTTACGTATCATACCCGAAGTTGGATGCAACTCACTGTATAGCAATTTGAGTAGAGTACTTTTGCCGGCACCATTCGGTCCGACCAAAGCTATTCGAGTATCTAAATCGATTCCGAATTCAAGATTTTTATAGATTAAAGGCGTATTATCGCTGTACCGGAAGCTAACATTTTGCACCATAATAACGGGTGGTGGAATAGTACCGCATGATGGGAAATAGAAATTGACCGATTTATCATCGATCACCTTCTCTGTTAGTCCGCCAGCTACCATTTTGGCTAGGGTTTTCTCCTTAGATTGTGCTTGACGCGCCAATTTAGCGGAGCCGTGACCAAAACGGGCAATATAATTCTTCATGTGAGCGATTTGATCTTGTTCCCAAGCATATTGTTTTGCTTGATTTTCGAGCAATTCTAATCTGGTTCGAATGAATGCCTCATAATTACCAGTGTAGTATTTTAGCCGTTTCTTTGTCAAGTGAACAATATTCGTACAGACACCATTCAAGAAATCTTGCGAATGCGAGATTAAAACTAAAATACGTTTGTAATTCTTTAATTCTTCTTCGAGCCAGACACAGGCCTCCAAATCCAAATGATTGGTTGGCTCATCGAGCAGCAATAAATGAGGTTTAACGAACAGGGCACGTGCTAATGCAATACGCATACGCCAACCTCCAGAAAAATCTTTAGCCTGTTTATGTTGCATATCCTTGGTAAAACCAAGACCATGTAAAATTCGTGCGGCCTTCGCTTCAGCCTTATCAGCTGCCATATCATCCAACCGCTCATAAACGTCCATCAGTTGATCCTGAGAATCATCATCTTCCATCGTCGCCAATTCTTCGGCTAATTTTTCTAATTGAATACGTTCCTCATCAACTTCCATGACACATTGTAAGGCTGATTTACTACTCGCTGGAATTTCTCTAGTTAGATGAAATATATCAATATGATCGGGAATTGGAACTTCACGATTTCCTAAAACAGCCAACAATGATGATTTACCACAACCATTTAGACCAATCAAACCGTATCGACGGCCACAATTTAATTCAAGCATTGTGTCTTGGAGTAATTCACAACCAAAAAATGTTATGGAGAAATTTGCCATTTTTATATCACGAGAACGTGGATGGACGGCCAATGAACCGGTACAAGCCCGAGCTTCTGCACTAATACGGGCTTCTTCTTCGAGCTTGGCGCACAAAATTTCTGGAATTGAAGAAAAAAAAATAATAATTTAGAAAAAGGTGAAACAAATTTACTTTCAGAATGATGTAAGCATGTGACAAAAACGGCTGAAGCACTAGAATAGTAAATAGAAATGTTAACAGGTTCCCTGCCGGTGTATCATCAGCATGCCACGATAGAAATCACTCCCAGCAGTCCGTGAACCACCGGTATACCACACTGAATAATACAACAAGCTTCCAGAGATTACCGGTATCCTACGCTTAACAATATTTCCAGTGCCCAGTTGGCACTGCCCGCTCGATAAATTATTACACCGATGACTGTATTTTTGCATGGTAAACCGATGACCCTTAGCCGCTTGAGAATTATGTAACATGGCGTACTGGTGATACACCTTGATCAAGGTTAACTATGCTGATAAAAGACCCTGCACAATTTATATGGGAACTCCGCTAATTTCTCTGATTTTTGGTATTTTGTAGTACAGGTCATCTTGATTAAAACTATCTTCCAGTTTTAAATCTTCCATATAGAATTTGCTATTTTTTCAGTTTGATGTATAACAACTCAAAATTAATTCATTTTTTGGCTTCGTACCCAGAGGCACTTTTAATCAGGTTTATCTAAACTAAAAAAAATATCAAAAATTCAGACAAATTAGCATCCATTTCCCATATGAATTGAGCGGAATCTCCTTTAATGTAAAAGGTAAAGCCGCCTTGAAACGAATTTCACCGAAATATGAAAGAAGATTGATTTTGATAAATTTTAGCATTAAACTAAAATTGGCAGCTGAGTGATAGAGTTAGGTTCTTGATCCACTGATACAATCTTCAGATTCAATTTGGTGTTGGTCTTAAAATCTGAATTTCTAAAAAATGGTGTGAGAGGTGATCCTTAAGTTGGAGTACCAAAGATGCCTGCCCAAAATGTGTTAATAGTCATGAGCGAGTTCCATATAATCAAGATGATGAATTTGATGCGGATTCCCTTTATTGTGTGTGAAATTAAAAGTCAGTGATTGTTTCTTCAGTCTTTCGCCTTTCTAAGACAATGTGAAGAGCTTGCTCCGAATTGAAACCGATCGGGCCAGATTTTTTATATGATTTAGTAATGGTCCGTAAAACCGTTTTTATATTATGAAACACCCTTTTCAAAATGAAAGCGGATTTATGCGAAAATAAAATTGAAAAATGGTACTGCTCAATAGCAGGCGAATATCGCATTTGAGTAGTGAAACATTATTTTGTGTATAATTTTTATTGGAATATTCATACAAACAATAAAAGATTTACCTCACTTATTACAATTATTTGACAGAAAACAAATTTCCCAAAAATATATCCTTAAGGGAAATGCGATATGCGATAATGATATTTCATAATGAGCTCTTGCGAAGTAGATCGTATTTGTTAAATCGCAAGAAATGCGAAATGCGATTTGCTTCACATCAAGTTCATAATAGGCCTCCAGGCTAATTGGTTTTGTTTTACGTTTTTTTTGTTTAGCTAAAAAACATGTTTTGTTTTATATAATGCAATTGTTGTTGTAAATTTACCAAAGCAATACAGCATTCGTTGCCTCGTACAAATTTCATGTGAGCGGGTTTGATTACCTTGAAAATTACCGACAGTATTTTTTTTGGTAATTACGCAACAGAACAACTTGACGGAATTAATTTTTCCTCATCTTTTTTGAAAAATTCCTAAGAAATTTCACGCCGTAAAGTTCTTCTGTTGTGAAATTACCAAAAAAAATTACTGTCGGTAGTTTTCAAGTACATATGGGGGGACCGACGCAATCGACTTAAAAGAATGGAGTAAAAAAGAATGGAATGAATAAAAGAATTACGGAAACGTCGGAAATGCATAGACCAACGCCCGAATCACTTTTTATTTAAAGTAGCCAAAATAAAAGATCATGTTATTTCTCATTTTCAAACGTCAAATGAAGTAAATTGGCAACGTAGATATAAAGTCACAAAGTTCTAGGGGAAAAAAATCCTTTGTGTTATAAAGCATACACAAACGACCCAGTGCACACCTAGATCCTATATTTGAGATATTCTAAAATATTGAATCTTTGGTTGTATCCAGCCGATGTAAGCTACATTAAAAAAACCCTCGCATCTCATGGACAGGCTCACTTATTTAGTGAGGCAACATTTTTTGCATACATTTGAGTAGATAGCGAATCAGCAAGAATCCTTACAGAATTTGCGGAATTATTTCCTTACAGAATATTTCTCCTATCGGCCACCGAATCCATAACAATTGACAAATACAGTATTAAAATTATAATGTGAAAATTTTGATTTAACGTCATTGAGATTGTACTTTAAATAGAGAAATTTTGTATGACTAAAATATGCATACAGAAATAATTTTTGTCTCGTTTTAAAATTTTATTTGCGAAGTTGTGAAAAGAATATATACATTTTAATTGTTTCTATACGCATAGGACAAGTTCGTCTATAATGTACAAAGCGAACAATATATGTATATTCATTTTTTTTTATACACAAACACTTTATATATTATTGAAATCTACTTGAGCAAAAACAAGATGTTTTATTTCTTTTAATTCGTTTATTCCTTTAGTCATTTCGTATTTTTTATTTCGTGTTTGTTGTGTGTTTTGAATTCAAATTTCTATACGCCCTTCGGTCGATGATTTTATGCTAGTCTCGCTTTATGCTAGTCTCGCTTTATGCTAGTCTCGCTTTATGCTAATTTATTTAAATGCGTATAGAAACACCATAGGATAAAAAGAGACATTAGAAATTTATGTTGTTTATACTTTCATTTCATAAAATCGCTCTGAACGGTTTAGATAAAGATGCAGAATTTTATTTCACGTTATTTTTCTTCCATACAAAATCCTTCTCTATTCTTCCTCAATGCGCGTTAATTTCCGCTGTTAAATGACAGCTGAACTGAACGAAAAGTTTTTGTAGATTCACTGGTCAGTAAAGGAGTAACCAGCGAATCAGTAAGAATCCTTACAGAATTTGATGAAATTATTTCCTTAGACCGGCCCTAGACATAACATTTAGTTGCGCAAATAAAACTATAAACATCGTATACAAACTATTGTTGCAATTTTAGCTGTTTTGTGAATAATTCATTGTTGAAAGAGGTTCTCTGAAGAGGAAGATCTTATACTTGCAATAGTGGCTATAGATTATTGACAGTAAAAAAAATACAGCAGTGGTTCCAAACCTGGTCTATTATTGTGTAAAGAATGGCTTCCGAAGAGAGACGTTTATTCTCACATTAATTTACTTTATGAGCTAAAAATATTTCCAAAAGATTGGAATAATTTTTTGAGAATGGACAAAGACCCTTATATTTCAAACTTTAATCTATGGTAACTCCATTCCAAGAGGATACCATTATGAGAAAAGCGGTAACGCCTCACGAATGGCTAATAACTACATTACGATTTCTAGCTGCGGGACGTTCTTATGAAGATTTGTAATTTGCAACCTCTATGTCTCCTCAATCTCTGAGGGGGACAATACGCGAAACTTACGAAGCAATTTACAAGGTTCTATCAAAAGATTATTTACATGTCTACGAATTCCTTCATTATTTTTTGCTTCTTATGCTTCTTACCTTCGACGCAACGGTATGTCGATAATTGAGCAAGCAAAAGCAAAAAAAAAAATCAAAACGTTTTGTCTTGCACAAGTCAGTTACACAATGTCTCAAAACTGCATACTTTTGACCCTACCAGGTCAAGCAGACTTCCAAGAAGTAATCTATGCAGTTAAACATTACGTCTAGGGCATGTCATACAGAATATTTGACCTTCCGTAACACCTGACAATTACTGTATTAAAATTGAAATGTGAATAGTAAAATTTATTATTTTTACGAAGTCTACTTTGAAAATTTTGATGTATTCTGACATATCGCCGACCTACCAGTGAATTAATGTATCTGACATTTTTTCGAAAATTCTTTTTTGATACTTGGATATGGATTTTTTTGGTGCAGTTTCTCGCGACGAATATTTTAGTATCAAAGACACGTTTTCGAAAAAAAAAAGTCAGATACGGTAATTCATAGTAAAGGCATTGCCCCATTTACAAAGGGCAAACCGGCATTTTAAACCGAGAAATGCAAATTTTCACAAAATTGTTTCATTTTCAATATCCAAATTATTAAAAAATGGTTCGAATCTATAAGCTTGACCTTATTCTTTCAAAAATTTTATTAAAATTGATTTAATTTCATACAAACTCACAATTTTATATTTTGACGGGTATTTTAGCTAGACGGCCGGGCAAACTTAGTTCAGTGTTCGACGGTTTTTCTCTCAGAATTCTTTCGGACAAAACCGATTGACGTGAAATTTGGACAGTAAGTAGAGAATGGCTCAAGAAACAAGGTTATTTAGTGCCGATGAGTGTTGTTACCCTGGGGGGAGCAAGCCAACCCCCTTTAATACACTCAAAATAACCGCAGAAATCGATAGATGGATGAATTCTAAGCAAAAAATATTCCATGAAATTTTTTGAGTTATTCACGATCGAAAATGTCGATTTTTCATCTAAAAATGCATGTTTTAGAGCGATTTTTCACGAATAACTCGAAAACGTTACGTTTTATCAAAAAATCATGAGCAACAAAAATAAGCTTGTTTTTTTTCTTATTTCTGTAGATGCAATATGAATCGAGTTGCGACTCGTTGAATGTGACTGTTTGTTCGCCGAAAGCTGCATTCGAACCTTTCAACGTTAAATAACGGAAAAACGACGAACTTTTATAGGAAAACTTGTCAAACCTGTTTTAAAGTCCTTTAAAATAAGTAATAAAATGGTTGTCTTGTTTTTTCTGAAAAAAATCAGCATTGAAACTAATGGTTTAGCTGCAAGAATTTAAATTAAATATAATCCATTTACAATGTACTTTATTTAGGTACTAAAAATATGTTCTAGAAGTTTGAACGGTTTAAAATGCCTAGATTTTAAAAGAAAAATGTTTTGAAACTTTTGAAAAAATTTATTTTTTTGCAATAACTTAAAACCTAAAGAAGACACATGCAAAATGTAAGAGTAAAAATATTTAGGTTTTTTGCAGTTTCTATAGGATGAAAATTAATTGAGAAATCGCTGCTTTAAGTTAGCATTTGAGTGCGAAGACCACCTTCCCCGAGCCCTTTTAACTCAAAAATATCAAACACGAAGGGTTCAAGGTATTTCGACTTTACGTAGCCGTTGAAATTCTCTGTAAAATGGTTTTTGGAGCGATTAGATATCATAAAAATTAAGGAAGTTATCGTTAAAAACCAATCGCGTTTTTTAGAGCTTGTAAATTGTTCTAATCTCGACAGTTTTGGAGCATTTATAAATACATATGTATAAGTATATCCTCAAACAACGCGACACACGTCGTTTTTCCATGCGACAAGCATACTTCAAAACTGTCGACAGTAACTTTTTTGGTAAGTTTGCAACATAAGAACTTGCGGCGAAAAATTTTGGTCATTTTTGAAAAAGTTGAGGAAAAATTAATTTTATCATGTTCTTGTTTCAAAATTACCAAAAAAGTTACTGTCGACAGTTTTGAATATATGTCTACAAGGGAAACTAATCTACAACTGAGATGTTCAGTAGACCTACAGACGAAAAAGTATCTACGTAGTTATTCTATAATCAGCGCTCTTAAAATTGTGGATTCTACATATTTTTTGTAGACACTACGTGCCCATTGTTGAAAGATTTCCGAGTACTCTCAAATTAAATTTTTTTAATGTGGCTTTATATTAATCGAAAAATAATAAAACACTACGTAGTGCACTTCTGTGAGGTTCTTCCAACTTCTTACAATAAGTTCCGGACCAAAAGTAGGAGCAACACAAAAAATCTACATTTACGAATAATGCATTTTTAGTAAAGTAGCTGACATCTGATGAATAAAATATGACCATCCTCCTTCTTGATCACACTATTGGATTCGCTTATCTAGCCCACGCTTTTTATTAAACCGAAAAGCACGTCATCATTATTATCATTAACATTGGGTAAATCCGTGTTTAATAACCTTGGGTACTTGTATGTGTGTCCATCGTTAGCTCTGAATTTAATGACTCATAAACGTACACAAAAAATATTTCCGTCACACTCGAGACATCAGCTGTAGATTTTACTCAATGTGAATTTGATTGAACGAAAATTTTTACACCACAAACAAGCAAAATTGCACTGTAATCATTTTTTCTCTCACATCGCTCTCGAAGAATCTGACCTAAATTGCACTTCTTTAAAAGATATAGTGCAAAACTAAAAAAAAAAATTGCCACATGTTCTAAAAAATCTAGAATTAAATGCTCAACCAACCGTGAATATACAATCAGATAGATTGATCACAGTAATATCAGGTATCGTCGTAATAATTAGAACACAAACACTGTCACCAATCGAGAATTTATTGTCGCATAATTAAGCGACATTGAGAGAGTAAAATATCTATAATTACCATCTTCCGTCAATTCTTCTTCTAAAGGTTTTCCATTTTCTAGCACTTGTTTCTCATCTTTATCATCTGTTTTAGAATTTGCTGCACCTGGTTTCTTTGAATTACGATTTTTGAGCGCATCCTTCTTACGTTGCTGTTCACGTTTTTTTGCGTCTGAAGGCATCGTGATCGTATTTCCTTTGTAGAATTCCGGAAAGTTTTGAATTTAAAACAAAGTTTTTTTGTCAATTCCTGTTTAGATAGGAGTTTTAAATCGAATCTGAAATTTACAAAAAAAAAAAAAAATACACAATTAATTATTTAACACAAAGCACTTTTCTAAACGAGAAAAAAAAAAATTTCCATTACACGAACAAAAATTTTCCTCTCTAGACGCAAAAAAAATCGATATGACAACGAGAATTTTATGGCATACAATGAAATTTTTGTTAGCAACCTTTTCAAGTACAAACTTAACAAATTTTGCACATTTAATGAAAATTTTTATTACTTGTACACTAATCGAACGATTTTTTGTGAACAATTACTTTACTTTATTGAATTAATTAATAAAATACCTAAATAATTGGTCAGCGTTAAACCGCGAAGAACTATCGCTTCACATGTGTTCTTGCGAAAAGAAAGACGTGAAGTGTGCTACGATATAAAATTGACAATTGAAAAGGCATGAAGTTTAACGCTGGGGTTACAGGGGGTAGATTCTGATGAAATGACAATTTTTCGTGACATTTTGTTATTAGTACAAAATATTGTCACGGAAAATTTGCGATTCTGATGAAATGAGTTATGACATTAACAGCAGTTTACAGCAGTTGCATTTCTAGTTTACCGCAGTTATATTTTAAGGTTTATTTTGTATATACATATATGTATGTACATGTACAAAATTGTCATTAATTTGGTTTTCCGTGACAAAAGTCAGCTGCATTTTTAAATAAAATATGTGTGAGTATATTTTGTTAATTTTTAATAATTCTTGTTATAAATTTTAATTGTTTATATTTTAATTAAAATAAAACAATATTTTATCTATTTTTATATATGTATATATAAAAATAGATAAAATATTGTTTTATTATGTATATATAAAAACAGATAAAATATTGTTTTATTTTAATTATAATATAAACAATTAAAATTTATAACAAGAATTATTAAAAATTAACAAAATATACTCACACATATTTTATTTTAAAATGCAGCTGACTTTTGTCACGGAAAACCAAATCAATGACAATTTTGTTTAATTTGTCATTTTTTTTCTTGTGACATTTTGAAAAAGTCACTTCATCAGAATCGCATTTTAGAACTCACAACTATATTGTCATTTTATAGCAGTTAAAATTTTAGTACAAAGTCACAAAAAATTGTCATTTGTCATTTGTCACTTGATCAGAATCTAGGCCCAGGTGGTATGGTAAGCTTTTAATAGTATAACAGATAGATAACAGATGGCAGGTGCAGTGGATAATAGACAAATTTGTTCTTTCTTATGCCGACTTAAGATTTTAACTGGAAACTGTAAGGTTTGTAAAGAATCGTTAATTGAATCATTCTGTACGCCTTCTCACCCTTTTACGGCCCTACACTCTTATTCGGAGCTCAATTTCGAAAGCTCAAAAAATACATATTCGGTTTTTTTATACATTTATTTGATTTACAATAAAAATTACTTATTTCTTTAAGCTTAGTAGTTTTCTAATTGTTGAACAGCACATCTCCGAACCACCAGAATATTAAGGAATTTTCTTCTGGCCGTTTATCTATATCTGTATCATCGACTCCATTCACCGTCACAACATTTTGATGAAACTGTCCCGTTGATGTTGACATGATTTTTTTGTACGGGTGAAAACTGACACCGTTACAACAATCATGATGTACTGGAAATGTAATTTTGTCCGTATTAGCTGCATTATCGTCTATGTTCCAAACGCTTAAATGGCCATCAGTATTACCACTTGCTAGCCAATTTTGTTCAGGACTTACATCAAAATATATTCGTTGATTTGTGGTTACGGTGCGTTCAAAAATTTGAATCGGTTCGATTGGAAATCTTAAATCCCATTTGAGAATTTGATTATCTTTGCGGGCGCCCGACACGAGCATATGTTGTGAAAGGAATTTCATGTAAGTCACTCCACCACTATGTGCGAGGAGTGCGCCAGCTGAATTGAGTTCGTAGTCACGAGGGTCACATAAAAATATCGATTTATTCCATGATCCGAGGGCAACTACATTATCATCATAAATGTTTATGGTGATCGAAGAAATCGGGCAATTTGTTTTGTAGCTTTCATAATCTTTGCCAGGACTGAAATATAAATGAGAAATAAGTTAGATCTTGCCGTGTCGGCCACTTTTCCTTAATTACCTACGTACTTACACAGAAGTGTTGAATATTTTTAATGATTTTCGGAAACCACTGTAAATTTTTAGACCATCGGCAGAGAATGCCACACTTATGGCCGATTCCACTTCATCAACTTCATTATATCCTCGATAAGAACATCTCAGCTTTCCATCGAAAGCGTCCCATAAATGGATTGGCTCGTGTTGACGAGTAGCAACCCAACAGCATGTTTCCGGCATCATACTGTGCATGCTCGGATACCAGCTGCAATCGTAAACAGTTCCTCCTTCCGGAACATGCACAACTGAGTCGAGCACATTGAATGGACGTTCCGATTCGATTTCATTGCATTCATAAAATTGTGAAGGAAGTTCAAATAAATGCATTCCATCACCGTTAACAATGGAGAGGCAGCATGTTCCGTCCGGTGACCATAGACAACCACGCAGGTAGTAAGATGAGTTCCAAGAACACCGTGCGGTTTCCACTAGTCGTTTCTCTTTGAAATAGTCTAATTCGTTTGATTTAATATATGAAATGATCTGAGTTTCTGGTTCGGCGGTCACATCTGCCGCTACTTCTAGCACATCCGAGCCATCCTCTACATTTACACCTTCTGTTTCTAATATAACATCTTTTTTAATCTCAATTTCGTCCGATTCCGATTTTTTCATGTCTTCTTCTGTAACAAATACACTAGTCTCTTCAAGCTTATCTTTTGTGATTTGATCTACCGGCTTTTCATCTTCAATAGTATTATCAACTTCATCCACACCTTCTTTCGACGATTCTGGCTCAGGCGGTGTTTTCATTTCAACATCTTCAATAGTATTTGTTTCTGTAGATATTTGTACATCCATTTCGGTTATTTCGTCCATCGTTTAATTTAAATTTAATTTATAATATTAGCCATTCAAATCTAGAAGTACATCGTGGTTCTTTTGTGAATGTAAACACACCGTAAATTCTGTCAGTTGACATTTTGTCAAATTCTGAGTCAAATATTGAATTGTAGAGTGGTCTGTACGATAGGCAGAGGATTTTTTAGGGTAATGTAGAACGTACAGTTGTGTAGTTATCCTATTCCTCAAAAGATGTCACACAGCCAAATTAAAAATTTATCGAAAATTCCAATAAGAAATTTCTTTTAGTATTATTTTTGACATATCATCGTAATAATTGTAGCTCACTCACTGCTAACATCATCTTCATCGCGGTGTTCGTCTCTCAATAACACATAAATTAAAAAAATCCGGTTGTAAAGTTTTCAAAACATATACAATAAAATACATTCAAAGAAAATAATCTTATTAGAAGAAAATACTATTATAAAATGGCTTATAAAATATCACATCAATTGCTCCAGAGCAGACTCAGTTGTGCTCTTAATCAATGTAGCAAAGTGCCTGTGGTTGGAGTAAATCAAGTTTTTTCGAAAAAATTTTCTACATCTCAAATGGTAAGCGTTATATAATCGATTTTATGCATTAAGTTTATTATCTAAGTATTATACATACGGTGTAGGATTTAATTGTTAAATTTAATTAAAGAATTATGGTCAGTGATGGAATTAATAAATTTTGTGCTGTTCAGATCCCTTAGAAAACAGGTATTTATGTAGATAGATATGTACTTATATAAGCATTTTAGTGTGAGTAACCCCAACAGCGATTTTGTTGCCTAGGCGGTGTTTTGATTTACACCGGATTAATATACATGTTTTCCGATAAAATATTATGTTATAGATAGACGATTGATAAGTAGAGTTTGAGGCTTTGAGATAAGAAAAGTTTTTGGGGTCTGAAACTCGTAAAGTATTTCTATTATTGAAATTATTGGGCTCCATTCAATGACCTTTTCCCCATACTCTACGTACCAGCTGATTTCTCTTTCATGATCTTTTATCAACACAAATTTATGTGTGCTCTTTGTTTTGATGAGATATTTCAGTTCACTAACGCACATTAGATTAACAAATCCACACAGAGTGCACACACATATTAGATTAACAAATCCACACAGAAATTTGGATTCTGTAAGAAAGTGTGAACTTAAAGAGTTGTTACGATTACGGCTAATTTAGTTTAATTGTTCTTGCTTTCTTGTCTAATTAATGCAAAGATAAGAATTATCTGTTTGCCGGTGTGATTGAAGTTGTTTTTAATTAAATATGGCATATCGAAATGCTACATACCTAGGGAGGTAGCTCGAGAATAATTTTGACAAAAGCCGAACTAAATCAAGATGAAATATTTCTTGAATTTGAAACTGGTTAAATAGTTTGTAATGTAATATTTAGAAGTCGGTTTCTAGCTATGAATTGTGAAGCTAATTTTTATTAAATAATTTTGATTCATTTCTGGCAAGGTCTGGAAATATTAATGTGGTTTTCCTGTTGCAACAAAAAACAGATTCGGAGTCGAATCCGAGTTGAAAAATGACAGTTTTTTGACGTTTTAACTGGAACAGCCAAAAATCCGGATTCTGCGATTTTTTGTTTTTTATATGGTTGTGTGAATATACGTATTAAGGTCGATTTATATTATCAGTTCCTTTCAGTTCCTACTCGTATCGTGTCAGACAAAAAAAACATTGTTACATATATTTTCTATAGGAGTATTTATATTATCCTTTCCTATCCGTTCCTACTCGTACCGACACAGACACATATTGTTGAAAAGAATGTTTTGTCTGATATTTGAAGGGGAAAAAATACGAAAGAATAACGAAACAAACAAAAATTGTAAATTGCTACTAAAACATTTTTGTATTTTTGTGTGTTATCTTTACTCTATACGTAACCAAAAGATACGAAGAAAATGCCTGAATTGAAAGGTACGGATAGTATAAATTGATGATGTCTGACACGATACGAGTAGGAACTGAAAGGAACTGATAATATAAATCCACCTTTAAGCGTGATTTACACGTTCCAACAATGTTTCCCAACAAAAACTGAAGAGATTAGTATATCGCGAATTTCATTTGAAAGACAAGAACAAATATATAAACAAACAAAATTTTGTTGGACTTTTTTCTTTTTTTTTTTTAACTTTGTTTCCATAAAATTTTTTTTTGACTATAAAATATACTCGACCCGAGTATATTTTATGGAAACAAACAACAACAAACACATAAAAAATGGCGATTTTTTAAAATTTTTATAGCGCTTTATTTTTATTTTTTTAAATTTTTATTTAAAAATTAAAATTTACGTTCGAACAGTTTTCATTTTAGCCAAGAAAAGTCGTAATTTTGATAAATAAAGTGGTATCGCAGCGGCATTCGTCAAAAATTACATTGTCGTTTTTATACCGCCAAAAAATTATAGCATGCCCGACATTTTTGTTTTATTTGTTTATAAATTTTTGTTTAAAAATGGAAGTTTACTTTCGAAAAGCTTTATTTTAGCCAGAAAAGTTGCAATTTTGAATCATAAAGTTGTATTATCGCCCTATTCGACATCATAGATTTTATACCGCCAAAAAGTTATAGCATGACCGACATTTTCGTTTTATACTTTTCTCTTTTTATCGCATGTAAATATTTTCTATTGCGTGTAGCTCTAAGTCTCAACAAAAAAAAAGTTGGAAAACATTGTTGGAACGTGTAAATCACGCATTAATTGTCAAATTCTATTTTTATAATTAGATTGTTAAAGCCGGTATTCCATTATGAAAAATTTACTGACTGCTGGAAAAAATGAAAGAAGACAAAAAAAATGTTACATTAGAGTGACAAAGAAAAAACATTTTTTTAATTTTTATTTTATAGCAAAATTGTATGGATAAATTTTGACAGCAAATAAAAACATAACCAACAAATATGAACAAAATTATGCGTTATTCTTAAATCGTATATTTTCACCTCTCAAAATTATCTAAAAAATTAAATATTATTTTCACCCATATCAGAATTATTTTTTTTCATTTATTTTCCGTCACAGAATAAAAAATAAAAAATATCTTTACCATAAAAATGACGTACTATGAAAATTAATATTGTGTGCGAGAAATATGTTATCATCCGTACACAAAATTTATGTAGATGTGTTAGAGGGTTACAATAAAAAGTACTCCATTTGATATTTTTTGTCAATAATTATGGCATCACACTAACACAGCCACAAATTTTTTGTAATAAAAATCTTTACTGACGAAGTCTGGTGTCTCATTCACACAACCACCGATTTTATATTTTTATCTCAATAAATTTTTGCTGATAAACATTTTTTCACAATGGAATACCGGCTTAATACTGATGAATTTTGCCGTAAATTAATAAATAATTTATTGTAATCATGTTATTTGTTGTATTATTTGTTAATTATTTTACTGTTTTTTAAATATATTTTTCCGCAAATTTATTTTGATGTTTAAATGACATTTCGATGACATTTAAATGTAATTGTGTTAGTAATCGCTCCGAAAAATTTTACCGAGCGACGAATGACAGCTGCCGTCACTTGGGTTTCGCTCCGAATCTGTTTTTTGTAGCAACAGGAAAACGACATAAGATTAAATCGTAAAAGTCTTGAGTGAAACATTTCAATAAATTCGGCTCTGGAAACATGGGAAAATTAGGTAAATTTGTTTAAATTTGAAATATTCTTTAAAACACAAAGTTCTTAATAGGACATTCAAAATTGATTAGAGTGAGTGTGATGCGTTATATCAAAACCAACAAAAATGTTTATACATTTTATAATATATATGTATATGTATAAACATTTTTGTTGGTTTGGTTATATTCACGCTTCTTACATACATACATAGATATGTCTGAAAATAAATGTTAACTCAAAAAGTACTTATCCTATTTTTATGAAACTAACGCAGACTAATAGATCATAGCCAAGAAGCATAGTTTCATAAACATGCCGCCTGTGAATTGAACTTATTGAATGGCAAGGTTTTCTCTCATTCTGTGGTAATGAAACCGAGAACTTGTTTAATTATTCCAAATGACTTGCAGATATTTGTTATGCCTGAATAGCAATGGTGATGAAACTGTTGCTTTTGTAGAATCTGATAATCTCAGGATAATGATCGGCAACGTATTTTCCTTATGATTGTCTAGAGCCTCGCCAAACGACAATATTTGATAGAACTGTGTCTTATTGTGAAATGAACAAGATCCCTCTGATCGTAGGTGTGAATGTTAAATTTCACCAGCTGCTTTGGGGTTCAACGGATACTAACTAGTATCCTAGCGAGCCAACTAGCGGGCCAAGATAATTATACGCGGGAAGATGTGAAATTATTGGTTTTAGCGATAGTATCTGCTTCGCTACTCCTTTGTGACCGCCTTAATAAGTGAACGGTAACCACTGAGGAGTTTACCTTAGATCACAAAGTAAAGGAGTTTTCCTTTGACCGTTTTTTATTTGAAGTTCATAGCCTTACCTGAAAAGAATTGAAAGTTAGGAAAACTAACTGAGAGCTGTACAGGCGATGTTTCAAGATAAGACTACCACATAACTCCAATTTTAAAGAAACTTCAATTTTATAATTTGAAGGACGGATTTCAGTTTAACAGACGGCGAAATTAAAATTGCATTTTCGAAGAATATGATAATTTTTGTAGAGTACAACTATTTTTTTAATAATTTTGATAATTGGGTTAAAAATTGGATTTGACGGTTTGGAATGCAAGTTGGCATCACTTACTTGTATGTGGCAATGCTGTAACTGTATTCCTTTGTTAAAAATATAAAATCCCGTTATTATGTTGAAAATGCATCGAAGCGAAGAAACGATGGTTAGAATATATCACTCCATATATAAAAATGAGACGATCATACTCAAAGTTTAATTTTTTTAAAGTTTTATTTGACCTTGATTGTCTTGCCTGTCTGTTTGTTTCAACTTTTTGAGGTCCTTTTTAACCAGCGTGCTAGAAAGCTGAAATTTTGTCACGGAACATTTCAATATACCAAATTTTGACGGATCCTCGAATAATTGTCAAGCGGTAATTTACAAATAAAAGATTGTTTCCGAAAAACGAAGTTTTTTACATTTGTTCTTTTCAAAATGTTAATTTGTGTGCAACATGGTGCACCGTTGGCGAAAAAGATGAATTATTGTTCATCCTTTTCAGATTGTTCATATTTTTTCGCAAAGAAAACTTAATAAATGTTATTGAATAACATTATAATATAAGAAGGAGTTATATAATACAAAAACGCATATTTTTATCGTACATCTTTTGTTTTTTGGAATAGAGAAAAGATTCAATGTACATAGATCAATCGGCCAAAAGTTAGAAATTTAGTTTCCATTTCGTTGTTATTGTTGGGGAACGGAAAGAGCTGTAAAGATTATTTATATGTATACCGTTATGTATAAGAAAGAATAATTCAATTCAATTCAATTTATCTTATTTAAATATTTTTTTTTTAACATTAACTTACATTAGTAGTTTCATACTATATAATCCTTAAGTGTTTAGTTTGAATACAACTTTACATCTTTAGTTTATTCTTATTGTTTAATTATTTTTTTATTTTTTTTTTTAAATTATTTTATTTTGTGAATTAGACTATGTTAATATTTTATTCTAGGAGAAAGTTGAAAAAACCTAATTATCCATATTTTTTTTAATTAACCTAAATACTTATAACTAATTTGTATTTCACCCATCGTGAAATAATTCAATTAATACTTTCCGTGCAAGAATTGTTGATAAGTTCCAACCCCGTGTTGAATTTAGTGTTCAGACATATGATGTTTTCGTTTATGGTTTTTATTTTGTTGAGCTTATGAAGTCTAATTGTTGGAAAGAACCACGGCAGATTATATATCATTTTTAACAGTTTGTTTTGCATTATTTGAAGTCGTTTCTGGTGACACATAGATATTGTTTGCCAAGCAGGAGAACCATAAGTTAAAATTGGAGAAAATACGGATTTAAATATCAGTATGTAGTTTATTATTAAGGCTTAGGCTTGATTTGCGGTTTATAAAAGGATACAAAATGCTAATTAGTTTGGTCACTTTGTTAATAGTATAATCTATATGTCTGTGGAATATTAGTTTTTGGTCAAGCATCACGCGAAGATATTTTATTTCTTTACACCAAGGAATATTAATACCGTTTACACAGGTGCATCTGGTCGGTAGAGCATGTGGAACACGTTTTCGCGTGAAAAACATCGCTTGTGTTTTGGTGTTATTTATTTTTATCTTCCAGTTATGTAAATAGATTGCTATTTCAGCATATGCTTTTTCTAGATTGTTGATGATTTTTTGAGGGTCCACAGAGCTGGACAGGATAGCAGTATCATCAGCGAATTGAAAAATGGTGCAACATACTGATTTTGGAAAATCAGAAATGTATATATTGAATAGTGAAGGGCTTAATACAGCACTTTGTGGAACACCTGCAGGAATTGAAAAAACTTTTGATTCAACATTTCCTATAAATACTGAGTATGATCTATTTTGTAGGTAAGAATGAATGATTTTGATTAAATACACAGGAAATTTAAACTGAATTAATTTATGAATCAATCCGTCATGCCATACAGTGTCAAAAGCTTTTTCAATATCCATCATTACAAAATCATCAGGTTTTTTGTTTAGCTCGGTTTTTATTATTTTACATAATCTATACGTTTGAAGAACTGTCGAAAGTTTTTGTCTAAATCCGAATTGAAATTTAGGAATCAGTTGAGTTTCATCTAGGTACGAAAGTATTCTTGATTGAATTACTTTTTCAAAAACTTTAGACAATCCACATAATAAGCTTATTGGACGGTAATTTGTTGGTTTGGAATGATCCTTATTAGGTTTTTGTATTGGTACAATTTTAGCAAATTTCCAAGCTTTAGGGAAATAATTTAACTTTAGACATGCATTGATTATGTAGCAGAGCAATAATAAGAAAGAATAAATATTCAGAAAATATATGAAATATAACCCAATGTTTGACGGTTTTTCGCTCAGAATTCTTACGGACAAAACCGATTGAAGTGAAATTGGGACAGTATGGAGGGAGTGGCTCAAGGAACAAAACTTATAGAGTGCCGATGTGCGCTTTTACCCTGAGGCTGAATGCCACCCCTTCTCGGGGGTTGAAATACACACACTCAGAATAGCCGCAGAAATCGATAGAAGGATGAATTCCAAGCAAAAAATGTTCTATGCAGTTTTTTCGATAAATCAATATTTTTCGAATCTCGCGAATGAAAATGTTGATTTTTTATTTAAAAAATGCATGTTTTATAGCGATTTTTAACGAATAACTCGAAGCCCTTACTTTCTATCAAAAAATTGTGAGGAGCAAAAATAAAGCTTATAAAATAACAAATCGATTGTTTTTTTCATTTCTGTAGATTTCTGTAGATGCAATACGAACCGAGATGTGACTCGTTGAAGATGAATATTTGGTCGCCGAAAACTGAATTCGATCCTTTCAACGTTAAATAATGGGAAAACGACGAATTTTTGGAGGGAAACTTGTCAGACCTTTTTAAAGTACTTGAAAAGACTTTTAAAATGAGCTTTCGTAAAAGTCATTAGCATAAAAACTTACGGAGTTATGATAAAAATAAAATGGTTTTCTCCTTTTTTTCGGAGAAAAAATTAGCAATGAAACCAATGGCTTTATGCACAATAGACCTTAATGGTCGCGGTGCACAGGGTTAGTAATAGCTCACCCCACTATAAAAGAAAATGGCTTAACCGTAAGAATTGAAATTAAACGTAATCCATTTACAATGTACTTTATTTAGGTACTAACAATATGTTCAGAAGTTTTAACAGTTTAGAACGCTTAGATTTGAAAAAAGTTTAGTTCAATTTGAAATGATTTTTCTAATTTTTGAAAAAAATTCCTTCTTCCAAAAACTCAAAAACTAAACAAGATACAATACGTACAAACTACGTACAAAGAGTACAAAAATTTAGGTTTTTCTTGCAGAGAATTTTGTTTTTTTAATTCTCTAGGATGAAATTAATTCTGAGGTAATAACCTAATCGATTTCGGTTGCAAAATGAGGATTGACGTAAATATCGTAAGTATCAAAAATAAGCGATGCGGGTGAAATCGGTTCAAATTTTTAGTGCTTTCGCTCGCCTTGAGTTATTTTTCCCTATCTTCTAACATGAGGAATTCAAGTTTTAAAACTAATAAAGTTGTTAATTGAATAATGATTTAAAAAAGATAAATAAATATTGACTAAAAATGGAAAATAAGTCAGAAAAATATGTATAAACTATAATTTTATTAATAATTTTAAATTATGAAAAATCACACAACGTACATCCTCCCTTTCCTGCGCTTGAATTAACACTAAGTCAAAATCACTAATTTATTTCTTATATTTTTCACATTATTCCTCTTATTCGTTTCATTTTATCTCTCTTATTTGCATCATGTAGTTAATTAAACAAAAAACTAAAAAAAAACGCCCATTTGACACTGTCAAATGTGGGTTTTTTAGTTTTTTGTTTAACATGGCAAAAGTTTTTTGTTTAGTATCGAATAGTGAAAAATATAAGAAGTAAAGTGATTTTGACTTATGTCAAATTCTTTCGAGTTACTCGAAATAAAGTAACTTTTTTATCTCCTAAAGAATATGAAAATATTTTTGTAGTTGTGTTGGTGTAAAAAGAGCAAAATAAAGTGAGGTTATGTTTTAATGTCAGTCAGATCAGTAAAACTTTTTTTATTTTGATAACAAAATGATGGAACCAATTAATGTTAGCACATTAATATTCAATAAACAACAAATGAAATATCAAAATGGAGTTTTATTTTTGTTTCCAACTCACTTTGACATTTCACATTTCTATGTATTTGTAAAGAGTAAAGCAAATCTATGAAAAAATCTAGAGTAAAGCAAAATGCTCTAGAGCAAAAAATAAAGTGCTTTATTTTCCCAGAAAGAATTTGTAATGTCAAATTGTTACCCTTCGAGTAAAATTTTTTACCCTCAGGGTGTTTTTTTTTCCGAAAGAATTTAACATTAGTGTTAATTCAAGCAAAGAAAAGGGAGGATGTACGTTGTGTGATTTTTCATAATTTAAAATTATTAATAAAATTATAGTTTATATATATTTTTCTGACTTATTTCCCATTTTTAGTCAATATTTATTTATCTTTAAATCATTATTCAATTAACAACTTTATAAGTTTTAAATTTTGCAGAAAATTACTGGAAATAAAAATGTGTACAACCTTCCTTTCGTACACATGAGATGACACTAAATTGTTTTTCTTTATTTTTCAAATGTTTATTCTCTGTTTTTCTCTATTCTATGGACACCAACCAATATAATTTACCAATACTATTGCCTTCCGGTAATTCTCAACTCAATCCTGAAATTGCGACCAAAATCGCTGTCCTGATGCGTCTTTCCTTGACAAATTTACAACAACAATTACACACGATAAATCCCCGCAAGAATAACATTAACCCCAAAAAATTGGGTTTATTTAAACATAATTCTAATTTTTGGTTAAGATACCTGCCACCAGATGTCAATACATGTTAAATTTATATTTTATTTCGAAAGGTTGGCTTTTGTTAATTAAATCAAATGGGCCACTTTCTTAAAAAATAAAACCCAAAATAATTCGAATTAAATTTTGGTCAACAAAATACGCTGTCGACACAATCGCGACAATCGCAATAAGGGTGGGTATTTGCCGAGATTTTTTAAAAAGCCTTATTTCCATATATGTAAAACATTTTTCAGAAAGTGGAAGTAAATTGCAGGATGTATGAGTAATAAAATTATTTTATCCACTTTTGATATATAGTAGCCCGATAACTATGCTGATCTCAAATAAAGAAAATGTTAAATAACCCATTTTTATTGTATAACCCACGCTGTTAGGGGCAACGTGAGTTATATTTTGTATAACAAAATGTTGAGTAGTCATTGGAAAATTATTCGCAGCCAAATTGAATGATAATCTATAAGCGTATTTTGTTGACAAATATTTAATTCGAATTAATTTGGCGTTTATTTTTTTCCAAGAAAATAGCCAATTTGATTTAATTGACAAAAGCCAACCTTTCGAAATAAAATATAAATTTACTATGTATTATTACACTGGTGGCAAGTATCATAACCAAGAATTAGAATTATGTTTAATTAAACCCAATTTTTTTTTGGGTTAATGTTATTCTTGCGGGGATTTATTATATGCAATTGTTGTTGTAAATTTGTCAAGGAAATACGCTATATATTCAATTGCAAAAAGTAGTTAAATCAAACTACACCATGACAATTTAAAGAATGGTCACTATGATAAAATGTATATATTTCAAAATTCAATGCTACGTGAAAACACAAAATGGAACTATTTCTTATTAATTTACGAAATTATTTCAACAAAAGTGTATAAAACGTTGTATGCCACTCGTGAGCAAAGAGATATTAACTACTCGGGATAATGCCCCACTCGGCTATCGCCTCGTAGGACAAACTTATCCCTCGTGGATAATATCTCGTTTTGCTCACTAGTACCATAAATAACTATAATTTTGACTTTTGATTATTAAAATGTATTCATCTTCGGACCAAATGAATTTTTTTCTTTTTTCGAGGGTTCTCCTGTTTAAAGAAAAAACTTGGACACAAATCCTTTTCGTCGATATTTTGAAAAATATGTCATTTTAAGACCTTACATTACATTTTGAAAAAAAAATCACTTAGTTGTGTTGGGTTTTTGACGACCATCTACCGTTTTCTGGAGTTCGATCTTCAACGCCTTTGTAACCTTCTGAAACGGGATCCGCATTAATCATACCTCAAGACCTTTTGAAAAATCATTCCTTATTTGTTCTAGAATGTACACTTAGTTAGTAACATGTCAGCATGAAACATTTAAAATAGCGGTTAAAACTAAGTCCTTTAATTAAAACCATTTGTAATTATGACCTGATGACCTGTTGAAATATGATTATAATGTAGAAGCTTAAAAAATATAAATTTTATTTAACTCATTGTTTTGATTGTTTAAAAATCCGATAAATCCACCTTGACCTTACATTATGATGGTTGAAATTTTAGTTTGTTTAGAAATAACCTTGACTTTCTGACGTACATTTTCATGTATTTTAATTACTAATTTTGAAATATTCTATTAGTAACCAAGGGTTATGGTTCTCCACCAAAATGTGAAGATATTCGACCTTTTAAGTTGAATTTTCATTGATTATTGTTGCTCCTACAATAAACGGGATTTAATCTCTGATATTTTAATAATGATCAAAAAACCTTTATAATTATGATACAAGATTAGAAAGCTGTAAAAAATCTCGTTTTGGAATACATAATTATAGATTTAGTGACTTGAAATTTTTGATTTCTTTTTAAACTTTAAGCCCGTTTAACTCTATTGTTCTATTATGAATCGCGGTATTAGTAACATCAATGGACAAAATTCAAGTATTTTTTCCATTAGAAAAAATGATAAAATTTTATTATTTTTGTGCCTCCTCCTGCCCCACCCGAAAGTTTATACCAAAAATATTTTTTTTTTAATTATTTAGTATATAAATGGCAAATATAACACGATGAGGATTAGTTTGTTTAGAACGGTGAAGCGGACAACTTTAAGTAGTGCACAAAGTGTTATTGTTTGTGAGTGGTTGTGTTAGTAAATAGTCCAATTTGATTTAAAGTTTGTTGTGTTATAAACATTATAATTATAATCGTAAACATTTGGTTTGTCATTATTGATTAGTTCATCTACTACTTCCCACATTAAAATCTAAATTTAGAATTCAGAGATTACAATTCAAAAATCCCAGTAGCATTGAAGTGTACTTCTCTAAATACATATTGTGAAAAGTGTTATTGTGTGGGCGACAATATATTTAGAATCGTACCCTTAGGTATGGATGATACTAAATCGCAGTATCAATTAAATGCTACTCCAGTTCAGTATCGTTAATACATATGGGCATAGATTAATGATTTCAGTATGATAGATAGTTGCTTTTTTGATTAAGAACTTTAAGTTGCATAAGGAAAAACCTCAGAAACAGCAATGTGTTAACATTAACGAAAATTATAACTTATTATTAAATGATGAAAGAATTCAGTCCGGAGTTGTGTTATTAATTTTGTTACACCGAAAATTAAATTTTGGTACGACATTATGGCTACGTAACCAAAAATAAAAATTATTTCATTCCGTTTTAATATTGCTTGTTCGTTACACAAAATATCATTTTTGTGAATATTAACTTCGTCCTTTTCGGTCAACATTTATTTAAGGGATCTTGTTTTGAATGGGGTTTTTTTAGGGTAAACAATATATTCGTAGAATCGATACGAAAATGCCACATTTGTATTAAAATTGTATTTTCTATTTTTCAACGTACGAATAATCTCCTCAAACATTAATGCGTTTACTACTTAAAAACGTTTAAAAAATGTTTTCGGTTGTGAGGCATTTTTCAAAACCGCACTCACGCAGAGTAGCTTAAGCAATTCGGACATTGTGAACTGGAGCAATGTCGTAGAGAAGCAAAATTTGTCTTTTAACTTTACCAGAGCGTTTCGTACCGGTAGCAATTTTCAATTTTCTCAAAATGTTTTCTTAGCAATTGAACCATTTAATCAATCAACAAAATTCCCTCAACATCCCAAAAGATTAGCTGCATTTCTTGAGATGTTGTGATCAGGATTGTAAGAAAATTTACACGTGAAGCAACATCAACATTTGATTTTAGATCACAAATCTTGATCTTAAAATTAGTTCCAATATTAAAACGAAGGTGACCAATAATTTTGTGTTAAGTGGTTGGTAGCAGTAAAATAAATCAGAAATATTAAATGCCGAAGTCATTCAAAACAAAATAGAAAATTGGCATTTGGAATTAACTATTAGGCCGGCTCTAGACGTAACGTTTAACTGCGCAAATTTAACTGCACAATTCAATCGTTGCAAGTCTACTTGACCGTGTAGGGAGCAAAACTGCGCAGTTTTACAACATTGTGCAAGGGACTTGTAAAAGACAAAACGTTTTAACTTTTTGCTTTTGCTTGTGCAAGCCTATCAACACAGCGTTCCGTGTAGGGGAAGTTTGCACAGTTGTTTTTAAATTTTTGTTTTGCTTTTACATAATTTGAGCTGTCAACTATATATAATTAAATTATGGCGAAACGAAAAATAATGGAGGAATTTTTAGACATTTCGTAGACATGCAAATAATCTATTGATAGCACCTTGTAAATTCCTTTACAAGTTTCGCGTATTATCACCCTCAGGTTAAAACACCTTTATCTTCAGAGATCATGTTTCAACAATGAAAAATTGACAAAACTGAGCTAAAATTGTAATAATAGTTTGTATGGTCTAGGCGTTGAATTGCACAACGCCCAAGTGTAGATTTGAGCGATAATCTAAACAGTTTTATTTGCGCAATTAAACGTTACGTCTAGGGCCGGCCTTAAGTGTCTTTTGTTAAAATTTAAAACAAAAATTAAGTTCAAACTTATAAATAAATAAATATACGTATAATTATCTATCCTTTGATAATTATCAGACTTTTCGACCAAGACTTGCCTGCACATTTTCTCTATATCAGCTGAGAACAAGACCTTGTGACATCTGAATCGAAGAAGAATAGGTGCAAGACTTGATTGCATGTTTGGGATGTGGTCAAATTCGATTTACAAGAGGCATCGAAAACCATGCATAATTTTGTCGTTCAACTACTTTGCTTTATTATGCCATGATGTAGAAGATAGATATGATATAGATGTTCGTAATCTATCATAAAGTTAACGTATTCTTCACGTATGGCGTGGAATCGTTTAAAAGCGCTTGGTTTCGAGTTTCCAATGTTTGGAATTAGACTGTTGAACTGAAGTTTCACTATAGTTCTTGGAGTTAAGGGCATAGCTTGCTCAAAATGCAGTTGGCAATATTTTTCTTTTTCGGTGAGAATTTTGGGTAAAACGACTTCTTCAGATTCCCAACCAACATTTTTTTAGGTCCAGTAAATTCTGTTATGCAACAAACAAACTCCCAAGGCAACCGACTATACTGTCCCGTCACTATCTTTTGACACAAAATTTCGGACTAAGATCCCATCCAGGGACGATTGGATGATGGGTGCAGTTTTGGAACCAGGAGTTCTAAACTTCTTCACTGATGGTTCAAAACGGGACGGGAAAGTCGGGGCTGGAGTGTTCTGCGAGGAACTTCTGTTAAATCTCTCCTTCCGTCTCCCCGACTACTGTAGCATTTTCCAAGCTGATGTAACTGCCATAAAGGAAGTCGTAGACTGGTTGAGGTATAATGTAATATCAGTTTGTGATATTCGCATATATACGGACAGTCAGGCTGCCATTAAAGCGCTTCAATCACACCTCCTCACGTCGAAAGTAGTCCAGAACTGTCTCTCATCTCTTAACGAGATGGCAGTTCAGTTCAACATCCACATTTTATGGGTGCCAGGACATTTCATAAGTACAGGGAATATAAATGCCGACGAACTGGCTCGACGTGGTACAACGGACCAACGGAAATGTCTCTTGCGGTATGCAAATTTCTGCTTCAGGAAAAAGCTAGCAAGCTGACGAATGACAGATGGTCAAGTATCACTTCTTGCTTAATAACTGGGCAGGTCTGGCCAAAGTTGAACTTGGCGGGATCCAAACAGCTGATCTCACTTCAGCGAAGTCAGATCAGTGTGGTTGTTGGAGTGATTACGGAGCACTGACTCATAGGGAGGCATGCGAGTAGACTTGGTGTCTTCTCACATGACTATTGTCGTAGTTGCGAGAACGAAGAGGAGGAAGAGACAGTTTTCATCTTCTTTGCACCTGCCCTCGTCTGGCACGAAACAGACTAAAGTTTCTAGGGGCACCCCTCTTCAAAGACCTGACGGACCTCTGTAGGATGGACGTCAGGAGTATCCAGCGCTTTGTTAACAGCTCAAACTGGTTCCAATGAGTTGGAGGAAACAATTATTTGTGGTATGGCTACGGACCATTTTCGTGTCTATGCCTGGTCCTAGTGGACCGCCACCCAAACCTTACCTAACCTAAATTTTGTTATTAAACTGATCATGTGGGCCCATATTCTTGAAAATCACCGAAAAAAGTCGCCGATGACTTTAGTATCAAACAATTTAAATTTGCGATTGAAATAACGTATTGCACTAGAAAATCATGGGTGACCTTTTTTGATCGAATTTCAAGAATAGGGGCGTTGGATCTAATTTTTCCGGCATATGTATCTGATATTTTGCCAACAACTATCCGTCCCAATACTGTGCACTGAGCAATCGGCATTCCATTTACTCCAGGTATATGGCATTTTGTGATTACATTAAAAAAATGATCTACTCCAATTAGAAGATCAATAGGATTCGAAAGATGAAATAATGGGTCGTCCATCTCAATGCCATTTTGGTGGAACCATTCTGGCCGTTCTAAATTTAGTTCTAAATCTAGTAGCTCATTCAGTGGAGGGGAAACATTTTCAGCTGACTCTCGTAACCATAATTAACAACCTTTCTCATCGAGTTTATTGAGACCATTATGTAAATGAGCCAGGGATCCTGGACTTCAGCGCTTGTCCCATGGGCTCTAAGTCCTCTAGTAACTCCCTGGCCGGAATCAGTGAATTTACGAATATTTGCGACGTTGGGCTGACGAATGGCTTCTTGTTCCATAAAGTTTTGAGCCCTTTTAGATACCGAAACTTCTGTACAGCTGAGACCAAACCATTTTATGATTATCATTCTTTGTAATCTTCGGTAAAGGTAGATATATTTATTCTAAGTAAGGCTACTGGCTTATATAAAGGTGCATCTTTTACGGTAGCATTATTTATACTGTGCTTTCTAAGCCATTCGCGATAATAATATTCATCAAAATCTAGGTGCTCGGACTCTTCCTCAAGGAAGATTGCAAACACAACAGCCTTGCTTTAACTTCATCGTTCGTTAGAGTTTCGGTATACAATACAAGCTTTGTCAATTGGCCAATGTTTATCTGAATGATTTATCTGAATTTCCAATACAGATTTTACTTTACAGATTATTCAAAATTGTTGAATATATTTGTGGATTCTTCCAAATGGTTTCAAATTTACAGATTTATCGAGATTTTTCGATAATATTGAAAATTGTTCGATTACTTGGTAGTTTAATGGTGTTGACTTGTTGAGTTGCATCATGATCTTTAACAAGATCATTTCACAGTATTTATGGTTCTGGTAGATTATTATACACTAAATCAGTAACAGTCTCACATTATTTTCCCTAGCTAATATTGTTTTAATCAATTGATGATGAATTTGCAAAATATTTAACTAATTTATAATTTAATTAACTCTTTGTTTAAATAATGTGATAGACAAGTTGATCGAATCTAGATTTCAAAAAAAAAGTGATCACAAGGTTAAGGTTAAGTAGTAAAACAAAGTTGGGTTGGAACAAAAATTCAAAAATAAAGTTGTTTTTGATCTCATTGTTACAAAAGAATTGTTCCAATATTACTATGACAAGATTATGGTCGAGGAGACGCAAACAACATCATTTCCTAATGTTTTTTCTCACTTGAATGCCCAATTGAAATTGCTTTTTTCTCTATTTAATTAGCGCATTTAAGTTTATACAATGGGTAGTGTAATGTTTCAAAATAAAACGAAAAAATTAAGATGCCTAAAATTTAAAGAAAGATATGAGAATAAGGTTGTGGAAGAATAACATAGAAAGAATTTAAACAAAAATACTTTTGCTTGTCGCGTTAATTTTGTATTGAAAGTTGTTGTTTAGTTTTAATAAAACCGAAAGGAAAACAGTTATTTCGACCAAACAGCACAGTGGTTAAAGCTGTGGCGTTTGGATCGGTAGGTACCGGCTTTGAATCTCGATAGACGCGAGATCCAAAACTGATTTTTCATCATTTGATTGCGATCGGTGACGAAGATGAAAAGTTTATAGAGTGCAGAATTCATGAGCCGACCCACCTTTCATGTCAGCACTATAGGCTGGCATGAAGCAATGCAATGTGCAGGTGGTTTAAGCAAAAAACGAGTCTATAGCCCGTGTGTTCTTGATTTGGCTAATACTGCGTAAAGTAGGACGGTAAAAATGAACTGCGAAAGAGCTGGGAGTACTGTACCACGAACACCAGAAAAGATTGAATATATCAAAACATAAAAAAACAGTTATTCTAGAAAATAATGTTTGTAATGTTCATTAGAAATACAGTAGAATTCAAAATATGTTAAAAATGATTCAATAATTTTGTAATGTTCAAATGTTACGTAATGTTTGGAAAGTAACATTAAAATGTTAAGATCTGAAATGTTTGTTTGTCATATCTTCATATTGGGCATATGGGTTAAGTAGATCTTGACAACTTCAGGATAAAATTCCGACGGTTAAATTAGGCCTAGAATTAATTCCATGATTTTTTTAAATGGTTTTCGCGTTAAAAAATTTACGCTTAGAAGGATTATAAGAATCTTTTCTTATTTTAAGTATTTTTGATGGATTTTTGTGGTTAGGACAAAGGCCTACGGTGATTAAAGTTTATAATGAATATGCTTTTCAAATTGATCACGAGAAGCTTTTGAGAATGAGTGTTTCCTCCTTGTCCTCCCTTCGCCCTCCGTGTCCGTGTCTTATCTTTAGATAAAAATCTCATGATTTGGATGAACAAGCTGTTTGTAAAAGCTTAAAGTAGCACTACGAAGGGAATCAATGGATAAATGTTAATTGTTTTGGTTCAAAGTGTGAAAGTAGGTACAGATAATCATATTTTTCGAACATGCCATTGAAACTGGCGATGATTACCAGCGACACTTCAAGAGTAAAATGAAGGAAGCTTATTTTTCAACTCCATCAATGCAGGACAAAGCGAGAAGATTGGCCTTTCTTATACAGAATTAGACAAATTCGTTTCTTTAAGCTTAAAAGTTAATTTGCTGGCAGTTTTAAATAATAATTTCTGATTCTAAGAAAATTTTTGGAGAAAATTTCAAAATTTTATATTCTTAAAGAATTTTGGGAATTTGTTTACTCCTATATACTATTTACCCCTTTGTTTGGAAGGTACTGGCGTCGCTCGCAAAATCACACCGAACCATCATATTAGCCTTCGAATTCCACCACTTTAACTATTGCTTGTCGTGGGACGTGACTAAACGGTAGGATCGCTGGGCTGACTACTCATATCCCTAAAGAACTAATCTGTTAAAAAATATGTCAACAAGGGAAAACTAGAGGATAGTTTCCATCTTGTATCACAATGCTACTTTGATTTATAAGTTGCATACGTGGCATACTGCGTATTTCAGGGAAGGACAAGTTTCAGCCACTTGGGACCTCTCGTCAATCATCCGTCAGCCATTTGAAGTTGTGCTTTTTGTTCTACAACATCCACTGGTAAAGTTGAAATATCTTGCAAATGCCGACAAGCTTAAGTTGTACATAGTAAGACAAGCTCAATTGCTTTTCAAAATTTTCATCTAGTGACAACTCCGTGCCTACTGCGTTTATTATTTATACAGATAATGATGCGTGTTGGCATATCTTATTCATTTCTTACATCGTGAAAGTTGGACCCTGATGGATGAGAAAGAAAGATGGCTGATGATATTCGGGAAAACGCGACGGTGATGGCACATGCCGAGTTCTCTACATACTCTGCTGATCCGAAACGAATAGTTCGTCGCACTTCGATTTGCACGATTTGGCATCTTCTGGATGTCTAGGACATTACGAAGAGCTCGCTCGGAATAGATGGGGCATTAGTCGACACGGTACGCGCCAGCAATGGTCTTTAAAAAACATTTATTATTATTATAACATTCCAATATTTTCATTGCAATTTCAACAATTTTAAGATCTTCAAACATTTTTAAATCTTGACAGGGTTTGGTATTAAACCCCTTGTTGCCCTAGCAAGCCCTTGTTGCTTTTTTATAGAAGACCTAAACGTTTAAAATCTAAAAACTTTAGATAATGATGTGAATAACATTTGTCGATTGAATATAGCATTTTGTTCTTCAAAAGTTTGGCTTATAAGCCGTTGGTAGCATTTATGTCAAGGTCGTGTAATTTTTAAAAGGCCAACTTAAGAAGGTTTTCTTTTCTCTTTATTCACCTAATCAGGGGGCCATTTGTGAACTCGATTCGATTCTTTGAAGTATTGGATTCTTATCAGAATTGAATCAGATTCGTTTGTTTCTTATTTAAATCAAATACGAATCTTATACTTCGAACAATCGAATACCTTCGAATCGAATTCATAAATAGCCCCCTAGAGCATCTTATTGTTTAAAAAATGACTGTGCTACGTTTGACGTCATCGTCCTGGCCACGGCTACAGAAATATTTCATGTATCTTTTTGCAAAGGTCCATGCTAAACTGTATTGACTAACTTAAAATGTATATTTGAACGTAAATTTTTAGTGTTGCTCAACGCAGTCAAAATGCAACCATAATTTAGCAAACTGATTAATTAAAATACCAGATTTTTAGATGAACTGAAATTTTAACTGTTGTACAGTTTTATTAATTTTCATTCCCACGCTTTACGAGGGTATACTGTGTCAAATTTTTATTCCATGCGATTATCATACAATTCTAAGGCGATAACGTTTAATATGTTTTTCGACACAATTTTCTATTTGTTACCAGCACTTGTCTTACCTCAATCCGATAAGGTACTTGATACATTTATGCATGAATTACTTCATTGGCTTTCACTTTTGTTGAGCAACCTCGTCTTGGTTTGAAGTTAGCTTTGAGAATTTGTTTTGATCGAATTCATTCAATTTTCAAGTAGAAATAACAATAGATCGTGATTCTTTATTATATTGTAGATAATTGTCGCTTAGATTGAACAGTACAGCAAAATGTCAACTTTACTAGATTCAAACGGGGTAAGTGTTTCATAAAAAAAACTTCATGTCTATTGCTTTCGATTTTATTTCAAAATTTGCATTGCTTACGCAGGCTTATACTCATTGGTGGTTACATATGTATTATATAAGACATACGGCAAAGTTCTAATTTTATTTTCCTATTGACTAAGTTATAATATTAAGATCTTGTCTTATCTCTCAATGCTGTGTGTTTTTTTAAGGAATTCAGTAGCCTTTTAAATTTACCACGATAAATTACATCACAATTAATAATGAAATTTCTCCCATTACAGGCATGTGCAAGTGAAAAATTCCGTATCGAGTCTGATACTTTTGGTGAGCTAAAAGTACCGGCCGACAAATATTATGGCGCCCAAACAATGCGCTCCGTTATCAATTTCCCAATTGGTGGCGCCACAGAATATATGCCTCCACCAGTCATCAAGGCGATGGGTGTGCTAAAAAAATCGGCTGCCATAGTTAACAAAGAATTTGGATTGGATCCGAAAATTGCCGATGCCATTTCATTGGCGGCCGACGATGTAATTTCGGGCAAATTATATGACGATCATTTCCCACTAGTTATCTGGCAAACCGGATCAGGAACACAAACAAATATGAATGTGAATGAGGTTATAAGTAACAGGGCAATTGAAATTTTAGGTGGAGAGCTTGGATCCAAAAAACCTGTTCATCCAAATGATCATGTCAATAAATCTCAATCGTCGAATGATACTTTCCCAACTGCAATTCATATTTCTGTGGCTGTGGAAATTACTCAACGTTTAAAGCCAAGTCTACAAATTTTACATGATTCGCTTGCCAAAAAATCCGAAGAGTTCAAGGATATTATTAAAATTGGGCGTACTCATACTCAGGATGCCGTACCGTTGACTTTGGGGCAAGAATTCAGTGGATATGTGCAACAGTTAAAATTTGCATTGGATCGTCTTGATTCAGTTTTACCACGTGTTTATATGTTGGCCATCGGTGGTACCGCAGTCGGTACTGGTTTGAATACAAGAAAAGGTTTTGCGGAAAAAACCTCTGCAAAAATTGCAGAACTTACTGGACTTCCATTTGTCTCTGCACCAAATAAATTCGAAGCTTTGGCTGCACGTGACGCTATGGTTGAAGTTTCTGGGGCGCTCAACACAATCGCAGTGAGTTTATTCAAAATCGCCAACGATATTCGGTTTTTGGCGTCAGGACCACGCAGCGGTTTAGGTGAATTAAGTTTACCCGAAAACGAACCAGGTAGCTCAATTATGCCCGGCAAAGTTAATCCAACACAATGCGAATCGTTGACAATGGTTTGTGCTCAGGTTATGGGTAATCATGTGGCCGTGACTGTTGGTGGTATGAGCGGACATTTTGAATTGAACGTGTTCAAACCGTTGATCGTTTCGAACGTTTTACGATCAATCCGACTTTTGGGTAAGAATGATTCATACCATGTCGTAATTTGATTTTATATTGTGTCTATATTTTCAGCTGATGGATCAAAAACATTCTCACATAATTGCACTGAAGGAATCGTACCAAATGTTGACCGAATTGCAAAATTGATGAGCGAATCACTAATGTTGGTCACAGCATTAAACGAACACATTGGATATGACAAGGCCGCTAAAATTGCCAAGACCGCACATAAAGAAGGGACAACACTCAAAGAATCTGCCTTAAAATTAGGTTACTTAACATCAGAACAATTCGATGAATGGGTTCGACCAAAAGACATGTTGGGGCCCCACTAAGGTTTTTACCAACTGACAAGATGGATGGAGATGATGGAGTTCGAATTACAATGTTTTTGTAAAGTAAAATTGTTTTTAAATAAATTATTATTTCGAAAATGCTGGAGATATGTAATTTCTTGTTCGTGATCATCGGAGGCACTATCCAAACCTCACAGTACTGTATTTAAAAATTCGTTGACAGATCAAATGATTGAAGCTTTAACATGAATCATAACTGGTTGGGCACTGGGGGGCTATTATGAAATTTTCGACGCGCGCTTTTTTTTCGACAACGTCGAAAATTAGCTATTATGAAATTATTCGACACGCTTTTTTTGCGATCATATCGAAAATTTTCCTATTATGAAACTTTGTTTTCGACAAAGTCGAACAATATGCGACTGCTCTTGAGGTGACGAATGCATACGCGTGTTCAATAATAAATCGTGAGATAAAAAAATTTCAGTTATTCAGATCGTAACATATATTTTAATTTATATTTTCCGCCTAATTAATAAATTAATATTAATTTATTTTTTTTTTCGATATTGTCGAATAATTCATAATAGCTATTTTCGACCTTGTCGAGTTGGTCGACAACGTCGAAAATTTGCGATGTCGAAAATTTCATAATAGACCCCCTGGTTAAAATGAAGATGAAAATAACTTTCCAACACAAAAATTTAAATTTCATAATTGTTCGATTCTTAAAAAGGCTAAAGAAAATATGATGTGTGGACGTGCTTAATAAAAAGAGAAACAACGCTTTGTTCAAAAACAAAAACAATTTTATTAGAAATCAAATAAAAACTATAAAAAAATTATTTTTTAGCCTGCGCCCTGGCCCTTAATTTGGGCCTTGATGAACCGTCCTCATTTTCCGAATCTTCATCGATTGTTGGAAGCAGCTTATCAGCGGAAGGAGACGATTCCGATGTTTTTTTCTCTTTTTTACCTTTAATACTCGATTTATTGCTCTTGCGTGAGCCTCTCGAACGAAGTGACGATGCTCTTGATACTACACTTGAACCTGTCGAAGCTATGGATTCGCTATCACTATTAGCCGCGCTATCATCTTGTTTCGCTTTCGACCGAGTTTTTTTTGTTGATTTTCGGATTGGCGGTGATATTTTTATCTCGGTTTCACTGACTGAAGGTGCATTTCGCATCCCCTCCATTTTTTCCATAACAGCCAATTGATGTCTCGTTAAGCGACGATTTGAAGTATAATCCGCCGATTCCATTTGATCGATCGGACTTTCATGAGTTTCACTATCGGCTGTTGATATTTTATTCGTTTTCCGTGATTTTATTGACCCGGCCTCTGAAACCTTCGATGATATACTTTCCGTATCAATACTGTTCGATCGTTTACGGCCTCGAGCTGGAGTCTCTTCCAATTTTATAGGTGTATTTTCTGCTTCAATAGTTAATGAAGATCTTCTTGTTATGCGGGCCGGTGTAGTTGGTGTTCCGGTTTGTTCAACCGTTATGCTCCGTCGACGTGTTGGTGTACTTCGTAATTTGTCCGTTAAGATTTCTTTAATCGGAGTATTAACTGGAGTGAGTATTTCACCTTCCATTATTATTTCCATATCCGCTTTCGTAATGTGAATCGGTCTTTTCGGAGTGTGCGAATCGGTTGACATGGCCCTACGTTTCCGAAGCATAGGTAACTTAGCATCACTATCGAGAAGGACGGTTGACTTAGGCACCGATGATCCGCGTGTCGATCGTTTTGGTGTGGTGCTAATTTCTTTGTCAGCTGAAGCCTCACGTGTCTTACGGAATAAATAAAGATTTCCCGGTTCCGCAGACTCTAGCAAAGGTTTCGGTGAGGTCACCTTTTCTGTTTCATCGATTAGAGATTTCTGCTTATCTAACATATCAGAGACTTCCTCATCCACCATAACTAGAGCTTCATTAAGAGTATTTGAATCATCTTTTATTTCACTTGTGAATGAACTATCGTTCCCCACGGATGTAACATTTTCATTATGTTTCAATTCCAATACATCTCCAGTCATAGCGTTGTCTTCGGGTTCGACAACAAATGATGGTTTAGTTTCTTCCAACGACACATCAGAAATCATTGCTTGATTTAATAGTGATAAATTCTCCACTTCTATTGAATTAATGGTTACAGTTGTGTTAATATCCATTTCCGTTTTATTTTCCATTATGGTTTCGAGCTCGGTTATAATCACACCTTCATTTAACTTATCGCTCGATACATCCAAGCCTGATTTTTCCAATTCAGAGGCTTCCGTTATTTTGTTCAATTCATCGTCCGGTTCAACTATTTCGGTTGGCTCGACTTCTTCGATTTGAGTTAAAATTTCGGGTTGTGTCGATTCAAACAAGATTCCGTTGTTGAGACCAGCATCCCCCACGGTATCATCGAACGGTACATCGATATCCATGTTCTCGTAAATTATATTTGCCACACTTTCCGTATTCTGAGGTTCGTTGGGTAACTCATGGGATTCAAAAATTATTTTTGAGTCATCTGTCTTGGCACTGCTCACTAATAGTTCTTCGACTTTCACGACATCGTCCACGAATTGCTCTTCTACTTCTACAGCATTACCGATGAACTGCTCTTCGACTTCTTTGTCATCATCGCAATTTGAATCTTCCTCCGAATTAAGATCATTACTGGTTTCTTCAGAACTGCTGCTTAAAATGTTAATCACTTCAAAACCATCAGGATCATCTTGATTTTCATAAATTTCGTCCTCTTCTGAGATTTCTTCAGTATCATCTTCGTAATTAATTTCCCCCTCACCATCGTCTTCGATTTCAACTGGTTCATCATCATCGAATTCCAATGACGACGAGGAAGATGACGTCTCCTCATCCTCGTCGTCAAATACCACTTTTCGCACTTGGTCGTCCACGAATGAATCGGAAAATAATTTCTTTTTGCGATAAGTAATTTCAAGATCTGTGCTCTCGTTCGTTGACCCTTCGAATATTTCAGATGCGTCCGATTCATCTTTTAAAATGGGAACACGTTTTATTGCCATCATTTCGGAACTATCCGATGATACTTGTTTACTTTCCTCTTCATGAATCTGGAATTCTGATTTTTCGGTATCATCTAAAACGGGTTGGCGGTATAATTCCTGCTCAGTTTCACTAAGAATGGAAGTTTCAATAACATGAGATACTTCCATGGTTTTGGTGAATTTAGACGATGAAAAATCTTCGATCACGATCTTCGGTTTCTGCTTCGGTTTTTCTTCAATAACATATTCAGGGATTACAACTGGTACTTTCTCGAGGAGCCTTTTTGATTTTCGTGACGGCGTCAGCGGTTCAGGTGTTTTTGTTCGCGATCGTCGGAATGACCGCTCCGGTGTTTTGGACATAGCGCGTAGAGCTCGCCGTTTTGATGGCCGATCATAAACTTTTTGTGTTATTTCTTCAGACTTTTGAATTATAACATGACCAGCTGCATAATTCCACATTTCTGGTGTAACTTTTTCTTCTGGAGCCGATATCGATGGCCGATCATACGGTTTTTGGCCTATTTCCTGCGTTTTTTCAAAAATTCGATCGTCTGCTTGTGTCCGCAGTTTGGGTGTAATTTTGTCCTCTAAAATCCTTTTCGATGGCGTATCATTAGGTTTTTGCAGTGTTTCATTTGGTTCTTCAATTATACCACGGTCGATTCCTTGATTCCACATTTCTGGGGTAATTTTATCTTCGGGAATAAGCGGGTCGACCTTACTAACTATGACGTGAACTTCCCGCTCAACTGGTTCTTCGATCACTTGATTATCAATACTCATTGTTATTTCCATTGGGCTGTTCCACTCTTCGGCTGTGATTTTCGGTTTCTCCGGTGAGAAAAATTCATCTTCGGTTGTTTTCGGTAAGTCTCGAATTGTAGCCTTTGTGATTTCCATCTCTGATATATCATTTACTGCCTCCGACGGTTCGTCCACCGACGATAATTTCGACAGGAATGTATAATCACTTGTCGTCATTTTATTCTGCTTATTCTCCATCAGCATACGATAAGACTCTGAGAAATCATATCTCCGCGTTTGTTTAAAGTTTTTAAGAGTCCTGATTTTATAGTCTGTATCCGTCATCACTTTCTTCTTGGGCTGTACAAAATCAACCGTGTCCTGTTGTTCAGGATCACTACGACGTTTACCATACTCGGCTGAATTTATAACTTTTGGGACAATCGTAGCCATTTGAACGCCCGTTTGGCTCTCATTCCCACTTCGATTTACATATGGATTCTCCAAAAATGGTACACGATCAGAAACCGCACGGTCGTCTCCCCCATTCCGACAATGTTTAATCGAATTGAACACGATTTTGTGCAGATTAAATGACGAGTTCACAGGGTTCTCAATTAGTTGCTTACTGAAAGGTTGCTCGATAGTCCCGTTCACCTCCTTGTGCAATTTGTATTCGGTTTCGAAATTAAAATAGGATTTGGTGAGGTTCTTGATAGCCGGTGTTAGCGTCATATTATATGCGCTCATTATTAAATTTGTATTATTCATGTTCAAATTTGAACTGCTATTTAGCTTCTTGATTTTATTAAGCAATTTTATCGCATCAATATATTTGGCTCGTTGCAATAGAAAGATGATATGAAAATTCTCTGACTGGTTCGAGTTAATATTGTTCAGGAAATTTGACAGGACTTTAATTTCGGTATCGTTTAGCGCATAATCCAGCAACAATTCCCATTTACAGTTGTTGAACAGGAACTTATAGAAGTAATTCAGCAGAGCCATGTTGTTCTTGATGCGCTGTATTTTAAAAGCATCACTGATCAGATTATTAGCCAACAAGGTTTTAATTTCGAGCAACGGATTAATCGATGGATTATTGAGTTGCAGCACACGAAGTGCTAATTTAGGTAGATTTTGTAACAACAGGGTTTCGATCAGGAACTCCGTTTCCCAAGTCTCGAATGACTTCTCACCCGAGAGCGGCGAAAAAAGATAATCGAGCGCAGTTTCGTGTTGGCCGTGATCTAATTTCCAGTATGCTTGGATCCGTTTTATAATTGACGAATTCAGCTTGAATACAGACGGGAATTTAATTAAATTTTCGATTACGTTACAAAAGCGATCTTCTTCGAGTGCCACCGACAGGTCCATGAAAAAATATAAAATCAGGATGTATTTAATTTCATTTGAGATGTTCGGCAGGATTAGAATGTTTAACATCTCTTCGAGGCTGATCGGAGGATATTCACCATCCGTGGATTTCCATAATTTACGCAATTCCTTTGGATTACATTTGTTCTCTAGGAAAATATCGATGAAGAGATAGTTTCGGGTTGAATGATCCATTTTTTGGAAAGTATAACGTTGCGTTTTGTAGTAATCGTTAAGTATGTCGTATGGGTAAGGAACTGTTGCACCTTCAGGTAATATTTCAGTATTTGATAGCCAAAGGATTATTTCGTAATACTCGTGCCACATTTTGATCATATTCTTTTCTTTGCCCAGTCGATTTCGTATCTCCTCCGGTATGTACATCCGATTCACAGTCACAATCATTTCTAATAATTTTTCTAGTGTTTTTAGCTGCTTAGAACTATAGGATAGTTGCTTTTTGAGTCTATAATCGATTTGCTGTTCAATATTGTTGAAGAATGACCGGCATAGCGATGTGCAGTAGGTTGTGATTTGGCCGAATCGTTGGGATATCCAATCGGTGATGGTGGACAGTGATACGCCAAAATCATTTCCATCACCTAAGTGACTCCCATCCCCCCAAAGCTTAATGCATTCCTTCAATAACCGCAAGCAATTATATTCCAATGCTATCGATAACAGGAAATTACGCTTGACGGGAACTGTTAAATCTAATCGACTGTCGAACGTTTCTTCCCAATATTGTGGATATACTGCCGTATTCGTTAACATTCTAAAGCAGGCACTAGGATCTACAACTCCTTTCGAACCCAACTCGTTCAAATGATTAATAGCTTTATTCTGAATCCCAGCCCAATGAAAATGATCACACCGCTTCTCTGACAAAACGATACAATGAAAGCTCAATGAATTCGGATAGAAATGCTCATCCAAGCGTTGTACCGAATTAAACGGAATAATCGACTTTGGAAAAATCCATAAATCCAGTCCAAATTTTCCACCACTCATTGCAAACAGGGCCAAATAATTAGGTAGTCGGTTTGTACTCAACACCTCGGGCATTTGATCTTTGTACCACTGGTTCAAATCAAATACAAAAAAATTTATTCGATTCCGATCCAAACTCTCCCATGATATAATAGTAATACATGATGTTTCCTCTTCCTCCTCGTACGTAGCTCGATTTCGTATACTTTGGCAGTTTATCGGGCGATTGTTAGGCTCATCAAACAGTGGAATGGAGAGGCGAGCAGAGCAGGTTTGAAAATTTTCGTAATACACAAAGCCATCCGGATCGAATTGTTTGTGCTTGAACATAATCGAATGCATAACGGCGATCGAAGTTTTTGAGTTATAGTGTAGTGCCCAAATATAAATACAAGCCCTGGGATCATCGAGCGGTTCGATGAACGACAGCTTCATGAGTGGTGATTCCATTTCGGGTGGATAGGCCAAATGAAATGCTTGCAAATTGTTTAAGTCATATAAAATCATTCGGCCATCGTATAATCCGATTACTAGAGTCATTTGTTGGGCTAAGAGAAGCATAGACAATACAGTACCAGAATCTTGTAACACCTGCAGCTGCACCGATAAGTGACAATTCTCTTTCCGTGATTTTTTCACCAAGCTCTTAATGCTATCGAATCCCTCGTCAACTAGTACATTATAAACCGGGACCAATTCAATTTCATTTCGAAATGCCATCTTGTCATGCAGTATCTCACTAAACTTCTTCAAGCACAAATCGATTAAGAACACTTTCCCTAAATCAGTTCCGACAGCCAGACATCCGTCGAATATTTGAATACCACTGTATTTAAGCGCTTGTGATGGGATAAAACTGGAACTGGTTATTTTATCTGGGAATTCAAGGGATCGTAGAACTCGTGATCCTTGAACCGAGAATATGCAGATCATGCCATTACTTTCAACGAATTGGACACAGACTGCCAATATGGGACTGTTTATTTCGGGTATGAATATTTCGGTGACGCAAGATATCAGCGACCGTTGTAGACTGAAATAACAAAATATTACACATTGATTTCATTATCAAATTTCGAAATACCTACTTGGAGTTTATGTCGAATGTGTAACTGGAGATCCGTTCCTTATTCTTCATCAAGTAAATATCCAAATGCCCACCAGTCGCAACCCAACCCAATTCACCATTTTTTATCACACCTCCAATTAAATCTAAAAGTAAATAACACTTTAATATAAATTATTTCACACATTTTAATTATTAAAATTTACCGCTGAAATCATCACCGACCTCAGAGCCGTTATCCGCTTTCACTGACGCAGGCAAAGTTATTGATTTCTCTGGTACCAATTCAATGGTATTAAACATCATACTATTTATTAAACTAATATTACATAAAATTTAATGATTTAATTGATTAAAAATGTATTATTAATTTGTATTTTGGTAGATTACACATTTCACGTAGTTGTGAGGTTATGTTTATTATGATAAATGACAGATCTGTGCGCTGCTAAATATGGGGAATTATGTCATTTTTAAATACCTTTTTGTGGTGCGTAGCGCCTCAATATTACATTGAGAGAACCATCAATTATTTAAATTTACCCATGTTTTTTCCGTTAATCAAATTCATTTGTTGTTTAAAATTTATGACAAACTCAAAATTTTATGTGAAAAGTAAATTTTTTGTGTTTATGATAAAGTATGACTAATGTTCTATTGTTAGATCCACGTAATGTATACACCGATGAAAAACGGCCATTTGTTGTTTGGGGTAAAGAAGATGGAATTATTTACCAAGAGTTATCAGAAGATTTATTCGATGATGCGGTCGAATTTATGAAACGTGAATCAATTCCCTACAATATCCTGTTGCGATCATTCTGCGGACACAAGCATGAAGATGTGGTTGCTGAATATTTAGGCCGAGTACGATTTTTATTGAGAGGCGGCAGCTCACTGGTAGCTCTCGATATGGAAACGGAAGAAATACTTGGTCTGGTAATAACGTTTCCAATTATTGCTGCAAATTATACTTTGCCTATGACCTCGTTAACAGTGTATAAAACATATCCTGTCGAGTATTATGTGCGGTTAATTTATGAAATTGTGTCTACCGCTATGGGAAACGAATCGGATTATGATTTTGAGACAAGTTTGAATTATTTTAAGATTGCAATCGCGAGAAAAATGAAGGGAACATTTTTTCGAGAAAAGTTGTTGTTACAAGCTTATAAAGTGGCACGTAGTATCGGGGTCAAAACTATTACATGGGTTTGCACCTCACAAAATGAACAAGAACATGCTCGCCGAGTGGGAATGACGCGTCTGAATTGTGTCAACTATCGGGAATTTTTGGACGATAGCAATAAACAGGTTTTTCAGAATGTGGGTAAAGGTGAGAATTCAGCTTGTCTATTTGTAATGGCGGTTGGTGAACAGCATGACATGAGCCATTTGAATGATGAAGTTGAAGATTATTTAGAAAAGCATGCAGATACTTAAAAAATTGTTCAATTGAATAAAGTAAATAAAAACTGTAAAGTAAACTGTTTGTTTGTCATTACTACTGTAATAAATCGTAAGATATCATCGCAGCGGAATTAAGACAGAATTTGTTACTTCTCAGCAAGCGGTTTCTATAATCTAGACGTTAGTTATTCTTCACAGAGCTTGTAAGTTTCTAGATGGCTGATTAATATAATTTTCCAATTTAGAGCAAAATTTCACGCTAACGTGTTAAAATCGTGCATGTAAACTAAAGCGACACATGATAAAATGACACATGGTCACTAAAAAAGTAGATACCCCCACTGGGCGTATCCAGTACATTGAAGTCTCACAAAAAATGATTTTTTAGTAAAATGTGTGAGGGCTCTTTGCTTTTTTGTGAGGTCCCACTGTGCTGGATACATTCATTATGAAATGACACATGCGCGTCCATTCTCATAATTTTCCTCCGGTTTTCCTCGGGCTCACTAAAAGTCGTAGAGTCTATATTTTTTTTGATGAAATATTTTGTATCCAACGCTGAATGCCCGTTGATAAATGACGGTAAAACGGCACAAGGACCAAATAAGATATAAAATTGCCGTTTTTCAATATTTGTTTGTTAAATTTAATTTTTGTGTCTAGATTTTTTAAAAATAATATTTCTCTTTTTCAGAATATTTTAAATTTAAATCTTCCTTTTCAAGATTCATTTTGCTACTATACCTACTCTTTCTAGTTTGATTTGAAAATAATACCTTATTCATAAATTCTGTGACCAAATTTCCAAAGCGCAATAGTGACTTAATTACACTAATATAATTTAGAAAAAGTAGAAAAGTAGAAGACGTCCGGAATTATTTGTATGGCCAAATTACGCTTTCGAAGTGCAATTAGGCTATAAAAAATAATAGTCGGCTCCTATCAATATGTCTTTTTATCAGTACGTCGTTTTGTCAGTAGTGTTCATCTTTTTGCTATGCACTTCTAATGTGATTGGGTAGCATCGTTCGGTTGCAGGATTTAATTCTCACCACATACATTCCTCCGTATAAAATTAAAGAAGTGGAAACAAGTAATAAAATGGTCGGTCATTTGGGACTTCACACCAATACAGATTTGGGATTTTTTTAATTAATCATCAATAATTAAAAAAAAAACAATTTTACCCTTCACCAGTTTAATTAATTTTAATTTAATATAAAAAAAGTTCAATGATTACTAAATTATGTTTTTCTTGATTTAACTTGATTAAAGCACATTCGGCAGCGGGCAGTAATATGATGAACTGGATTTTTCTTATACACACTTGACACGTAATGAATGAGATGATTTGGTTAAACAGACACGGTATTTATTCCACCATATAGGTGAGTTCATATAGGTGAGTAAAAGAATCAGATGTTGTTTCCTACCCCTTTCTTTCCCATCCTGCGGTCCAACTAGATCCGCGTCATGTCTCTGGAAAACCCACGCATTTCCCCTGAGCTTTAGCCGGCAAAACGACCGCCCAGAGACAATAAAATGACGCGGATATCTGCTAGCTGAGGTGATTTGGTAGTTATGCTTCAATCCTGAACTTAATGTAGATAGTTGAGTCATAGCTCCACTTCGTTTCGTTACACAACGACAAAAGAGAAAATCTTTTTGTTGGTTTTCATATAATTGTCACAAATATTTTCCTGTGTCTTTATACATAGATGATCAGGTATGTTTGTATGTGTTGTAAGGTCTCCTGCTAGGCACATGAAAGATGGTTGAAAATATTTACCACCAATGTGTGTTGGTGGTTTTAGTATATAAGATTTTATTACTTGTTGGCTGGTGTTGTTTATATTTTTGTGTTTCTCTATATTCTTGAAACAACTATAGCTGCGTTTTTTTATTCGCTTCGGATAGCTGCTATCGAGAGCCGTCATATAAAAAGTGGTTCCCGATAGCGCTTCGTATAAATAGGTAGAGCCAAATATTTTTTAATTCAAGTTTTCGCTAAACAATTGAATTGAAAATGATAGTTTGATGTTAAATAAACTTAGTTTACCAATAAATAGCGCGTCAAATTTAAATTTAGGCGTAGAAAAATGACGGCTCTCGACGGCTATCCGGAGCTATCCGGAGCGAATAAAAAACACAGCTTATGATATTCTTGATAACAGGAAATATACAAGCACAATGAGATTTTGTAAATTCGACTCATATAGGATTCTTATACTTTGTATAATCGAATGGGTTTGAGTCGAATTGGAATTGGGAGTTGTCTTATGCATTTCATTTAGGATGGTTTATTTTGGTTTATTTAGGTAAGATTAATAATTTTTTAAAGGTATTACAAATTGCATCAAATTGATTTTAAATTAATTTAATTAATATTATAAATTATAAATTGACTAACTATATAAATTAAATGCTAGTTTGGAAATGTTAGTTTAAGTTAAGTTAAGTTAAGATGGATAGTATTGAAATAAACTTTAACTTAAATAGACATGTGTCATAGTTGGTTTCATATTGGATTTTATTTTATGTACACTTACTTGTGTTCTGATGTTTGATTTTATGTATAATTGACACTAATACATGCTTACAACATGATATATACCCTAGTAGAAGGTAATCGATGAATTCACTGATGAATTCTTGATGAAATTCCTAAAGAACCATTAGATGAACTATATTCAGGGCCCGGGACTAAACTCATTTATATAATTTTCATTTATAAATGAATGTTTCTGTGAACAATTAAATGAGGTTCATTATGAATGTTGAAAAGCGATTCATTGCAAGTTTACGTAACATAATCATTGAAAATTACTAATACATTTCTTATTGACTTTGGATAGAAAGTGTGTTCTAAAATAGTAAGTAATTTCGCATGAGTTCCAAAATGAAATGCGTGTGTAAAATCAAAATATCTGTAACAAAATGGAAGGGAAAGTACGCAGTAAAATGCAAAATGTCATTCATTCAGGTCATTTAAAGATATTGCGATGATTTTTAATTATTATAATTTACTTAATCAAATTATAATTTACTTAATTTTGAGCTGAACAGGTTTTTGGCATAAAACAACATTTTTAATGTGTGACTAATTTACACAATGTTTAAAAGCAAACTAAACAAAACGTAAAACAAATTGAGATATAGAATTTTTTAACGGTTTTTTCTGAGTTATTACATTAAATTTCTTAAACTGAGTAAGGACCAGAATGGCATCAGTAACTTCCCTGAATTGTTCTTCAATATTTCCACTTACTCATATTTTTTACATATACCACTAAATTTGAACAGTTGAAAATTATACACTTGAGCAAAAGTCTATATACTTTGTTGAATTGTTTGAGTTGATGCTTTCTTGTATTGGTTACTTGATGAACTTTTTTTACTAGGGTATGACAGGACCAACAATGTGTTTGTACAGCTGTTTCATTCGCTCTTAAACAGATTCTATCCAGGAAATGTACTATGTTTTGGTGGTTTTTGTATTGTAATGTACAAGTACAGTAATGTAGTTTGTTTTGATACAGTCGTCACAAATATTTTCTTGTATCTTGATACATGGATCAGGTATGTTTGTATGTGCTATAAGGTCTCCTGCTACGCACATGAAAGATGGTAGAAAATATTTACCGTCAAGGTGTGTGATTTTAGTATATAAGATTTTGTTACTTGTATGCTGGTGTTGTTTATCTCTTTGTGTTTCTCTGTATTCATGAAACAACTATGGTATTCTTGTAAACATGAACTATATGAGCACAATGAGATTTTGTATATTCGACTCATATAGGATTCTTATACTTTGTATAATCGAATGAGTTTGAGTCGCATTGGAATTGGAAGCTGCCTTATACAATTCATTTAGAATGGTTTATTTAGGTAGGATTAATAATTTTTTTTACAGGGTATTACAAACTTAATCAAATTGATTTCAAATTAATTTAATTAATATTATAAATTATAATTGACTAAATATATAAATAAAATGCGAATTTGGAATTGTTGATTTAAGTTGAGTTAAGATTTGATTTTTAACACAAAATGATGTGTTCATTTATGTGAACAAAGTGGAGTTATGTAAAAACATTTTGGAAGGCTAAATGTTTTTGAGTTTAATTGTTGAATTAATGGATTTATTTAAATTTAGATGGCGGGTTTTACACACAATCATCATGATTTCGTATATGGCACATCGATGAATTTTTAAGAAAGTAATGTTTCATTTTCATTGAATTGATTTATTATTTTATTTACTTTGCATGCTTGATTAGATGGGGTAAGAGGTTCGTGAACTGAGTTAAAATTTTGGATATATTTATATTTATTTATTAATAAAGGAATCAAATTTTTGAATTATTGATTAGGTGCAGGATTTTGGTGGCGAAGATCTCTTCAATATGTGAATAAAGTTAATTGAATTTTTATTTGGGTAGTCTACTGTTTTATAAGTTTTATTTTTGAGTTGCAAAAATGACTAATGTGAAGGAAACCATTCGAAAATGTACACTATCAGAAATAAATATTTGAACGACGATAACATTGTAATGAAGGTGCCATTATTGAAGACAAAAATAAAAAATTATTTTATGTTAGTATTTTATTAAAATTAGGAATATTTTTATTTCACTTAAACGTAATAAAATTATAAACAATAATCAATTGCAAATGTGAAATTAATAATCAAACAAGAATGGACTCATGCTCACACGAAATAAGTGTTAGAACAAATCAATTCAATGCTATTTCTAAATAAATTATTATGAATTAATAGTTGCTTTTATTTAACTTTTATTTAATTATTTAATTTTTTATGTTGAGGCCCTTAGCATCCATTATGCTTGAAGTCGTCGCGGTACACTTTCAACTAACCAAAGGGTCTCAATCGGTACGCTATTCCACGATTGCTGTAACAGAGAGAAAAATTGGTCAGATTTATTGCTTCTTTGATCCTATGGTAACTGATTATCTAATATGGACCAGAGATTCTCTATAGGATTTAAGTCGAGCGACTGAGAATGCCATTCAAATAACTGTATCTTCGATCTCTTAAAATATTCCTTAGCTATATGACTCGTATGCTTAGATCATTATCCTGCTGCATTACATAATTTCTTTGCAAATTTATTTTTCTTGCGAAATCTCTCAAATTTGTTTAATTATGGTAGTGTACATCCGTGCATCCATGATGCCATTGATTAAATATAAATTACCAATCACATGGTACAAGAAATAACCCCATATCATAATGCTTCCGCCATCATGTTTAATGTTGGTTAATATTGCGACGTTAGTTCTACTGAACAGGGATTACCCATATAAACTAACGGTTTTTAGAACCAAAATATTAATATTAAAATTTACTCTCGTCCGTCCAAATTATTTTCTTCCAGAATGATAGTGGCTTATTTATGTACTTCGGTGCATATGCTAATCTGTTTTTCGGTTTCTCTCTGAATTTAATGGTTTTTCCTTTGAATAATTGCTTTCAAGTTTTGCCGAACTAATGTTTTTTGTATTATACGATTAGAAATATTTAAATTTAACTCGATATTAATCACTGGAGCTGATTTTGGGGTAGCTGATTTTGCTACTTGTGCAAATTTCTGCTCAGTCGGCTTAGTTAAAAGTCGTGGGCGTCTAAAATGATGCTTATTTTTTGTTGATCCTGTTTCAATAAATTTCTTTTATGAAACTGATGCTACCGTTTGATACTCCATATTGTAGGAATTTATTTTGATACGTTTCTTATCGTTGCAATGCTTTTACTGTCAATTTTTTAACGCTTTCATCTATTTCTTTTCAGAGGCTCATTTTCAATCCTTAAATTAAATTTTTGAGTACATAGTTAACAATTTTGTTTTAAAATAACAAAAAATATCTTCCACGGAAACTAATCACTTTATTATTATTAAATTGTAGTTTAAATTAATGTTGCTGCTTTGTTCAAATATTTATATCGATTGTAATATTATACTAATTAAAGCATCGTACGTTATCTAGGATAAGCGAAATTCCCTTTTACATGTTATTGTAAACTACATTGTATTGCAAAAATATTTGAGTGATGAAAATGTTTCAACACTTCTTTGTCTGTTTAATTTAATTATATCGAAGTGTCATGGTTTGTTCAAGTATTTTTGTCTGATGGTGTAGTTGATATAAATTATACTTAATTATATATAATTGTTAGATCGTCTCCAAGCAAAACCAACAAAAATGTTTATACAAGCCAAACAGTACAAACACTTAAGATATAAAAAAGTACATTAAGGTATAGTATTAGTGATGCGCATAAAATAAATCAGAAAGTATATATACACAAAACAAATAAGTATAGGTGATGAATTCATCGAAACTAAAGTATTTTACGATATATAAATACCAATACATAAATACATTTAGTGTACATTTTTTTTGATAGGATCTGTGTAAGGAGCGAACGAGACGGCTTGTATAAACATTTTTGTTGGTTTTGCTCCAAGCTATAGAAATATAGTATTGGTGAATTCTCGCTCAACATCCAGAAACTCTAAGCATCCAGCAGTTATGTAGCATAGAAATTGTATTGTCTTGTGATATTTATTTTATTTTATTTATCACTATAACTAATTTATATAAGTTAATTTCGATTAATTAAGTAGTAAAGCAATTTAGTTTTCAGAGATACCTGAGAAACTCTATTTGAGTTTTATTAGTAAATATCATATATATGTAGTACATGTAGTACTTAACTAAATTATTGATATTCTAGACTTTTTTGCGTCGTAACATGATCAATGTTTAAATTATTTTATATTCTTTTATAAATAATTAACTTTAACATTATTAATTTCCTTTTTTCTAGATCTGTAGGAAATTGCCGATTAGTTTAAATTTAATTGTATGGTTAAAAATATATTTTCAACTTTTTATTTTTAAATCTAGTTGCAGCAGGTAAACAATTAATTAACTATCTACAGGAGAACGGTAATTAATGAAACAAGTGCTGTGAATTTGAATTAAATTATAACTTAGCAATTTAAAAGATGCAATTTCACAAAACGTTAATTTTTTTTAATACTCGTATGTAATATATTGTGTTTTGCTCATTAATATGGTATATATTAATTAATTTAGTTTAAAGAATATTTAAAGGTTTCTCTTCATTAATTTGCTAATAAATAATTCAATTTTCAGAATATATTGTAACATAGTTCCAGAATCAATCATTATTATGGGGATTAAAATAATTCGTGAATTTCAGAATTAAATTTTAGTTTGGTATTATGGTGAATTATTAATTAAAATTAGTTTTCAGAGTTGCCTGGGAATTTGTATATTAACTTTATTTGTTGATTCTTGATATTCTTATAGTATCTAACTGAATTATTGGTGATTTTAGGCTGTTGTGGTACTGTAACATAAGCGTTTTTAAATTATCTATTGTTAATTTTATAAAATAATTGAATTTTTTAATTATTTAGTTTTTATTTCTTGATCGGTAGGAAATTTAAGATTAGTTTTAAGTAAAATTTTTATATTTAAATGTTTTTTTACGTTTATTTTAATTCTTCTTACAGTATGTAATAATTAATTAATTAGATATAGAAGGACCATGAAAAATGAAATAAGTGCTGTAGCTTAATAATTTTAAATTTTTCTTAAATATTTTATCAGGTAAATTAATGAAAGGCGGACAGGGAGGAAACTACAACATTAATAATTTTTTAAGTCCTGATTTGTGTTGGGTGCGTCTCAATAGGGTAGGGGTTGACCGTCTATAGCCATGTATCTCGTGGTCTATATTCCAACGCTGCAACTATGTAGAAACCACCAAATGTGTCTAGTATACCTCCACGTGGTAACACCCGGGCAACGATGTGAAGCATCGGCGAAATACTAGAGGCGAGTGCAGTACACTATAAATGAGCAATGAGCGGAACAAATAAGGAAACTAATACCCCAGGTGGTACACCTGTTGCTCAGGTAAATCCACCCTCTTCTGAGGTCGGTCTCATGGATTCTGGGGGAGACCAGCCATTGCTATACTACAATTATTTTAACCAATCCCAAGACATGTTGGTGAATAAACAAGCTCATTTGAGTGAAACAGAAAAGGATAATTCACATCCCTTCCAGAGGAGTAACAAAGTCGCGTATTCTCCGATAAGAGGCGGTAGTCCCTCCATTGGGGCCAGCAGCCACATCACTCGTTCTACAAACGAAGAAAAGCTTCACAATGAATTGTGTAAAGCTAATAATGCATTAGTTGAAGCCAACAATATAAATAAGCAACTGAGTATTATAATTGCATGGATGCAGGAGCGTATGAAGACGCTTAAAAACGAAGTTAAAGCTCTTAAGCCAAAGGAGGACTTCGGTTCTACTCCTAACCAGAATACAACTCCACAAGAGTATCATACGGATGAAGAAGAACTAGCTCGAGAAACTGAGTGGATTAGAGTTAAAGGTGGGAGAAAAAAAAGCAGACGGAATAATACGCCCTCCCCACCTCAATTAAAGGATAATGTTCCAAATATTATCCAGAAACAACCAAAAAAAGTACCTCCACCACCACCAATAGTAATAGATGAAGTCAAAGACTACGATGTACTCTATGAAAAAATAAAAACAATAACTGCTACTGATAAGTTTAATGCAAAGGTGATGAATGGAAACACCATCAAAATAAACTTAGAAGATGCTGAAACATACAGAAAAATGACAAAAATGTTAAATGAAGAAAAACGTGCTTGGCACACGTTTGAAGATAAACAAACCAGACCAATTAGGGTCATGGCTAAAAACTTACACTCTACGTGTAAACCAGATAAAATAATTGATGACCTGAAAGCAAAATGATTTAAGGCAACTGAAGCATCGATTAAGCTAAAACGGAGAGGCAAAGTACCTCTCAACATGTTTATGTTGACTTCGATACTGATGAAGATATCGAAAATATTTATCAAATTAAGTACATCTTGGGGTGCAAAGTGGTTATTCAGCCTCTAAGAAGATCTAAGCTTATACCACAATGTAAACAATATCAAGCCTATGGACATACACAAAAATATTGCAACAGGGAACCTAGGTGTGTCAAATGTTTAGGTAAACATCATACCAAAGATTGTGTAAAAGCCCAAAATGTTCAACCTAAATGCGTTCACTGTGGAGAAAACCATTCGGCTAACTACAGAGGATGCAGCGTTGCTATTGAACTGCAAAATATCAAAAATAAGAACGTGATTGCTAAAAATCCAAGTTCATTCAGAAAACAAGCGGTTAAGATGAACCGACCCGAAGTAAATCGTAGAGTGTCGGGAACTACTCAAGGACAATTTGGTAAAATGACTTATGCTCAAGTAATGATGAGCAACGGAAATCCAGGAAAAACTGCTCAAAATGACGATATAAGTCAAACACTTAAATTAATTTTAAGCAGACTAAATACATTTGATGAGCGATTACAGAAACTAGAGTACAGCACTAAGGGAGCCATCCCTAAACAGAAAAATGGCCAAAGATCTTAGAATCTTATGTTGGAATGCCAATGGACTGATGCAACATCAACAAGAACTGCAAGTGGTCCTGGAAACAGAAAAAATCGATGTATGTCTCATCACGGAAACACACTTCACTAGACAATCAAACATTAAATTTAAAAATTATCAAATATATCACACTATTCACCCTGGAAACACTGCTAAAGGAGGTAGTGCTGTTATAATTAGAAATAGTATTCATCACTATGAGGAGTTAAAATATGAAACGGAAGAAATAGAAGCAACTGCTGTTATTGTCAAATCCAAAAGTAGTTCTATTTGTATTGCTAGTATTTACTGCCCACCGAAGCACTCAATGAAAGAAAAAGATTATCTCGAGTTCCTCAGTAAATTAGGAAAACGATTTGTACTTGGAGGAGACTTTAATGCAAAAAATGTCCACTGGGGATCCAGATTAACAACGACTAAGGGTAAAGAACTCATAAAAGCTATCAGAAAATGCAGTTGTGAAGCCCTCTCAACTGGAAAACCAACCTACTGGCCAACTGATCCAAACAAAGTAGCAGATCTGATTGATTTCTTTATAATAAAGAACATATCTGTAAATTATGTACAAGTAGATGAAAGCCACGACTTAAACTCTGATCATTCACCAATACTTCTAACGTTAAGTGAAAAAATCATTCAGAAAGAAAAAAACCCATTCCTAGTAAATAATCACACTAATTGGGCATGCTTTAGACTATCACTAGAACAAAAAATTAACTTAATGGTTCCATTAAAGACTGAAGAACAATTAGACAAAGAAGTTCACAAATTTGTAAAAGATATACAGCAATCAGCTTGGGAAAATACTCCTGAAATTAAAACGAAAATCAAGGGAAACAACTACCCTATAGAAATTAGGGAACTCCTCGCAGAAAAAAGAAGAGCGAGAAGAGTATGGCAACAAACAAGGGCCCTCCAAGATAAAACTCATTTGAACAATCTCACTCAACAATTAAGAAGAGAGATCAAAGAATTGAATGATGAATCAATCAGCAACTATTTAAGAAAATTAACTAATGATAACAGTACTGATTATTCTCTTTGGAAAGCAACTAAAAGACCAATAATGCAGATTCCCCCAATAAAAATAGCAGGTGAGAAATGGGCTAGAAATAATGAAGACAAAGCTCGAGAATTTGCCGAACACCTCGAAAAAATATTCCAGCCATATGAAGACCAAACGTTGGAAGCCGAGATAATAACTGAACAAGCTGTGCAAGAAAGTAAAGAAATCCTACCGACAACACCAAAAGAAGTCATGCGTGAGATAAAAGCTAATATGAATACGAAAAAAGCTCCTGGGTACGATCTTATTACTGCAGAAATCTTAAAAGAACTGCCAAGGAAAGCTCTGGTGAAACTCACCAATCTTATAAATGCAGCATTTAGAATCAAATGTGTACCAAGCTTATGGAAAATTGCAGAAGTAATTATGATCCCAAAACCTGGGAAACCACCGCACATAACATCGTCTTATAGGCCAATTTCGCTATTGCCAGTCATGTCCAAACTCTTTGAGAAGCTTCTGGTAAAAAGATTAAATCCGATAATCGAGAGTAAAAACTTGATACCAAATCATCAGTTCGGTTTTCGCAACCAACACTCAACAATTGATCAAGTACACAGAATAACCAGTATAATTGAGAAAGCATTAGAGGAAAAAAAAGTCTGTTCAACAGTATTTCTAGACGTTGCACAAGCGTTTGATAGAGTGTGGCATGAAGGACTTAACCGCAAGTTAAGGAATCTTCTACCAATGCAATTTGCTAAGATACTGGAATCATACTTGAAAGATAGGTTCTTCAGGATTAAGTTAGATGATACATTTTCTGAATTGAAAGAAATCAATGCAGGAGTTCCACAGGGCAGTGTATTAGGGCCGGTTTTATACCTACTATAGACTTATGATCTTCCTACATTAGAAAACAACACGGTGGCAACTTTTGCAGATGATACGGCGATCTTAGCTGTTGGAAAAAGCAACGAAGAATCAACACAGAAGTTACAATCAGCTATAACTCAAATATATAAATGGACAAAAAGATGGAGAATAAAACTAAATGAAGCTAAATCAGTTCACATCAACTTTACAAACAGACGAATCGAACATATTCCGATTACCATAAATCGGGAAATAATACCGCATGCGAACACAGCTAGATTTCTCGGCATGACCCTGGATGCTAAACTACGATGGAAAGCATACGTCACGAAGAAAAGTGAAGAATTAAGACTTAAATACAGAAAAATGTATTGGCTGATGGGAAGGAACTCTTCTTTATCAACATACAACAAGCTTCTACTTTATAAGCAAATATTGAAACCGATTTGGACTTATGGTATTCAGCTTTGGGGTTGTACCAAACAGAGCAACGTAAATATCATCCAAAGATTTCAGAATATGGTATTAAGGAACATCGTTGATGCACCGTGGTATGTCAGGAACAATGACCTTCATAGGGACCTTAAAATGAACCTCATCTTAAATGAAATCCAGGAAAAAGCACGGAGACACGAAGAAAGGCTCCGCCAACATGTGAACATTGAGGCAACTCAGCTCCTAAGCATCACGAATTTAGTTCACAGACTTAAAAGAACCAAACCTTTTGAGCTGGTGTGATTGTCAGTTTAAGCAGCATTATGCTGATCTAAAATCCACAACACAGATGTGGTTTACTTCAATTTACCAAACACTATGGAACGCCAATGGGAAGAATCCATAGATTAATTTAAGTTAGTAAATTAAGTCAGAAACAAATTGCTCATTAGTCCAGGAGACTAGATTGTAATTACATAAAATAAATAAATAAAATTTATTTTAAATATAAAAAAAAAAAAAAAAAAAGTCCTGATTTAGATTTAGGGAGTCCTAAGTATCCGGCCCTGGATTCCAGAGAAATGATCATCTAATAATGTAGTTAGATTGTGCTGTCTTATGCTAACCTATTTACTAAATATTGTACTAATAATTTACTAACTATCGATCGCAAGGTGTCTGTAACCGGGTCCAGTCTGTTCCAACTAATAATCCTATCATATCCTTCGGTTTTGTTATACGTGTACGGGTGTACGGTGTGTGCCCGGTGGTCCGGGAGATCCTGCTATAATTCTTGGCCGTACACTCACAATCAATCAATCAATCTCGTAAATATTTAGTCTAGTTTTTCAATATGAAGATCAATATTTATGAAACTACCGGTTTTAATCTGAAGTCGGGTCAATCTGTGCCTTATGTTATTGTACCTGACCTGCAGCAATTTAAATTTTCCGGTGGTGTTCTGCAACTTTTTTGAGAAGTATATGCTTGATTGTCCGATGTTTGGCAGTTATGACAATTAATTTTATTAATTTCAAAAATTCAATTTCTTTGCTGTCATTTTCCGTTTGAGTACTAGTGGTTCGAATTAGTGGGGTGGATTTTAATACGTACGACTATCAATATGGGTTGATTTACTGGAGTAAGGTGTATCTTTCTCGGCGTTTGGCCTACTAATTAAATAAAGAAAAAAGTATTTCGTCTTTTATTAATCTCTTGGAACACGAAATATTTTCCTCTAAGAGGTGTCGCTGTATATATGTCAGCGCGTTATTTTTCTTTGTAATATCATTTTGTAGAAGGCTTATCGAAGTTACCCAATTCTGGGACTTAATTTCATCTTTCGGCGCCGTTTACTTCACACAAATTTGAAACATTTATGCAGGACCAAGGCGTAATACATATCAAAATAGCGGCATCTTATTCAAATAATAATGGACAAATAGAGGTACAATAGAATGTTATCGCTTTTGTTCTAGAATGTTCCAGAATGTTCCTAGAATGTTCTGGAATATTCTAGAATGTTCTAGAATTTTCTAGAATATTCCTTTCGAATGGACTTCCGGTTCCGGAGGCGATTCTGGACCATCGAAGCGACTTTCTGTCCCGGAACATTCGAGAACGTTCTAGAATGTTCTATAAACCGGAAACTGAAGGCCAGAATCTTCTGAAACATTCTTGAATGTTCCATTATCCTGTTGTGGTGGGGATACGTTAAAGCTCAGAGGGATATATATATATATATATATATATATATATATATATATATATATATATGATGGCGGGACAACATTGACATATTGACATGCGTCAATATGTTGTACTTTTGGAAATCGATTAAAGAGGAAGAAGGAAAAGTGAAAGTGATAGAAAGTGAAATAAATTTCGTTGAACATTTTTAAACATAGTAAGTGAAAGTGAATTGCCTAATGTAGTGAACAATATATTAATTGTGTTAAGTAATATTAACATTTAAAATGATGCCGAAATATAAAAGACGAGAAAATCTTGTCAGTGGTGAATGGAAAAGAAGGAAACAGAAAGGACAGCGAAGAAATGAAACATATGAGGAACGAGATCATGACATAATAGCTCGAGTTTTTCGAGAGAAATAAATGAGATTCATGGATGTCATCGAAAAGCATCATATTTTTGGAACTGTTAGATGCTGGATGTACACAATCGAATGGCAGAAACGAGGATTACCTCATTCACACATTCTAATTTGGTTACATGAAAAACCTCGTCCAAATGAAGGGCATATTTAAATGAGACACAAGCAGGAAAAGATGGATATCCTAAGAAAGGAAAATGATCTCCAGAAAATGGCGGTTTCACTGCCAAAATACGAATGCGAGGTAACCAAGAGATAGAAGTAGGTAATCAACGGCTGGTGCCACACAATCCACTTCTCTCAAAAATGTTTCAAGCAGACATAAATGTGAAATCAATTAAATAAGTGCCAGTGATATGCCGTATTCGCAATCAGCAGAGAAAACGGAGAACAACATCGGAAAGGCGAAATACTTGAGTATCAAATGGACAGTTATAAAAATAGTAATGAAGCGGTTTCACAAATATTCGGTTTCCAAAGCTTTGTTAAAACTGCGAAGGCTACAAGACGATTTTTTCAACAAAGAAAGCGAGGAACTCCAATCAGTATTGTGCCGCGTAGTCTACATTAAGTAATTAATCCATTCTCTACTCGTGTAGACAATGTATGTAGTCAATCCAAAAAATGCCGTCGACAATGTAGATAATGCGCCGACAATTCCGACGCATATGATTTTCATTAAAAGTTATTTATAAGGAATTAGTCTTTGTGTAGCCTTTATATCAACAAAAAAAGACATATTTCAAAATATATTTTTGGTTTTACCGCTGTTTTACGAGAATATGATGAATTACAGAACAACCTCGCTTATTGCAACACTCGTTAATCGAGACCTTACTCGATAGTTGCATCAAAGGAAGTTTGAGTTTAAAAATATTTAGAATTGCAAAAATTAGAAAAGTACAATAATTTCGATAATCATAATTTGTTGTCTTTTATATTGCGCGCATCCAGCGCACAGAGCTCTCAGAAGAAAATGAATTTTTAGCATGTGAAATGTGTGAGGCCTACACTTTTAGTGAGGCCTCCCTGAGGTTGAAAATTTCTATAAACATCATAAATTCTAATTGGTTAACAAAGAATTACAACTTAAAAAATATTCTTTCCAACTACTTTCCGCGTTAACGAAGAAAAGGAAGATGTAGAAAAAGGCAGGTTTTCCGACTAATGGACATAAAAAAAACGTGTTCAAAATTATCGATAAAATTCATCTGTTCGATCATCAATTAAGAAATCACAAGAACTTTTAAAAATAAAGTTTGGCTCAATAAGGAAATAACAAAATTAATAGTCAAAATTCAAAATGTTTAACGATCATCGATGAAGATTTTTTCAAAATTATAAAATTCGATACGATTACATTTTTGAAGCAACGAAACAAATCCAAATGAGAAAATTTTCAAAATTGATATGCCCAGGCCAAAGATTTCTTCACTATTGCGGCATAACATTTCTGCGAAAGAAACCACCTTGTCCACAGCTATGGCAAATGAAATGCAGAGAATAAGAAATATTTTATTCCGTATGTTAGAACTGTAGCTGATTTGAAACAGTGGTTTGCTGGGTAAAATAATCTCTGAAATTGTTTTATTATATTTGTTTCATTTTTTTTACATTACCCGTATTTCTTGTCACATAGTGGTCTGGGTTGGATATACTGAAAAGATTACGTTGAAAGCAACAACAATAAATTAAAATTTTTATTTTTAGATCAAAATTTTAATCAAATTCATTATTAAAACATTCATGAAACATAACTTGATCCGGATCAGATTAAATATCCCAAAATGCAGCTAATAATATTATTTTAAAATTTCTTTATGATGACCTTTATTCTCAAAATTCATCATTGTCAGATGAAAAGCTTCATAAGAGCGAAAAATGTATGTATCAAAGGCGCAATAAGAAACTTCCTAATAAATTATTATATTTAAAACTCGGTTTTCAAAATGTATCTACGTAATGTCATGGCTGGTCTCCACTTGTATATTTTTCTCTTGACAAAAAATAAATGACAAACGGCTCGTGACATTTTTTGTACAACTACTAACATAAAGAATATAACTAATTTCTCTCTTTGAGAATAAGAAAAAAATTTGAATTTCGTTCGTTTTTCGAATAATACAATTTTTGGCAAATTGCTTTTGTATTCCACAATTTATTATTTATGTTTTATTATAATAACACAAATTTTATTACATTTTCACCTAAAATTTATTAAAAAGCTAAAATTTTTGCCAAAAACATCAAAATTTCATTTTATTTGTCAAAATATTCAACATAAAATGACATGAAATTGAGCATAAAATACAATTTATGCTCAAATGGCACTGGATTGAATATTCTGATCTTTTCCTCTCTTGACAAAATTTCAATGCGCATGCTCAAATCAATTTTTGTGTATGTATTTTGGAAAATGTACTAAAAATTGTCAAGAGGAAAAAATGGACTAGATTTTTTTTTTGTCAAGAGAAAAATACGAGAGTGGAGACCAGCCATCAGTGATAGTTAAAGCACGGTTCATGACAATATGGGAAAAACAGAAGTAGGCTCTAAAGGCCGAGCTACCCCTCATTTTGTTACATCTGCCTTATACAATATTTCGATGCAATTTCTATCTTGATGTAATGGTTTTCTTACGGTACTGCTAATTTTTTAGCTGTAAATCTGTAAATGTGGCTTCAGCTACTGAATACGCTTTGATCCAGGAATTGGTGTACAAAAGAGGATCAAACATTTAAAAGCATTGTAATTGAGTTTTCTTCCATTGCAAGTGAGAAATATTTCGCTAGCTCTTAGATTAAAGTAAAGGTCTGAACTTAGATTAATTTTAGGCCCTTTTGATTTCTCCTGGAAATATATAATCCTTACGCTCTTAATTTTTCTATGGATTGGAAGTTTACTGAAGTGAGCGTTTACTAAGGTTACTGAAAAATTTATTCAAACTTTCAATATCTTTAACGCCATTGAGCACTGCCTTCCAGTGATCGGTTGCTCATCTTATTTTACCTAGGTAATAATATTATGAAGTGAGGCAAATTTATGGGATGACTACATCTAAATGACATTATTTAGTTTCTAGGACTATCATATGAACCTCATCCAATAAACCATATTAAAATTTGCCAAAAATACTGGACGGACGAACTTTTATTTGTAAAGCCCTTTGTGAACTTGAAGGCGAATTCAGGGGTTCAGATCCTGTTCCAGAACAAATTAACGTCATGTGTAAATAATAAACTATTGACAATAGATGCAGAACCATACAGAACAACGACACAGAATCACTAAAACTATAAATACAGCGGGAAAGCTACCCACTATATAGCATAATCCAAGTAATTTGTCTACATTTTTGTCAAATTTTCGGTAATAAAAAATGCGGAATATTTAAAAGTTAAAATCAAAAATATTAGTTAAACCTATATTTTCGGTTTTAGAAACGTGGGCGATATTATTACGGCTATACCAAATTCTGAAGTTAATATTTTCTAAATGATAATTTACTCAACGAATAAAATTTACTTGAAAAACAAAATCGGTTAGCTTTTTTGTATGTGATAGTTGCACGGAATGAGGATGGAAGTTTGACCACTGATTGACTTCTGAAACGAAATCAATAAAAAGTCTTCATGGTGTCGTAGCAAGACTTTATGGGTTACCAAAAATCCACAAAGTGAATGCTCCGTACCGACCCATAGTAAGCTCGATCGGAACTCCCTTATATCATCTTTCTGCCTTCGTGTCACGAATTTTAAACTACACTGTTGGAAAATCTTTCTCAGCGGTAAAAAATTCAGTTGACTTTAAGGACAAAATTAAAAATATTGTTTTACCTCAAGATCACACAATTCTCTCGTTGGATGTGGTATCACTTTTTACTAACATAGATAGCAAACTAGCAATAGCATTAATTAATGAGAGATGGTCCGAAATTAAAAGGAATTCGAAGACTAAGTTGAAAAAAGTTCAGTATATTGAAGCAATGGAGTTAATTCTCCAAAACTGTGAATTTACATTCAACAAGAAGATATATAAACAACTATTTGGTTCCCCCATGGGCTCACCGACCAGTCCAGCTATTGCGGAGTTAGTTATGGAGTTTGTTGAAAAAAGTGTACTGAATTCTCTCAACTTTAAACCAGTTTTTTATTACCATTACGTTGATGATATAGTCACAGCCATTCCTACAGATAAAATAGATATTTTATTTGCAGCCTTCAATAATTTTAACATCAATATAAAATTTACGGCAGAGTTAGAGAATAACAACAGGTTGGCTTTTTTAGATCTTGTTATTGTACGTAACGAAAATGGTTCATCGTCTACGGATTGGTTTCATAAAACAACTTGGTCTGGTAGATATCTAAATTTCCATTCTCATCTTCCATTAGCATATAAAAGAAATACTGTCAGCTCATTATCGAATAAAATTCTTGAACTTTCTGACCCAATATTTCACAAAATTAATTTTCGACTCCTCAAAAGTACTCTCATTAATAATGGCTATCCAAATTCGTTCATAAACCCTATCATAAATTCAACGATACATAAAAATTCCACAGAAAATAGCCAATTCGTAGAGATTGTGGCACCATTAGAAGACAATCGTGCCAGATATGTATCAATTCCTTACGTGAAATCACTTTTTGAAATAAGGTTCTGTTTGGGTAAATATAATTTCAAAACAGTTGGAAAGGCATGGAGTAGTTTTGGTAATTCACTTTTCTCGTCTCTTAAAGACCCGACATCGTTAGGGAACAACAAGAATGTTGTATACAAAGTTGTGTGTGAGTGTAATAAGTCATATATTGGCCGAACAAAACAACTTTTAAACACCAGGTTTTGTCAACATAAAAGAGACGCAAAAAGATTGAATCTAAATAAAGTGAGTTCTGAGCTTACGAGTGCTTTGTCAACACATTTACACGAAACTAACCACGAAATTTATTTGGAAAATGTTAAAATTCTTGAAAAAGAAGCGAATCATACCACTAGACGAGTTTTAGAAATGATACACATAAAGATGGATACCAATAGTATCAATAAACAGTCGGATTGCAATTATCTTCAAAATAATTATAATCATTTGATTCATAACAATTAATTATTTAGTTAGTACAGCGGTTATACTGTTGGTATCCTTCTTTATGACACAATATAATTTTTTGATATTGTTTAATCATAAAAGACAATCTCTTGGTACAAGTATGTTTTTTCGAATTATTGTTCAACTGCCATTTTCAAATAATTTTTTCATTGCATTGAACTATCTAGTTAACGGAAAATGTTTATTATTGTTTTATTTTGAAGTGCCTTTATGTGATCAAATAAAATATTTTTTAATTAAATTTTTTTTTCCGTCTACATATGTATACAATACATATTTTTAAATAATTTTTAACTTTTTAATATTGTTTAATATAATAATTTTATTTAAAAGTAACAATTTGTAAGTAGTTTTTGAGTTGAGTTTATACCATGTTTTATATCAAAAAAATTGTTAGAAGCTCTGAAGATAAACAGGAATTCTGTTTGAAACGTTAGCTTAATAAACGTTTTTGAAAAAATAGGCTAAAATACCAGTTTTTTAATTATTAATAAATAAAAGCCTAATAATCTTCGTTAAACTGATTGATATATAAAATAGCAAGGTCTCGGTACCTTAATTGTGATTCATGGCTTATATCGTTATACAAAAACAATTCGGTATTTTTATTAGCTGAAAGAAATTTTTATTTGACAAATTAATGCTTTCACTCGTGAAATTTTTACTGATAAAAAAGGATCCAAAAAATGTAATATCCAGGAACATTGAAAAAGCTATCGATAACTATATCAGTCATATAGAAACTATACCTCCGACTTGCAAAATTTAAATGTTGAAAACATTCAACTATTTTTTACCAATTCAATATGTAAAAATCCTTTTCGAAAAAAAAATAATTGTGCGGTTCAAAATTTTGATAAAAAAAATTGTTGGTAAACCAATAAAAAGTTTAGACAAGCTTTTGTTTACAACACTGAAACCTTAAATTTCTTGAGAGTTAGAGTCCGCAAACTAAACTTCTATCGACAGGAATGGAATACTTTCCAACGCGGTAGATTAGATACCGCGTCGGAAAGTGTTCCATTCCTGTCGATAGAAGTTTAGTTTACGGAGATGCGTAGCCTCGAGGTGAACTAGTTTTCGAGACAGGAATGGTACTTTTCGCCAAGGTTGGTATAAGAAGCAACATTAGTTGTATTTCTTTCACAAAACAAAAAAAATTACAACAATAATCGCACTAGATACACCAAAAAATAATTTAGCAAATCGAAAAAAAATCGTGGTTAAACAAATCTTAACCAAATTTTTAGTTTTAATACCTGCCACAAGAGTCGAATTGATAAGAAAATACCCGAAAAAAAATTAAACCAAAATTTGGTTAATTTTTACTGTTGCTTTGACCGATTACAAAAATCGTAATACAAACACAAATTTATTAAATAGAGAAGAAATTGGTTGAGGGTGGAATTCCTTTTATTGCTTTTCTTATATTATTAAACTTTGAGCATTTATTTTTATTACACAACCTTCTTCCAATCGGCCTAGATTTTATTGGGACCCTTTGCTGCATTCAGTAACAGTGTGATTTCCTCCCATAAATAATCGACTGATTTGTCGCTGGTTTTTTTTTTGTACGGAACGCCTCGTTCATCTCCATAAACGCGACGTAAATTCCTTTTTGTTCAATTGTTGTTTTCTCCTCTCTGATAGTGTTCTTTTCTGGCAATACTTTTGTAAACATAGGAATTATAAATAAAATGTTAAACTTGTGGCGTCCGATCGCGTTAAATATTATTTTTTCCATGATGTTTTGTGGTTTGCTGGGCGCCGTCGTTGACGTCGACTGGGAAGAGAAAGGAAAGAGGTGTACAATAAATAATTAGTCTAAAGGCGATCAAAGAAAGAAGACGCCATTTTTTGAAGTCCATAAAAATATATATTTCATTTTGAAAAAGTAATAAATAAATTAATAAATGAATTAATAAATAAAATTAAAAAAACTATTGGTGCGAATTGTTTATTCAAAATAGTGCAAAGTAGCGTTTGGCAACTATTCGTTCTCATATCTAAATTACGAAGGAATTTGTGTGCCCCTTACACACTCATCTAATAAAATAGTGGGGGAGAACATCTTTAATAGATAGGCCCCCATAAAGTGGTGACTCCGACGTGATTGTGTGGGGGGGGGGGACACAAAACATCGGAATTCAATCGATTAAACAATAAAAAATACTGGAATAGCTCTTCCGAAGCAAAGCCGCGTGCGATAAAATTTAACCTATAATTTCGGGTGAAGCAGCCGTTTTTGAGCAAATCACCAAAATTTTTCAATTAGTATCGCATATCAAACCGCGCGGAATTGGATTAAACCTATAATTTCTTGCGAAGCAGTCGTTTTTTAAGCAATTCGCCGGAATTTTTCAATTAATAACGTTTACAAAGCCACGTGGCATCAAATTCAACCAAACATTTTTGGGCAAAGCAGCCGTTTTTAGGCAGATAATTGGAGTTTTCAACCGACATCAAATAATTTGGATCCAGCATTTAAGAATCATTGTACGCATTTCAACAATTAATTGTAAGTACATTTTTCTTTGTTTTTTCTTTTTTTTGACGTCAATGATTGTGCTAAGTAGATATGTTTGCGACCACATTGTTTATTTTATCTGTGTTATTTCTTGTGGTGTGTTATTTAATGAGACATACTGTCGGGAACGAGACGGATGGCGACGACACTGACCCAAAAGTGGCGCCAGGTGGCACGAGCAGTCCTCTCGAGGAAAGTATTACGGTGTCGGCGTCGAAGTTGCAGGAAATGATCGAGTCGCGAGTGCAGAAGTTATTTGAGGCTCGTTTGGCTGAAACCGGTGGTGAGTTTTCAGGGACTAAGGATACCCGTTCATCATTTGTTAAAACTACTTCTTACGGAACTAATTCGAATTCACAAGATGACAAAAAATCATTCCCGGAAATCGCGCACGTTGCGTTCAAACCCCCTCAACCGTTATACGCGCAAAACCCGGCGGTATGGTTCGAAATCCTGGAACAGCAGTTTTCCGTTGCGCACTTAACTCGTGAAGCCACAAAGTATTCACACGCTGTCGGCGCTTTGGACGCGAGGCTGCATGACCAATTCGCTGGTGTTATTATGAGCGACAAGGGTGCATCACCGTATTCTAAATTTAAACAGGAGATCCTTAAAGTTCTCGGAGAATCAGATAAGACCAAGCTGCGTAATTTATTGCATGGTCTTACATTGGGGGACGCGAAACCATCGCAGCTTCTTACTAAATTCAGACTTAATGCGGGCGGAAAATTTGATGACGACTCCATCCGGCAACTGTGGATGCAGCGATTACAACAACAAGTTCAGTTGGTGTTGTCTCCTTTCGAAAACGACCTGTGCTTGACGGTATTGGCTGAACGAGCCGATAACCTTATGGAGACGTTGTCGCAGCAGCAGGTTTATATACGGTTCAAACAAATCATAGCTCGCCTGTTACACCCTCCACGCCTGAGCTTGATGAGAGATGGTCTAGATTTGAGTCTCTTATAATGAGTCAGGTGTCTGCCTTGATGGAAGTCAAGAGACAATCTCGTAGTGAATCAAGGGATCGTGCTTCGAGAAATCAATCTCGTTCTAATTCTCACGGACTAAGACAGGACAAGGACCAATGTTATTATCATCGTCGATTTGACGATAGGACGAACAAATGTGTTGTTGGTTTTAAACACCATGCGGCGTTCGTCAATAAAGCGGACAATCAGGCCGCTGCAAAAAATTAATGGCCCATCAACATACGGCGACGTGTTTGGATGGGGCTAATTCGAGTCGCCTATTAATAGCCGAAAAAATACAAATCGTAAATTCTTAATTGATACCGGGGCGGATATTTCCGTAATACCACCAGATTTTAAAAGTGATACGGGGATTAGGGCTGAATTGAATTTATATGCGGCCAATGGCACGCGTATTAAGGCTTTCGGCACACGTACACTCGATGTCAACCTGGGACTTAGACGCAATTTTTCTTGGAATTTCATTATCGCAGACGTGTCAATGTCGATATTGGGAGCGGATTTTTTACGTAGCACCGGGATCATTGTGGATATCAAAAAACGTCGCATCATAGACCCTCTAACTTCCGTGTACACAGTTGGTTCACTTACCGTGTTGTCGAGTCCTGCATTATCAATCTTGAATAAGTTCGAAACAAGCCCAGACATTTCATGTTTATTAACCCAATACAGTTCCATCACCCGGGAATTGTTCAATACCGAACCAGTGAAACATAAGGTGACTCATTGTTTGGAAACCCGAGGCCCACCGGTATTGTGTAAAACAAGACGGCTAGCTCCCGACAAGCTTCGAATAGCCAAGGCGCATTTTGAGGAAATGATGGCGCATTGCATTTGTCGGCCCGGTAGTGGCGCATGGTCCAGCCCACTACATTTAGTGCAGAAGAAAAACGGGGAATGGCGTCCGTGCGGGGACTACCGTGCCTTGAACAACGTTACGATTCCGGATTGTTACCCTATCCCGCATTTGCAGGATTTTTCCGCCCAACTGGCAGGTTCTCAAATTTTTAACCCGAGTGGGTTGGGATAACGTTGTACTGTGGTTGGCTAAATGACTACTGGTCGGCTAGCCAACGTTGTGACAATGGTATGAAAACTGAGATACAACGTTATTGGGGAATAAATTTTGGGTTGTAACAACGTCGTAATAACTATTATCCGACTTGCCAATTGACCATAGAATACAAGTCAGGAAATAGATATATTGACCACTATTTTGTTTATATTTTAGCAGACAGGACAACTATTTTTTATAAAATATATAAATAATCATGTTGTCTTCTTTTATCTTATAAATATAATAATTATTTGTCTATTTCCTTTATCATCTATTTCATTATTTACGACTTTATGAAAATTTACTTCATAATAATTGTAAATGTAATATTCACATTCCCCTGTAATAATAATAACCCAAAAATCTGGCAAGATACGACATATTTTTATAAACAAAGCAAGTTTTATCGTAAATGTGCACCTATCAGTGAACTAAAAACTCATGCGCCTTACAAATTCGTCTTTTTTAAAAATAAATTTCTGTTATTTCAAAAATATTTTTATTTTAGGTTGACTAAAATTTTCTAAAATCAATTTAAACCGTATTGAAATAATCCCCACCATTAAAATAATGATATTACAATAATATTTAGTCATGAGAAGTATGAAAATCAGAATTTTATTTTCAAAAAATACAAATTTTTATATGCATGTGTAATTAAAAATGGCGAACTTCATATTATGTATTAAAATATATTTAAAACACTAAAAAGTTAGATTAAGAACCAACTTATAATAAATTCGACTTAAAAATTACAATTTTGTTATTTTATTTCCAAAAAAGTTATCTGCAAATTATTTTAGTCATTCTCCCGACGTTTTATTTAATTTTATTACCAAATTTTCAAGAATTCAACTGTAAAGATATTTGCACACCAAATAAGTTATATCGAAAAGCGTTGTGCATTCACCAAAAATTCCTTAACGACAAAAAAGAAAAACTTAACGAATGAGATAGTTAATTTAAAATTCCCTGTAAAAGACAAAAAAGCCTGTATGGATACAAATGTATTTGGTTTTTTATGATACATTCGCGAATTATAAAAAACATGATTAAAACTTCAAAAACGTAAAACATTTGTGTTGTTTATGTTGATAATTATTCATTAATTAAATTCTTAGTATAACAAAAATTATGATTGACCTATTTTGGAAGATAAAAGAAGTTGAAGTCAGAAAAACTTTTTTATATTAAATTATTTATATAAAAATTGACATTGACATGAAACAAGGTTGTTTGCCGATGATGTAATAATGTCGGTCACAATAGTTATTTGTGTATCAAGAGCGCAAAGTGCCAGTTTGTCACGCGAGAAAGGAAATTGCTGGCCGACGGGACGGAGGCCAGCAACCTTTCGAGCGTGACAAACAACTTTGCGGACGTGTTTCACACTTTATTTTTCCTACAATCATTTTAAAAAATATAATAAAAAGATAATTTTGTAGTAAAATTTACTATACTGACAATACGATTTTATTTTAGGACCGACATTTTGTTCAATCGAGTAGTCAAAGATTTTTTTTATTTTTCATAAAGAAAAACAAAAATTTGGTTTGATGTTTTATACAAACATTAGTCTTTCTTAAAAATTAGCGTGCGGTTTCAAGTTTGTCACACGTTTCTAAGAGAAACGTGTGACAAAGTAATTTGTTTATTAACTGTCAAAAAAACAGACACTTTGGGATTTGAAAACAGAGAAAAAAAGCCTGCTTTTCACGGCGATTGTAGGAAAAATATCTTTTTTGTTAATTATTTCACTAAATTGTATGCATATGTAAAAAATGTTATCTTGTGGTCGTGCAGGTAACAACAAAATATTTAGGTTGGATATTGGTTTTTACACGACAAAAAAGTTGCTAGCTAGTCATTAAATACCACATATTACGACAACATAACTAAATAATCGGTACACGGTTATAAAATACATATTAGTCGGTCAATAGTTGAAAATAGTCAAAAAAAGTTGTCAAGTAGATATAAAATAACGCTCTGGCGGCTGCTAACGTATAACGTCGCATTGTGGTCGTGCCGACGAAAACATAAAAATTGTTAGTTCAATGTCAAACAAGTGAATTTATAGAAATTTGTGACGTTGTACCATCGCCGGAACGTGTCCAGGTAATTACCCAATTTGAGCGACCAGTGAACATCCAACAGTTAAAGCGATTTCTGGGCATGGTACATTTTTATCGACGGTTTACTCCCGCGGTAGCTAGTGATCAGGCTGTTTTGAACGATTTTTTAAAGGGGTACCGAAGAAATAGCAAATTTCTCATTGATTGGTCCGAGGCAGCAATTGAATCGTTTGAGAGTTGCAAAGCGAAGTTGTCAGAGGCCACTACTCTTGCATACCCCGTGATGTCAGCACAGATGTGTATTATTGTAGACGCATCTGATACCGCGATAGGAGCGGTAGTCCAACAACGGGTGAGCCAGGCATGGCAACGCTTAGGTTTTTTCCCCGTTCGTCTGACACCAGCCCAGAAGAAGTACATCACCTATGATCGTGAGCTGTGATACATTTTCGATACTTGGTTGAGGGCCGTTGTTTTACCCTTTATACCGATCACTGGCCACTGATTTTTGCGTTTAGGCAGAACCTGGAAAAGGCATCACCACGCCAGCGTAGGCATTTAGATTTTATAGAGCAGTTCACGACGGACTTGCAACACGTATCTGGAGTGAACAACGTTGTCGCTGATGCGCTCTCGCATATCGAGCAAATAAGCTTGCCCGAGACTATTGATTATAATTCTATTGCAGAGGCACAGCTCACGGATCAAGAATTGGTAAAATTGATCACGGACGACAGCACGACGCTAAAGTTCGACAAAATCCCTATTCAATTCAACTCGACTAAGGTGCTTTATTGTAACATATCCACTAGCAAGCCTCGGCCGTACATTCCTAGTGACTTTCGAGCACAGGTGTTTGCTACATACTATAATTTAGCTCATCCGGGGATCAGAGCGTCTGTGAAACTGTTGACGGATCAGGTTGTGTGGCCGGACATCAAAAAGATGTTAAGTTGTTTGCTCAATCGTGCATGGACTGCCAAAGGTCGAAAATCTCCCGACATACCAGATCCATTACGGGATCTTACGAAAGCACAACCAAGAGATTCTCGGAAGTTCATTTGGATATTATCAGTCCGCTACCTGCATCTGAAGGCAATCGTTACTGCATAACGCAGTGCGTGACATTACAGCGTCTACGGTAGCATTCGCTCTGTATTCAACCTGGATTGCACGTTTTGGTGTGCCTATGCTTATTGTTACCGATTAGGGTACTCAGTTCGAGTCTCAGCTGTTTAAGGGGTTATCTAGTCTGTTAGGATTTGAGCTCAAACACACCACCGCGTATAATCCCAAATGCAACGGGATGATAGAGCGTTGGCACCGCTCTTTAAAAGCTGCCATAATGTGTCATAATAGGGCAGACTGGACGATCGTTCTACCATCGGTTTTATTAGGACTAAGAACCACATATCGTGACGAATTGCGAGCATCCTCGGCAAAGTTAGTATATGGTGATACTTTACGTGTACCTGGACAATTTTTAGAAAAGGGCTAGCGTACGGTACCACAGTCGGAGTTTGTAAAGGACATTAAACAGCATTTCAGGGAGTTAGAACCCATCCCAGCAACGCGACATGCGACAGATAAGGTATTCGTCAGCCGTCGGTTAGGAGAATGTACACATGTTTTTGTTAGGACTGACGCTTTACGCAAGGCACTACAACCTCCATATACGGGTCCCCATGTGGTATTAAAAAGATCCGAAAATGTTTACAAATTAGACATAGGGGGTCGTCATACTAATATCTCGATAGATCGTATTAAGCCATGCTATACTGAGAATGCAGAGAAAAAAGACATTCAATCAGATCTGTCGTCAGAGATACCATCGCCAGGCCAGCAAGTACAGACAGCGACTAATAGCACAGAGACCACAATAGTTTCACCCAAGAGGCTTACCTTACCATTATCATCGAATCCAGGGCAGGTTCCGACAAGGACGAAAACTGGGCGCAACATTAATAGGCCAGTACGCTTTCTTGATGGTATCGCGTAACGAGGTGTTCCACTTGGAGGGGAGTGTGTGGCGTCCGATCGCGTTAAATATTATTTTTTGCATGATGTTTTTTGGTTTGCTGGGCGCCGTTTATTAATTGTAGTTTATTATATTTTAACAGATAACCCAAAAACATAAAAGAGCAATGAGTTGTTCTTGTTCGATTGATGCCGAAATTGAGATTGCTTTTCCATTGAGGGAACAAAAATCAATCGAAAACGGCATTAGTCTGTGAAAACTGTTATTCCCTCTCAGCAAGGCGAATCAAAATGACTAAAAAATAACATCTTCACTATATGAACATGTTCAAATTTGATTCAATTTTGTGTGGCAATCTTAAATTATTTCTGAGTCAACTGGTGTGAGTAAATTATAAAAATTTTGGACATGTTTTTTGGTTTCAATTTAGTTTCGCAACACTGAATCAGTTTTAATTTGTAATTTTATCCTACTAAATTGACACATTTTTTCTTATTAATTTAAATTCTCAAACGGAAATCACTTTTGATACATATTTGAGAAATATAAGCGTGTCGGAATGATTTTTCAAAATTCTTTCTACATAGAACGAGAATAAAAGGATAGTTTGTAGCAAATAAAAATTTAATTAACATAATAAGATAAATTTGGTTAAATAAAACTTAAGATCAAAGGAAATTATATAAATTTAAAATAAATAGGAAATGAGGATTTAAACTTCTACCTCTTTAAATTAAAACTTTTCATAACAATATAATTCAACAATTAAAAAAAAAAAATATAAATTCAAAATAAATTGTGGGTTTTCAGTTGTCTAAAAACCTGTCATTAGTATAATTAAACCACCGTTTCGTTATGGTTAATATATCACAGGGTCTCTGTAAAAAGGACTCAAGTTTGGTTTTGAAAACCAAACTTCAATCCAATTACTCAGAAATTGTCCAGTGCCAACACCCCAGCGGTAATTCCTGTAGCTCTGAGCCGGAGAGGATATGGCTGTGGGTTTTGGGGCATGGTTAATCTGGACCTTGTTAACCGCTTAATAATTAGAGATTTGGTGGGGCTTTTACAGCACCCAAAGGATGGTTATTGAGAACAAATAAAAAAAATATATGGACCCAATAAATGGGATCCGTTAGCGGGATAGACCATGTCGTGGTTGGCTTAAGGCCGAACCATGACGGAAACAAACAAAAAAAAGAAATGGGTTAGAAAAACAAAAAAAAATAAGTTAAGTTTCCCTTGAAGAGGGAGGATTAGTTATGTCGATGTGGCTAGTGAGCGTTGCTGACAATAGGGACAGCGGCTAAATAAGCCTTTCTGAGCCCGCTTCTAATGAAGCCGTTAGCAGACCCTACAACTAGCGGTACCAATTATTGTTATTTCCCAATAACTTTGCCTTGCTATTGGGAGGGTTAGTTTTTTTTTATTTTTTTTATTTTTTTAAAATAAATATATTCACCCATTCTCTGCCAGTCTGCTTCCGTCCAAGAAAAAAACGTTAAATTTACTTTTGAAAATTTTATTAAAAATAACAAGAAGAAAAATTAAGACAGACGCGATGACTTGACTGATTTTTTTTTGACGCTGTAATACGCTTACCACGGGTGGGGGCGTATTCGTTGTCTAAAAAAAAACCAACTCAAAACGAATGACCACAATCAAAATTTTTCGGCGGTTTTTATACGTTTTAAATTGAGGTGAAATTCCAAAAAAAAACACCGAAAACATATAGAACGCCTATTTTGCAAAATCAATATATATTTTCTTGTGCTTATACGAGTACAAAAAAATTTTTTTTTGATCAAATTGCATTTTTATAATTTATGACTAATAAGGTCATTATATTCAAAGCATATACAATATGAGTTGAGTACAAAAAATTCCTTATCAGCAAAAATACGAAAATACTATTATGGATGGAAAAAAAGTAGGTCTTATGCATTAGCTGCAGATTTATTTATTTACGTTAGTTTTTTTTCGAGATCATTGAGTTAAGAAAGAAAAAAAATACGTAAATATTAGCGTAAAGAATGTTTGTCAACACGGAAGTTAAAAATGACTTGTGGATATGTGATATCCAAGGTTGTGTCGCATGTGATTCCTCGTTGGAAATTAGGTCGGGTATGTGTTTACGGGAGATTGAAAACTCGACCGTAACATCTCAAGCTACGGAATTTCGTTATTGCGATCTCTACAATTTTAATAAACAATTTAGATATATTACAAAAAAAATAAAAATAAAAAATATTACCTTTAATCATGTTTAAAATTTGATATGATTTAACGGGCAGCTTTCCATTATGCCAAACCGAGAATATTTGGTAGCTACTTGGTGAGATAGAATGGCAGCTAGAGATTGTCTTACAAATTTGTCCAAGGATTGGTCCAGTACTTTTCCAAATATTGTTTCCTATAACATTTATACACATATTATTCTTTAAAATTTATTGATTTATTTGGCAATCAATTTTAAATATTATTCGTACCAATTTTTTACTGGCGATGGTGTCATTTTTAATGCGCTGTTCCAGTTCTTCAAACTCTTCCGGTGTTGTGCAAGGAATTTGATTGATGAAACTGAGAGGCTTATTGATGGGTTGTCCTTTGCATCCCTTGCTTTTAACTCTCGTCGGAGGAATTTAACTTCTCGTAAAACTGTTTGTTTCATTAAACTATTATTTTCGAAAAGTTAAGTTTAAATCATTATTTGATGAGGATGGCATATCGATGGTTACTTCGTTAGAAGCCGAAAGGCTACTATGATTTTCCTTTAATGACTCGGCTGATAGGTGTGTATATTTTATATAGTTTTGTTCACAAATTTATACTGAACCGGCATGATTGGGTCTGAATTTTGGATTGATGCGCTAGTTTCGGAATACCGAATCGGTGCATTTGTCGATGCTGTTTTTTTGGTGATGCTGTAGTGTTTGTAGCCTACATTTTCTTATAAACAAATTTTTCGGAATGCTGTATCAGTGTGCTTCTATCGGAATACTGGGGTGGTGTTCTTATTTCACAATATTGAATCGATGTGCTTGTCTGTGGTACTACATTTTTTATTCGGAGAAATTTATTTCTGTAGTTGCAGTTATCGTTAGATACAAAATATTCGGATTCCAGATTATTATTTTCGTTGAAGTAAATATCATCTAGAGTATTTAAGAAAACATTAAAAATAATTATATGTTTATTAAATAATATATTGCCTGTTGAAGGTTTTTGTGTCTCATCGGAATCGTAATTAGTGCCCATCTTGAGTTGCCGACAGACAATTAACTGTAAACAAAAAAATAATATCATGAATGTAATATTTTAACGTAGATAGTTTTCGATCTTGCTGGTATTTTGATAATCTTTATTGAACTTACCCAATATAAAAGCCCTCGCTGGGTCATCACAAATAAAGGATCGTAATTTAATGTAGTATTTATTGTTGTTAAATTTTATTCCGTTAGACAGGTCCTTCATTTCCTGTATAAATTTGTCTAAGAAATGGTTTTTTCTGTCCAAGAAAAACTTCAACTAAAACACATCTTGAGATGGGTAGATGCATCCAAGAATTGGCCATAATTGGGTGTTGCAGCTTTTTGCCAACGTAACACCATCAATTCCAATCTCAATATAGATATCTTGTTGAGTAACGGGATTATTTTCAAAAAATTTATTTATACTATTCTTTATCCCAATATGAGAATAAAACCCATCGAAATAATTTTGAAGGATTCCTCGTTGGTCCTTTTCATTGTCCTAATGTCTTTTGGAAAATTATTATGGTATCTGTTTAGCACTTTTCTGTGCTAATATCTGTCACACAGAAATATAATACACTCTCGTCTTCACTAGTTTCTTCATCTATAATTATTTTCTCGTGGTCTTCTGATTCCATTACCACATGCTCTATTAGAGTACGCTTGTTATTATCAGCATTTTCAGTATCCCTTATAATATTTAATTTATCTATTTTCCTAGTGCACTGCTTTTAGCACCGTCACAAATATATTTGATTTCCCTATTCACTTCGTAATAACTTTTTTTTATCCATATTACATGATTTTCACTCACCTAAATAGTTATAATTATAATTAATAAAATACCACTTTGCACAGTAAATCTGCATGAATAAACTAAACAAACAAAAAATAACAAAGATGTTTGTGTGAAACGAAAACAATAAATATAAATAAACAAAAATATGCATTTGTGTGAGAACTCCCTATACACATTGATTACCATGTGAGCATTTTTTTGCTGAAATAATTGTGGTGTCAGTTTTGATTCAATTTGCATTCACAAAATAATCGTGCATAGAGTGTTATTTTTTATCGCTGTCTAGCTAAATTATTAAACCAAACATAAAACTAACGTTGCTCTTCTTCATCCATAGACCGCTTATTTATCTATGGTGATTTTAGCTTGCCAGGTATTGTATGAGAGTATATGGATAACAATTTAATTCCCATAAACATGAACGATGATGTGGAAAAGTTCATATCTGAAATATTTTCGTTGGCACTGAAACAATGTATCAATGTGAAGAATTGCAGTAACAACGTGTTAGACCTAGCCTTTGTGCTAATTGATCATGATATGACCGTCACAACCTGTGATGATTTAGATGGATCTTCAAGTATTCATCATTTGCCGCTGAATATTTCAGTCTTGTTTGAATACAGTGAATTAATCGAAAATAATACCGACTCTGTCATCTATAACTTTAAAATGGGTGATTATGTTTCTTTAAGTGCATTTCTTGAAGGGTATAATTGGTCTTCATTTTATAATAGTAATAATATAGTATAGACGATATGCTGAACGAATTTTATAAAATTGTTCAAATGGGCATTGAAACATTCATTCCTAGATTGGTAACTTCAGGCGCCAAGAAGGAACCGTGGTATAACAATGAATTGATAAATTTAAAAAATAGAAAGGATAAGGCTCATAAACTTTATAAACTATCTCCGAATACAGTAAATTACAACTCATTTAAGGTTTTACGTAAAAAGTATATATTTCTTAACCGATTTCTTTACAGTAATTATGTTTTGGAGGTGGAATCGAAAATTAAATCGAAACCCAATTACTTTTGGCATTTTGTTAACTATAAAAGAAAATCTGATGGTTACCCTTCCACAACGTATTTGAAAGACCGATTCTGTGATAACATTCTATAGATAAGGTTAATTTGTTTGCTGATTTCTTTGAGAGCGTTTATAATCCAGATTCAGATTCTAATCTCTGCAGCTTGAATAATGTCACGAGTAATAAGAAATTTTCAATGTTTCGTTTGGAAATTGATACAATCTTATCGGAATTGTCAAATCTTGAGATTAACCATAGTGCCGGCTTTGATTCGTTACCGCCTTTATTTTTAAAATTGACCGGTAACGTAATTGCCGCTCCGGTGTGCTTTCTATTTAATAGAAGTCTAAGAGAGGGATATTTCCCCACTCTTTGGAAGCGATCACTTATTAAACCTATTTTCAAATCCGGGATTCGTGGTAATATTGAGAACTATAGGGGTATTTGTATAATTTCAGTCTTACCCAAGTTGTTTGAGAAACTTGTTGTATGAATATTGCAGCAACCAAAACATAACCTAGAATAGAAAAAAAAACTTGTACAGAAATTAAGAATTTAAAATATTTTTGTGTTATACTTATCTACATCCTATAAGATTTTAGTCCATTGATTCGTTCCAAGTAATTCTACCCTGAAATATTTAAAGTTTATTATCTTAATTATTTATTTATATAATTTAATTGTAAAATTTCTTACCTGTTCAGTTTGTTTTTGTTTAATGTTATGACAGCTGATCAACCGTACAAATGTTAATGGGCTAAAAAACCATACAAATGTTAAATCTAAATTTAGACCATATGCGAGAGTTCGTTTAATACTTTGTTTAATGTAGATTTTATTTATAGAATAATGTAGCAATCTACCTCGAATTTTACTCAATTTATTATTATGGTAAAAAGTTATTGTTAAATGTCAAATTCCAATAAATAACTCTCTTTGATATCAACCATCAAGCTGTGTAGACGTCTTTCCTTTGGGTTAAATATCCGATTTAATTTATCAACCAAAAGTCCGCCACATCGATAGAAAGGGGAGCCATTTCATACGGCAAAAACATTTACACAATATTCTCATATTGTAACATGGTCCTTCGAGCCGGATTTCAGGTACGAATTGATTTATAAGATTGCATCCACCACATTCAATTTGTGAATCCTAACGGAAATTGAAAAATTGGTTTTTCGTATTTATCAACCACCAATTTTATTAAAAACATTATTATCAAGTGCAAAGTGATTACTAGTACTAAATTCTAAAGTGTACCAAAACTCTAAAGACTAAAGTGTCCAGTGTTAACATCTATCCAGTTGTTCCAATACTTTAAAATGGCTGAGATAGAAGGCTTAAAAAAGCAACGTGGTTCTTACAAAGCAGTTCTAACCAAGTTATCAAACTACGCAAAGGAAATTAACGAGAGATCACGCGAAACGGTTGAGGAAATGCGGGTAAAGGTGAATCGAGCCCATGAAGTACTAGAAAAAATTGTTTCTGTAGAAGCTACCATGTTTGCTCTCGGTAGTCAAGAAGAGTCGAAATTAATTGAAGCTGAGGAGATCTATTATATAGCTGTTGCCAAGCTAAACGAGTGGATAAATAAACGAAGCATTGAAGCATCAAACAATACAGCGGACGAAACAACCATGAACACGAGCATTTGTAATCCAGCTCCCGAAATTAAATTAGCCAAGCTACAAATTCCACCATTTTCGGGCGATTTCACCGAATGGCAAAGCTTTTTCGACCTTTTTTGTTCGAGCATCCACAAACGAGAAACTATAAGTCCAGTCCAAAAGTTCCAATACTTGATGGGACTGCTTAAAGGAGAAGCCTATTCCCTTGTGAAGCATTTTAAGGTCACCGATGCTAACTACATTGAGGCTCTGAATAAGTTACGAAAACGATACGATCGCAAGCGCCACACAATAAATGCATTTGTGCATTCATTTATAGAACAACCCAGTATCAGTGTGGCAAATGCATCAAATATACGGAAACTTCTCGACACATCCGATGAAGTAATACGCGGTTTAAAAGCGTTGGGTGAACAAGCCGAAGCAAGAGATCCATGGCTCATTTATCTGCTGCAAAAGAAATTGGACGAATCTACTCGAAGTCTATGGGCACAAAGCAACACCGAAAAAGAGTTTCCTACCATAGATGATTTTTTCGAATTTCTAATAAAAAGAACAGATGCACTAGAATCCATGAAGTTACATTCTACTAGACCAACAAGAGCCATCGCACCACCGAAACACAGTTTTGCTTCAACAACAAATAATGATCAATGTGTAGCTTGCAAAGAAGAGGAACATAGATTGATAGATTGCAATACTTTCAAGAAATTGTCCGTGGATGAGCGGAGGGAATTGATGATCCGTGACAACAGATGTTTTAATTGCTTGAACCCAGGCCACTCTTTATATGACTGCAGAAATAGAGGAAGATGTCGGCAGTGCTATCGTAAACACCATACGCTTTTACATAACGATATAATTCCAAGAGCTTTAGATAATAACACCACTGCCTCGGACGATTCTTCACAGCAGGCTACTACCACCGCTATTCACCATGCGTATACCAATGCTCCGGAATACAGTCAAAACATTTCACTTAACTGTACATTTCAAACCATCCTACCTACAGCAATAGTGAATATAGTTGATAGTCATGGAGTACCCCGACAATGCCGAGCTTTAATAGATACCGCAGCACAAGCATCTTTTGTAACCGAAGCACTAGTTCAGAAATTGGGTTTACAGCGCACTAATAGCAGAACCTTGATAGCTGGCATTGGACAAACTAGTTTGGGTCAGGCTCACGGAAGTATTAACCTTCGATTTTCCTCGAGATTCGATATGAAGCAAATATCCTTAAGTGCATTAATAATTCCGAAGATAACATCGTCGCTACCGGCTTTTAAATTTAACACGATCAATATGAAAGAGATTCTATCCATTAAACTGGCCGATCCAAACTTTTGTAAACCGGGATTCATCGATTTGCTTCTTGGAGCCGAAATAGTCTTCGATCTTTTTGAAGAAGGTAATATAAAAATTGGCGATAGCAATTTAGTAGCACACAATACCAAACTAGGCTGGGTAAATACTGCACAAACATTCACTACAATTATTGACATCGACGCAACATTACGACGTTTCTGGGAAATAGAGGAGGTTCCTGAAACTAACACAATAGAACTATCCAACAAAGAGGCTACATGTGAAGAATGGTTCAAAGCTACCACTCAGCGGGCACAAGATGGACGATTCATTACAAAGCTTCCGTTCAAGGAAGATGGAATGAATATGGGATCAACTTACCGCTTGGCACTATCACGGCTGCTGGCCATGGAGAGGAAATTTCAATTAAACCACGATTTTAAGGAGCTTTATACCGAATTTTTACGAGAATATCAAGAGCTGGGACACATGAATAAAATACCTCCAAGTTGCATAGACTTGCAGCGATCTTACATCTTGCCACATCATGGGGTAGTAAAAGGTAACAGTACCACTACAAAGTTACGCGTGGTTTTCGATGCGTCGGCAAAATCCACCACAGGGAAGTCGCTCAACCAAAATCTACTTGTAGGTCCAAATATTCAATCCAGCCTTTTCGACATAATTCTTCGGTTTAGACAACATTTGTATGTATTAGTTGGCGACATCGAGAAAATGTATCGCCAAGTGTGGGTAAACGAAGAAGATAGCAAGCACCAGATAATTCTATGGCGAGATGAGCAACATCGAATCTGTCCATACGCCTTAAAAACCGTAACGTATGGGACAGCTTCAGCATCATTTATGTCAACTAGATGTTTGAAGGAGTTGGCCCTAATAAATCAAGCTATAAAACCGGAAGCATCTCGTGCTATTAATTATGATATTTACGTAGATGATTTGATGACGGGTGTATCAACGTTAGCCGAATTAATCAAATTGAAGAACGACGTTTTAAATATATTGAGTAGTGGAGGTTTCAATTTGCGGAAAATATCATCCAACCATCCACTGATTCGTAACCCATCCGATGATTCGGATATGAACTGCATTAAATCTATTGTAGAATACCCAGACGAACCTGTAAAGCTATTGGGTATCGGTTGGAACGGCATAACCGACAATTTCATTTTTCAAGTCCGTCTAGCAGAAACATCGAAATATACTAAAAGAAATTTCCTTTCAGAAGCGAGTAAGATTTTTGATCCTCTCGGTCTTTTATCACCAATCACAGTCAGGATCAAAATTCTATTCCAAAGCTTATGGCTCAAAAAATTAGAGTGGGACGAAGAGCTTCCGGCAGAAACGAGATCCGAATGGATTGACATTAGGAATGATTTAGGCAGAGCGCCGGAGATAAAAATTCCACGTTGCATCACTGCGTCTACCTGCATAACTATCCATGGATTTTGTGATGCCAGTAAGTGCGCTTACGCGGCAGTACTATACGCCAGATCACAAACCGAACAAGGCACTACAGTTCAACTAATCTGCTCAAAAACAAAGGTGGCTCCGCTAAAGCAGGTCAGCTTACCAAGGTTGGAGTTGATGGGTGCTGTTCTTCTAAGTCGACTTGCCAATCAAGTCAAACACATTTTTACTATCCCAGTATCCTCAATCACGTTATGGACTGACTCGAAAATAGTACTTGATTGGCTATCTCGACAACCAAGATGCTGGACAACATTCGTTGCGAACCGTACTTCAGAGATTATCTGCACGCACAAACGAGAACAATGGCGACATGTTCCTTCTAGGCAAAATCCGGCCGACTTGGCATCCCGAGGAATATCAGCAAGAGAGATTACACATAACAATTTGTGGTGGACTGGTCCCCCATGGCTGAAGGAGACTGAACAAGTTTGGCCAGATCAACCTATCATAAACCAAACAGCAGAAGAGAGTACACTGCCTGTTGAAGTCCACGGCCCTACCATTGTCATTAACAATAAAGGTGAGAATCATATATTAGACGAACTAAGCAAACATTTTTCCAGTTTTTTCAAGATACAGAAGGTTGTAGCGTACGTACTTCGATTCTGGTACAACGCTCGACTTGGTCATAAGAAAACCGAAAGGAAAGGTGGAGTATTATTGCCAGTGGAACTAGAGAGAGCAACACACTACATAGCAAAGCATTTCCAAGGTAAAGATTTTCCCGAGGAATACCACTGTCTCCGTAATAAAAAACCAGTTGCAGTTAAAAGCAAATTAAGGCCACTAGATCCATTTGTCGATAATTATGGAGTGATGCGTGTTGGTGGTCGAATTCAGAAGTCAGCGCTACCTTATAATGCTAAACATCCTATAATTTTATCCCATAAATCAGCAATTGCCACCACCATCACTAATGATGTGCACGTAAAAAATCAGCATCCCGGCATAAACCTATTAACCAGCTTAGTTCGTCAGAAATATTGGATCGTAAGGGGCAAGGATGTGGCCAAGAAAATATTTCGTAGATGTGTGAGGTGTCTAAAACAAAATCCGCGAATGATGAGCCAATTAATGGGAGAGTTGCCTGAAGACCGAGTAAAGCACACAGTGACATTTGGAACAGTTGGAGTTGACTTTTGTGGACCTTTTCGAATCCATCCAGTGCGACGCAGAGGCTCAATTCCAATAAAAGCTTATCTTTGCATCTTTGTATGCTTTAGCACACACGCCATTCATATCGAAATCTGCATGAACTTAAGCACTGAATCCTTTTTAGGTGCACTGCGAAGATTTTTCGGTAGACGAGGATTGTGTCATACCATCTATTGCGATAACGCGATCAACTTCATTGGCGCGAGAAATCATCTTAAAGAAGTGTATGAATTCTTAAAATTGCAGTCTGATAATATTTCTTCTAATCTTTTGAAGGATGATGTAGAATGGCGATTTATTCCGCCAGGAAGTCTCCATCAAGGTGGATTATGGGAAAGCGCAGTGAAATCCACAAAAACGCAGATCACTAGGACCATTGGCGCCGCAATACTTACATTAGAAGAGTTTTCAACTCTTGTGGTTCAAGTTGAGGGCATTCTAAACTCGAAGCCGATATGTTCCAGCAATAATGATGAGCCAGATTTTCTCACGCCTGCCCATTTTTTGATCGGACGACCCATTCATCAATTACCCGATCACATGCCTGATCATAAGTTATCTCCACATGCAAGATGGGATATTGTAAAGCAGATATACGTACAATTTTGGAAACGCTGGCAGTTGGAGTACCTGACAACGCTACAGCAGCGATCGAAATGGCAAACACGAAACAAAAATTTACAGCTGAATGATATTGTTATTATTCATGATAATAATCTACCTCCCGCTCAATGGCTATTAGGACGAGTTACTTTATTATATCCAGGCAATGACGGCAAGGTACGCGTAGCTGATGTTAAAACCAAAAACGGTATATTCAAGCGCCCAATTCAAAAATTATGCCGTCTTCCAGTCCTTGAATCTGATGATGATTCAACCGGGGCTGTATGTATGAATATTGCAGCAACCAAAACATAACCTAGAATAGAAAAAAAAACTTGTACAGAAATTAAGAATTTAAAATATTTTTGTGTTATACTTATCTACATCCTATAAGATTTTAGTCCATTGATTCGTTCCAAGTAATTCTACACTGAAATATTTAAAGTTTATTATCTTAATTATTTATTTATATAATTTAATTGTAAAATTTCTTACCTGATCAGTTTGTTTTTGTTTAATGTTATGACAGCTGATCAACCGTACAAATGTTAATGGGCTAAAAAACCATACAAATGTTAAATCTAAATTTAGACCATATGCGAGAGTTCGTTTAATACTTTGTTTAATGTAGATTTTATTTATAGAATAATGTAGCAATCTACCTCCAATTTTACTCAATTTATTATTATGGTAAAAAGTTATTGTTAAATGTCAAATTCCAATAAATAACTCTCTTTGATATCAACCATCAAGCTGTGTAGACGTCTTTCCTTTGGGTTAAATATCCGATTTAATTTATCAACCAAAAGTCCGCCACATCGATAGAAAGGGGAGCCATTTCATACGGCAAAAACATTTACACAATATTCTCATATTGTGACACTTGTTAAAGATCAATTATTCTTTCACGTGAAAACTTTTATCTCTCCTAAACAGCATGGTTTCTTTCCAGGCAGATCAACTGTTACTAATTTACTCTTGCTTACAAATTGTGTCTCTAATGCCTTACATAGAGGTAAAATTGTGCAGGTTGTGTACACTGATTTCTGTAAGGCCTTTGATAAGATTGATCATGACTTGCTGTTGAAGAAACTAGATTCCTTGCATTGTAGTTTTCTCCCACTGGACTGGATCAGATCTTATCTTGATTCCAGAACTCAGATAGTTAAGATTGGTGGTTTCACATCCAGAGTTATTAATGTCACTTCGGGAGTGCCTCAAGATAGTCATTTGGGTCCTATGCTTTTCATACTATTCAACAATGACGTAGTGAATTGTTTGAGTTATTCCGACATCCTCATCTATGCGGACGACATTAAAATTTTTTAAAACCATTTCATGCACCAATGACGCAAGAGACTTCCAATCTGACTTATGTGGTACACAGCTCAGAATTTGACCCTAAACATTTCCAAATGTAAAATAATCCGTTTTACCCGTGCAATCACGCCCGCTAATTTTGATTTTTTTCCTGGATGGCTGTATTATTAATAATGTTGATAAGTTTATGGATCTAGGTATAACATTCACGTCGAACTTATCGTTCAATAAGCAAATAGATATTTGCATTTCTAACGCGAATTCCATGCTTGGGTTTTATTAAAAGGTTTTTCGAGGGATTTTTCAAGATCCTTATTCTATTAAAATATATATATCTCGTTTGTGCGTTCGTTGTTGGAATATGGTGCGGCAATTTGGAATCCGTTTTATGGTAACTGTTCAGCCCGAATAGAAAGTGTTCAAAAGCGCTTTTTTAAGGTTTTCTCTGCGAATGTTGCCCAGAGATGGGAACCTACCCGCTTTTATTCCACCGTATCGAGGTAGATGTAAATTAATAAATATTATCCGCAGAATCGAAATTGGCGCGTTATTGGTTAGAGACTTGTTGGTGTCTAAAATTGACTGTCCTGAGATTTTGGTGTTGTACGATATATACAGGGTGTCCCACTGGGACTAGTCCAAACGAGTAGGACGTGTAGCTGGATCAATATCATGAAAAAAAGTCCACTACGCATATGACCGGAAATGAACCGTTACCCACTTCAATTGCATTTCAAAATTTTTAGCATGGCACACCACCTTGAATGATATAAATGCCAATAACTCTTCTAAAAATTAAGATAACTCAATTGCTTTTCTATAATTTTAAAGACACAGAGTGCTTATTTCTTCTCTGGAAGTAGGAATATCATGCATGGTATTTTCCAAAAAAAAAACATTGGTGGAATTAAAAAAATTGTGCGAGAAATAACAGAAAAATTCATTAAACTCATTTTTTCTCGAAAAACTCACTTAATAATTTTTGTTTTTTATTTCAAATTTAAATTTTTTTTTTTTTTTTTTTTTTTTGTTTTGTTAGAAGTGAAAAATTTATTATGAAAAACCAAAGCTATCGTTTTAAACAAAAAACAACAATTTAGTATGCACGTAAATATGTTGCGTTTGTTAAATCTTTATAATCGTTAGTAAACGTATAGCTAAAATTACATAACGTATAGCTAATACACATTCGCAGAACTCTGTGGTTCCTAATGAATACGAAAATGTTAGCCGAATTCAATACGAAGTCAATAATACCGACGAACAAGTTTTGAATTCAGTACGAAGGGATCCCACCATTAGCACGAGACGTCTTTCTAAATAACTTGGTATTAGAAAAAATAAAGGCTGGAGGGTACTTCGAAGAAACCATCTACACCCATTCCACTACACTCCAGTGCAAGAATTATCACCAGTCGATTTACCAAACAGAGCAAATTTCTGTTATTTATTGTTAAACAACGAGGAATATAATCCTTCATATTTATCATTCATTTTATGGACAGACGAATTGACATTTACGAGAGATGGAATAATAAATTTCCACAAACTTCATGAGTGGCATTTCGAAGACGTTTTAGTGTTAATGTATGGTGTGGTATAATTGGAAATAATTGTAACGGGCCAATTTTACTACCTGAAAGATTGAACTCACAAAACTATCTTGAATTTTTGAATGAAACAGCTCCCACTGTGCTAGATATAATTCCACTTATGATGAAAAATACTTTCTTGTATCAACAAGATGGAGCTCCTGCACACCATGAAAGACAAGTTCGAAATTGGTTTGATATAAATTATCCAGGGCGATGGATTGGTCGCAGCGAACCTATAGCTTGACTGGTTAGATCTCCAGATCTAACACCATTAAACTTTAATGTATGGGGATATTTGAAAGGATAATTCTACAAAACAAACATTCAGACTAGGGAGCAGTTGGTTGATCGAATCAATAATGCCGGCAACAAAATAAAAGAAAATTTAGAAAATTTCAATATGGCTGCTTCCATTAAAAGACGATTATAACTATGCTTGTTACAAAATGGAAATCATTTTGAAAATTGTTTGTGATGTTGAAAACCTAGAAATTCATACAAAAAATGATTAAATACTACATTGAAATGTTAATATCTAAAAAACTATACATGATTAGATAAAAAACGATGAAGCAATTTTGTATTAAATCGTCTATTAAATTTAAATTTGAAATAAAAAACAAAAAATATTAAGTGAGTTTTTCGAGAAATAATGAGTTTAATGAATTTTTTTGTTATTTCTCGCACAATTTTTTTAATTCCACCAATGTTTTGAGTTATTGGCATTTACATCATTCAAGGTGGTGTGCCATGCTAAAAATTTTGAAATGCAATTGATTAAAGGTTCATTTCCGGTCATATGCGTAGTGGATTTTTTTTCATGATATTGATCCAGCTACACGCCCTACTCGTTTGGACTAGTCCCAGTGGGACACCCTGTATACTCCGTTACGGACCCTTCGCGTTAGAGATTTCCAAATTAAGCTGCCTTATATTAGGCATAACTACGGTAAATATGAACCTGTTTATCAATCTATTGTTTCTTTTAATAAAGTTCGATCGGCTTTCGACTTTAATCTATCTAGGGATGCATTTAAGAATTTAATGTCTAATGTTCTTTTAAATTATTGGTAATTTTTCATGTCTGTTTAATTTTACTTTTTTTTTTTTTTGAATTAAATTCTTAGTTTATATTAATGTATTATTGAAATTGTAACCAGATTGTATATAAGCATAAAGTTGGTAATAAATAAATAAATAAATAAATAAATATAAAATATGAAACACAAAATTATAATTGTTGTTGTATTTCGTAGTGACATTATCTATTTATGTATTAAATCAATGTTAAAACCCAGTGAACCCAGCCAACCATCTTTCTTTTTTGTATAAAAGTTCAGTAAAATTAGGATTTTAGAAGAAACAAAAATGGTACAGTTTTGAAACTTGTTATACATCTTCTATAACCCTCAATAGAACAAATCAAAATGTTTAACGCCCAATCTTTGTCCAGGCACTTTCGGCAGAGTGTTAGAGGTTACAAAAAAATGCATTACATAAAAATCTGAAGAAACTGTCAACCCTTTAATAGCTATGAAAATTACAAACATTTTAGTGGCTTTTTTATTGTTTTACGTTTAAATTTAAGAGAGGTATGCATTTTTTAAATTTGTTAGGCGAGGCCTCTAACCTTTGGTTAGATGGCAGTATATACCAGAAAATATAACACTTTAAAAATAATTATATGTCAAATTCATGTGTTAGCACAAAAAAATCACATAAAAATATATTTTTCCTTTAAAATTAAATTCAAAACAAAATGAAAATAAAAATTTCGATTGCTTGATATAATCAACATAATAAAATAGTAAAAATTACAAAAATAATGGCAGCGGCACGAAGTGTTCCCAAGCGGGCACCCATCTAAGTACTAACTTCGCCCAATGTTGCTTGATTTCGGTGATCGGACGAGAACATGTATTCTAAACATTTTTTTTAGAATATAATTCTTTATTTCAGCTTTGCTCATTTACAATTTTATGGCTAATGTAAGAATATTACAAGAAACGTTAATATGATATATTTTGATATTGATATCCTCTGATCCTTTATGGATTCTCAGGATACTTGCTATTGCTTTAAATTCATATACCCGCAAGTTCATTTTCTATTTTCACACTAAGAATTAGATATTAATCAAAAAGCAAAATTTTTCGGTGTAATCAAAACATGCGCAGTTATGAGCCTCTACTATATTTACAATATTTTCTACTATCTAATAATCTTGAGATTTATGGGCTTAGAAAAAATTAGCACTCTAATCGTATGATGTGATGAAATGATTCATTCCAGTTTTTATTTTTTGGAATATTGGTAAAATCTTGAATTGAGTATTTAACGGGTTATAAAGGAGTAAAGATAAAAAAATTCGGGAAAACGTTTCGCAGGCTTGCCACACTTTCAAAAATGCCTTTTTTATTTAATAAATTCTGGAAAATGTGCAAAAAAAACTTGTGTGTACGGCGAACCTGCGAAAGCAGAGCCGAAATTCGAAAAGCCGTAGTTGTATTTTTTACTTAAAATCAAGCCCTCTATAAACTCCTTTAATATGTCAGCATCGAACACCTTGCATATTAGACTTGTTCCTACAAACTTTTTTATCAAGCGCGTAAAAAACAGAACTACAAAAATTCATAGCTCTGACCATTTTCATCGCAAAAAAATTAAAAATTAAAATTCCAAAATGTTAATAATTTCAATAGCTATATCTTCTATTTGAAGACCTTTCTGATGGCTATTTTTGATTTTTAATTACATAAAAAAATAATATTTATTGCCAACTTTAACCCCGCACAGTTATATGTAGCTTAGGGTTTATAGAACATGTGTGTCAAGTTTTAGAACTGTACCATTTCTTTTTTCTATAGTAGCATTTCTTTAGTTTTAGAACTGTACCATCTATTTGAAAAATCAATTTTATTATTGTAATTCACCTTGATGATGATAGAATTAAGCCATCGATACGTCAGTGTATAGATAAAAGATAGTAAGTTAATGCCAACAAATAAATTATTTTTAATGTCTCTTGATATCCCTAAGAAATGATATCTTAAATACTATATATAATTCATTTGTTTTCTTTTGTTAATTGCAAACCTAATATATATTTGATTTCAGGCTTCCGTACTTTACATTATCGATTCTGGCTTTATGGATGATTTTGGAACCTCAAATATGAGCGAACTATTTTTCCCATAAGTTAGGAACTGTATATAAAGATAAAAACAACAACAAAAATAATATTTTGTTTGCCTAAGAATTTTCTACATTGTGTACATTGTCTACGTTGACAATTATTGTCTACGCTATTGTCGACATTTGCGTGTAAACAATCTCCAATTAGGCGTAGACGCACAACACAGACTCAAGTCAAAGGTCACGAAGGAATCATTAAATGTGACGGATTGGGACGAATGTATACGGTGCGGTACATTCAAAAAATTCTGAATGCTTCTAATATATAATATGAAATTCGTGGGCCAATATGTTTCACAGATTTCAAAATAAGTCGATGGATATGAATGTGAAACGTACAGAGAAGCATGTCAGCATTTAGGATTACTGGAAAATAACAACCATTAGGAGTTTGTAACGGAGAGGGTACAATTCGGTTGAATTTTCATTCCGTTAACAGAACATCTCTGAGGCTCTCACTTCAGTGACCGCAGCACGTTCGCCGGCTAGGTGAAGTCGGTTGGGTGGAGCAATTGTCACTAGCCACAGATATCTAGATGTGCTGCTGTAATAAACCCACACTGACGATCTTGTAATCAATAAAGTTGGAACGATATAACACTAATAATAAATTAACACTTTATACCGGATTTAAAGTTTATAATTAGTCCTAAAGAAGCGGAACAAAACAAAAAAACATAAGTATCACAGCCATTTCCTTTATACTTTATGTGTTGCGAGTCGAGTCGAGTTTAATCCGAGTTTAACTCTCACTATATACGGAGTCGAGTTAAACTCTACTCTAAAAAATGCACTATATACGCATAGAGTAGAGTTAAAAAAACAACAACAAAATTAAAGAAAAATTCGTGCACCAATATTAAAAAATATTCATTTTAATTTTTTCAATTAAATTTATTATTTTATTTTTAATATCTTAGTTATTAATATTTTAATTATTTAATTTTAATAATAAATTTTTGTTTTGGTATTTAGTTTTTTATTTTTTCGAAAAAATTACTCCAACATTTCGGTGGTCTATCCCGTAATTTTCATGGAGTTTGATTGAAAATTACAATTTTTTAGACATATACCGATTTTCCATCGTCAATAGTATAATAGCACAATAGTATAATACTATTATACTATTATTCCTTGTCGGTTTTCCATCGCACGAGTTATATGTCAAGAACATATACAATATGATAAGAAAAATGCACATGATACAATTCTATTCTAATTAAATATCATGTTCTAAAATGTTCACACAGAAAATGCAAAGTATTAAAGAAATATAAATGTAGAACGGAAAACGGTATAAAATTTCGATACATGTCATAAACATGATTTTTAAGTAAAAATATATATTTTAAATGCTGATTAATAAAAAATGAAATCATGAGAAATATAATTAATAAAAATTCAATTGTTGTGTTGACTCTAAAGAGATCACACCTAAGCGATTCAAAATTAATAAAACTGACGCTAAAGAGATCAGCATAGTTAATAAGTGAAAAATCTATCTCTTAAGAGAATAGAAGTGTAATACATTTTATAATTAATTGTAATAAATAATAAAGTGTAAAAATAAAAGTTTTTTTTTCTTTTTAAAAAGACTTAAGAACAAAAGTGGCGCAGTTGATAGGATATCCATCTAAAGATAAATATCTAAGTGAATCAAACTTACGTAAAGTATAAAAAAATGTTTTAGTGCCGTGAAAGAAACAAGTGAACATAGAAAAGCTTAACATTAGTTTTTTCGAAGAAACAAAAAGTTGTTTCACTATAAACAGAAAAAAAAAAAGTTGAAATTTTTTAATAAACTGAGCAAAAATCGAGAATTTTTTTTTGTTAACGTTAAACAGTGTTTAAAAGTAAAGTGGTTAAAATTTTTTTTAAAAAAAGAAAGAGAAAACTGACAAAATTTTTTGTTTTGAAAAAGAAAGTATCTAAGCTAAACAGTGAAAAAAAGTGAAATAGTGTTGGTGCCAAAAAAAAAGAAAAAAATGGAAGAACATTTAAAAAGTCAGTTGGCGGAACAACAACAACACCAGCAGCAATTAATAGAACAAGTTAACGTTCTACAGAAACAATTAGCTGAACAAACAACGATGATCCAAGGAATGAAAACAACGAGATTCGATCTGAGTCCAGATCAGATCATTCGAAATTTCAACGAAATACCACCATTCTCAGGGGATGACACATTCAAACTCAAGTCATTTTTAAAATGTATTTTGGACACGGAAAGTCTGTGTGGCCAAAATAATGAAGAAATGAAGCAATACTGCCTAAGGAAATTAATAAACAACAAGATAATTGGAAGTGCAAGAAATACGATCATGGAGATTCCAGAGAATCAAAGAACATGGACAGCGTAATCCAGCAACTACGACTAAGATATAGACCAAAAAATACAATACATCAATTGCTGTTCAACGCAAAGGAAATAAAGGTATTCAATTTAAAAGATTTATTTAACAAATTAAATAGAATTAAGAGTGAGTGTAGCGAAATCTGCGATTTCGATGATGAAGATAATTTTACGTATCAATCAATTGATAGAGAGCTAGTTCAGATTTTAAAATCAAAAATAATTCCCATAGTACAGATGCAGATTGACTGTAGGAAGTCTCTATTCGAATTAGATAATATTTTGTGTCAGTCTGAAATCTATTTAACAGAAGATATTATTAAAAATGAATATAAAATAAATAGAAATTTAAAATTCATTCATGAAAGAAAGAATAATAGTACCAATAATTCTAGCAATAATTACAATTTTAATAGTAGAAGTAATAGCAATAATTACGTTAATAATAATTTTGATAAAAATGGGAATAATTATAACAGTACAAATTATAATAAATCAAGACAAATAAGATTACCCGAGCTTAGAATTAACAATCAAAATAATTCAGGACAGTTTAGGTTACATGAGCTTAGAAATAACAATCAAAATAATCAAGGACAATTTAGATCACCTAACATTAGAACTAACTCAGAACAATACAGACGACAATTTGAGACTAACAGAAGTGATCAATACAGAAATAATCACATTCCTAACCAAGAATTAATGGAAGTAGACAATATCACTAGAAATTCTGAATTCAATCAGGAGGTAAATTTTATAGAGCAGCCTCATCAAACCAATTACCTGTAGTAAAACTAACCTTTGACAACCATACCATAAATTGCTTACTAGACACTGGATCGGATACCAGTTTAATAAAACCCAACATTTTAAAATATAAAATATATAAATTAGAAAAACCAATAATGTATAATTCTTTGGGTGGACCAAATTTTGTCACAGAAAAAATCGTGACCCCCATCCCGAAAGAACTAATGAAAAATGGTACACTAGAATGGAAAATTTTCCCTCTAAAGAGTGTGAAATATGATGCCATAATGGGTATCAATTTTTTAAGGCCATTCGAAGCGATCATTGATACAAAAAACGAATACATGAAAATATTCAACGAATATATAATTCCCTTCATAAATATTGGATATCCCAGTGAGCTTACCCAAGTAAACCATCTGGAACCGATAGTTAACTCAAAAGAAGAAATATTTAGCAAAATAAATCAAAACCACTTAAATAACGAGGAAAAAGAATATTTGAAAGAGATTTTAACCAAAAACAAAGATTTATTTTTTTCTGAAGGCGATAATTTGACCTTCACCCATGAAATAAAACATAATATAAAGTTAAAACATAATAATCCCATTTATAGTAAAATTTATCGTTACCCACAAATGCACGAAAAAGAAATTGAAAAACAAATGCAAGAAATGCTAAAACAAGGCATAATTAAAGAATCAGATTCGCCATACAATTCACCCCTGTGGATTGTTCCAAAAAAATTGGACAATTCTAATATAAAAAAATGGAGGATTGTTATTGATTATAGAAAAATAAACGAAATCACAATAGATGATAAATTCCCCATTCCAAATATTGAAAATATCTTAGACAAACTAGGAAGAGCCCAATATTTTTCAACAATAGATTTAGCAAAAGGCTTCCATCAAATATTAGTAGATAAAAACGATCAAAGTAAAACCGCATTTTCGACGCCATTTGGGCACTATGAGTATGTAAGGATGCCTTTTGGGTTGAAAAACGCCCCCGCAACTTTCCAAAGACTAATGAATTCTGTTCTAAGAGAGTTCATTAACAAAATCTGCGTAGTATATCTTGATGACATATTAATTTTTAGCACATCCATACAAGAACATATATTGAGCATAAATACAATTTTTAATAAATTAAGAGAAGCCAATCTAAAAATTCAGATTGACAAATGCAATTTTTTCTGCAAAGAAACCGAATATCTGGGACACACGTTGCCACCAGAAGGAGTAAAGCCAAACTTGAAAAAGATAACTGATATATTAAATTTAAAATTACCTGAAACACAGAAACAGATAAAGTCATTTCTAGGAATAACAGGATATTACAGAAAGTTCATAAAAGATTATGCCAAAATAGCCCAGCCGATGACGAAATACTTAAAAAAAGATGTAAAGATCAATAAATTAGATCCCACATATATAAACGCATTTGAAGAATTAAAAATTTTGTTGACAACCCATCCTATTCTAAAATATCCAGATTTCAACAAGTCATTCGTGCTAAACACAGACGCTAGCCAATTCGCAATTGGAGCTGTGTTACTTCAAGATAACCACCCGATAGCTTTCGCGAGTAGAACGTTAAACAACCATGAAACCAGGTATAGCACTACGGAAAAAGAATTACTAGCAGTAGTATGGTCGATAAAATACTTTAGACCTTATATATATGGAAAACAATTCGAGTTAAAAACTGACCACCAAGCCTTAAAATGGTTACACACCAAATACTTAGGAAAAGATTTAAATCCCCGACTCCAAAGATGGATCTTATCACTTGGAGAATATAATATGAAAATTAGTTATCTACAAGGTAAGGAAAATAAGATTGCGGACATTTTGAGTAGAATTAATACAGATAGTCATGAAATTAATGAAATTCAAACCATATTTCAATCTAACGAAGGGAGAAACCTCTCTTTACAAAATATTTTTACAGATTACGAAATCAATAATGAAGAAGTAATAGATGAAACCCCCGATAATAACTCAATACAACCGACAATACATTCTCAATTAGAACAACAGAATGATAATATAGTAATCCTAGAAACAATTGTAAATAGGTTCAAAACACAATTAATATTCACTGAAAATTTCACCAGTGAATTAGAAAATATATTAGGAAATCGTAGAATAAATATTAACCCAACCGTAACCAAAGAAGAATTAGTCAATAAATTGAAAACATACTTAACAGGGACAAGAGTAGCAATTCATACCCATATTTCAGATAGAGAGTTTTATGTTATCCAAAAAATATTAATAGAAGAATTCCCAACCACAAAATTTATGAAATGTACCCATTTTGCACAAGATGTAGAATCAGAGGATGAGTTAATTAAAATCGTTTCGATTCACCATAAGGAACAAAAACATCCAGGTATTATTTCATTATATGAAAATCTAAAATTTAAAGTTTATAACAAAAATATTAAGATAATTATTAACAAAGTTACTAATAATTGTGACATTTGCAACCGAGGAAAATACGATAGAAATCCAATTAAACCAAAATTCGAAAAAACCGAAATGCCTACGGACAAAAATCAAATAGTTCATATGGATACTTATGTAAATAAAAAACAATCTTTTATAATTTTCATAGATAAATTCACGAAATTTGCAACAGCCTACCCTTTAGAAAATAGAAATCATACCGAGTTAATAGAAAAACTAAGAATGTATTTTAATCACAAAAAACCTTTAAAATTAGTGGCAGACAATGAATTTAAACATATCAATGTTAAAGAATTTTTAAACCAACAACAAATAGAGTTACATTTAGCCAAACCAAATAGCCATACAGGAAACTCAGATGTAGAAAGATTAAACAATACCCTTACTGAAAAATTACGAATTCTAAACTTAGAGCAAAATAACCCAGTAAGAATCCAAATGTTAGAAGCCATTAAGAGCTATAATAATCAATACCATAGTACCATCAAATGTACCCCAATAAATGCTGAAGAAGGAACATTATCTAGAGAGGAAATACATAATAATTTAATAAACACACAAAACAAAAGATTAGAAAAATATAATAAAAATAGAGAAGATTACAAAGAAAATAGAGAACAAGGATATACATATAAAAAATTATAAAGCTTTTAGACATAAAGATCAGCCGAAATTTAGAAAACATAACCTAACCAATGTACATCTTACAAATATTAAAAGACCATTGAAATTTTCAGATCCTAATAACTACAGTAATACTGATAATAATGACAATAACACTAACGATACCGATACATGCTCAACTACTAGTAGAGAAAATAGAGACTAGTACAGGATATACCATTTTTAGACAAACAGAAACAATAATACCAAAGACGTAGAACTATTCATTACATTTAGTAGACTTATCACCGATAGAGACTACAATACTAGAACTTAAGAAAGCCGTATCTCAAATATCAAATTTTACCGAAATTAAAGGAAGATCACTATTAAAAGAATTAGATATTTTACTGTACAAATTAATGACTTTAAAAAGTGGACATCATTCAATACATAAAAGAGGATTAGTAAATTTTTTAGGAACAATTAGTAAATGGATATCAGGGACAATGGACGACGAAGACCGACAAATAATTAACGGACATTTAAATTTAATTGACCAAAATAATGAAAATATAGCATCAAATGTAAATAAACAAATTAAAATTAATAATAATCTTAATGAAACCATATACAAATTATATAATACAATTTTAGATGATAGACAAATTATAAAAAAATTTATAACAAGTAGGGAAAATGAAACTTTAATAAAAATAATTATATTAGATATTAAACAAAAAATCCAAGAAATTGACAGAATAATAAACGATTTACAAGATAATATAATATTTAGTAATTTAAACATTATTCATCCTTCATTATTAAGCTATAAAGAAATTATTGATTATGAAATTGATGTTAATAAATTGAAAAGTTTGAGAGTAGGATTTTCGAAAACGAATACTGATAAATTAATATTTTTAATCAAAATACCATATAGAATGAAAACGATAAATGAAAAATTAATCATTCCTTTATCTAATGAAAATGATTGTAAGTCAATAAACTATCAAATAACCAGAATATTTGAAATAAATAATAAATATTATGAATATGATAATAATAAAGCCTTTCATCAATTAAATGAATTAAAACACTGTATTTTAAGGAAAATTTGTGAAAACATAAAGAATTGTAATACCGAAATTTATAATATTAATGACAATAGCATATTAATTCAACTAGCTAATAATTTAATTTTAACATCAAACTATGATGAAAGAAAATTTATATTAAAAGGAAACTATTTAATAAGATTTTATAATTGTAGCATCAACTTAGACAATAAGACATTCTCAAATAATATTAAGGAAATAAAGAATAATTATATTGTACCAAATTTAGATTATAAGTCGAAAAATAATACACTAACATTTAAGGAAATAATACTAGAAACAAATAAGAACATAGATGAGATAAAACTTTTAAAATATCATAAAATATTTGAATATTCAGGACTTTGCATAATTGTAACAATAATAGTAATAGCAATTTTAGTAATTTATAACTTCTATATAAAGAAAAAGGAACTTAAAGTAAAAATTATTAACAGAATTCAGGAGAATTCTAACGCCAACGAAGGGAGAGTTATATGTCAAGAACATATACAATATGATAAGAAAAATGCACATGATACAATTCTATTCTAATTAAATATCATGTTCTAAAATGTTCACACAGAAAATGCAAAGTATTAAAGAAATATAAATGTAGAACGGAAAACGGTATAAAATTTCGATACATGTCATAAACATGATTTTTAAGTAAAAATATATATTTTAAATGCTGATTAATAAAAAATGAAATCATGAGAAATATAATTAATAAAAATTCAATTGTTGTGTTGACTCTAAAGAGATCACACCTAAGCGATTCAAAATTAATAAAACTGACTCTAAAGAGATCAGCATAGTTAATAAGTGAAAAATCTATCTCTTAAGAGAATAGAAGTGTAATACATTTTATAATTAATTGTAATAAATAATAAAGTGTAAAAATAAAAGTTTATTTTTCTTTTTAAAAAGACTTAAGAACAAAAGTCACGCGATGAAGTTAGCACCAATTATAGTTTTTTTTTATGTGAACGTAGATATAATTCCTATTTTGAAAATTTTAATGTGTATTCATAATAAAAAAACAATTAAAAATAACCAAGCTTACGTATTAGTTGTGTTTTTAAAAAATTAATAAAATGTATGCACTATGCAGATTACCACCAAAAAAAAAAAACAAAAAAAAATCGAATGGTAATTTAGTGAATTGTCAAAATAATACACTGTCAGAATTTATAATGTTAAAAACACAATTTGCTACCTATTATATTTTTGATAGCTAGTATAACAAAATATTATAATTATACTATATACTATCAACTTCGGTTTTCCATCGTCGTAGTATAATAGTATAATACTATATACTATGACGATGGAAAATCGGTAATAATATCGTTGGAAAAATGACAGGGGCGAGTGCGAACATTCAAAGAGGATAGACGTGTTTTTTCTATCCTCTTCAAAAATTTAATTTAATTTTTTTTTGTCTTTATTTTTGTTTTATTTATGTAGTGTAGTGTTATGTATATACTTTATATACATATGTATATACATTTTAATCCTAATTGAATTCAATTTTAGTCTAATAATAATTAAAGTGTAAGTGTAATAATAATTGAAGTGAATTTTTGGAAAATGCAATCCACCCCGATGCATTTAACAGGCAATGTTTTATATTTATAGATAAAGAAATCAAAATTATTGATTTCTTGTTTAAGTGCATGATTTTAGCTTTAGTGAGATTGTACAAGAAATTCAATTTCAATTTTAATTACTAAAATCTAATAATCGAATAGAATTAAAATAAATTTTAACTTAAATAGACATATGTACGTCGTAGTTAATTTCATATTTGAGTTTATTTTTACGCATACTTATACGCGTTCTTGTGTATGGTAGTTTATATACAATCGACCAAAATATATACTTGAAACATGATATATAACAAAGCCAACAACAGGTTTGTGCAACCGTCTCATTCGCTCTTTGTGTAGATTCTCTCAAGAAATGTACTATGTTTATATTGTTGTTGGTTTTTGTCTTGTAATATGTGAACAACAATAGAATAAAGAAATTTTTTGTTGGTTTTGGTATAGTCGTCACAAATATTTTCCTGTTTAGTAGTATTTGGATATTAGGAATAATATTAGGAAAACACTGAAAACATGATAAGTATCCTGCTACGCACATGAGAGATGGTAGAAAATATTTACCTTCAATGTGTGTTGGTGGTTTAGTATATAAGATTATATTATTTGTACAAGGCCAGCACTGATGTAATACTACGGACCTGATTCAGTGATGAAGCACACAGAATGTAAGAGACATTTAATCGCTTGTGGTTGAAAGTGTTGGTGCGAAAATAGAATAAAAATACTCTCATCTAACCAATTCCCAATTAGTTTTTTTCATTATTAACATACCCAATTTTCCCTCCACAATTCGTTTGTTTTGTTTTATCTACAATTTGTATGTTTTACCAGAGCCTACTCTATAAATAAGAGCCTCCACATTGACTGTATTTTTACTAAGCTTAAAATAAAGTACATACAATTTTTTCTTTACTATGAAACTATATGGGAAAACGATTGTTTTCATTTACATTTTTAGTCTGTAAGAATTATGAGCTTTTACATTATTTTTATACGAAAATGTTCATTAAACATGTAATTTTATTTGATTGAAAAATCGAATCATGAAAATGTTTATTTCTTAGTGAAAATCCTCTTGGAATATAAACTATTGCTAAACTTTTTTGGAATGTTGTTGTTGTAAAATACGTCATAACATAAAATTTATAAACAATTATAACCATCTCTTTTTAGACTCCTTCTAAAAGCATTGCCACATGACAAAAATTTGTCCGAATACAGATTCATATCATGTGGTAATGCTTTAATAACGAATTTTGTTTAAACCATAGATGTCGCCTACAATTAAAAACATATAAAAAAAATCAAATAGGTGATCGAACCGGTCGGATTCTAAAATCGGTCTGATTTTTGATTCGGTTAAACATATTTTTGGTGGCTTCCCTCTATAGTAATAACTAAATTGTAATAATAATTAATTTAATATAATTTTTCTATAAATTTACTAAAATTAAAATTAAACCATTGCTATGAAAGAAATTATGGTAATTTTACGTGAAAAGTTTTCTTTCAAATCGTTTAGTCAGCCCGAATCCCTGTTGTTTTTATTTGTGTGTTAAGTGACATCTAGGAATGGGAATAATAAGTAAGAGCTATTTTATTTTATAATCTAAAAATATAAATGAAAACAATCGTTTTCCCATATAGTTTCATAGTAAAGAAAAAATTTTATGTACTTTATTTTAAGCTTAGTAAAAATACAGTCAATGTGGAGGCTCTTATTTATAGAGTAGGCTCTGGCTCTATTCATATCAAGATGGTTCTGGTTTTACTCACTCATTTATATAATCTGTCGATCACCGATACTTTCATGTAAACGCGCAAAATAAATTTATAATATTGCTGACAATCGGGCTTGTGGTGCATTGGTGTTGGTTTTGTATTTGTATGCTGGTGTTATTTTTTCGCTCTGTAAGTTTTAGTATTCATGGACAAATATGGTGGGCTTGATAAAACATGAATATACAGGTTCAATGAAGTTTAAGTGTATTCGACTCAAATAGGATTCTTATACTTGGTATAATCGAATGGGTTTGAGTCGAATTAGAATCCGTCTTATACAAAAAATTGAAAATAGTTTATTTATTTATGATTAATAATTTTTTACAGGGTATTACAAACTGCATCAAATTGATTTTAAATCAATTTAATTTAATATTATAAAATTATAAATTAACTAAATATATAAATAAAATGCTAATTTGGAAATGATGATTTGAGTTGAGTTAAGATTTGGTTTTCAACACATAATGACGTATTCATTTATGTGTGCATAATTTAGTGGCAGGGTAATATGTACGAGAAATGAGATAAAGTTTTATGGATATATTTAGATTTATTTAAGAGTATATTTAGGTATGATTTATTTTTTACAGGGTATTATAAACTACATTAAATTATATTTAATTGATTTTATTAATATTATAAGTTTATAAATTAACTAATACCACGTTTACATTATACGTACCTAATAAGTATGTACTTTTTTGCTATTTAATTATTTTTCCGCTGCAGTTCACATTAGCTTTGCGATTTGTAGTGTGAACGCGTACTATAAAAGTTTGTTGTTTTGACATATAGGTTTCTGTATTCAATTCAGTTTATGTTTTGTGAATTTCTTCTCAAACTCTATTAGATTTGTCGGCAAATTATTTGATTAACGTAGTTAAACAAAAAAACGTAATAAGTTTTTGTTTTGACAACAAATATACGAATGACATTAACATATAGTTATTAGTTAGAGTTCACATTACAACGTAATATACTAATACTTTTTTGATACATACTTTACCGAAATATCAAAAAAGTATGTGATAAAATATTTAAATATTTAAATTTGAGTTCACATTACGATACTTTTTTGCTACATACTTTTTTTCTATTAATGTAAACGTGGTATAAGTTAGATAATTAAATACTAATTTTGAAATATTAATTTTAAGTTGAGTTGTGATTTGGTTTGAAACACATAATGGCGTATTTATTTATGCATGCCAAATTTGGATTAAACAAATGTGAACAACGTGGAATTAGATAAAGGCAAATTGTGATGCTAAATGTTTTGAACTTAATTGATTAATTAAATTAATGGATTTATTTGAGTTTAGGTTGCAGTTACACACATACAAACGTCAATTTTACTCATATAGTACACAGATAAAATTTGTAAGAAAATAATGTTTAAGGTTCCTTTCACTGTTTTATTATTTTACTTACTTTGCATGCTTGATTTTGCAGGGTAATATGTCTATAAACGGAGCTGAAATTTTTTGTGGAATAGATAAGTAATAAATTTCGTATATATTGATTTTTGTTTATCTTAATTATGTCAACAAGATTATGTAGCTGTTATAAATTATACTTAATTATATATAATTGTTAGATCGTCTCCGTGCTACAGAAATACTGGTGAATTCTCGCTCTGCATCCAGAAACTCCAAGTTTCCAGCTGTTATGTAGCGTAGAAATTCTATTGTCTGGTGATAACTATTTTATTTTATATATCACTAACTAATTTATTTAAGTTAAATTCGATTAATTAAGTAGTAGGGATATGGTATAACGGCGATAATTTAATTTAGGTTCTGGAGATACCTGGGAAATTCTATTTGAGCTTTATTCGTAAGTGCCCTGTATACATGTAGAGCTTAACTAAATTATTGGTATTCTAGACTTTTTGCGGCGTAACATAATCAATTTTTAAATGATATTATATAATTTTATAAATAATTAACTTCAACTTTATTATTAATTTCCTTTTTCTAGATCTGCAGGAAATTGCTGATTAGTTTAACCCTCAATAGACCGCACAGTCCCCCGGGTGGTTTTTCAACATTAAACCCCAAAATTTTAAGAGAATGCGTAGAGCTAGACGCTTGAAGCTCCCTGACATCTCTACAAATTATTTTTAGATCATTTTAAGCTATTTTTGAATTTTGTAAGATTTACCTGTAAAGCTGCAGACTTGATTTTTCGCAACTACCTCTTTATAGACGGCAGAGTCCCCGCGGTGCCTAGTATATATTCCCATTCAAATTTTATTTAAATGTAGAATTGAGTGAATAAAAGTGTTTTATTTTTTAATTTTTTGTATTTATTTTTAATAATAATGATTTTGTTAGCTCATTGATAAGATAAGCATTTTACTATGCGTTGGGTGTGCTCATCGCACATTGGTTTGTTGCATACCATGCATCGCTTTCGTGTGTTGCGCTGGCGTGGGCAAATATGGCATTTTCCTTGCGTTTTTATACGGCCAGATGAATCTTTTTCAGCTGCCACTGGATCGAACCTGGGCAAAGAATCAGTTAATTTGCAATTTAACATATCCTCAATGGCAGAACGAACGCCAGGTATGCGTGTTACAATCGGATCTAACGCGCGACGCGAGATGTGTGTTTGCGCCAAGTCGGAAGCTAATTTGGTGATAAATACTCGGCGCGTTGTGCGAAATGTCGTATCACGATATGTTTCAATAAAAATGAGATAGGTTGCCAAAGTCATTATATCGACCATGTTGAAGAACATAGCCAGCGGCCATCGATTGGTCTTTCTCTTGCAGGAATATGCTGTTACCTGAAAAATGAAACAAAATAGAGAGATTGATACCATTGAAACGTGTGAGATAAATGCTCACCATCTGATCCATGGTGTCCACACCGCCTTTCGTCTTGTTATAATCCAAATGTATCTGCGGCTTGCCGCTTATAGCGTCGATCTCGGAATCAAAGTGCATCGATGATAAAAGGATCACATTTTTTTTGTGCTTTGCGGTATATGCGACCATTGTACAATTCTCGCGGTACGCGAAGACAGATGTACCGACATTATCCCCTTTCTTCCACATTAGTTCCTTGGCGATATAGCGTTTGTCCTTGCGCAATGTTCCAATGAGGGTCAATTTACGAGTTGCAAGCATTTCAGCCAGAGGCAATGTAGTGAAAAAGTTATCAGTGGTGATGTTTCGGCCACTGTTTTCATATGGTTTCACTAACTGAAGAACAACATTCTCACCGATATTACGTGCCCTATCAGCTCCGGGTTGCCGTCCCAGATAGATGATGCCGCCTAACGGATAATGTGTTTTCGCGTCGGCGGCCCAAAAAATCTTCAAACCATATTTCGCCGGTTTTGATGGTATGTATTGCTTGAAGGATACGCGGCCACGAAACGGAAACAGTTGTTCATCGATTGTAATCCAGGCATGTGGCTTATAATTTTTTTTGAGATTGTCGTTCATCATCAACCACAATTCTGATATAGGTGCCGCCTTATCAGTCACCTTTCTCGCGTGTGTTCGCATCATCGAATCGAATTGTTGTCAATATGGCTTTGAAACGATCTCGGCTCATTGAGGCACGTTAAATGCAGTTCGCCTGGCGCGTCCACAGCTCACTTAGAAGTTCACAATTTGATTTGTGTACACCCATGACCAGCAATATAGCCAAGAATGCGTCGAATTCGATCTCATCAATATTTTGCCATTGACGTTCATCGCGATGTGGATTTTTTTTATTCCATAAGGCAGCAAGTGCCTGGCCTTTGCGATTGGTATGACGAATGATTACGGTCTTCATTGGCTGTGTGAAAATGGAATTGAATATATTGACACGGGTGTTCAATCGTTTGATTGTAGGGCCACCTGCGCAAATACAAGAATATCAATCTCTACATATAGAGAAATGAAGAATAATGTTGAGATGAATAATATGTACATACCTAATTCACGAAGAACATTGCGCGAACTGGTTTGATAGGTTAAAAATGGTTCTTTTGCCCATTCTGTGCCATCGCGTGCTAATAATTTTTGCGACAATGGTAATTCGTTCAAGCGTGGAGCCATATAATTTGCAGTCAGTGATACATCCTCAGCAGCATCAGAATCCACATCTGCATCCTCTTCAATATTCGCGTCGTCCTCAACAGTGGCATTGTATTCTACTGCATAATCTTCCAATTCTTCATCGGATGCATGACCATTCGGCACCCAATCATCATCGTCGGTATCACTTTCAATGGTACCACCATCATCATCAACGTACAACATTTCCAAATCGTCATCAGTCAATCTAGTAATCAGTAAAAGTATATTGCAAAAAACATTCTAAATAAAACGAAATATAGTATACACAAACCTTTTCAAATCCAATACTCCATGCCTGTTGAAAGGCAAATCCTGGCCAGATCTTGTTTCACTAATACTTACAACATTACTACCGGATGGCTCATTCACACTACTTGCTTAGATCGCCGAATGACTTCTCTTTGACATTTTTTTTAACAAAACACCCACTATTTGTTCGATAAATGTATGTGCTAATGTAAAAACTCGTCCTAACTGTGCATCTCTCACGATCAAATTGAATAATGTTATGTGTCGCAACGAAAGAAAACAAATCACAATCTATCATATAAACACGCACAAACATGTTTGGCTACACAATTTGCCGTTATAATACTTTTTTGTTTATAATTTTCTCCCACTCTCTTTCAGGCCATACACATTACGTGTATAAACTATAAATATCACCCGGGGGACTCTGCCGTCTGTAATGTTTTTTTGTTTTGCCGTTTAGTAAGGGTTAAGTTTAATTTTATGGTTAAATATATATTTTTAACTTTTATTTTTAAGATGTAGGATAAACACGATGAGAACCATTGGTTTACCGTTGTGCTGTTTTCTGTTTGGAATTATTAGTTCTATTATATTACTATATTAATATTATTAATATTTTTAAAAATTTATTTATTTGTTATATGGGAATTAATTTATAATTTATTTCAGAGAATTTTTGTGTTGTCTTGTGCTGATAATTTTTATCAACTTTTATAAATATTACTGAATAATCATACTAACTGTCGGCTATACCTGGAAGTTTATAACCGGGCTATTTCTATCACTACTAATTTTCCTATCCTATCCTTGGATTTTGCTGTGTGTGAAAGGAACATGGTGTTACCCGGCCAGGGTTGAACATGGAGCTGTCACATTTATGTAGTGTCGGAGGTGGTTGTGTTTTCTTTGTTGTAATGGTGCGTCGATCTCCTCAATGGAAAGCATTCACCTGTGTCATAAAGTTGCTGCGACAAATCAATTCCTCTAGAATTTTTAGCCTTGAATTGGGAAGTCTCCATATTTGTTTTCATAAAATGTTAATTTTTTTGTAATGTGTAATATATTCTATTTTATCCATTAATATATTTTAATTAATTTAGTTTTAAAATACCTAAAGGGATTTCTTTTTTTTTTTTTTTTTGTTTAATTTACTAATAAATAATCCAATTTTCAGAATAAACATAGTTCTATAATTAATCATTATTATAGGGATCAAAATTAATCCCGAATTTCAAATTTAAATTTTAGTCTGAATCAACCCTCCAGGATTAACAAGTAGTGAATAAGCTGTAGTTTAGAAATTGTGTTGTCCTGTGCTAACTATTTTTACTATATAATTACTAACAATTTACTCTTATCCTTCGGCTGGGGATGGATAAATGGGTGGACGATGTGTGCTCGGGAATATTGATGATCCTGTTATAATAATTATTCATTTAAGTAATAATATTTGTTATTATGATGTTTATTAATTAAATTTAGTTTTCAGAGTTGTCTGGGAATTTGTATGTTAATTTTATTTGTTGATTCTTAATATATTTATAGTACCTAATTGAATTATTGAATTATTAATAAATCTAGGTATTTTGGTGCTGTAATATTATCATTTAAATCATTTTATATAAATTTTATAAAATAATTGCATTCATAATTATATATTTTCTTTTCTGGATCGGTAGGAAATTGATGATTAGTTTTAAGTAAAATTTTATGTTTAAACGGTTTAATATTTATGTTAATTCTTGTTGCAGTAAGTAATAATTTTTAATTGGATATAAAAGGCCATTAATAAGGAAATAAGCGCTGTCATTTTAAATTTTTATTAATTATTTTATCAGGTAATTAATGAATAACGGACAAGGATGAAATTACAAAATTAATAATGTTTTAAGCCCTGTTTTAGATTTAGGATTTAGGGAGTCCTGAGTATCCGGCCCTGGATTCCAGAGAAATGATCATCTAATAATGTAGTTAGATTGTGCTGTCTTGTACTAACCTATTTAAGCACTTAACTAAATTATTGATATTCTAGACTTTTTTGCGTTGTATTATGATCAATGTTTAAATTATATTATATACATACTTTTATAAATAAATAATTAATTTCAACATTATTAATTTCCTTTTTTCTAGATCTGTAGGAAATTGCCGATTAGTTTAAATTTAATAGTACGGTTAAATATATATTTTCAACTTTTTATTTTTAAATCTAGTTGTAGTAGGTAAACAATTAATTAACTATTTACAGGAGAATGGTAACAAATGGAACAAGTGCTGTGTATTTAAATTATAACTTAACAATTTAAAATTTTTAAACATTCTTTTAGAATTTTAGCTTAGAAGTGGGAGACTATACATAGGCAATTTCATAAAATGTTAATTTTTGTAATACTTATATGTAATATATTGTGTTTTGCTCATGAATATATATTAATTAATTTAGTTTAATAATATTTAAAGGTTTCTCTTCGGTAGGAAATTTATGATTAGTTTTAAGTAAGATTTTATGTTTAAAATGGTTTTTAATGTTTATTTTATTCTTGTTGCAGTATGTAATAATTAATTAATTAGATATAGAAGGACTATGAAAAATAAAAAAGCGCTGTTTTTGTAATCTTAGCTTAGTAATTTTAAATTTTCTTAAATATTTTATCAGGGAAATTAATGAAAGGCGGACAGGGGGGCATTACAACATTAATAATTTTTTAAGTCCTGATTTAGATTTAGGGAGTCCTAAGTATCCGGCCCTGGATTCCAGAGAAATGATCATCTAATAATGTAGTTAGATTGTGCTGTCTTGTGCTAACCTATTTATTATATATAATACTAATAATTTACTAACTATCGATCGCTTTGGTGTCTGTAACCGGGTCGAGTCTGTCCCTACTAATAATTCTATCCAATCCTTCCGTTTTGTTATATGTAAAAAAGGTGTACGATGGCTGCCTGGCCAGGGGCGGATATCACACTATTAGACTTATGTGGTTATCGATGAGGCGCCTTCCTTTACTGGGTGAATATTGTTATGTTTGGCTTCATGAAAAGCTGTGTATGAGATGGTACATATTTCCTTGGTGAGGGAGAGTTATGGTGTCGTGTTGTAACATGGTTATAGTGGTGTGGTATTCGCATTTATAATACGGGAGACTTGCTTAATGCTTGATCGTACATTCAAATCAATCAATCAATCAATAATATCGTTGGAAAAATGACAATAACATATATGTCGATCAACAAAAAAAATAATCAATCTTATGATCATCTGAAACGATATTTTGTTCCATTTTTTTTTAACTCGGTTTCAATCCTATTTGAACTCTGCATATGTTTAACTCTGCAGTAAATACACCTAGAGTTGGTTAGAAAATAACTCGACTCCGTATATAGTGAGAGTTAAACTAGGATTAAACTCGACTCGACTCGCAGCATATACAATATACTTGTGTGGTCAAGGTGTTGGATTACATGCATTCCACCCTCCCTGTTGAAGATATTAACCTAAAAATAAAACAACACGAAAATTAATTAGATTTATTGGGTGTATGCATTAAAAACCGGAATTTGATACTAGATGTCATTACTTGTTTATGCGTTATAGTACATCATGGACATATATGTCATTTGAAAGCCTTATTCAATACCTGTCAAAATCAGCTAAAAGTTTTTGTTTTGATTGCGCACATCCAACCGATTTCAACGATGGAAAATTTATCAAATTTGCGAAAAAAACAGCATTAGCGGGAAGTTTTGTTGAGTCACTTTTTCGCAAACAAAACTGTGATGTTAGTGGTGATTTTGACATCAAGGACAAAGAGCGTCCTGGTCAGCCGAAAAAGTTTGAGGCTGAAGAATTGGAGGCATTACTCGATCAAGATTCATGTCAAACGCAAGAAGAACTTGCAGAATCATTGGGAGTTGATCAAGCAACAATTTCCAGACGTTTGAAAGCCTTGGGATTCATCCAAAAGATGGGAAATTGGGTGCCATACGAGTTGAAGCCAAGATACGTGGAAAGACGATTTTGCATGTCCGAAATGCTACTCGAGTGCCACAAAAAGAAGTCGTTTTTGCATCGTATTGTCACTGGCGATGAAAAATGGATCCAATACGATAATCCCAAGCGCAAAAAAGCGTATGTCAAGAAAGGCGAGGCCGGCCCATCGACACCAAAGCCGAATATTCACGGGCCAAAGTCATGCTGTGCATTTGGCGGGACCAGCTAAGTGTGATCCACTATGAGCTGTTTCCTATCGTCAACAATTGATCCGATTGAAGCAGAAAATCCAGGCAGAGCGGCTAAGGTATGCGACCAGACATGAGTCAATCATTTTCCACCACGATAACGCTCGGCCACATATTGCGGCGCCGGTCAAAAATTACCTGGAGAATAACGGATGGGAAATTCTGCCTCACCCGCCTTATAGCCCAGACCTTGCTCCTTCCGACTATCACCTATTTCGATCCATGCAGAATGCCCTATCAGGCATACGCTTCACTTCAGTCCAAGGTATCGAAAATTGGCTCGATTCGTTTTTGGCCACCAAGCCGGCGCAGTTTTTCTGGGATGGAATCCATAAATTGGCAGAAAAATGGGAAAAATTAGTGGGTAGCGATGGGCAATACTTTGAATAAAAAATCTTGTAACATTTTTCCATAATAAAGGCTCAAATTTCATAAAAAATTCCGGTTTTTAATGCATGCACCATAGTAAACATTAATTTAGAATCACATATTGAAACTATTTTATTATTATTATACCAAAAACAAATACTTATCTTGTACGCGAATTACATTAACATCACTATTTTTTATTAATTTTTTCGTAAACAAACTATTTACAATATTTTTGTTTACTGACTTTTGACAGTAAGCAAAAATATTTAGCGTTTTGTAAATCAAAAATAAAATTTGTAACTACGCCTAAATGTATAGAACAGTAGAGGAATTAAGCGCAAATTTTAGTGGCAAAAAAAGTCGTCATACGATAAAAATTTTTTAAAAGAAAAATTGCACGCAGCCAAAACTGCTAGAAAAAATTTTCGCGCGAAAAAAATTCGTCATACGAAATTTTTTTTGGTGTAACGTACGAAGGTATCTATCTCTAAAGAGAATTACGTAGCCGTTAAATATTTTAGTGGATATTTTTTTTAAAATTTAAAATTTTATACAAATTCGTGAAAGTTTTCTACACATTATAAATAAAATTAAACTAATTACTTAAAAATATAATGAAAACGTGTAGTATATAATTATAATATGTATAAAGGTGAAGATAATAGTACAAAATATGGTAAGTTTTGGTTTGTGACTTATTTTTTCGTTTTGTTAAGAACAGAATACTTGTATAGAAAGTTATTACATTCAATAAACATAAACATTTATTTTATTTTATTTTTATAAAGTGTATTAAATAAAATTTTAGTCGAAAGTGAACCGGTTAGGAAATCGCCAGAAAAATGCACTTATTGATTTGGTAGAGGAGCATTTTGAATTTATTCAAGGTAAATTTAACAAAAAAATGACGGCCATATTCCCAGCAAGTTGCTTTATAAATTCAAATTTTTTATGTTTTATTGTAGGAAAATATGCAACAGCTCGCGGGGCCAGCGATAAAAAAGCCACTTAGCTTATAATAGCAGATTCAGTCAACGTAGTTGGACCGATTTCAAAGACTGCTGAACAATGGCTTAAAGTATAATTTAAAATTTTTATTATAATTTAAATTGTTAAAAAAAAATTATTTTATTTTTATTTTAGACATGGAATAGTTTAAAATATAAAGTTAAAGAAAAGCTAAAAATGATCCGGAACCACAAGAATTGCACTGGAATGGGACTGCTAGAAAATGAGTACGTTGACGAAAGCGATGCTACCGAAATAACGGAGTGCGACTGGAGGATCATTAATATGTGTAAGCTGGAATTGTTAGATGGACATGCAGAAGTTGAGTGTGGCTTTAATTTAATAGTAAACAAATACATACATTTGTTTTGTAAATACTTTTATTTAATTTAGGTAATTTTATTACAGTCTCCTTCACCGCATATCCGACCTCAGTCACCACAGCCGTCCACTTCAAGGATGAACGAACCGCCTATTAGCCCTCAAATACCACAGCCGTCCACTTCGAAAATAAATATAACTTCAACCATTCCAGTAAGTAGTTCCAGCATATAATAATATTAATTTTGGGGAAATTGATTAATCCATATTAACTATAATATTTAAATTTTTAGAACTCAGTTAGCTTCTCCATCTTTTCACGAAACTCGAGGACACGTAGTGGAACTATTTATAGAACAGGCAGAATATTTGCAAGGATATTCATCACCATTTCGAGTAGAAATACAGTCAGTCCACACACCACCTGTAAATAGCACTCCACATTCCTTAAACATTAACACGCCTCCTGCAAGTAGAAGTCCCAATACACTTCGCCCACGTCGAGTTCGGGGTCAACATAGTAGACCAAGAGTAAGTAATCAATGAAACAGTGTCCTTATAGTAGTATCTCCTAAAATATCAGTTTCAGAATCCAACTATAATGGATTCAATCCAGTGGTCCCTTCGACTCCAAGAAGAGCAAAATAAACAACAAAGGATTATTATTCAACAAAATGTGAAAATTATAAAAAATCAGGAAGAATTAATTAAAACTTCAAATGAAACAAATAAATTATTGGGAAAATATAATTTATTATTATTGTCAATAAATAATAAAACCTAAATGTACAATAATAATATACATAATAATAAAATATAACATACGTTAAGAATATGAATTCTTTTTTGTAACTACCTATAACTTATAATGCCTTTATTAAAAAATGGAATTATTTTTTTTAGCTGAAATGTAATGTATTTAGTTTAACGTTGCTACTTATCCTGCAAACTGCAATAAACAATGACACCAAAAATAAAAACCACCCAAAAATCAATTCGGCTTTAAGAAGAAATTCAATTAACGAAAATAAAAGTCAATTAACGGAAATAAGAAATTAGTCATATTATTAAATTTATTTCATTTTGTTTAAATTCAAAACCTCTTAATATCAAACATACAAATAAGCAAATTATAATATTTATTGCATTTTGGCGGCTACAGCCGACTTTGGATAACTCTCTCAGATTCCTTTAATCCATTGATACTCGAAGCATATTTAAAGAGAGAAAATTCGATTTACCGGCTATATGCTTCCGATCAATGCATTACGGTCGGGGAAAACTGTAGAAAACCCTGACCAAGAGAGTATTTAAAAAAATTAAAAAATAAACGTCTTCATGAAATTACATGCCTTGAAAACCCTAAAATTAAAAGAATAAAAAAGGGACGAGTCCCTTGGTTAATGCAAAAGATGCCTTCCATACACATTTTGCGGAATTAAATTTTTTATAATTATATTGGCGAAAATACAGTTTATAATAAAAAGTAAAATATCGGAAAAAATAAAAATTTAATTCTAAAATAAATTAAGAAAAATAAGACCGAGCAATACGAAATTCAAAGGCACCTTAAAGCTTAATTTAAGTTTATACTTACCTGATATTCTTAAATTCTATGGCCTAGATTATTCAAAAGCCAATCACGGTTTTGTTGCCCAGCAATGAATAAAGAACCCCCCCCCCCTTTGGTTATTTCGGCTCTCCAATCCTTCTCGTACTGGTGTGTTGAATTCCTCGTGTGGAATGCGATTATTTATTAGAACGTTGTGTAAAACAACGCAGGAAATGATTATGTTGGTGTCAATTCGAGGCTCATAGCGTAATTTACGTTCACCCAAGGTACATCTGCAATTTGTTTAAAAAGTTAATTTTTTTCTAGATATAAAATTGTATACACATCTAATTACCGAAACCGATTCTTCAATAAACCAATGCACCGCTCTTCTTGTGTCCTGGGATTTTTGATGTTCGTCATAAGAAACGGTTGCAAAGGATACCCACTATCACCTATAAACATTTTGTTATTTTAACTGTAACATTTAGATCTCCGGAATAAATTGCGTTACCCAATAACTATTCCCGTCTTTCACCTTGTCGGTATCGTAATTGCAAAAATGCAAAACATTGACTACATCCCTATATGTAGCTGTCATGAGTGGAGCTGTAATGCAAACATTTTATATTCTTAATATAACAACTAACTAACTAACTTGAAAAAAATTTTATTGGCTTTGGGCTCTTCTCTCCTATTTCGGAATTTCTTTTTCGAAAGCTAAAGCTGTAAAATAATTTTTTGAAATAAAGAGCCCAAAACCAATATAAAATTTTTTCAAGTATTAAAATATTGGATCAAAAATATAAATATAATTAATCAATAATACTTACCCACAATATCTCGCATTGCAATTCGTAATCCTTAAATCATTGTCACATACCTAAAAAACATATAAAACAAATATACATGCTAGTAATCAGTTAAATTAGATTAAAATATTTAAGTTTACCAATTGGGTATTTATCGAATGAAACCCTTTACGGTTGACATAGGCATGTTCAACATCCTTTTTAAGCCCGGTTATTGCAATGTGGGTTCCATCAACAATCCCTACGATGTGTGGAAAGCCATATTCTGCCAAAAAACTATGAGAAGGGTAGTCATTTAAATTTTGCAGTAAGATAGCTAATCTGTGAATATACCTAGCCTTGGTCGATTCAATTTCAGGCGCTGTCTGAGGAAACCTTACATATTTTCCCGACAGTTTCTCGGTAATAATCTTGGTAAATTTTCTTACACAGTTGGATATTTTCGGTTGGCTCATGAATGCCAACGCATCACTTCCGACTCTCTTCTGGTAACTGCCGCTTGCCAAAAAATTTAGGACAGCTAATATCTTAAATGGCAGAAACGCAATTATAATTTTACAACAAAACAATAAACAAATTAACTACCTACATGCCTATAAATGAATAGGAATTTTTTGTTGGGTGTCACTTAGGTTAGCAACATCTTTCACTTCCTCAATAAAATCTTTCAACAGGTTTATTGGAAGTCTATACATTTCCATGAAACTAAAACTTGAAGGTACTCATACATCATTTCTAAAAAGACACTGCCCTGAGTACCCTCTCCCTTTTTTATTAGTTCTAAACCACTCAAGGAATCCGAGAAAAGAACTACTCTCCTCCTCCCTTCATTCATTGCCAACTTGATTCCTTCCATAAATCCAATCAATTCTGCATTCATTATACAGATGCTACCATTCAATCTTAACATTTTCTCTTTTTTCATTGCCGGAATGTAAATTCCTACACCCACTCGATCCTCATTAACACTAGCATCAGTATATACTTCCACATGTGCAAAATAATTCAGTTGCATTCTTCGAAATTCTCTCTTAACCGATAACTCATTCATCATCGCTTTTGTTACGCCTCCAAAATTCAAACACACAGCAAGATTTTCGGGAGGAACTTTTGGACCCACTTGTCTAATTTTGGAAAATATATTCATATTTTCCGCCATTATTTTCGACCGTTGCGTTTTTTGGTAATCCGTTCCTCCTTCCAATCTTACTTTTATCTCATTCACTAACATATTATCTTTGGTCAACATTCTCACAGTCTCTCGCACGGTGATCCATTCCCTCTTATAATTAAGAGGTGAATCACCCAATTCGGACCATAGAGTATGTATTGGGGTAGAATTAATCGCCCCCAATACCACTCTAGCACATGCATTCTCAACTTTCATTAATTTTTCAAACCCGACCTTAGATCCGTCACCATACACACTCATTCCATACGCAATTTTGGAAGGCACTAGCGCCTTTCGCAGCATATCATCACGCTAGGGTGAGCCCCCCATTTTGGTTTACTGACCCTTTTGATCACATTTAATCTGATCTTACAATTATCGGCTAATTTTTCCATGTGCACTTTAAAACTCAATCGATTGTCGATCCAGATTCCCAAATACCTAGTCAATCTTGAATACTCAATTATCTCATCATAGATTCGCACATCAATTCTTTGATTCGTTCTAAATGCCATACTATTACATTTTCTCGAATTCACCCGCAGATTTAAATCATTCAAACATTGTGTTACCTGAATCACACATTCCTGAGCTCGATTTAGGGCCTCGCCGATAGTTTTGCCCTTGCCGATTAGTACAAAGTCATCTGCAAATTGCAAGATAACTTTGTCGGGGGCATTATACCTATGTATTGAGCTCGTATACAGATTAAAGAGGGTCGGAGAAATTTTGCTCCCTTGAGGGAGCCCAATATTAACCGCCCCCTCCAATCTATAACCTCTTCCACACAAAACAAACTTACGCTCACTCATAAACTCATACACTCATTTTTCCAGGAAATCCCAGGTTCAAAAGAACCTGATATAGTTTCCCTGGAACCACATAATCATACGCTCTTTCAATATCCAGAAATACCGCCACAACAAACTTCTTTTCCTTTCGTACGTCCAACACAAATTTTTCCACACATTCGTTTGCAGAATGGTTACGTCGGAAACCAAAAGTGGTCTCTGGCAATAAACTATTTTCATTCATAAACTTTTCAAACCTGCCTTTCATCATCCCATTCACCATTTTAATAAAAACATTCAACATACATATTCCTCTATAGTTTATTGCCAGATTAGTATAGCGATCCCTTTTGGGAATTGGAACCACTCTGCAATCCTTCCATCTTTCCGGTATCTGAACACTCATCCATACCCTATTGAGAATTCGAAGCGCATGATTTCCTTTGCTTCAACGCTCAACAGCCCAATCATTTTATAACTCACTCTATTTATTCTTGGGGTCGTAGATTTTGCTGTTTCTAAAACCCTCAGGAACTCATTCCATTCAAATTCCACACACATTTCATTCAAATTTTCACCAACATCTTCAAGTAACACCTAATCGTTACTATCACCTACATTATTCTGAACATCCGTCATCATTTGTAAGAATTGATTTCTTTTTTCAGGATCATCCATTACAACGTTTCTTTCATTCCTCATTTTACCTCTCACTCTATTAAATTTATTCCGTACATCTTTAGTTGTGGTTCTGTGTGTCATTTCTGCCACATAGTTCCGCCAACTTCTCCTTTTTGCTCTACGGATAGCCTTTTTCAATTTTCCATTTACCCATTCATAATTTCGTCTACAATCACGACAAATACACCTGTTAAATTCACGCAAAGCTATCCGTTTCCTTTCATGCCAATACTGAATCTCCATATTCCACCAACCGTTTACTTTCATTTCATCCGCTCTTATTTCAAAACTGCACATTTCATTAACTCTCTCTATTTCACACTCAAGCTGGTTTACATCATTAATTTCATTTGTTATGAGAATCTCATTCATACGTTCAACCCATTTCTTACTATTCAGCAAGGTCTTTTTCTCAATATCCACATTTACACCACCTAAACACGCATTGATCATAAAATGATCACTACCCAAATTCTCATCTGTTACATTCCAAGTGACTTGGGCCGCCAGTCCGCTAGACACTAAAGTGATGTCTATCGCACTGGCTGTGGCCCCAACATACGCCATCCTTGTTGGCCTTCCATCGTTCAGAATCACGAGATCGGAATCCAGAACGAGGTCCGCCAACAAGTTTCGCCAAGCATTATTCCTTTCACACCCCCAAACACGCGAATGTGCATTGATATCACCCCCCAGAATCATGTCACTTTTCCCATGCACCCAATCAAATAATTTTTTAAAATCCCTCAGGCCTTTATCCCTATCACTCACAGTTTTAATTGAAGCTGCATATACACTAGCAATTAACAAATTTCTATCCAGATTCCTAGTTTTGGCAGCGATGACCTCGATGTACTCGAAATCGGGGACCCCCACATGGGTCAACATTATATTGGCTTTTGCCAATATCGCTACTCCGCCGAAGCCATCGGCCCTAGGTCTGGATAGAAAATTGTACCCATTCACTCGAAACGTCTTGTTCACACGCTCCCATGTCTCACTTAAAAGTATTACATTCATACAATCATTGCCAGATAAGTCCGCAGCATATCGCTTTTGGCATACATGCTTTGGATATTTATCTGACCAATTCTCAAGCATTCATTGGATCTTACATTCATTCCATCCTTTCTCCATCTGCATCCATCGCGATACTTAGCTCGTTCGGGTTCAAATATGAATATTTGCTCCTGCTGATATATTGTGTTGTTCTGCTTTCCTCTGTTGTTGTTGTTTTAATGTTATTAACAGCAGTCGCTGAACTGCCTGGCAAATTTTCATTTGTTGTTGTTGTTCCTTCATTCTTATTTTTTTCAGTTGTTTGTTTAATTGAATTGTTGTTGTTCTGTGTTTTACTATTATTATTGTTTGTAATGTTACTGATTTTGCTATTATTATTACTGTTCTCATTATTTCTGTTACTATTATTATTATTGTTTATATTATTATTGTTATTATTTCTTTTATCGATATTAATATTATTGTTATCATTGTTGTTATTATTCTCATTTCTGATATTTTGGTTGATGTTTTTATTATTTTCAGTGTTTTGTTGCAGCACATCGCAGTATGATTGTTTGGTTTGTGCGCCGATGGTTGCTCCTGTTGTATTCACATTTTGACGATAATAAAATTCCCTAGCTTTGTGGTAGATGATTCGCTCTATGGTTTTTATTTTAATAATCGCTTTTTCCATTTGGAATGTTGGGCAACTTTTGTCGAATGTGGTATGCTCCGTTGTACAATTTGCACATTTAATCGGTTCACATGGTATCGCATCGTATCCATACGGTATTAATTTAGCAAATTTGGGGCATACAGGCACCCTTTCACATTTACTTTTGGTGTGACTATACTTTTGGCAGTTGTGACACCTCATTGGATTGGGCAGATATTGTCTTACGTCCAATCTCAAGAATCCGGCTTTAATGTATAGTGGCAATTCCGTCGTGTTAAAAGTTAGAATATGCAGTGGGGTTTCTTTTAATTCATTATTTATTTTTCGTTTAATGCGCTCCACCTTGATCACCTTTTGGCTCTCTAATTCTTTGCTTATTTCTTCCTCCTTTACGTGCATTAAATCATAGCTATAGATTACACCTTTGCTAAGGTTTAGGAATTTGTGTTCCTCCACTTGGATTTCCATCTCGGCTAATTTCACGGCATTTATCAGTTTAAGGTATCCTTCTTCTTTGGTAGTAAGTATCAAAAGGTCCCCACTACGTAATCGCTGGGTTTCTTTTATGTGCGGTGTTATCATCGATAAACCTTTCTCAATAAGAAATGGTGACACTCCATTAAAACTTTTTTTTTCGGAATCAACCCTCTTTATTACCTCATACTTTTGTGATTCTTTACCATCCTCGAAGTAGTTTCGACGTCTTTTATTTTTATTTTCGTCAAGTTTGGCAAAACCTCTTGCATCAACGAGCGTTGCAAACCTGCTCCCAAACATGTTGGCAACCTGCCCTTAGGCAGTTACCTTAATACGGTTTACCACTACTTTTGTTGTTTACTGTCTCTTTAATAAACACAAAATTAAACCAACTCAAAATTCAGTATTTTGGTTGTAAACAGTTTATATACACTGATTTGTTATGTTACAACTATTTATTTTCACGTAATATCACTTAATACAATATTTAATCAAAAAACGGAAAAAATTTGAAAAAAATTTAAAAAAATTTGAATACCCTTTTATAGCTGTCAACATTTTTACGTGATTCGTCTATGAAATACGATTTAGGACTGATGGTATTGGTTACTACTTAATTATTGATAAATAATGGTTGATACAATTTTATTACAATTAACGTATGAAGTTTAACTTAATAAGGGGCGAGCAGCAGAGACAGCAGAGACGCAACGATTTCAACAACAACGTCAAGCAACACTAGCTACAGTTAGTACAAATTTGGGTGACCGCATGGGAACATAATGATGGAACGAAATGGTGGAGGGAATAATAATAGTTGTTATATCAGCTTTTCAGAAAAAAGAACTTGCGGGAAAAAGAATTTGCGGCACCAGGAAATTGTGTTGTCATTGTGTGCTGTCATAAAAAACACTAACTATCGATCGCTTGGTGCAGCAGCGGGTCGAGTCCTGTCCCTGCTAATAATCCTATCCAATCCTTCAGTTTTGTAATATGTAAAAAGGGTGTACGATGGCTGCCTGGCCAGAGGCGGATATCACGCTATTAGAGACTTATCTGGTTTATCGATGTGTTGTGAAGCCTTTTCTTTACGGGGTTTTGGCTTCATGAAAAATGGTGTCGTGTTGTGTAACATGGTTATAAGTGGTGTGTTGTTGTGGTATTTGCATTTATAATACGGGGACTTGCGTCTTGATCGTACATTTGAAATTAATCAATCAATTAATATGAAGTTTAACTTAACAACAATCTGTTATAAAATCAGGTAAGATAATATGTGGTGGAGGATCCGCGGTTTGTATTCGTAATTTAAGTTTAGCTTTAAATATCTAGATAATACAGTTAAATTGACACAACAGACAACAGTTATTACTTAATAATATGTTATTACTTACTTAATAATATAACTTATATTCTTCAAGTTTATAAAGAAGAATTAATAATAAATATCGACATATACATATAATAATTTAATATAGTATAGGTAATTTAAATAAGCAATTAAAATAGATATTAATAAATAATATTTAGTAAATAAGCAAAAAAGGTAATATATAAAAAAACTTATCCGCTTGGTGATAGTGATAATGGCGTCTTCATAAAAATATCTCAATGCCGTTTTTGTGTACAAATTTCGCAATACTATATATTCGACAAATGCCGTTGGCCAACAGTAAAAAAAACTGTCGCGGGATGCCTTACCCGGTAACAAAGTCTGTCCACTGTATTCCTGTTTTGTTTTTCTTAAGTGTAATTTTAACAAATTACAACACACGAGATGATGAATGACACTTTACATTTACACAGACTTTGTTAATTCGCGGAGGCACTGTATCACTAAAAAAAAATTAAAGAAAACAAATTTTGTAGCCACGAATAAGACTCCAATAATTTCACACAAATCTCTTAAATTATCTGAATTCTTGAGCTATCAGATAAGATAAGTAAAACATTAATAAATACCTTTTCCCGCGACTATTGCAGATTTAAGAATTTCTAACAAAAATTATCAGACTATTGCGAAACAAAATACACACTTTATTTGTGCAGTAAAATTTTGTTTTTGATTTTTGCACTGAATATTTTGTATATAGCTATGTATATTTAATTATGATCACTTTTTCTGTACAAGTACAACCACCAAATGATCAATTATTATATTACTGCATTATTCAAACAGGAGGGTTTGGGTGGGGAAACCGCAAAAGAAGAAATCAACAAACAGACACAATCATCACCATCTACCACAATTTTTGCACATTAACCAATTATACCAATAAAACAATAATGACCACGGGTACACGGTAGATTGTTATAAATCTGATTAGATAAAAAAAACAGACATTGAACCGATCTCATTATAACCGATCTCATTTAAAGTAATGAAAATTCACTAATCAATGCCACGAATCAATCCGCCACATTTTACATGTTACTAGTTTTCACTTCGAGAAACTGCATTGATAGCAACTGCAGAACAAGTAAGAGATCATATGGTGAAATTCGAGGAACGTATGAGCGATGATGTATTGCATCAGGTGCGACAAAAGTTCATCTGGAATTTCGAGAACAGACATTTGGAAGCAATCAAACTTTACTTGAATTCGGAAGTAAGCGCTACGAACAGATGGAATCAAATGCAATACAATGCTCAAAACAAACCATGTGGCGCATAAAAAATCATTCGAACCATTAGATAGAACACTACAAGGTCTCCGATATAATTTAGAATTAATGCTTCCAGTTATGGAAGCATTAATTAAAGCAGTTTTTCTTTCCAGTTATTAATGTTTCCAGAAGAAATTGCAATTAAGAACAAATATGAGAGTTCATTTGGCCAAAAAACACTTAAAAATTGGTGAAGGCACTCACTCTTGTGCAACTGGCCAAACGGCCAGTGCACGTTCAACAGTCAGTCGATTACGTTTTGAGCTATGTATAACACCATAGGTACTGAATGTCCTTCTCGTTCCAGTTATTAGTGGGCTTGCTCAAAATATCAGCCGCCAATGCACTTAAAGATGAAGTAGAACACGGTCTCGCCCACCAAATCTCTCTAGAGAGCTGCGCACTTAAAACCACAAACGGTCGTGAAAAAAGTTCGCTTCGAACATTCTAATGCGAATTAATTATTTCGTTGCCGTCCTTATATTTTGGGTGAAGTTCTGCTACATTAAAAATAAATTCAGTCGCTTTAAGTTTCTATTATTCCGAAAGATGATTGACCGCACTTCGTCTTCGATAGTCAGTGCCTTTAGGGCATATCTTATTTCAATCAAACTTGAAAGAGAGTTTATAAAAGAATACCATCGTGTTTGTCCAAGCAGCTTAAGCGTAATGTACTGGGATTTCCGGTCGTACTTTATGCGCCGACAATTTATGCTATGACTCGCTCTTCGACGCGATGTTACTCAAGGCCCAACAATGAATTGGAAAGTTGGTTGGTAAGTTAATTAATTATGAAATAAAGGGAAAACAAAATTAAATAAAAAGCAGAGTTTTCTTGCACTAAATTATGTAAATACAACTGCATTGGGAATATGATTATTTAGTTCAGCTTTATAATTTCTGTAATGTATTCTGAGTGAAGCGAAAGTAACTCCGGCTAGTTAATTATAAGTTTCTGATTTGATGGCAAGGTGGTAATGAATTTATATTATCATGGCCAATTGTGATATTCGGGAAGGGGTGTCCAAATTTAGGAAGACCCGTGACAACATTTAAGGATTGCCCTTATGCTCAATATAACGGAAAATTATTTAGCATGGGCTATAATTAAATGAACGATTTGTTTGTTGAATAAATAATGGCATCATTATAATTCGTTTTGCTTGGGTAAGAAAAATTATGTCTGGTAAATGATAGCCTTCTCTAGCATTTATGGAAGCTTTGCCTCGTTTTTGAACATTTTCATGATGTACCGCAGTGCTTCGGTCGAAAAGCTGCAGTCATTTCTTGTCTAAAGTTGGTTTTCAGATCAACAAGAGACAGTGAACGATTGATGTGTACCTTGCTTTTCAGATAACCGCATCATATGGGTAACCATAACATATGGCGGAATTTCGATATGACACGTGTAAATGTTTGATTAGCTGAGTGTCATGAGACACTATCCTATTGATGTCTCGGTGCTCTCCTATTCGATTGAGGGCTTTCGGTTGACAGCGACATTTATGTTCATAAAACAATTTCAGTATTTCTACTCGCTCTTTTGGCATATATCAAATCAAATCGGACTGAAATATGAAAATGGCGCCACCTATTGATCGTTTACTTAATTATGGCATACCCGTTAATAAATTAAGCACGATACACTGCTGAAGTGAAATGAAATTTCTCATATAAAAATGACACAAGCGAAAATGAAAATGAAAATTTCACCGGTGAATTTCACTTTGCGGTATGCAGTTTCGCTAGCGAAATGGGAGTTTTCGTATTAGAATACAGATGTCTCTATGTTATATCTATACATTTTTCACTTCATTTTTATCTTCAATAAAATTCATAAACACGGACCAATAATATCATCAATTTCGCTATTGCCAGTCATGTCCAAACTCTTTGAGAAGCTTCTGGTAAAAAGATTAAATCCGATAATCGAGAGTAAAAACTTGATCCCAAATCATCAGTTCGGTTTTCGCAACCAACACTCAACAATTGATCAAGTACACAGAATAACCAGTATAATTGAGAAAGCATTAGAGGAGAAAAAAGTCTGTTCAACAGTATTTCTAGACGTTGCACAAGCGTTTGATAGAGTGTGGCATGAAGGACTTAACCACAAGTTAAGGAATCTTCTACCAATGCAATTTGCTAAGATACTAGAATCATACTTGAAAGATAGGTTCTTCAGGATTAAGTTAGATGATACATTTTCTGAATTGAAAGAAATCAATGCAGGAGTTCCACAGGGCAGTGTATTAGGGCCGGTTTTATACCTACTATATACTTATGATCTTCCTACATTAGAAAACAACACAGTGGCAACTTTTGCAGATGACACGGTGTTCTTAGCTGTTGGAAAAAGCAACGAAGAATCAACACAGAAGTTACAATCAGCTATAACTCAAATATATAAATGGACAAAAAGATGGAGAATAAAACTAAATGAAGCTAAATCAGTTCACATCAACTTTACAAACAGACGAATCGAACATATTCCGATTACCATAAATCGGGAAATAATACCGCATGCGAACACAGCTAAGTATCTCGGCATGACCCTGGATGCTAAACTACGATGGAAAGCACACGTCAAGAAGAAAAGTGAAGAATTAAGACTTAAATACAGAAAAATGTATTGGCTGATGGGAAGGAACTCTTCTTTATCAACATACAACAAGCTTCTACTTTATAAGCAAATATTGAAACCGATTTGGACTTATGGTATTCAGCTTTGGGGTTGTACCAAACAGAGCAACGTAAATATCATCCAAAGATTTCAGAATATGGTATTAAGGAACATCGTTGATGCACCTTGGTATGTTAGGAACAATGACCTTCATAGGGACCTTAAAATGAACCTCATCTTAAATGAAATCCAGGAAAAAGCACGGAGGCATGAAGAAAGGCTCCGCCAACATGTGAACATTGAGGCAACTCAGCTCCTAAGCATCACGAATTTAGTTCGCAGACTTAAAAGAACCAAACCTTTTGAGCTGGTGTGATTGTCAGTTTAAGCAGCATTATGCTGATCTAAAATCCACAACAAAGATGTGGTTTACATCAATTTACCAAACACTATGGAATGCCAATGGGAAGAAGCCATAGATTAATTTAAGTTAGTAAATTAAGTCAGAAACAAATTGCTAATTAGTCCAGGAGACTAGATTGTAATTACATAAAATAAATAAATAAAATTTATTTTAAATTAAAAAAAAAAAAAAAATTTTTATCTTCCCGAATGGTAAATGTGAAGATAAATTTTGACATTTCATTATTTGAGTGTCTTGTTTTTCAACCACCTATTGCATTCAATTTTAATTTTGTTTTAAAATTTCAAATTGAGGTTATCTAACATAAAATTTTACGAGAATCGACAAAGAAATTTTTCACGTCAGATTTATCTTTCTATTTTTGGAGACCAGTGAAAATTTAATTTCACTAGAAGAGCGCACTAGCTTTATAGGTAGTTGGTTTGGTGACGTGTATAAATACATTTTTATTTGATGAGACTTTTTGAGAAAAGTGTAGCTCGAGGAGTTAGTCAGACCGATTTTCTCTTTTTTTCATTGTATTTAGGAAAGGTTATCACAAAATACGTATGCTATGCATGCCTGATTATTTACGTAACATTGCTGAAGAAACACTTCTTATCGTATTAGTAAGATGACGTATGGTATAGACACACTCGTGACTTCAATTTAGAAAATTTAAGTTATTGATGTTTAGTAGTGTGCGTTGTGTTGTGAAAATATATCAAGGATACAGGCTGGCATCGAGCTATGCAATGTGCAGTTGGTCGAAAAACGAACATTTAGCCATATATTTCCCCGATTTAGCTCCTGCGTAAGGTAGGACATTATAAGCAATTACAAAAGAATAGGGGAAGTACGTGCCCGGATTGCATAGAAATAATTGTGAACGACGATATCATACAAAGATAACCCTGAAGAGCAATGAAGAATACCGTGTTCCAATCTGTTATCTGTCTAAATTTAGAATACCGTGTTCCAATCTGTTATCAACAAAGAATGACTTGTGTTATTTCGGTAAATACACACATATAATTAAAAAAATTTGCTTATTTAGTGTAGTTAAAATTTCGAAAGATTAGTTTAAGTCTTAGATCAAGAACATTATTAATTTTTAATTAATGCAAAAGTTAGAAGAAAAAGAAGATTATAAAAAGACATCAGTTGTGTAAGAAACCCCAAAAGTGATAAATTCAAGTTTTTAATAAATATATGGTAGAAGTGGCATAAGATGAGTTATAAAATTACAGCCTTACTTTTAACCGTGGCATACTTTACGTGCACCCAAAGTGCATTTTTAGTGAATTGTCCAGCTAATTACCATTGGAATATTCAGTACCATATGTGTGAACAGCAAAACTATTGTGGCGGGGCAGCGTTTGGATGGGCAAATCAGTATTGTGGCATAAACTACGCCCAACATATTTATTACACTGTGCCAACAAGTTATTATACTATGTTTAATTATTATAGTGCTTGCCAAACGACAAGTTGTTCATGTTATCATTCTGCGTGCCAACAAATACAAACATGTTATGTTCAATTACCATGCATTTGTTGTAATACCATACCAATTGTAACAACAACATCGGCTCCGATAATAACAACAACTAAAAATAACACCCATGCGGATATCAAGTCGACTACCCCTGCACCGGTAACTACTCCTACACCGTTACCTACCCCTATACCATTACCAACAACAAGACGGCCAGAAAGTAGTACACAGAACTCGATAGAAGCTCTTAGTGGTGAAACGAGTGAGATTGATATAAAGTTGACAAATGTTATTCATGCCTATAATAACATCGATAATCCGGTTTACGTGAATAATACAAACATAATTAATCATCAAGTGTTTGTAGGCACCCAAAAACCTGAAATTACAAAGAAAACTGAAACTCGAACCACAACATCGCGGGTCATAACTAATACCACTGAAAAACTGCCAACTAAGCCACGAATAAAAATCAATGCAGGTTGTTGCAGACTATCTTCGCCAAAATTATGCAAACAGCGTTATGATGCCAGCTGGTTTTGTTATCACAGAACTTATAGTCGATGCGGTAGTTTTTGTTACCGTGAACATATTTATTTGCGACCACGACAAATTGAATACCATCGCCCAATTTTAGTGATGCCGCCATCACCACGATGGACTACCGGAAACTATTATAATGATTATGACTACCAATCGGCTATTGGTAAGCAAATCGAGCAACATTTCTAAAACTGCATTCATTCACTTTCTATTTGGCTTGTTTATAGATTGTTCCGGATGTGCGTCTGGTGGCTACCACTGTTCGTCGGAATGCTATAAATACAACTGCAACACAAACCGATGCGGTTATATTGATCAAGAATATTTTTGTGAACATTTTGGTGGTTATGGCTGTGAAGAGCACGACGGATATTTTAATAACAACTATTTTTAGTTATAAAGGATAGTAAAAAATTAAATCAGTTAATTTTACAAATTAACTATTTTACTTCTTATGATATGATTCTGTCTTTAATTTTTTGTCATATATGCTTTCATACATTCACCGATGTTTTCTTCGATTGGAGTGAATAACATATTACGTTTTTATTAATCAGGTTTGCTGTAGTCGGCTCATGGTAAGTTCTTTGCCGCCAGACCGTTCATTTCTATATGTGCAAAAAAACAAAAAATTTAACCCATAGAACAAAAATAAAAGAATAACCCACTTGAACCCTTAACACCTTTCAACATCATCATAAAAAAAAAAATTTACACTTTCATCTAAATTGAACAATTTATTTAATTCTCAACGAACGAGTCTTTTTTTCGCAATACTCACTTATGAGTCGACAGAACATTGGGTAAATGTTTAACACCTTTAAACTGTTTTTTAAGACGAAAATTCTAAGCATTTCAGTAATTTATAAATTTTAAAATTAAATTTTATTATTTTTGAAATGAAAATTAAATTCTTTACATATTTTCGCAGCGAGGCCTTAAAATCCAAAAAAGAAATTCCTTCGCATTTTACCTTAATTCTCTGCAAAAAAAACTACAAATTCCTACTAAGTATAGTCAATTAGTTCGTTTACAAAATAATTTCATTCTACAACTCAGTCATCCTAACATTAGCCGATGATTTAATCGGCTGAAAGCTTGCCTGGGCTCTACAGAGAAGCTGTAACATCATGTCTCAGGAACAATTATTTCTAATTTTAAATTATGATACGGCTTCGGAAAATATTTCATTCGGATCAGAAGCAGCGACGCCGTCTTCCCACAATTTTATATGGCGGGCCTGTCATGAGGGATGATAATTGAATACCTGTTTTTTTTCAAATTAAGTAACTTAAATTATAAAAGAACAATTTTGGCAGCCTCTACGCGCGACAGAAGTGAAACTTTTTAATTTGCAAATTTATAGTTACTCTCATTTATCATGCAGAGATGGTCATGTGAATTATGTACCCTGAAGAGCGGACATCAATTTTTTTAAAAATTTATAAAAATGCAGTTATATTTTTTTTTAGTTCAATAAAAATTTTATTGCAAATGAATACACTGTTAAATGTTTGAATTATAAAATATATAACGATTAATTTTCAAAATCTCTAACCAACTTATTGAAATAGCTGTAAGGTCACTGCAATACGTAGAATGTTGCGTAAATTAGCATCAGAAAGCCTATTTCGATAATCATTTTTGGTATACTATATTTCATTATTGAAAATGTATTCTCACAAATGTTGATACTTCCGAACATTGATCCTATTTTTAAAATTGCCTTTGTCAGGAGTGGATATTTAGTTGAAGGAACATTTTTCCAAAATTCGATCTCTTCTTTGGTACTGTAAATTAGTCTTTTATCTGACTGAAGATCACACAACTCTAGGCGAAATTCTTCGCTTTGTTGTATAATAGTGCAATTTATTGGATTGCGAAAAATGATTATTAATTTTCTTATTTCCGAGACAAGAATTCATTTTCTAAGTAAGGCAATTTCCTCGACTAAGCCAACGATCTTCTGTGAACATAATTAGGTCACCATAGCTTGACTTAAGATCCGCTAGTAACAATTTAAACTTTCGATGGGTTCGAGCGTTATGGCCTCCTTTAATTTTGTTCACGAAGCTAATTACGATTCCTGTATAATCCCATTGTCTTAGCACACAGCGACTCTAGTGCAGTGGTAAAAGGGTACCTTTATATTGTTTTTGTGAAACTGTCTACGAAGTCCTTTTATAGAACCTCGCCTAGATAGAGCTCCATCGGTACAAACGGCACTCAATTTTGATAATCCACCTATTGACAGCACCGACACTTCTACACCACTATATATCCTCTCCTCTAGTTTGGTTGTACAGTGACACTAACTTTAATAATTCTTCTTCCACATTAAATGTGAACACTACCTTACAAATATCAATAGTTGAGCTGTATCCGTATTGTCAGTTGATTCATCCAGTGCTAAGGAGAAATTGGAACAGTTTTTTATTTTGTCTATCATTGCCCCTGTTCTGTCTGACGGCCAATGTCCTGGATTCGTCTCGTTACAGAGGGCTCTTGACAAAGGAATATTGTTAATTAGTTGGTACATGTTATTTGCAGGTTCTCTCAGACAATTTAATATTTTCAGAAAAACATTCTTTAGAAAAGCACCGTCGCCAAAAGGTTTTTTCACTTTTGCTATTTCATAGTTTGCTATATAAGATGCTTTGATCAAGCCACTAGATACTGCAGGAGCAGGCAGATTTGCATTAATCGGAAGTTGTAATTTATAGCCAGAACTTAAATAACTACATTCTATTCCCTGGATTGCTTGAAAATCGCTCTCAATATTGCTTTTTTTTAAACGTGGAAATCACTTGTTTGCAGATGAGGCACTGCGCCGTTTGGTCACAATTTTCTACAAATATGTAAGTAAATTCGCAAGACGGATCAAATTTTACATTTGAATTAAGACGTATCCTTTTTGTATTCATATTAAGTACATACACGAGAAGTAATACGATTTTAAAGTTATGTTAGCGAAGGTTAGGTTAGGTTAGAGTGGCTGCCAAAACGCACAGTTAGACCGATGACGGTCCGTTGTGATACCAAGGGATCCTACTCCCCTTACACCTTCTTTGGAACTACTTTGAGCTACTTATCTAGCGTATGATATCTCGCACATTGCAGTTCTCAAGATCCATAAGGCCGTCCAAACTATACTCGTACTTTCCCAGATGTTTATGCCTCCTGTAAGCTAGCGCCGGGCATGGACAGAGGAAGTGGCTCAAAGTCTCTTCCTCCTCCTCATCCATACAGCTTCTACAGAAGTCATTTGCTAGTGACCCAAGCCTCCTTGCATGCTCCCCAATGAGGCAGTGTCCTGTGAGCACCCCCACGACTATACTTAAGTCAGGTCTACGTAGAGATAGTAGTGTTTTTTGGAGCGCTTCAAGTCCAGTTTCGGCAAGACTTGCCGCGCTACATAACATGTTATGGTGTTAGTCCACCTCTTCTGTGCCGAGGCTGTCGCCTCATTTCGAAGCGCCCTATACAATGCTGCTAAGGGCCTCCCCAGATTTGCTCTTTCCGGTTTTAATTGGAGAGTTGTACCTTGCATTGCCAGTTCGTCGGCCCTGCAGTTCCCCAGTACGTCCGAGTGACCGGGGACCCAGACTATCTGGATATTGAAATGCTCACTAATCTCGTTAAGAGATGAGCGGCACTTCAATGCCACCACCATATATTGTTATATCCCTTGTGGATATGACATTATGCTTCAACCAAGCCAGCGCTTCCTCAATCGCTACCACCTCCGCCTGATACACACTGCGGTTATCAGGAAGACGAACGGATATATTCACATTTAATTTGTCACAACAGGCTCCTGCTCCGACTTTGCCGTCTAGCTTGGAGCCTTCAGTGTAGAATTGTATACTTCCAGTTTCTGTTATTGACCTGTTCCCCCAGGATTCCCTTGAGGGGAGAAGAGTCCGGAAACCTTTTTCAAAGCATACAATCGGTATCGTGTAGTCATTATTCTTCACATCTGCCATTAGCGACCTGCCAATCGTCGAGTGGCCCGTCTGAAGACATTTCCACTGAAACACGGCAGAGAGTCGTGCAGCCGTAGTTGCCGCTCTCTGCTTACCAAAGATGTCGACAGGAAGAAGGTAGAACATAGCCTCCAGAGCACGTGTAGGGGTTGTCCTCAGTGCCCCGCGTATAAGCAAGCAGGCCGTTCTCTGTACCTTCTCTATCTTATTCTTATAAGTTTTCTTGTTTAGTGCTGGCCACCACACACTCACCCCGTACATCAGAATCGGTCTGACTACAGCGGTGACGAGTCAGTGTACCAGCTCTGGTTTTAGACCCCATCTCCTACCGACGGCGTTTCTACATGAGTACAGAGCCATGGTGGACTTCTTTACTCTCTCTAAAATATTTGGCATCCAATTTAGCTTACTGTCCAAGATTATGCCCAGAAATCTTGCCTTATCAGTAAAGGCCAGTGCCGTGCCATTTAAGGTAGGAGGGGCGACTACCTGAATTTTATATTTCTTGGTGAAGAGTACCAGCTCTGTTTTGGATGGATTTATACCCAGCCCACATTTTCTGGCCCACTTTGTAATGATTACGAGCGCGTGTTGCATGACTTCCTTAATCGTGCCTAGGTACTTCCCCGAGATCGCGATTGCTACGTCATCTGCATACGCTATCACCTCTATTCCCTCCCTCTCCAGTTCCAAAAGTAATCCATTGATAACTATGTTCCAGAGAAGAGGTGATAGGACACCACCTTGCGGAGTTCCTCTAACTACTCGCCTCCATGGTGGATTCCCCCATATCCGTGTTAATAATCCTGCATTCTAGCATCTGATTTATCAACCACCCTAAGTGGTAGTCCACATCTAAGAAAGACAGTCCTTCCCGAACTGCCTCCGTCCTGACATTGTTAAAGGCGCCCTCTATATCGAGGAGGCTACCATACAGTACTCTTTCGAGTGGATTGATTTCTCAATTGTTCGCACCAGGGAATGCAGAGCCGTGTCCACAGATCTCTCTTTCCAGTACGCATGCTGAGAAGTCAATGTTAGCGAAACTAAATACACTTAATAAAAAAATATACACTTACTGTCTCCCTTAGGATGAGGTTATGATGGTAAAAGAAGGGAATCAAGACCAAAACGTACAACTTGAAAATTATGTACTTCCAATTGATGTTTTATATAAAATTACTTTTTATAGGTTGTTACCGAACAGCAAACGAAACAAAAATAAATTCAAAATTGATATACGCAAAATAGCAGTGTAGCTAAACAATAACAAGTAAATCAAAAATTGAATTTATAACGGAACAATGAAATGGTATTTATTGGTTTTTAATATTCGTACTGACAATAAAGAACGGAAATCCGCTCTTCTATTGTTTTTAATTATTACATATTATATTTTAAAGAGCGTATAGTCGCTCTAGACCTTCTACGTGAGCATGTCTGAATGCTCAATCTGTCACTACACAATCTCGGCGAAATAGGATTATCACGGATTACATCACGATAAGCATGAAATGCAAAAAAGAGTAGAAGTGTTAAAGGGATAGCAATATAATTTAGCAATATTGATATTAAATCACTGTTACCTTTATCTTGAAATCATGTAAAGTTTGACATAATTCTAAATAACATTTATTTAAACCGAATGAAGACTGGTAAACCTAAAAATGTTATTTATAATCGGGATAATGTATGCCACCATAATTTGCAATATAATAAAAAATGTATCTTTTTAGTGTAGAATGCGAACGACCCGTTCACCCCACACCACCACTGATTTCTAGCCGGCTAAGAAATGCTGCATGGAAAAACTTTCAGGAAAGTCTTCAACAATTTGTGTGATCAGTAGCTTGTTACAGTGGCGCCCAAGTATCGTGCTGTCGAAATGATAATTTGTGAATTGTGAGAGAAGGTATTAATATGGATTGTTTTAACTTGAAATGATTCATTTTTTACTTTTCCCACTATAACGAAGTTATATCGGGTAAGTATTGTAATCGCGAAAAAAATTTTGTTCCAGATTTTCACATTTCTCGACGAATTGGGCTACCAGGACTCCAAAACCAGTCATACATTTTTATTATTTTTGTATTGCCTCCATTCTTACAAATATAAATTAGGTCGAAATTTTGTGCACAGATAGATTTTAGTAATAAGCAGTTTGTGTAAACTTTTAGGTCTATACGAGTCTATAATAGTGTGGGTTGCAGTGGAAGAAAAAACTGTCAAACAGACTTTCGCAAAAATGGGACTGACGATTTTTTGTTATGTTGATGATAAATTTGACAATACATTATCTACCAGTTCACAAAATTTGAAGTTGGTTGAAGCATTGTGTGGATATTATTTTAACAAAAAACAGAAAAAAAAACTTTTTGAACTGTTTTCCGAGGTAATATCAAATTTTTCGAAGAAATATATTTCTACTGTTAATACATCTTCCAAATTGCAACAATTGTTTCATAGGTGTCTTTATAATGTCTTTATGTGGAATTTAAATTGCTAAATTTACCTAAAATACTTTGCTGGTGGCAAATAATATCGTTAACATTTAAAAATAAAATATGTCTAGTAAGCTTTTAGTAAGACATTCCCATTTCTGTGACATTGACATTTCCTTGACGTTTTATTGACATTCTACGACATTTTAATGGTTGAAATTGCAACGAATTATTGATCGTTACATTGTTTGTGTATTGCTTAACCCTTGTGATATAATTGGCGCGACCAACGTACTTATGTGGATTTCGATTGACCAAATTGAATTGCACTGACAGCTACACCAGTGCAATTTCGACTACTCCAGTTTTTTTGGTAGTTTTACCCCTCTTTTTACAAATGCACTAAACAGTACTGTCATTGTGCTGTCATTTTCGATTTGACTTGTCGTTTTAATATAGTTTGGCAGATGACAGAACGCAATTCGGTGTTTATGTTCGATTGACGAAGAAATTGAGGTTACACTTTCAAAGAGGGGTAAAAAATCAATCGAAAACGACATTAGACTGTGACCGAAACCTGTGATAAATATTTTTTAGTACAAATGTTTGACAAATTTTTGAAAAATATTCCCCTACATTCACAAATTTTTATTACGCTGCCCGAATTGTGTAATAATTTTTTGAAGTATTCCCCTTCTGTCATATTGTTGTTTGATTTTAATGGCAAGCAACCCATTTTTTTATACGCATCGAATTGGCTTTCGTCTAATATACACTGCTCGTCAAAAAAAAACCCGGACAATACATTTTTTCAGTAAATATTTGTGTTAACGGTAACTATTCGCATTATTCGCGTTATGGTTGTACGAAATAATATAATGTGCGCCAAAAGGCACTAACGGATCAAGTTTTCGTTTAATAAAAGTAACCACAGGATCAAAACATTTGAAATAACAAAATTACCGAAAAACGGATATTGATATATCTTCATCTTTATTTAAATAAAAACCAACAATCAATCTAAGTGGTCGGTACTCTAGTATCGAGTATTTCCGCCACGAGCTCTGATCACATCTAGCATTCTTTTTGGCATACTGTGCACAAGGTTTGCAACGTACTCCTGAGGTATCATTTCCCATTCTTCCTGCAGAGCTGATTGAAGATGATCCAAGGTTTCTGGAACGACTTCCCTTTGCATTAAACGACGCCCTAGCATATCCCACTTGTGCTCAATGGGATTAAGGTCAGGGCTGCGAGCGGGCCAAACAATTCGATCAATTCCCACCTCATCCAAATAATTGTTGACCACGTTTGCAACGTGGGGCCTGGCGTTATCATGCATTAGTTTAAATTGCTGTCTAATAAATGGGGCGTATGGAACCACAAATTCTTCTAGACATTCCACGATATACCTTTGGGCAGTTATAGTGCCGCCGCGTAGAAATATAAGGTCCGTACGGGCGTTTATAGAAATGCCTGCCCACACCATTAGTGAGCGGCCATGAAATGGGACTCTTGGGGATATGGCACATTGTGAATATCGCTCTCCGGATCTCCGCCATACTCTTTCCCGTCCATCCGGTGATCGCAGACTGAACCTTGATTCATCAGTGAACAACACGGACTTCCAGTCGTCCGTAGTCCAACTGACGTGGTTACGAGCAAAAGTCAAACGGTTTCTTCGATGAGCTGGGAGAAGCTCTGGCCCTGTAGCAGCCCTCCTGGACTGCAATCCATGTTCATTTAATCTTCGCGATGCTGTGCTAACTGAAATATTGACACCACGTACCTGTGCCAATCGACCAGCGACGATTCTAGCTGTTTGGAAACGATCTCGCAGTACCATTGATACCATAAACCGATCGTCCCGCTCGTTTGTTGATCTTTTACGACCTGATCCAACCGTTCGCTCATACTGACCAGTTTCACGATATCGTTTAATAGCGTCTTGAACTGTACTTCGAGGGAAATTTAGGTGGGCAGCAATATAACGCACGCTACGGCCATACTCACTCAAAGCGATTACTTTTGCGATATTTTCTGGTTTCATAATTATAATATTTGCTAATAATAATAACTAAGCACTGTTAACGTAAACTGTAATAATAATACTAACAATAAATGCTACTTTAAATGTTTCAAAACAATTGATAGATGCCCATTTATTTAGAAACGTAACAATCGAAATTTTGAATATTTTTCATTTATTACACTTTGTTGCTGTGATTGGATTTTAAATAAAAAAAATACGGTTTCTGTTACACCTATTTTTCGGTTATGTACTATTTAATATGACAGTGCCTTTAAAATAGCGTAATTGCTCTAGAAATTGAAGATTTACGAAGAAATTCAAGTGTCCGGTTTTTTTTGACGAGCAGTGTATATATATTGTAGCGTAGGCCTATATTTGTTAGGTCGTAGTATAACAGGATGATGGTGCAATAATTCTCCCCAAACATTTGGAAAATATAATACGATAGCTAGGTTTATATTCAGGAAACGGGAAGGTCATGGGTATTCTCTAATCAGAATTGCAAGGCAAAATAAAACATATTAGAGGCAACTCTGGATTAAAATAAATCGTTAATGATGTGGTGCATACGATTCAACGTTTTAATTGAATTAATTCTTTAATAGCTTCAATAATCTGTCAGGCGATAGTGGTAGCACTCAAATTTGCTCCCTAGATCAATATGCCATGTAAATAAGAATCTTTAGTTGACATAAACTAGAAGAAAATAATTGTCGGCAAGCTGCTGCAGTTGAAAATTATTATGTTGCTATTATTGTGTTGCTGCAAACACATATGCATTTAGCTGCAAACGATATATTATGTTATCGTATTGACTATTTGACATTTTATTTTGATGATATAAAATGCTAAGGCGACCATGTTAAATGTCGACCGAACAATTATTCTGTTTGTGTCAAAAATTATCATAGCAAAAGACCGTGATAATTTGGGTGTATGCGGTTTTTTCAAATAAATGCCAAAAATTTGTACTAAAAAATATTTATCACAGGTTTCGGGCACAGTCTTAGTAAGAAAAAGAGTTAAAGTATAAGAATTTGCACTAAAGCGATTATACTCTTCGCGACTCAGAAGTTAGGCCGTGTTCTAAACGAAAAAAATATCTCATAAAAAGTTAAATTTTTGACATTTTATTCACCACAAATATTTTATGTGCTCGACGACCAGTTAAATTTTTTTATCTATATTGTGATATTTGTAATTGATTTTTCTAACCTCACAATGGTGGTTTGGCGTCTATTGGAGGGGGGGGGATCAAAGTTGAGTAGATTAATCTACCAGCTCCGTAACCTTCCAGTAGGGTGCGCATCACGTGGGCTGTTCTGGTCTTGTCATTAGGCAGCTACGTGATGGGTACAATTGTGTAAGGGGTAACCTGTTCACAATTCGCAAGTGTACGTACTGCCTCCTCGTGGCAACCACTGGTAACTAAGGCCACTTGGCACATTTTAGGCCATTTGGCACAGGCTAAAGTACGGCGCTAAAGGAGAAAACCTTGACAAAAAACCCTAATCTAAGGTGGAACAGCATATGCCGAAAGATGAATGACTGATAGGTTAATCAGCCCAAAATATGCGGACTCTGGATACCAGGCACCCTCCAGTTTTATTTAGCCTTCCTGTAGTATAGCTGGGTGACCTACAGGTGATTTGCAATTCCCAGCAACTCGTAAGAGTAAAATCAAACGGAATACGGGGCAGGAGTAGGAATATACGGGAGTGGGACAACCCTCTCGAGGTCCTTGAGCTCCAATGCTACCGTCTTTCTAGCGGAACTACATGCTGTAGTAAACATCTAGGAGGGAGAGCAATAAGCCCAGATAGTATGTATCACGTACCGGGAGGCAATATTGTCAGGTTCATTAAGAACCTGAATATTGACTGGACGGATAATTAAGCAGGGGCCAGCACAATAGATCTTTTAGGTCGCAGTGCGAAGTGGCTGATCGCCCGCATGGCCCCCCCAATAATAACAACAATAAACCTCACAATACAAATTTTAAAAAAAATATAGAGAACAAACTAAAACGAAAATAGACAGTTATGGGTGCTTATTCATTTTATAATCATAAGTTGAAGAAAGAAAAAGAAAAACAATTAAAACGTCAAAATTTTAACTTTCTAGCTAGTTGCATTTGGAACAGCAAATCGGTTAAAAAATGAGGTAAGTTAAATATTTCTTACCACAGTTAAAATATTTAACTTTTTAACTAATTGGAACACAGCCTAACAAAAAAAGTTGATTTAACTTTGACTTTTTGTTGTTGTTTAGTGCTAAAGTGACATCTTACAGAAATTTTAAGAAATAATATCCCATTTTTATTTTATTTTTGTTATAATTTTGACGTTTCGTTTATTTTTTATTTTTATGTGTTGTGCTAAAAGGTAAACCAATATCCCGCTCTTCATCAGTTTTAATTTTTTACTCGATCTTCATTAATTTGTCGATTCATTTTATAGTTAGTTCTATAATAATTGAGAAACAATGATTTGATTTTTATTGTGTCATAAATGTCAAAGAAATGTCAAAAACGCGAATTCAATAGTTAGTTTATCTTGAGTATACTTGTAAGCGCGTTTTTGACATCTTGAAACGTCTCAGTAACGTCGAGTATATCTCCACCATAAATAAAATCGTCTTTAGGCCCGTAATTTTAAACGAGGATAGTGATAAATCGACGAATTTATCCCCTCTTTCGTATTTTTAAACGAAGATAAATCCACTGAATCAAACCTGGATTACAATTCTATCCTCGGATTTATACCTCGATTTCAATGGCCAAAACAGTGGAGACAGCTATTTTCGAAAATTCGGAAATATAAAATTTCATTTACGATCTGTGAAATTACTTATACAAAACTAAATATATGTACATAAAGAATTGCAAATTTAAATTAAATTAATTGTTGAAAATTTAATTTAGTCTGGTGAATCAGATTATTATCTAAACGTCCTTAAGTATTTCACGATAGAATAGACGTGGAGTTTTACAATAAAGAAGAGTTTTGGCGCTAATTCCAGTTTTCTAAAGAATAGGTTCGTTATTTGACCAACGCCCTCCGAGAAGATGTGGAACTTTTCGATGCATATTATCGCTTACAATATCGCACATTACGTGCACCACTTGCTTTCCATTTTATTCATTTCTTGTACAGGAATGCCACAAATCACGATATAGACTAAAGATTAATACCTAAGACAGGCTCGAACTATATAGCTATTCGTGAATTCGAAATTATGTAGTTATTTTTTTCAGTCTGTCAACACGGTTTAAATGCTTTTAGGATTACTGCATTTCGTAATATGACTATCGTAATCTAGAGTTTGAAACTCGATAAATATGAAATAAAGACAGAAAAGTAAGAGAGAAAGAAATATTTTATTTTGTGGTAATTTTTAAAATGAATTTGTAATTGCGATTAATGCGATAATATTTTTGTCTGTCAACGGTATTAAAAAAAAATATTGGGAAAAACCAACAGAAAAAATTGAAAAATATCCCAGCAAGCAGTTATTAATTCGAAAATTGATTTCGAAAATCTCCGGTTTTAGATCCGGATCTTTTCACGTTTAAAGTTAGATTTTTGAAAACTGTGGATTAATTCGTCGATTATCCTTGTTTAAAAATACGAGTCTTAATGAGTAGTAATAAATTCTTCTGAGTAATATATTTTCTTGGTATCAAATGTCGTGTATGTATAAATCTTAATAGCAAATGAATAGGAGACCCACAATAGGAGACACAATTAGGATGGAGCAGGTTAAGGAGAAAGAAGCTGGGAGATATAGAAGAGATTCGGTAACCAAAGATAATTAACGTTACTTTGTACGAGTGCTTTGTACTCGAATGGTCCATAGCGATGCCCCATCCAAATTGAAGAACTGAGTAAAGAATTATTTCAGCCAATTCTCATGTTGCTCATATAATTTTGTGATCTGAACAAACGGCACAAATTTTCAGAAAATAAATTTTGAACATTGTGGATGCCCTCTGAATGGAGTAATTTGAATTCTTAAGAATTTTCAACAGTATAATAGAGATGTATAACTGGATCGTCAGTGGGTTGGTGTCTGTGATTTGGCGGCATGAGAGTAGAAGACTTATATTGTCGTGACCAATTGTGATATTGGGGAGGAGGTCTCCAAATATAGGAAAAGCCGTGACATTTTTTAAGGGCCTTGCCCAAAATAATGGAAAATGTCTTTAAAATATAAATGGTTGGTTTGGTGATCTATAATGGACACTTTATGGGAAAAGTGTCGTTCGAGGAGTCGGTTAGACCCATATTTGATTATAAATGTGTTCATCATTGAAATGTGCATAAATTCTGTCCGGACATATGTTGTAAACGGCGTTTTCATACATGTTATGTTTACTTTTCCCACTATAACGAAGTTATATTGGATAAGTATTGTAATCGCGAAAAAAATTTTGTTTCAGATTTTACATTTCTCGATGAATTCCCTTCTTTTCCCCTCTATCCCTGTTAATAGTCCATCGGATTTAACGGATGATTAATTTATTACTGAAAAAAATTGTTCCAGGTTTTCACAATTCTCGTTACCACGACCCCGAAACACCGATTATAAAAATGTCGTGCCCGTCCTTCCATCCGTCCAGTCGTACATTTTTATTATTTTGTTTCGTCTCCCATTCTCACAAATATTGATAAATTTGGTCGAAGTTTTGTACAAAGATAGATTTTAGTAATGAGCAGTTTGTGTTAACTTTTAGGTACATTCGAGTCTAGAATACAGGGTTTTGCAGTGGAAGATAAAAGTGCCAAACGGATTTTCTCAAAAACGGGACCGACGATTTTTTGTTATGTTGATGATAAATTTGATAATTCATCATCTACCTATTCACATAATTTGAAGAAGATTTAAGCATTGCGTAGGGGTCTTTTTAACAAAAAAGGAATAATATTAATTTGTTGATCGCTTTTCGGAGGTAATGTTGAACTTTTCGGATTTCATTTTCGTTGGAAATGGGACTCTAATATGATTTTTGGATAAAAATCTGTAATATGGTCAATAAGAATATTACTTAGCAATTAACCGATTATGATGAATTTTGACGTTTCCAACGAATAGAAAGAAATGTGACCCAAAAACAATTTTTAGAGGAGAAATATGTCAATATGGCTTCTATAATGTTCTATAATGTTGTCTATTGAGGTTTCTGTGAATTATGCAGCTGTTGAGGTTTCTTTAAGACAGCCTAAACACACTATTTCAATTGCTAAACGATCAAGATTATCTCGAATTTAATCATAGTTGGTTAAGAAATAGGCAAGCTACATCTTACTTGGCCATATTCCAGAACTTCATCCAAAAATCGTTTTAGAATCCCAATTCCAAGGCACATGTCAAATTCGGTCATAATCGGTTAAAAAATAGGCAAGTTCCATCGTACTCGGCCACATTCCAGAACATAATCAAAAAATCATTTTAGAATCCCATTGCCAGCGCACATGTCAAATTGGTCATAATCGGTTAAAAAATAGGCAAGTTCCATCGTACTTGGGCATATTCCAGAACATCATGAAAAAATCATTATAGAATCCCATTTCCAACGCACTTGTCAAATTTCATCATAATCGGTTGAGAAATAGGCAAGTTTCATTATACTTGGCCATATTCCACAACTTCATCCAAAAATCATTTTAGAATCCCATTTCCAATGCACAAGCCGAATTTCATTATAATCGGTTGGGAAATAGACAAGTTCCCTCATACTTTGCCATCTGGAATCTCATTTTCCAAAGCCGATGTCAAATTTTATAAATAAGTTACATTCTAATTGGCCATTCATATAATTTGCTAAAGTTTCAATTTGAAATGTAAAAAAATTCAATATGAGGTTTATATTAACAGTGACCTTTCTTAAGTTTTAAACAATATTTATGTACAGCTTGGTTCAAATCGGTCAAGGCGTATGGATTTTGTTTAAATATCATACACATATGCTGTGGAAACACTAATCCAACCCCAACTCAACCCCAATTCAACCCGCAAACGGCCCCAAACTCAACCCTCAACCCAAACGCAAACTCTCTTTCAATTCAATTCTCAAACCAGCATATATAAAATATTGGCCAACTGCTCACTATATCTATACCATGTGTGTACAGACGTCCAGACAGACGGTCGGACTTTATTTTATTTTTTGCTTTTTTATGCTCAGGGACTATCAAAACGTCGAAAAAAGTGGTTTTGGACATTATATTCAATGCTAAAGGCGATCGGACACTATCATCTTTTCAACTTCGCAATCGTTAAATATTTCCCCAATAAAAACTCGTTTTTTAAGTAACATTGCTTCGATATCAGAGAAATGGATTCAAGGAGATATCTTTGAGATTCATAATCAGTAAAAACTAAGCATTTCATTAATCTATGTTTCGAATGCTTGACAGCTTTGTCTTAATATTAGCGTCGAGATTCTCGTCAAAATTATGTTCCTAATAAAAATTTATGTTTTCCATTTATGTTAATAGAGACATTTAGTTTTTGACAAATACGATTTCAAATGCATTCATTTTGCAAGATAGAATTAATCCTATAAACAAGAGATAGAATTAATCCTATACGTACAAAAAGTTAGAATACAATTATTCAGAACGATTGAAATGTACAGCATTGTGTTTGTAAAATTACCGATAAAGGTTGATTTATATTATCTGTACCTTTCCATTCCTGCACGTATCGACACAGACAAATATTGTTGAAAAGAATGTATAAATTGATGATATCTGACGGATGGTACAAATTGATGAGGTCTGACAATATACGTGGAGGAACTAAAAGGAACGGATTATGTAAATCCACCGTTAAACTTGCCTACTCTACCTACTACAATGTGCCTATACTACTAATTTTGCTTTTGTTTTCTTTTCCTCTTAACCAGATTAATATAGTATAGATATAAATAGCGGTAAATAACTGAACCCAAACTCAAAAATTAGCGATAGGTGCTGAAAGTTTTTAATTTGTTTAGAGGCTTTAGATAACCTGTGTGAGGTTTTATGAGAATTCAATTATCATGACTATACTTTAAAAATTCCTGAAATAACCGGCGAATGGAGATAATTAATTCTGTGCTTGAGTCTAGCAGACCGGTACGAGCCGAGTTATGTGCATAGGATTGTATTTATTCTAGTTTTACCGAGTCAAAAAAATTTGATTAGAATTTCGATATTTTTATGACACATATACGTATATATTATTTTGTTTAGGTAATTTACAACTAAAAAAAACTTATCGATTTATTGATAATGGGTTTTACGCCTAAAATTTGTAATCTATTGTATAGATCATAGGTGGCCAAGTCAAATTAATATTTTTGACAAATTTTGATAATAAATAGAGCAATAAAACACAGATTAGAAAAAAAAGTCAACTGGACAACGCGGCATTTATTTCTGTATCCAGAGGCACAGAATATATCACTTGGAAATGAATGTGAGGACCACTGCAATCAAAATTCGTCAAAAATACTTATTTGGCTTGGCAACCGTGGGTATAGATTATATATAGAGTTTCCCTTATATAACTGAAATGTGGCCTTGGCTCTCTAATAAAATGTGAATCAACATTGTATGTATTTCATACTTGATATTTCTGGTAGATAGTTTTAGATTAGCGACTTATCTACAAACCAACAGTGGACAAACAAGCAATATTCAATTTAAATTAATCAAAGCATATATTGAAATTAAAGGGGTTTGAAGGCTCATAATTATAGTTATGCGGTTGTATACAATCTCCGCACATTAATTTCCCAATTCGAATATTGCTTCTCTGTTTGACTATGAAATGTGAACATTATTTATCAAACCGAAATGTGTATTTATTTAGTGACTGTGAGTAGTTATGAAAATAAATAGAACTCAAGAACTACATAAGTATTGGTGGTAAATAGTTGTTTAAAGGATGAATCATAATACATAATCTAGTATCACCTTTCATTCGACAATATCGATCAAACGTTCTATACAAATTTGTATAAATATTGTGTGGCTTGTTAGATTTATTTGCACAGACTCAAACAATTGTTATCACGTTATCGAGTTTTACTGTTCAATTACAATCTGAAAAATAAATAAAATAATGAAAGCTACGTCAAATTAGAAGTTAAAATAGCCTCATATATAATAACACCCGCCTCGTGACAATAACTCCTATCTGAAAAAATTGTATTTTTCAGAAAACGACAAAAACTGTTCTTTATTAATATACGTATGTGAAGTTATCCCAGGATTTCATCCCAGCAAATGACGTATGTGAAGTTATCCCAGGATTTCATCCCAGTAAATTGCAAAAACTTGAATCAGGCAACTCTAGAAAATTCAAAGCCATATTTAATATATGAAAGTTAGCCCAGCCCAGGATTTTATTAAAATTAGATTAAATATCAAAATTACATAATATCCAATAAAATAAAATCCACATACAAAATTAATAAAATTTAAATCATCACTGATATTTTTTATTTATTTGCAAGATTTTACCTAGCACTTAAAAATTTATGCATGTTATAACTATTAGTTTATTTTGCCGCAAATTAAAGGTCTCGTATTAGTGATAAAAATTTTCGAGATAGAGATACCATTAGCTTAATTTGCCCAAGTGCCCGAAATATTGCCATGGGCTGAGAAGTTTCATTCATTTTTATATTTCGATACAATATCCGTCTGGTTTGCCAAAACTACAAATGTCTCGTATTAGTGATTAGTAGTTCTGAGATGGGGATACCATTAGCTAAATTTAGAAAATATTTCATTTCATCCAGAAATGCCCGTTTTTTAGCCAATTCCGTCATTGCTATGTTAAGCCATTCCGCCACGTCAAGGCTGTAATCACGGAAGGTTTTTTTAGTTTTTTGTATTTTTTGTATTTTTTTTTTGTGTTTTTGCAATTTTTCTGTTTTTTTTGTAATTTTTTGGGGTTTTTTTACTGCAAATAATTTCATTTTAGTTAATTCAATATTTATGATGCTATTTAAATAATATATTCAGTTTGTTTTTAATTTTCACAAATTTCATAAAAAAGCATATGTGGAATTACCTTACATAGATTAGATGACCTCTTTTGGACGACTATTTCATTTAAGTCATCATATACTTCCCAGAATCCGTCTCGATAGCAATAACTCACATAGTGTGAACTATTTGGAATAAAGATTACGAATGAATTTATTTTGTAGTTTTTATCAAAGATTTCAATATTAACAGCAATATTTGTGACTGCGATAGGTGTAGTAGGGTTAAGCATAGGCTCTACATATAAAAATAACGTATCGCTCAAGAATACGTCCTGAGAAGCTGACTCATTGTCGCAGTTCGTGCACGCTCTAACGACATCTACTTCTAAGCAGTTAGAAAGATTTAGTAAACCTAACTTTTTCAACTTAAAATGGTCCAAAGGTACGTAATTTAATAAATCGATTACTGTGTTATTGCATGCTTCACATTTCTGAACACTTTGTGCACTAATAAAAATCCAAAGACTTTAACAAAAAGTCTGACACCGTCGTTATATTAGAGGTGCAATCTCGGTTTAAGCCATATAGTCTGGTTAAGTTCGAAGTTCGAAATTCTTGGGCTAAAGTAATATTTTTAGCACGTAATGCTTTAATGAGTTTGCTAAAATCACTTTCTACCTCTAACCCTTCAAAGGCAGATAAATTTAGTACACAACAGGTAAATGCATCAAATGCACAGGTATAAAAATAGTTTTCCCCCGTATTGATGCCATTTTTTAAGAAGCACATATTATTGTTTCGTTGGATTTTACACTTTTTTTGGTTGTAATCTGAAGGGTCAGGCTTTTCATTAAATTTTCTTTTGTGAGAAATTGTTGTTTGTAGCAAAGAGCAACGGGCTTCTGGTGGCGTCATGGAATTTATTGATTTTATAATTGTTTGTTTGAAGTTAGTTTTACTTTTTGAAGTAGACGTAGGATGATTGAAAGGGCTTCTTTTAGCCCAGCCTTCTTCAATCGCAAGAAGAGCTCCTAAAGGCTTCTCTTCTTCTAAAAGGTTGTTCCTCCCTAATTTTATTCCAGTACTCATATGTTTTTTAGGAATATTTAGAGTATACCTGTCATAAACGTATAAATTACGCTTCCAAATTTCATTGAAAAATCTCAAGGCTTTGGTAGGTAATTTACCTAATGCCAAATTATGTTTTGCTCGCCGTTTTATTATAGAAAAATAATTCTCCACATGACTGTTACTTAACCGTTTTTTATGGTACAATGGAGACCAAAACGGGAGGTATGTGATATACTTTTTCAACAGAACTTCCGACAGTGCAGGATTGTAAAATGAATTTATTGGAAGTTCATCTTTGTATGAATTCTGTTCAATTGAAATTATCAGAAATTTTCTTAAATTCAACATAGAACGGGCTCTGGATATACGAGATTGGCTTATTTAATTGACGCGGTTTTTTAGTAAAAATATCACTTTTCTTCGATTCGAATAGTATCGCTGACTCACCTCCTTCATCTAATAAATCTTCTAACTCTTCCACTGAAGTACTAACATTGACTTATGCGTTTTTAACCACTGCTTCTAAGGCGCTTAATACATCTAAAGTTAAATATTTTGATCGTAAAACAATTCTTAAATTTTTCTAAACACTTTTAACAATTTCGTAATTGTCTAATAAAAATAATGAAGCAAATATTTCTTTTAAAAGTTTTATATTTTTATCGCATTTGTTAAAAGATTTATTAAAATCTTTGGCAATATTGTGCATCAGGTGAGAAACACATAAATGCAATTTCACCAAGTCAGTGAAATCAATTGAATTTGTGACATCATTATAAGCTACGTTAAGGTATTTTACTATTTCCATCTTATTAAATATTTCTAATACCGAGTTGATCTCGACAAAACTTCCGTCGGTTACGACGGTCTCAAACACTGGCCAATATTTCAATTGGTGTTCAATTTGGATTCTATAAAATCTGAGCCATCCTCCAATCGTTTCTCTACCATGACTTGCACTTATCATGTCCGTTAACGGAAATGGATCAGCAGGATCATGATCATTTACTTGGACTGGTACAACTAAAGCATAGTACAATATATTAGAAATGTTGTGCCGTGGAGGTCTAACTAAACCACTTGTTGCATCTAAATAAGCTGTTAATTTTTTTTTTAGGATTGCATTTTTGATTAATGTAATATTTTCTAAGTTAAGCTAATGGTATCCCCATCTCAGAACTACTAATCACTAATACGAGACATTTTTAGTTTTGACAAACCAGACGAATATTGTATCGAAATATAAAAATCAATGAAACTTCTCAGCCCATGGCAATATTTCGGGCACTTTGAACAATACGATTTTAATGAAATGTTTTCTAAATTAAGCTAATGGTATCCCAATCTCAAAACTACTAATCACTAATACGAGACATTTTTAGTTTTGGCAAACCAGACGAATATTGTGTCGAAATATAAAAATGAATGAAACTTCTCAGCCCATGGCAATATTTCGGGCACTTGGAACATACGATTTCTATGATATATTTTCTAAGTTAAGCTAATGGTATCCCCATCTCAGAACTACTAATCACTAATACAAGACATTTTTAGTATTGGCAAACCAGACGAATATTGTATCGAAATATAAAAATGAATGAAACTTCTCAGCCCATGGCAATATTTCGGGCACTTGGAACAATTCGATTTTTATGAAATATTTTCTAAGTTAAGCTAATGGTATCCCCATCTCAGAACTACTAATCACTAATACGAGACATTTTTAGTTTTCACAAACCAGACGAATATTGTATCGAAATATAAAAATCAATGAAACTTCTCAGCCCATGGCAATATTTCAGGCACTTTGAACAATACGATTTTAATGAAATGTTTTCTAAATTAAGCTAATGGTATCCCAATCTCAGAACTACTAATCACTAATACGAGACATTTTTAGTTTTGGCAAACCAGACGAATATTGTATCGAAATATAAAAATGAATGAAACTTCTCAGCCCATGGCAATATTTCGGGCACTTTGAACAATTCGATTTTTATGAAATATTTTCTAAGTTAAGCTAATGGTATCCCCATCTCAGAACTACTAATCACTAATACGAGACATTTTTAGTTTTCACAAACCAGACGAATATTGTATCGAAATATAAAAATGAATGAAACTTCTCAGCCCATGGCAATATTTCGGGCACTTTGAACAATACGATTTTAATGAAATGTTTTCTAAATTAAGCTAGTGGTATCCCTATCTCAAAACTTCTAATCACTAATAGATAATGGTATCCCCATCTCTGGAGGTGTTTTGTTTTAATTTTCTTGAAAAACTTCAATATTTGTCGTAACCAAATTAAAATAAGCAAAGTTATGTTCTAAAGTACGAGTACCTCAATAATAAGGATTCCTTCAGGAAAGTGTAAAATAGCCATATTTTCAGGAAATCTGGTCGATAATTCACTCGCCGCCATTTTACAAGTTTAGAGTGATAGAAGAGAAACCACAATATTGCTTGAAGAAATGGTATCGCTTCTTGCTGCGGCTGTGGTTTATATGCAGGAATTTGAGGTTTATTCATTTTTGTGCAATACACACTATTGTAAATGAGCTCCTGCTCAAAATAGCGTGTCTCAAAATTTAAATTAATAATAAATAAATAAATAAAATAAATAAAATCTCAGAACTACTAATCACTAATACGAGACATTTTTAGTTTTGGCAAACCAGACGAATATTGTATCGAAATATAAAAATGAATGAAACTTCTCAGCCCATGGCAATATTTCGGGCACTTGGAACAATACGATTTTTATGAAATATTTTCTAAGTTAAGCTAATGGTATCCCAATCTCAGAACTACTAATCACTAATACGAGACATTTTTAGTTTTGGCAAACCAGACGAATATTGTATCGAAATATAAAAAAGAATGAAACTTCTCAGCCCATGGCAAGATTTCGGGCACTTGGGCAAATTAAGCTAATGCTATCTCTTTAATTTGCGGCAAAATAAACTAATAGTTGTAACATGCATAAATTCTTAGGTGCTAGGTAAAATCTTGCAAATAAATAAAAAATATCAGTGATGATTTAAATTTTATTAATTTTGTATGTGGATTTTATTTTATTGGATATTATGTAATTTCGATATTTAATCTAATTTTAATAAAATCCTGGGCTGGGCTAACTTTCACATATTAAATATGGCTTTAAATTTTCTAGAGTTGCCTGATTCAAGTTTTTGCAATTTACTGGGATGAAATCCTGGGATAACTTCACATACGTCATTTGCTGGGATGAAATCCTGGGATAACTTCACATACGTATTAATATGGACTGCCTTTGTAGAAGAAATTGTTTTATATCTCTATTTTTATGTTTTATCCCTTTTTTAGGTTACATCTTACATGTAAAGGTACGTACGCTACATTCCCGTATTCCTACATTTAAATCTCACTTATGCCAAAATTGCAGATAGGAGGTATTGCCACGAAGCGGGCGAATATACTTATAAGCCTGTAGCACTAAACATACACGAGCACTAGCTATCTGATAGTAAGACACTGAACACAATTTTAAATCATAGTTTTATTGAAATTCCTTTGCATTTTTCTTACAATTCGTCATAAAATATAAAAATTGTTTAAAAATTATTACGTTTGCACGGGGACTCAAAACAAATCTAAATTGCTTGGGCATCAGCAGCGAATCAGCGATATATATACATGGATAGAGTATCGCCCAAAAATCGCATTGATTACGTCAAAAAAAATGGTGTAAATTTTATTTTATAGTCTTACTTATAACCCTCTTTATCTAAAAAAGTATTTCCGAATAAGTACCGTACTTGAACAAATTTCATTTCGAAATTTTTCGAAACAGATTTTTTTTTTATTTGAATGAAATAAATAAATTTATTCATAAATATATTAATAATAATTAATTATATCCAATTTTAATAGTTAAACATTGCGCTACCAGTTTTCGTACACTAATTTAAGAATTTATAACCATTTCCTCCTTAAAATTTCAAATACATCCCTGAAAAATAAACAAAAACAACAAAATACGAGTAATACCCGATTTATGCCCGATTTAGATAAAAATGAGTAAGTGATTGTTAGCGATTTTTTTTTTTTTTTTTTTACCAATTGTTACTATAAAAACATTAAAAATAAATATAATACTATAAAATATACTCGACCCGACTATATTTTTTGATATTTTATAGTAATAAACAAACACAAACACAATAAAAGTATAATATGAAAACCTATACGATGACCTGAAGTCAAATGTTATAGCAGAAAAAATCAAATCAAAAGCAGTTTTCCCAATTTTATTTATTAAGTTTTATTTTTGTCACTAACAATCTTATTTATTGTTATAAATTTTATTTTTGTCACACTACTGATAAATGTCAACAAATATAACATCCAATTATGTATAAGCCGCCAAAAAATTATAGCATCGCCATTTTGGTTTACATAGTGCTTTCTCATTTTAACTAATGGATATTTTTTTATTGCGTGCAGCTCTATGCAAGGCAAACATTTTTCTTCATCTAAATCGGGCATTAAACGTCAAAAATCTAGCATAAACAAACATTCAAGTGAATTCTCATTTTTTGTGTTTCAAGATGTGTTTTGGAGTTACAATCGAGTTTTTAAGAGGACTACATGTTTTTTGTGAATAAGCAATTAAAGTAAAAATAAAATTCAAATAGTGTTTCTTTTTATCAGTTTAAGTTATTTCTTTAACATTTTTTAGTGAATATTAACAAAAAATAAACAATAAATTTAATAAATAGGTATAATATTTATTGTAGTTAAATAGGAGTGTTACACCTTTAATGGCGGACGCTCAGGCGTCGATCAAACACGTATTAAACAATAAATTAGAACTAAACAAATGTATTCGGCAAAAAAAATTTAGAAGTGATGTCATAAAACAATTTAAACACAAAAACAAAGTTAAAAAAATGAATTTTAATCCAAAAAATAGTAAAATCAAGTCAAACATTACATCTGAAACAAAATCAAAATGGAGGAAGACAAAATGCATATTGATGTTCTAGAAAATGTCGGTAAAGAAGTTTTTAAAGGTTTAGAATCCGAAAATATTAAGCAAAAAAATACAAATGGAGAGGAATTGAAGTCAAATGAAAATAAAACTAATAACTACAAACTCAACAAATATATACCGGGAGACAAAGGGCCTTTCTTTGTTATAATTGAAAAAAAGGAATTGAGGATATAGTTATTGCGGAAAAACTAAATGCTTTGAATTATGGAAAAATTCTTCAAGTGAAACAATTTGGAAAAAATAGAGTCAAAGTCCAAACAAGAGAGATGGACACGGCAAACAAATTACTTAAAAGTACAGATTTGGAAAAGTTGCATTTTTGCTCTTCATATGTCCCGACTTTCATGTTGGAATCTATTGGATACATCAATAAAATACCCATCAATTTAGACAAAGAAACAATAAAAAATAACATAACGGCTAACGCTAAAATATCGAAAGTCGAGAGAATCACCAGATGGAACAACATAGATAAGAAAGCTGAACCAACTTCTGCATTAAAAGTCACTTTCAGAACTACTACATTACCAGAAAATATTTTAATTTTCGAGGTAAGAAAAAAAGTAACCTACTTTATCCCCAAACCATTAATTTGCAAAAAGTGTTTGCTATATGGACACACGAAAAAATATTGCAGAGGAAAAGAAAAATGTAAAAATTGCTCATCTACAGATTCTGATCATCTTAAAAATAAATGTGAAAACGATACTTGCTGCTACTATTGTGGTGAAAATCACATAACAAATAGCTTCAAATGCGATGAATACAAATACCAAAAACAAATCAAATATATTATGGTCACTAAAAAACTGAGCTTTGGTGAAGCTAAACAATTAGTTAAACCTCGTGCTAAAAAAATTTCAACATTAACGACGAACATTTTCCTAATCTTATTTCCAATCCAAACAATGACATTGAAAATGTAAGAACAGAAATGAAAGAAATTAAGAATAAATTAGTAGAAGAAAACCAAAAACTAAAAACAGACGTGAATGAAATTAAAAATATAATAAAGGAAATTACACTAATTAATCGGAAAATACAGTCGACCACCCAAGGATATTTAAATACTTCAAATAAAAATCCGCAATTGGACGTAATTCTCACGGATGTATTACAACAATTATTGGACATGGATAAAATTATAAACAATTCAAATAAACAATCCTACAAACTTATATCTTCAATGATGACAACACCACAAATCAATAAACTCAATATTTTACAAATTAATATAAGAAGCCTCAACACTAATAAAGACGAATTAGAACATTACATTAATAAAGAAAAAATAGATATGACTTTTCTAAGTGAAACTTGGACTAATGAAAACAGCAAAATCAAATTTCGTAACAACTATACCTACTTCAAACATAGACAAGATGGAAATGGAGGAGTGGGATTTATTATAAATAATAATCTTTTTTCTATAGAAATCAAAAATACTGATAAATATAATCCAATAGAGGCAATTAAAATTAATATAATTGATGTGAATAATAATATCTTAAACTTAATAGGAATTTATATTCCCCCTTCAATAAATAATGCAATAGTAAAGAATAAATTTGAACATTAATCAATGACCACTTTTCTAATAATAATACCATAATAATAGGAGACATAAATGCTCATCACTCATGCTGGGAAAATCATAGTAAAGAAGATAAAAGAGACCGAGCAAACGGCGCAGTGGTTAAAGCTGCGGCGTTTGGATCGGGAGGTACCGGGTTCGAATCCCGATAGGGGCGGGATGCAAAAGGGATTTTTCATCATCTGATTACGATCGGTGATGACGATGAACACAACTATGACCCCCTGTTGAGAGTGCAGAATCCATGGGCCGACCCACCTTTCATGTCAGCACTATAGGTTGGCATGAAGCAATGCAATGTGCAGGTGGCTTATACAAAGCGGGTCTATAGCCGTACGTCCTCGATTTGGCTAATACTGCGTAAAGTAGGACGGTAAAATTAACTGCGAAAGAGTTGGGAGTGCCTTGAGCCCCAGAAAAGATTGCATAGTTTAAAAAAAAAAAAAAAAAAAAAAAAAAAAAAAAAAAAAAAAAGATAAAAGAGGAAACATTTTAGCGAATATAATCACAAACTCTAATTATATAATATTAAATAATGGTGATCACAGCTGGATAGGCCCACAGGGTAAAAGCTCTACAATCGACATATCCATTGCATCTCAAGATTTAGTAAACAATTTAATTTGGAACATAGATAATACAAAAATCGGATACTCGGACCACCTTCCAATTAAAATAATAATGAATAATTCTAATGCATATAATTCACTTTCATCTAGAAGAACGAATATCAAATTAGCAATGGAAAACATTATTAATTTAAACCCAGATCACACATTTAGTCTGGTTGAATATGAAACTGAGCTACAAACAATCATAGAAGATAATACTAAAGATATTAAATACAACAATAAATATATACCTAAACCTTGGTGGAATGATAAAATTAGGAAAATTTGGGAAATTAAAAAACAAAAGCTAAAATTATACAACCAACACCGATCTAATATTTATATAGAAATTGAATTAAAAAAAGCCACTAGTAAACTCAGACTTGAGATTAGGAAAGAAAAAAAAATCATGGAACTCATTCATCAACAATATCAATCCTAGCCTAAGCTCAAAAGATTTATGGAAAAGGATAAGAATATTTAATAATAAAAATGGAGAACAAAATAATATATGTAACAATACGGAAAATATCAAAAAGTTCGTATCCACTAATATAACAGAATCTAAATTAGACAAAAAAGATCAAATTATTTTACCAACTGTTAATACGTCAAGATATGAATTTTCAAACATTGAAATTAAAAATATAATTAATAATAGTAAAAATACCGCCCCGGGTATTAATAAAATCTCTTACAAAATACTAAAAGGTTTACCAGATAACCACTTAAAAAAACTAACAGAACACATTAATAGGACATGGGAAAATCAAACCTACCCGGAAATTTGGAAGAATATTAAAATTATACCAGTTAAAAAACCGAATAAAAATATAGATAACAGAAAATTACAGAATAATACATCTCTACTCCACCATAGCCAAAGTGACAAGCAAATTAATAAAATCTAGACTAAATACCATAACGGAACAGCGGAAGATATTATCGGATAATTCTTACGGATTTAGAAAAGGGAAATCCACATCAGATTATATAAATCACCTATTAAACAGCTTAGAAAAAAATAAAAATAATAAGAAATATACAATAATAATTTCTACAGACATCGAAAAGGCATTTGATAGAGTAATCATAAACAAACTTACAAATATAATGCAAAACTACAATATTCCAAATGAGTACTCCAATTGGATTTATAAATCTTTAATTAATAGAAAGATTATTTTTCAAAATACAGATCACAAGCTAGAAATAATTACTAGTAATGGGTTACCTCAAGGTGATCCATTAAGTCCTGATCTTTTTAATATCTACACCAATAATATCCACGAATTAAATAATAACAACACTAATATATTACAATATGCAGATGACTTCATGATAATTATAACAAGTAACGAGAGGAATGAAGCAGAGAAACTGGTTAATGAGACATTAACAAAATTTAATCAAAAGCTAATAGATTTAAATTTAAACATTAATATAAACAAATCATCATTTCTTAAAATAAGCAATAAAAGATTTGAACATCAAATAATAATAAAATTAAACCACATTAATATTCAAGAAACTAACCAACTAAAATCTTTGGGGTTTATAATAGATAAAAAATTAAACTTCAATATTCACCATAAAGCAATAAAAAATAGTTGCACGTCAGCTTTAAATATAATAAAAATTTTTGCAAGGAAAAAAGGAGGTGCACATTCATCAACCTTATTAAACGTATATAAAAGTCTAATTGAGAGCAGAATAAGATATAGTGCTATCACAACTACCAGTAATAAAAATAAAGAAATAATACAAAAGATTGTTAATGCTGGTCTAAGAATTTGTTTAGGCCTAACAAACAGCACTCCTATTTCGGCGATAATAGCAGAGGCCGGTGAACTCCCTACATATTTAAAAACGAACAATACAAAATTAGGACAACTGTGAAAAATAATAAATGTAATATGATTTTGAGAGAACTATACATCAATAACAAAAATCTGCTTGATAAAATTCCTAAACATAACAAATAAATACTTCATTACACCAAATAATCAAATCAAAAGACAACTTCAATTCAATTCAACTTAAACATATTGTGACACAATTTCTAAACGAATATGAAGGAAAATCATTAAGTATACAGATGGTTCGATCTATAAAAACAAAAGAGGAATTGGTATTTACAACAGTTATAATAATGAAACATTTAGTTATTCGATAGAAGAATACCTTCCTATAAAAACAATAGAAATAATAGCGATCTGGGAAGCATTAAAAATAGGAATCAAAAATAAAATTTCAAACTTATTCATAATTTCGGACTCACTGTCAGCATGTTTATCAATGAAGAAAAGAGGCAACAACAACAAAACTAAATACTATGAAGAGCAATTATATCAGACTGCAAATTCAAACAACATAAATTTAACTGTCATATGGATAGATACCTGGACACACTAATATACCTGGTAATGAAGAAGCTGATACTGCTGCTAAGAAAGGAGCCTGCTCTACAAGAAAATTAGAAGTCAAAACCCCAGTAGAGGACTGCATTTCAATTTTCAAAAATTCTCTTTATCAAAAATGGAATACTGACTTTTTAGAAATTACTACAACAAAAGGAATTCAACACAGAAAAAACATAAAAGAGAAAATTTCAATGAAAACTTGGTTTCACAAAAAAAATTTCGATGCGAGCTCAGTCAAAAGATTAACTAGATTAAGAACCAACCACACTTTCGATAAAAAATACTTCCATTTAATAAAAAAAATTGATAATAACATCTGTGAGGATTGTAACACACTAGAAGATGATAAACACATCATAGAGTCATGCAAAAAATTTGAAACCATAAGATCCAATTACAAAATTATGAGGTGAGCGAATGTTCGTCAAAGAGGATAGACGTGTTTTTTCTATCCTTTTCAAAAATTTAATTTAATTAAATTTTTGTTTTGTTTTATTTACATATGTAGTTTATGTAGTATATAAAGTTTAATTATAATTATAATTTTAATTCTATTTAATTCAGTTTTTAGTGAAATAATAATTAAAGTGGAAGTGAAATAATTTAAAGTGTAATTTTGGAAAATGCAATCCACCGGGATGCATTTATCAGGCAATGTTTTATATTTATAGATAAAGAAATCAAAATTATTGATTTCTATTGGTTGCATGTTTTTAACGTGTGTGTGATTGGATTGTACATGGATTTTACTACTAAAACCTAATAATTGGATCGTATCAAAATAGTTTTTAACGTAAATTAACATACGTCATAGTTAATTTAATATTCGATTTTATATTTACGCATAATTGAATGCGTTCCTGCAAGCCAAACAAAGGTGTTTATACATACATACGTATAAACATTTTTGTGGGTTTCGGTATGGTTTTGGTTCTTCGTTTTTATGTTATGTACAAAGTATAATAGACAGAAATACATTCTTGAAAATTGATACATGACAAAGCCAATGAAATGTTTGCCGCCTCGTTCGCTCTTTACGCGGATCCTATTAGGGAAATGTACTATTTATTATTGGTTTTTGCCAGAGTTTAAATTTATCGCTCTTTAAGAGCTCTTTATAAAAATTTTCGCTCTTGCTCCCAATAAAATTTTTTTTCAGTTTGCTTTTACGCTCTTACCCTCTAATGATAAACACAAAAAAAAATTATTTCGCTCTTTCTAAGCGATTTAAATTTTTATTTTTAATTTTGCTCTTAAAACAGAGAGCGTAAAAGCTAAAAATATCGCTCCCAACCCATTCTACAGAGCCATTGTAGAAAATACATTAGGGAGCAAAATTTTTTGTAACACAGGAATTGCTCTTTAAATATCAATAAATAAAGAAAGTTTGATAAACGATATTTAGATAAATTTCTGGAATATGGCCAATTGTGATGGAACTTGGCTGTTCCTTAACCGATTTTAGAGAAATTTGACATGCGCGTTGGAAATGGGATTCTACAATGATTTGTAGATGAAGTTCTGAAATATGGCCAACTAGGATGGAACTTGGCTATTCCTTAACCGATTTTAGAGAAATTTGACATGTGCGTTGGAAATGGGATTCTAAAATGATTTTTGAATCAAGTTCTGGAATATGGCCAATTGTGATGGAACTTGGCTTTTCCTTAACCGATTTTAGAGAAATTTGACATGTGTGATGAAAACCGGATTCTACAATGATTATTAGATGAAGTTCTGGAATATGGCCAATGGAGATGGAACTTGGATATTCCTTAACCGATTTTAGTGAAATTTGACATGTGCGATAGAACTGGGATTGTAAAATGATTTTTAGGTGAAGTTCTGGAATATGGCCAATTATGGTGGAACTTGGCTATTCTGTAACCAATTTGAGTGAAATTTGACATGTGCGTTGGAAATGGGATTGTAAAATGATTTTTACATGAAGTTCTGGAATATGGCCAATTATGGTGGAACTTGGCTATTTCTTAACCGATTTGAGTGAAATTTGACATGTGCGTTGGAAATGGGATTCTAAAATGATTTATGGATGAAGTTCTGGAATATGGCCAAATAGGATGGAACTTGGCTATTCTTTAACCGATTTGAGTGAAATTTGACATGTGCGTTGGAAATGGGATTCTAAAATGATTTTTAGATGAAGTTCTGGAATATGGCCAATGGGGATGGAACTTGGCTATTCCTTAACCGATTTAAGTAAAATTTAAAATGCGCAATAGAAAATGGATTCTAAAAAGATTTTCGGATGAAGTTCTGGAATATGGCCAATTATGGTGGAACTTGGCTATTCCTTAACCGATTTGAGTGAAATTTGACATGTGTTTTGGAAATGGGATTCTAAAATGATTTTTAGATGAAGTTCTGGAATATGGCCAATGGGGATAGAACTTGGCAATTCCTTAACCGATTTTAGTGAAATTTAAAATGCGCAATGGAAATGGGATTCTGAAATGATTTTCGGATGAAGTTCTGGAATATGGCCAATTATGGCGGAACTTGGCTATTCCTTAACCGATTTGAGTGAAATTTGACATGTGCGTTGGAAATGGGATTCTAAATAGATTTTTAAATGAAGTTCTGGAATATGGCCAATTATGGTGGAACTTGGCTATTTCTTAACCGATTTGAGTGAAATTTTATAAGTGCATTGGAAATGGGATTCTAAAATGATTTATGGATAAAGTTCTGGAATATAACCAACTAGTATGGAACTTGGCTATTATTAAACCGATTTGAGTGAAATTTGACAAGTGCGTTGGAAATGGGATTATAAAACGATTTTTAGGTGAAGTTCTGGAATATGGCCAATGGGTATGGAACTTTACTATTCTTTAACCGATTTTAGTGAAATTTAAAATGCGCAATGGAAATGGGATTCTAAAATGATTTATGGATGAAGTTCTGGAATATGGCCAATTATGGTGAACCTTGGCTATTTCTTAACCGATTTGAGTGAAATTTGACATGTGTGTTGGAAATTGGATTGTAAAATGATTTTTGGATAAAGTTCTGGAATATGGCCAATTGTGTTGGAATTGGCTCTTTCTTAACAGGTGTTAGTGAAAATTTGTCATGTGTGATGAAAACGGGATTCTACAATGATTTTTAGATAAAGTTCTGTAATAAGGCGTATACGGCCAGATAGGTTGGAACTTGGCTATTTCTTAGCCTATTATGATGCAATTTGACATGTTCGTTGGAAATGGGATTCTAAAATGATTTTTCTAATTGAGGGGTCCTACACTAACATTAGCGTGCTGTCACCAATTTTTTCTTATTTTCTTTTGATCGCGACTAAATTTTCCGGCAGATGTATAAACATGTCAATATAAGTAATCTATAATAATTATTATTTTATGTAACTCATATTGATATATTTAAATATATCCAGTTTCCGTAATCCATGCAGCTGTCGAGGTTTATCTGCTGTTGGCCATATTCCATAACTTTATCTAAAACCTATTTTAGAATCCCACTTCCAACGCATATATTGAATAGCATCACAATCGGTTAAGAGATAGCCAAGTTCCATCCTAGTTGGCCATATTTATCTGAAAACCATTGTAGAATCCCATTTCCATCGCGCGTGTCAAATTTCACACTCAAATCGGTTAAATAATAGCCAAGTTCCATCCTAGTTGGCCATATTCCAGAACTTTATCCATAAATCATTTTAGAATCCCATTTCCAATGCACATGTCAAATTTCACTCAAACCGGTTAAGAAATAGCCAAGTTCCACCATAATTGGCCATATTCCAGAACTTCATCCGAAAATCATTTTAGAATCCCATGTCCATTGCGCATATAAATTTCACTAAAATCGGTTAAGGAATAGCCAAGTTCCATTCCAATTGTCCATATTCCAGAACTTCATCTAAAAATCATTTTATAATCCCATTTCCAACGCACTTGTCAAATTTCACTCAAATCGGTTAAAGAATAGCCAAGTTTCATCCTAGTTGGCCATATTCCAGAACTTTATCCATAAATCATTTTAGAATCCCATTTCCAACGCACATGTCAAATTTCACTCAAATCGGTTAAGAAATAGCCAAGTTCCACCGTAATCGGCCATATTCCAGAATTTCATCCGAAAATCATTTTAGAATCCCATTTCCATTGCGCATTTTGAATTTCACTAAAATCGGTTAAGGAATAGCCAAGTTCCATCCCCATTGGCCATATTCCAGAACTTCACCTAAAAATTATTTTAGAATCCCATTTTCAACGCACATGTCAAATTTCACTCAAATCAGTTAAAGAATAGCCAAGTTCCAACCTAGTTGACCATATTCCAGAACTTTATCCATAAATCATTTTAGAATCCCATTTTCAATGCACATGTCATATTTCACTCAAACCGGTTAAGAAATAGCCAAGTTCCACCATAATTGGCCATATTCCAGAACTTCATCCGAAAATCATTTTAGAATCCCATGTCCATTGCGCATATAAATTTCACTAAAATCGGTTAAGGAATAGCCAAGTTCCATTCCAATTGACCATATTTCAGAACTTCATCTAAAAATCATTTTATAATCCCATTTCCAACGCACTTGTCAAATTTCACTCAAATCAGTTAGAGAATAGCCAAGTTTCATCCTAGTTGGCCATATTCCAGAACTTCATCTATAAATCATTTTAGAATCCCATTTCCAACGCACATGTCAAATTTCACTCAAATCGGTTAAGAAATAGCCAAGTTCCATCGTAATCGGCCATATTCCAGAATTTCATCCGAAAATCATTTTAGAATCCCATTTCCATTGCGCATTTTGCATTTCATTAAAATCGGTTAAGGAATAGCCAAGTTCCATCCCCATTGGCCATATTCCAGAACTTCACCTAAAAATTATTTTAGAATCCCATTTTCAACGCACATGTCAAATTTCACTCAAATCGGTTAAAGAATAGCCAAGTTCCATCCTAGTTGACCATATTCCAGAACTTTATCCATAAATCATTTTAGAATCCCATTTCCATCGCGCGTGTCAAATTTCACACACAAATCGGTTAAATAATAGCCAAGTTCCACCATAATTGGCCATATTCCAGAACTTCATCCGAAAATCATTTTAGAATCCCATGTCCATTGCGCATTTTAAATTTCACTCAAATCGGTTAAGGAATAGCCAAGTTCCATTCCAATTGCCCATATTCCAGAACTTCATCTAAAAATCATTTTATAATCCCATTTCCAACGCACTTGTCAAATTTCACTCAAATCGGTTAAAGAATAGCCAAGTTCCATCCTAGTTGGCCATATTCCAGAACTTTATCCATAAATCATTTTAGAATCCCATTTCCATCGCGCGTGTCAAATTTCACACTCAAATCGGTTAAAAAATAGCCAAGTTCCACCATAATTGGCCATATTCCAGAACTTCATCCGAAAATCATTTTAGAATCCCATGTCCATTGCGCATTTTAAATTTCACTCAAATCGGTTAAGGAATAGCCAAGTTCCATTCCAATTGCCCATATTCCAGAACTTCATCTAAAAATCATTTTATAATCCCATTTCCAACGCACTTGTCAAATTTCACTCAAATCGGTTAAAGAATAGCCAAGTTCCATCCTAGTTGGCCATATTCCAGAACTTTATCCATAAATCATTTTAGAATCCCATTTCCAATGCACATGTCAAATTTCACTCAAATCGGTTGAGAAATAGCCAAGTTCCACCATAATTGGCCATATTCCAGAACTTCATCCGAAAATCATTTTAGAATCCCATTTCCATTGCGCATTTTGAATTTCACTAAAATCGGTTAAGGAATAGCCAAGTTCCATCCCCATTGGCCATATTCCAGAACTTCACCTAAAAATTATTTTAGAATCCCATTTTCAACGCACATGTCAAATTTCACTCAAATCGGTTAAAGAATAGACAAGTTCCATCCTAGTTGACCATATTCCAGAACTTTATCCATAAATCATTTTAGAATCCCATTTCCAATGCACATGTTAAATTTCACTCAAACCGGTTAAGAAATAGCCAAGTTCCACCATAATTGGCCATATTCCAGAACTTCATCCGAAAATCATTTTAGAATCCCATTTCCATTGCGTATTTTAAATTTCACTCAAATCGGTTAAGGAATAGCCAAGTTCCATACCCATTGGCCATATTCCAGAACTTTATCTAAAAATCATTTTAGAATCCCATTTCCAACGCACATGTCAAATTTCACTCAAATCGGTTAAGAAATAGTCAAGTTCCACCATAATTGGCCATATTCCAGAACTTGATCCAAAAATCAATTTAGAATCAGATTTCCATCGCGCGAGTCAAATTTCACTAAAATCGGTTAAGGAATAGCCAAGTTCCGTCCTAGTTGGCCATATTCCAGAACTTCACCTAAAAATCATTTTAGAATCCCATTTCCATCGCGCGTGCTAAATTTCAATGAAATCAGTTAAGAATTAGCCAAGTTCCATTCAAATTGCTTACATTCCAGAACTTTATCTAAAACTCGTTTTAGAATCTCACAATTGGTTGAGGAATAGCCAAGTTCCATCCTAATTAGTCATATTCCAGAACTTCATCTAAAATTTAGTTTAGAATCCCATTTCGAACGCACATGTCGAATTGCATCACAATCGGTTAAAAAATAGGCAAGTTTCATCCTAATTAGCCATATCCCAGAACTTCACCTAAAACTCAATTTAGAATCCCATTTAAATCGCGCGTGTCAAATTTCGCTAACATCAGTTAATGAATAGCGAAGTTCCATCCTAGTTGGCCATATTCCAGAACTTCACCCAAAAATCATTTTAGAATCCCATTTCCAATGCCCGTGCTTGCAAGAGCAAGAACAATATAATAATGACGTTTTTATTCATCAGAGCAGAGCGTATTTATTTTCTCAATATAGCGCAATAACAAAGAGCGAAAATATGATAACACAAACGCAATAGTGGAAGAGCAAGAGCCTTATAATAAAAATAATGCTACAGTTCTTCAGAGCGATATTTTTTTTTTTTACAATATCGCTCTTTATAAAGAGCTTTTTAATAGTTTTTATTAGCGCTCTTGAACAAAAATGAAGAGCGAAGAGCAAAATGAAATCCCATTTTAAACTCTGATAAAAACATGATAATTCTTTTGCTACGCACATGGAAGATTGTGGAGATATTTGCTTTTAATGTGTGTTGGTGGTATAGTATATAAGAATCTGTTGTTTTTATTTTATTTTGTTATTTCCCCTCTTTTTGTTTTTGTATTCATGTTACAACTATAATGTTCTTAATAAAACATGAACCACATAGGAAAATAACATATATGTACATGTAAAATATATGTTATTTTGTTCTGTGCATGAACTGTACAAACACAACGAAATTTTAGGGTATTCGACTCAAATAGGTTTTTTATATTTTTGTATAATAAAATAAGTTTTGAGTCGAATTGGAATCCGCCTTATATAATTCATATAGGATGGATTTATTTTAGATGTGAGTTATTTTATTTTTTACAGGGTATTATAAAATGCATTAAATTATTAAATTTATTTAATTAATGTGAAAAGGCTATAAATTAACTAAACCATATAAATAAAATGCTAACTTAGAAGTGTTGATTTGAGTTGAGTTGTGATTTTGGTTTGCATCACATAATGACGTATTCATTTATGCATGCCCAATTTCGATTAAAAGATGGTGAACGAGGTGGAATTATGTGAAAACATTTTCGAAAGACTAAATGTGTTGAACTTGATTGTTGGCTTGCTGGAATATGATTGAGGTTTTAGGTTGCAGTTTTTCACACGTAAACGTCAGTTTTGCTTGTGTAGTGCATCGATTGGTTTTGTGGGAGAGTAGTGTTTCAGTTTTATTTCATGGATTTATTATTTTACTTTCTTTGCAGGGGGCCTATTCTCGAATTTCACATCCATTTTCCACATGTGGACATCTGTCAAAGTTCACACAAAAACGTTCAAAAATTAAAACACATGCGGCATGGACATTTTCCTATATGGGGAATTTTTTCCACAAGCTTATACCCATTCGTAAATATTCCCTTGGTACTGAAAAAAATTAAATTTTTATGAATTTTGACAGTTGTCCACATGTGGAAAATGGATGTGGAATTCGAGAATAGGGCCCTAGGCTTTATTTTGCACGGTAATATGTCCATAAACTGAGTAAAAGTTTTATAATAAATAATAATTTCGTAGTTTTTGTTTTTTTGTTTTATTTTAATTATGTCAACTAGATTAGTAAATTAAAACATCAATAATAATAATAATTTTTGATGTCCTAATTTAGATTTATAAAATCCTGAGTTTTGGCATTTAAATTATATTATATACTTTTATAAATAAATAATTAATTTGAACATTATTAATTTCCTTTTTTCTAGATTTGTAGAAGTATGGTTAAATATATATTTTCAACTTTTTATTTTTAAATCTAGTTGCAGTAGGTAAACAATAAATTAACTATTTACAGGAGAATGGTAACTAATGGAACAAGTGCTGTGAATTTAAATTATAACTTAACAATTTAAAATTTTTAAACATTCTTTTAGAATTGTAGCTTAGAAGTGGAAGAGGTTACATAGGCAATTTATAAAATGTTAATTTTTGTAATATTTGTATGGAATATATTGTGTTTTGCTCATTAATATATATTAATTAATTTAGTTTAAAAATATTTAAAGGTTTCTCTTCCTTAATTTGCTAATAAATAATTCAATTTTCAGAATATAACATAGTTCCAGAATCAATCTTTAATATGGGGATTAAATTAATCCAGAATTAGATTTGACTTTGATATTATGGTGATTTATTAATTAAAATTAGTTTTCAGAGTTGCCTGGGAAATTATATATTGATTTTATTTGTTAATTCTTGATATACTTATAGTAAGTACCTTACTGAATTATTGATGATTTTAGGCTGTTGTGGTGCTGTAACATTATCATTTTTAATTTATTTATTATAAATTTTATAAAATAATTGAATTCATAATTATATATTTTCTTTTCTGGATCGGTAGGAAATTGATGATTAGTTTTAAGTAAAATTTTATGTTTAAACGGTTTAATGTTTATGTTAATTCTTGTTGCAGTAAGTAATAATTTTTAATTGGATATAAAACGACCATTAATAAGGAAATAAGCGCTGTTATTTTAAATTTTTATTAATTATTTTATCAGGTAAATTAATAAAAGACGGACAAGGGTGGTGAAATTATAACATTAATAATTTTTTAAGCCTTGTTTTAGATTTAGGATTTAGGGAGTCCTGAGTATCTGGCCCTGGATTCCAGAGAAATGATCATCTAATAATATAGTTAGATTGTGCTGTCTTATGCTAACCTATTTATTATATACTGTACTAATACGGGTCGAGTTTGTCCCAACTAATAATCCTATCCAATCCTTCGGTTTTGTTATATGTGAACGGGTGTACGGCATGTGCCCGGGAGTCCGGGAGATCCTGCTATTATGCTTGGTCGTACACTAATAATCAATCATAAAAGTTTAATTTCAACTTTATTTTATTTAATTTTATCTTTATTTTGTTATAATGATGTCTTTTATAATACAGTAGAATCCGTTTATACCAAACCATGTATATAACGAACAAACGCTTATAATGATCATATGGTTTTGTCATATAGTTGTGTGCCTTGAATTTGCACGAACACTTATTTTTTCTTATATAATACAAACAAAGAACTACGTTTATAAACGTAAACGAATATTTGATTAAAATGAACAGCCGGCTATAGTGAACAAAATTATGTCCCTTGAGTGTTTGCTATAAGCGAATTCTACTGTAATTATAATTATAATTTTAGCTTAGTAATTTTAGATTTTCTTAAATATTTTATCAGGTAAATTATTGAAAGGCGGACAAGGGGAAATTACAACATTAATAATTTTTAATATAGGTTTAGGGAGACCTGAGTATCCGGCCCTGGATTCCAGAGAAATGATCATCTAAAAATGTAGTTAGATTGTGTTGTCTTTTGTGCCGTTAATTTACTAACTAACGATCGCATTGGTGTCTGTAACCGGGTCGAGTCTGTCCCAACTAATAATCCTATCCTATCCTTCGGTTTTGTTGTGTGTAAACGGGTGTACGGTGTGTGCCCGGGAGTCCGGGAGACTTGCTATAATGCTTGGCCGTACACTCACAATCAATCAATCAATCAATAAGATCCAATTACAAAATTATAAGAAGTAAAAAATTAGAAGAAATTTTAAGTGAAAACAAATGGAGGAATATACTGAATTGAATGACTTTTTAAGAGAGATAAAAGCAGAAATTTAAGTAATAAAAATAAAAAAAACAATAAAAAAAAATAAACAATAACAAAATAAATAATAATTAACCGTAACAAATACATAGTTATGTTCGAGACAACATAATTCAATATGCAAGGTTTAATGCTAATACCGCTGAGCGCTGAATAGTAAAAATAAGAATTATAATTCCAACTCCAAATTAAATTAAAAAAGATTTAAAAAAAAATTTATTGTATTTGGTTCTAAATAACTTCTGCTGTAGTAATTTTTAAGATCCAATAATACACACGCTCCAGTATGGAGCAGGACGTGGCTCTGTTTCACAAAATAATAATTCAATTTTGAAGTAAACATTTTATCGTTGGTTTACTTTCTTTTAGACAACTTTTGTTCATTAGGTAGCCAAGTAGCATCATTAGTAATTACTGCCTGAAGCAAGATTTTCATTTATGAATCAATTTTCACAAAAAAAATTGAAACCCAAAATTGCTTAAAACGGACGGATTTTGGGAGGAAGATAAGACGAATCAAAAAGACTAAAACAACATTATTTGAAACTGAGACGTGATTGAGAAATTTTAATTTGATGTTCAGAAGCTTATCAAAATTGGTTAAACTCATCTGATGCCGCCTCCGTTTCTAAAAAATAGAAATTAAAAAAAACGTCAGCCAGTATAATTAACGGCTGTCCAAATTCGGTTATTAAAATTACTCAAACTTACAAATCTCAAGGGTATTGTTTAATGTTTATGAATGTAGAGAAAAATCTACCGATTTTAATATCTAATTAAGTAGAAACCCGTTATTTTGTGGTGACACTTCCACAAAATGTAAACCTCTTGAAACATTTATGTGGTTTTCCTGTTGCAACAAAAAACAGATTTTGATGTTTTAACTGGAACAGCCAAAAATCCGGATTCTGCGATTTTTTGTTTTTTATATGGTTGTGTGAATATACGTATTAATTGTCAAACTCTATTTTTATAATTAGATTGTTAATACTGACGAATTTTTCCGTAAATTAATAAATAATTTATTGTAATCATGTTTATTTTTTATGAATAATCTTATGAAAATAAATTTTGTATTGAAGTGAAGTAGACAAAAACTGAAGTCAAGTAAACAAATAAGAACATTAACACAGTCTACAGAATCAATTTTGAATTAAATACACCACAATTTTTTCAAGTTCTTGTTTAATACTTAATGCTGAATCGACATCGTACAATAAACTAACATCACAGTTTCTCAAGTTCTTGTTTAATACATAATGGCTGAATAAATGTCGTACAGTAAACTAATCTTTAAACCTACTTGTACTTGTACGCTTTATATATAGAAATCTTAATAAGGTTGATAATATCAGACCAACTAAATCCGTAAAGAGATTGCCCTAATTATCGTAAAGCAATAGGGAGTTAATGATACAGAGTTATGGAATACATTTTATGACGTTATTATGATTCCCATTCACATTTCAAAGCTGCATTTGTGTCCAACAATTTTATTTTTTCATAACAAAATATTCTTTCTTGAATAACTTAGTATTTGTTAATTATTTTACTGTTTTTTAAATATATTTTTCCGCATATTTATTTTGATGTTTAAATGACATTTCGATGACATTTAAATGTAATTGTGTTAGTAATCGCTCCGAAAAATTTTACCGAGCGACGAATGAAAGCTGCTGTCACTTGGATTTCGCACCGAATATGTTTTTTGTTGCAACAGGAAAACGACATTAAATTATGGTATTGAAGGTACTATTCGGCATAATATGATAGGTGAAATAAATAGGTAAAGTTAGTTGTCTTCATAGTGCCACATTTGGTATTTGTATTGAAATTGGCTTTGTTTGAGTTTGTCTGGATATATATCTGATCCGATATGAGCTTTACACTCAGAGATGAGATTTTGGTAACTTAGCCGTTTTTCAAAAAATTCCTTTCTGCAGTTCAACCAATCAATCTATTTATATTTTGACCTGCTTTTGCCTTAGCATAGTACCCACTTACTTGAATTTAAGTGGGCAGTGATACAGTAATGAATAAACCTTTAAAGTTTCAACACACGATTCTTGAAGTGAAGTGATACGATTGATTTTTTGTTGATTTCCAAGTCCCTTGAACCAACAATAACCATATGAACCAACAATAACCATATGATAAGTAAATTTACAACAGCGTCCAACCAAAGAAATAAAAGACTTAGTTAAATGATGGTAAATAATATATATATATCTTTAAAAAATTTAAATTTCTGTATCGATTTAACTTAATACGATCTTAAGAACATGTCACTTCTATAAACGAGTTAAATAAAAATTACAGAAATCCAAATTGTGTTTTTATCACATTTTTTTTGTAATACGCTAAGCTCATTTACTGAAAACTTAAAAAATGTATTAACATACTTTTCTATTAATGTGTCTGGCTTGTTTTTAATTTGCAAAGTTTATTTTTTCCATTTCTAGGTGATGGCTACTTTGCTTTATCACCTCCTACATATAAATTTGAATTTGGTATTCGAAAATTCGGATTTAAAGACAAGGACGAAGATTTTTCTGTCTCTGTCACACACTAAATACTTTTTCAGTTTCTCCATAGATTTTGTTCTATCCCTTATCTATATTATATGTTTCGCTGGGCATCAGTAGCAGTTTTTCAGACTACTTTGATTCACAAAAATGGTGTCCCATTTTTTTATGTGCAGTTTTTATGTGCAGATTCTTTATTGGACATGATTGTCCAAACGTGAACGTTTGTAAATATCTAAGCTTACTTCTGCGACTTTGACCGTGCCCGAATACCGTGTTAAATATTCACATGTAATAATTTTTGGTATAAAACACACTCATCCAAACTATTACAGTCGTTCCAGCAACCAATCAAGAGCAAGAACATATTATTTTATATACATAATATTAACTAAAATATATTTTGATTATTCATAATTGGGTTATATTCAATTTGTTACAATTGATCAACCATACGATCCCTATAATTTTAAACATATAAATATATATTGGGTGTACAAATAAATTTTCGACCTTTTTAGATACGTGTCGTTAGTATCACTGCTTGCATATTATCCAATCGGGCAATACATGTGTTTTGGATATTAGATGTCAAGCTTGAATAATTACTAGTGACATTTGTTCAAAGCGTAAACAACAATTATTTTCATGTAATTGAAAATGTCGAATTTTGTGCCAAAAAAACTACATTTGTGGGAAGTTTTACTTTATTATTTTTTGTTGAAGAAAAGTGCAGCGGAAACAAATCGTTTGCTTGTGGAAGTTTACGGTGAACATGCTCCATCGAAAACAACATGCAAAGAGTGGTTTCAACGATTCAAAGTTGGTGATTTTGACGTAAGAGACAAAGAACGTGAAGGCAGACTAAGAAAATTTGAAGATACAGAATTGGAAGAATTGCTTTATGTGGTCTATTGTCAGACTGAAAAACAATTAGCAGAAGAGTTGAATATTACCCAACAATGTGTTTCGCAACGTATACATGCAATGGGATTGGTTCAGAAGCTGGGAAATTGGGTGCTGAATGGTTTTCCTTTAGAGTAGGTCCACAGTAACTCATAATCGGTTTCCGTTAGAATACGCGCTTTTCAGGAACAGGAGGGAAATTTTGGAAATTCGATATACAACCGTAGTGGAAGCGAATTTAGAAATGTTCAATCCTAACTACCTGTTCTTCTAGATTTCGGAAATCTGTATGGTTTTCCTTTAGAGTAGGCCCACAGTAACTCATAATTGGTTTCCGTTAGAATGCGCGCTTTTCAGGAACAGGAGGAAAATTTTGGAAAATCGATATACAACCATAGTGGAAGCGAATTTAGAAATGTTCAATCCTAACTACCTGTTCCCCTAGATTTCGGAAAATCTCTATGGTTTTCCTTTAGACTAGCTCCACAGTAACTCATAATTGGTTTTCGTTATAGTTGCTGTAAATTAGGTGAAGCCGGAAACAGTTTTAATTTTAAAATAATTTATTTTACCAAATAATTTTTTTTTCAAATATTTATTATCAATTTTATTAGTTTGAAATAAAATTGTATTGCTATATTTTAGGGAGATAAAATTTTTGTTCAATTTTTGTTTGGTTAAAAGAATTTTTTTTAAATATATTCGTAATATGAATTTTTCGTTTATAAGTAGTTTTTTATTGCGAAGTTTTTACACATACATTCAAATGATTTGTTATTTTTAGGAAACTTAGGAAAAACTTCCCAATCGTCTTCAAACACTGTACAAATGGGAAAAATTTCTGTTTATAATTAAAAGTAGAAATTGTAGACAAACCGGAGTTGAAATTAATGACATTTGGAGGAAAAAGCTTTAGAATAACTATTTTCTAAACCAAAATTCAACGATAAGTTCCATCCAATCGATAAACAATCCGCTATTACTAACATATGTTACGTCGGTTATGCCAGAATCCCTTCTAGGCTCCATACCACGAAGTGATACACGCTTCAATTTCTGAGCAACTGCTAATACAGTTAGGCAGTTATTACCTTGAAAAGGAAGTAGAAAACTTGTATATTTTCGATGGCAATGATTTGTTTGAAGAGAATAGCGAACAAAACAATGTACAAATACTATGAAATACTACGGAAAACTGTTCGGAAAATAAAGACATATTTAATGAAAACGATAATATTTTAAATACTAAAAAAACTGTCAAAAATGCTGGTAAATTTATTCAAAAAAAAAAAAAAAAAAAATTGACGTGTTAATGACCCCCTGTGGAGAGTGCAGAATCCATGGGCCGACCCACCTTTCATGTCAGCACTATAGGTTGGCATGAAGCAATGCAATGTGCAGGTGGTTTTTACAAAGCGGGTCCTATAGCCGTACGTCCTCGATTTGGCTACTACTGCGTAAAGTAGGACGGTAAAATTAACTGCGAAAGAGTTGGGAGTGCCTTTTGAGCCCCAGAAAAAATTGCATAGATTAAAAAAAAAAAAAAAAAAACTTTATTAAACTAAATATGACAAAATATCATTTTGGTCGACAATAAGTGTATTGCTTTCAACCAAAATGAGTTAGGTATTTTATTTGGTTAACGACTGGTCAAAGCAACAGCAAAAATTAACCAAATTTTGGTCTTATTTTTTTTTCATGTATTTTCTTGTCAATTCAACTCTTGTGGCAGGTATTGAAACTAAAAATTTGGTTAAGATTTATTTAACCACTAATTTTTTTTGGGTTAGCTAAACCATTTTTTGGTCTATCTAGTACGATTGTTGTTGTAATTTTTTTATTTTTGGTGAAAGCAATACAACTAATATAGTATGTTGTCGTTTTTCTGGTTACCCCATCACTATAGAATTTCGGCGATTTTTGAGAGAAAACTGAACTAAAATATTTTCACAGGTCTCTTTTCAAGTGAATTTTATATGAATCGTACTTTCTTGGATAATTCCTAAGGACCTTGTAGCCAACTCATATTGCAATGGCGGTATATAGGTTGCACTCACGAGTCACGATAAACATATCTACCATTTGGCATCAGCAGATGTGTTTGGAAATCTATTTTTATTATAATTTTGTACTACAATATCAAATTGTGTTTTGATTGCAAATAATTTCTTGTCAAAATTGGTTTAAAGAAGCTCTTAAATCCGATACCTGAGCGCGAGCGTTAGGATCTTGTGGATGTTTCTTCTGGTAATAAAGAGCACTTTTTAGCTTGGCCATCGCTTGTCTTCGTTTAGGTGTTAAGGGAGTGTTTGCAGTTAGGGTTTCTTGGGAGGAAATCTTGATACAATCAAGGATCTGTTGCCATTGGTTAAAGGAGTAGACTATGGAGTTTGCGTTCTGATAGGATGTTGTGAGAAGATTTTGATAATTGTTTCGTACTGTTTCATCTTGAAGTAGTGCAAGGTTTAATGAGCTGAAGTTGTAGGTTGAAGGTGATGCGGTTGATGGTGAGATGATTGGTGGTGTTTTTGCTCTTGTTAAAGTTCCAGTCGATGGTGCTGATTCTTTGCGTCTATTACAAACAATCCAAAGTAAGCGATGGTCGCTTAGTTCGGGATGAAATGAGTCGGCTTTAACAGATGAAACATATAATTGATGACTGTTGATCTTAGTCAAGATGTGGTCGATCTGTGAATACCTTCGGCCATCTGTCCAGGTGGTGGAGGTCCTTCTTCGTCCATTGGTTGTTTGAATATACAATTCAGCCAAGCTGGCAAATAGTTCTAAGGCAACACCATTGTCATTTGAAACTTCGTGAAGGAGGTTATTGCCGATGTTTTTATTGCCTCGGTTAGTGTCAAATCCAATATGGGCATTAAAATCCCCTAGTAACACTAAATCGCGGGTTTTGGGACACCGATCAATAATCGAATGTAAAGTGGTAAAAATTCTGGATGATCGTTGTCGATTAAAGCGAGAATTTTGAGGAGGAACATATACGGATATGAAGAGTATCTCACCAATGGCTGGAATATTGCTGTGAAGAGTGATGATGGAACCAAAGAAGTGCTTAATCCGCTTTACTTGGATGGATGAAGATTTCCGAACGCAAAAGGCTATACCTCTTCTACTGGTGCGCGGATCGTTAGTGTGGTACCATATATAATTTTTAGTGTTACAAGCCCCTGAGATTAGATTTGTCTCCTGAATGCTGCAGACATCAATGGAGTTTTTTTCTAAAATGGCATCGATAGTGTTGCGTTTTTGTTCGCTGTTGAGTCCGCGTGTGTTCCAAGTACCAAAACAAAAGGTGGAGATAACGGAGGTGGTAAGAATTGCTGGTTGTATTCCTTGTGGCATTTCAATGAGTGTATAAGGATTTTCAGTTGACTGGATATCACGAGGAACATGTTTCGTGATACTGATTGGATATGAATTTTGAGTTAGTCAGTTAGTGGTCGCTGGAATGTCTTGGCGAAGGGAAAGGCTATCGTAGTGTGTTCCGGTGTATAGTAAATTAATTTCGTAAAGATAAGGTGTACTAGTTGGAACAAAACTTATTTGATTAGGAGTACCTGCGTAATGAACATTAATCTTTATATTCCTTAAAATGGAGATTGCGGATAAACATTCTGCGCCGCCCCAGAAACCATCTTTACGTAGGTCGGATAAATATCTGTTGAAATAGGTAAATTAGATTAATATGATGTGGAATTGGTGATTGGATAGGTTAAATTAGTTACCTGGTTATTAATTGATTCTCATTTAGTTTCGAAATAAGAGCTGGATCATATGCGAGGTGACAGGAATACAATATAGTGGGAATAAAATCTTTAATACGTATATTTGATTGGATAAAGTTAACTGCATCAGATCGAAGCTCATTAGATGAATAAGGGGTATTTTGTGGATCCTTTATACGTAATTGGTGAAGAATTGCGTGAAACAAACAATTACCATCGCCAGGAATTAGTTGTATATTCATGGTTGCTAAATTGTGGAGATTTTGTTGGGTTATTATATTTTGGAGCTAAAGGAAATAAATGTTTACTTACGTGTATTTTTATTTTTTTTATAAATGGAACTCATGGTTATAAATTTTATAGATCAAATTATTAAGTCGAAACACGATGGTGAGATTAATGGTTATGAAATCAAAATGAAATAGCTGTAAACAAATAACTGGATAAATGAGGTGTAATGAGTGTATTTAATGTTTTTGTGATGGGGTCGGTTATGTTTAAACGATGTTCAAGTTGTGGTTGAAAGGAAAGTTTGGATGAGGTGGTATCAAAGATTAAATAGATGATAGTATAAAAGTTTGGATAAAAATTATAAAATTATTGAGTTATTAAGGGGTATGTGATATGTAGAAGAGAGAGCTATGGTAAGGTATGTGACAATTTAATTTCAGATTATTTTTGGAAGGATATTAGTATAGGATAGTACAATACTGTTATTTATCAAGGTATTATCAATTACAAAGTAATGTATTCAAAAAAAAAAAAAAAAATTTAAGAAAGTTCAAATTTTCAGATGTATAAATAAATTTATTGTTTTTGAAGGCAAGAATTAATGTATGAATATGTGCTAAATAGGTATTAATATAATATAATTGTGGTGTTATACAGTTAGAATAAGGTAATTAAAATAAATATAAATCGTTAAGGTTAAGCACAAGGAACTAAGATTTGAATTGGAATATTTATGTGAACCTTTAATAGATATTTAGGTTTAATTAATGTAAATTTTGAAGGATTGTTATTGGAAGATTTTAAATTTCAGAAACAAAAGAAAAAAGTATTAAGACAGCATGAGCGACAATCATGAAATTCTATAAATAGTAAGGTTTTATATTAACTATTTCATCAGTTATTGTACAAATAGCTAATACTTGATTTCGGCTGCTTAGGAGCATGGGACCATCAAAATTTATGATTTCATAAATTTTTGTATTTTTAAATGGTAAAAGAAAAGCAAAATATTTTGTAGGAAATTGCTACAAGTGATTATCGATCAATATTCAAGTTATTAATTTAAATTTTAATTTAGTACTCTAAGCTATTATTAATTAATACGCCTTTGATTTGATTTTAAGCATTTTGGGGAAATAGGTAAATAAATTTAACTTGGATTTTGTAAGTACAGCTATTTCTGATATTATTACCTAATTAGTTTATTAATTGAATTTATTTTATTTTATTTTATTTTATTTTATTTTATATTTTTTTTTTTTAGGATTTTTTTAGGATTTTAGGATGATTTGGTGTTTGAGGAAAAAATAAAATGAGGATTGTTATTAAAATATTCTCAAGGCATTAATGCTTTATGTCAATTAAACCCGAATTTAGGCAAATTTAGTAATTTGGATATACATAAATAATAATTACTGTTGAGGAAATTATAGGGATTTAAGTCTGAATAAGAGGGTAATATTGGAAGAATTAATAAAATAATTTAATATGGGACACCAGAAGTTACTACCTACCGTTACAACGGTTCTCACTTGCACGTTTTTAATTGTTTTTGTATTGTTTATTGCACTAGTATATTTATTTATCTATTTATTTTATTTATTGTAAGATCACTGGCATTAACTACACTATATTTCCAATTTATTAAATTCACTTCACTACTTTTAAATTTAAACTTTATTTATCAAATATTTATCAAATATTTATCAAAGGTCACGAGTAATTTTGGTTTTTTCACAAACTTCAATTAAAGGCAAATGGTGAGGTTGTGGATGAACAAAGGCTTTATATAGCGAATATTTATTGTTTAAGATTTTTGACGATAGGTGTAACAACTAACAATTTTCATCAAAAAAATGAGCGGAGAGACATCTATTAGAACTAGTAGAGTGTACTAATGGTTCAAAATTTTATAAATTTTATTTCAGATGGGGTATGCTGGAGGAGGAAGAATTCAATATAATTGAGCCTTAATGTAATTAATGCCTTAAGGCTTAAAATTGGATTACGATTAATAAATGCTAAGTTAATTTTAGGGAAGTGAACATCTTTACATTCGGTGTACTACATTGCATTGCAAGAATTTTGAGGTATTGATGAAAACGTTTCAGCACATTTTGGTTGTTGAATTTAATTATATCAAAGTGTCATAGTTTGTTCAAATACTCTGTCTGATGGTGTGGTTGTGATGGGTTACACTAAATTATATATAATTGTTAGATCATCTCCAAGCTGCAGAAATAATGGTGAATTCTCGCTCAACCCCCGCAAACGCCAAGCATACAGCAGCTGTGTGGCGTGGAGGTTGATTAGCTCGTGATATCTATTTTATTACTAACTAAATTGTATAAGTTGATTGCTATTAATTAAGTAGTAAAGCAATTTAGTTTTCAGAGTAACCTGGGAAACTCTATTTGAGTCTTATTAGTAAATATCATATATAGGTACCGTACAAGTAGTATTTAACTAAACGATTAATATTCTAAACCTTTTCCGTAGTATATAATAATTAATTTAAACATCATTAACTGAGTAAATAGATAAGTAACTTAAGCATTACTAATATCCTTTTGCAAGGTTTTTAGGAAATTGCCGATTAGTTGAATTTTTAATAGTATGGTTAAATATATAAAATATATATATTTTTTCAGCTTCTATTTGTGAATCTAGTTGCAGTAAGTAAACCATTAATTAACTATTTACAGGAGAACGGTGGCTAATGAAACGAGTACTGTGAATCTGAATTGTAACTTGGCAATTTATAATTTTTTAACTCCCGTAGAATTTATAGTTGATGTTGAATTATTCATATGGCTTAATATTATGGTTGAGGTTGGTATTGGTATTGAAGTGGGTGTTGGTATTGGTGTTCGTACTGGTGTTAATGTTCATACTTATTGGTATAATTGTTAATGATAGTTTTGGTATTAGTATTCATATTGGTTAGTTAAAATGGTTTTAGTTTAGAACACTCCTGAGAAACTCGACCAAGATGACAATGGCTGTAATGACAGCACGATGGCTAGAAGGTAGTTGGTTGAATGATTGTCAAACTATTAATGGTTATTTATTTGTGGTACATAGGGATTGATCTAGAATTTATTTCAGAGAATCAAATTTACACTCAATTAATTTTAAAATAGTTATTATAAAGAATTAATGCATATTTAAAATTTAGGAATGTCTTGAAGAACCTGAAACAATCTTACATGAGTTGGAGCAGTAGATGAACTTTAAATTGTGTTGTCTTGTGCTAAATAAATTACTAAAAATATATTAATAACAAATTTACTAACTATCAACTACTTAGGTGTCTGGAACCGGGTTGAGTCTTTGTTGCTAACATTCCTTTCCCATCCCTCGATTTTGTTATATGTAAAAAGGTGTACGACGGCGGCCTGGCCAGGGGCGGATATCACAACTATTAGACTTATGTGGTTATCGATGTGGCGCCTTCCTTTACAGGGTGAAATATTGCTATGTTGGCTTAATGAAAAGCTGAGTATGATGGTACATATTTCCTTGGTAAGGGAGAGTTTATGGTGTCGTGTTGCAACATGGGTATAGTGGTGTGGTATTCGCATTTATAATACGGGAGACTTGCTTAATGCTTGATCGTACATCGAAATCAATCAATCAATCAATCAAATAATTTCTTGTCAAATAATTTTAAATTCAATGCTTTTAAGATTTAAGTGAATAATCAGAGACTAAAAAATTTGTTTATATTAGGAAAATTTCGGGCCAGCCCGAAATTTATATTAAATTTAGCCGAGACACAATCCCAAAAAGTATTTCGGGCTGGATTTCGGGCTAACTTCACAAACATGAAAATTAAATCCAATTTTTTGTTTTGGTTATTTTGTAGAAAAATATAAGATCTACGAGAACATATGTAGTACAATTAGAAAAGTTTGCAATATTTGAATTTAACTAAACTCAACTCGTTGTTATCATGATCTTTCGATAGTTGTTTGATGACAAACACACTTAAAGTAATATTGGCACATATCATCATTTTTCTCATCAGGGCTTTGTCGGTTCATTGTCAGTGAAATCGGTACGGATCAGACATGCAAATTCACACATCAGTAATGAGCTCGCCCTTACTTTTAATTACCACACATTTTCAATTAAAGAGAATAATGACAATATGCCTTGGAACCCACTAATCAATTACTACATCTGAACATAACAGCGAGTCGCTTGCACCACTTTGCTTATTCATTATTTTCATGTCTCCAATCACTGAAACCTATAGAGAAATGCACATTTATTTGCTTTTCTTGGCGCCGTTAGGTGTTTCAACGAAAAGACAGAACTCATTGAAGGATCTCGTCTATGGAATGCATTATGATATCACAAAACTACTTTTTCAAATATTTAGTTTAATTACTATTCAAAACATAAAACCGATGTAATTCTCGTTAAATTTACTTATTCAATGTCATCAAACTTCCATAACACCAAACAATGACAAAAATTTATTTTTTGTATACAAATGCACATAAATAGAAAATAAATTTGACGTAAAGGTTATCCAACTTGAAAATTGATCCGAACTTATTTTCGAATTATGAAACTCAATAAATCTATAACCAATTCCACAGTACAGAACTTACACAAGATGTCAAATCTTTAAATTTTACAGTTGTTTGCCCGCATAATTACCTCAAAAGCCTTGACTTGTTTTTTTTTTTTTTTTTTTATAAATTTGTGTGACATTGAAAATACAAAAATATTATTGTTCTGATGACATAATATAATATTTTGAGAGTGTTGATTTTCTTAAATGCGAAATTCATAAATATCAAGCCTAGCAAAGAAATATAAAAGTAATGGTGGTTTGGTCTGGGAAGTCAGTTTTCCGTGAAATTTGAAACTAAATGTTTAAATCAATTATTTTAATTTTACTGGGTGTAAGCTGGGTCGGATTGTGCATAGAAGGTATAGGACGGGTTGATGATGGTAGTCTGATTAAAAAAAATATTGTTATAGAGCCAAGGTAAGTTTGGGTGTGTATTTATGTATATAAGTGGGTCTATAACTAAGTGTCCCAATTTAAATGTATGTATGTCTGTATTTTAGTGACACAATAGGTACTTCTGATGAAGGGGTAGCACGCTCGAAACGCGGCAAAAATGAACCTACGCTAGCTTTACTTTTAACGTACAACGCAAATAATTTTGACAAGAAAGAAAAGGCATCCACAAGGTAAACATTGGTTTCGCTTCATCCTTTCATCTCATAAAAGAAACATTTTATCGTTTGACAAATTCCAATTTCCAGTAAATTTGAAACTATCCACATTACGAATGCCGATTCAGCCAAAAAGGTTCCAGCGAATATTGGAGTTGGCCCATATTCATCATTATTGGGCGCTGGTTTATCGGTTCAAAAAAACTTCGGAGAACAAGCCATTCTACACAAGTATCAAGAATTGCTTGGCCAAATAAACAGTCCAAATGTGAGCCGTTACAAAAATCGCGATCAACAGAATACGCAATTAACCGAACACGTAGAGGAGCCAATCCAAACAAATCAGAAACATGTCAACATTTTAGAGTCAATTGGGCGTGAATCTGCAAAATCGTCAATTGAAGAACATCACCATCAAAACAAACGTCATTACAAACATAGCCGAAAACATCATCATCGTGACCAGTCTCACATTGATAATTTTGATGGCGAATCTAATCCAGTTTCTGTTTCCTTTTCTCGTGAATCATTTGAAACATCAGGCGAAATTTCAGCCGACGATAAACAACATTTTGATACAAAGCGACAGCGTCGTGTAACAAACTCACATGATAAATTAAAATTTCCTTCCCGAGAACAAATGGCACAAAAATTAATTCAAAAACCTGTAAACCAAAGATCAAGAATTAAACCTAAACGTCACACAGATCAAATTGTATTAACCAAATCACAGAAAGCACAATCCCGCATTTCGGCCAGGCCACGCAATAAAGTAAAACCCAAACATAGTCCACATCATTCACATCTGAAACCGTTGTACATTGAGCCCGGATCACTTTATTCAGATTCAGTGGGATCGGCCGAATCGCAATCGTATCACCAGATTTCTGAAGAGGAATCGCCCGAACCACCGATGTGGGTTCAAAACCGAGGCCGTAACTACAAATCAGGTAAATTCATCATGATGTATAAAATATTTTCCAAATCTTTAAAATAACAGATTGATTTTTTTTTTAATTTAATTTATAATCCGTACGTTACAGGTAAATACAAAAAACGTAGAATGAATTAAATTGAATAGAAACCACCGTATGAGTAAAAAACGCAAATTTGGTTGCAAATTCTGTGGATTTAAGAAAACCAAACAATCATAGATGTTGCGGATAATATAGTCATAGATGTACATAATACATTAAATCCCATTAAAGTTTTTTTTAATTAGCTGATTTATTTATTTCTTAGAAATAAAAATTTAGCAATCGTTAGGTGTGTTTTTATTTTAAACATGTGTTATTTTCATAATTAGGGGTCATCACGTTATGCAAAATGTTCTACAATGCTTTTATAATGAAAAATACGTTAAGAGGTTTTTGGGTGTTCTATTAACTACTCAACTTATTCAGCATAAAACACTATTCTATATGGTTTTTGATGTAACATAATATTTCTAACATAGTTTTTTTCGCATATCGTTCGCAAAATTTACAAACATAAATGTAGGTATTAAAACTCTAAGATATTTAGGTGGAGCGCTAATTACAACATTTTACGATGTCATGCATTTATGAAGGTTCAAATTTTATTCACTTCTTTAAAAAGTCAATGAATGCTGATTTGATTGAAGTAATTAGGAATTTATTTTCATTATTTTAATTAATTGATCAAATTAAACAAAAATTACATTTTCTTAGTAAATGATGGAATCTCTTTCTGTCTGATATTTAATTTGTAGTTACGATTCTAGGCCTATTTCACTAGACAAAATTCTACTGGGCCAATTCCTCTTGGCACAATTCCGTAATTCAACTGGTACAATTCAACTAGAGCAATTCTATACTAACATAATTCACATACAAAATTCCAATTCTTGTCTCTAATTAAAAAAAATTGAAATGAAATAAAATAAGCTCCATTAACAATATATAACGTCGCTTACCCTTCTCCCTATTATATTATCGGACGTTGTTTTTCGTATTTCCATATCGCCAGATAAATTTGCATCACAATAACATTAAATAATGCCTCGCTCTGAAAATGATTTGTGTTTCAGTCCATATTCTTTGGTGTCGTTTAGTAACGAAATGTTAGCGTGAAGTTTATGACAATTGACAAAATGTTTGGATGTGTTGATTTTCAATGGCCAATGACAGGCCATCGTAGAGATGTCTCTACCAAAGTGAACATAAAGTCGTTTGTGTGTATGTTTGGTAGATGATTTGTAGTGGTCATCATATTAGCGCGACCCTCAACAGACCAGTTATCGTTTTTAAATTAAAACCGTAAACTAAAAATTGTTTAGTGGATTTTTAATTTTCAATGACAGGCCATCGTAGAGATTTCTCCCTGAAAGTGAACATCAGGTCATATGTATGTATGTTTATTAGATGATTTGTAGTGGTCATCATATAAGCGGCACCCTCAACAGACAAATTATCGATTTTAGAGTAGAACCATATACTAAAAATTATTTAGTCGATTTTCAATGGCCAATGACAGACTTATTTTTGAACTATTGACTCTCGCTTGATTTTGGACACCCTTATATACATAATTCGAATTTCAATTTCCGTCAGATTAAAATAGAAAGGTACAAAAATTATGCTTGTGTGGTGCAAGTGACTCAAAAAAAAAACGAAATGGAAATACGTACATTGGAACAAAGAGAAAATGCACGCATACTTCAAATATCAAAATTATAATCTTAGCAAGCTGTGAAAATGGCACATATACAATGGGTGCTTTCAGTTCCCGCAACATATTGCCATTGAAAACTTACTGGGTGTTTTCTTTTATTCATTCCATAGAAAGAATAGAACGAATAGAATATCGGTCATGTGACCTAAGAATATTCTGAACGAAATGTTTAAAAGAATGTAATAGAACAGAATACTTTTTTGACAGCAACTCATTTTGTTTTAAATCAGTTAACTAATTTGTGTTGTCCTTATAGTGTAGCGTAGAGTGAAGCAAAAAAAAAGTAATTAAAGTGATTAGTTTGTGAATTAATAAAGAAACTTATTATACTTAACAAATGGATCAATCGGAATTAATTGGGATTGCGCTAAGTGCCAAAATAGCTTGGATTTCAGTGTTTGAAAGTGATTCAAGTGATTCGGAAGATGATGATATCATTAAAAATCCGAAAAATTTAAATTATTTCGAAAATACGGTGTTTTCTTTAAATGATTTAAGGCGCATTTCCGTATGGTACCTGGTACTTTTGAGCTGCTGTTTCAAAATATTTGTGACATCGATAGCAAATACGTCGATATAGCATGAGGTCATCCAAGAATTGTCCTTGAGAAGCAATTGCTGATGACATTATGGTATTTGGCTAATACCGAATGTTTTAAGGACGTAAATTTACAAATTGCTCACATACATTATATATAATAACTTTTTTTTATTCTTCTTTTGTTTTTATAGATCAGTCTCGGACAGGTTTGGCGTTTCTATTAACGCTTGCTGGAATGGCGTTTTTGGTAATTGTAAACAAATATTGAAAATCAATCACCAAAAAAAAAATCATTGCTTGGCCGAGACAAAAGCCTTAGAAACAACCAACTTTTTCCTAAACAAAACTAAATTCCCAGATAATATAGAACAACTTTATAAAATAAAATACAAACTAAATCAAGATTATAAATAGGAATCATCGAATGCATCGACGGATCCCACATTGCTATTCCAGCGCCACATGAATATGCAAACTCATACGTAAACCGAAAAAAATTCCATTCGGTTTTACTGCAAGGTGTTTGTGATCACTATATGAACTTCATAGATTGCTATGCATGGTAGGCAGGATCTATTGACGATTCCTGCCTTTTCAGAAGATGAAGTTTATTCATAAAAATTTCAAATGGTTTGTAAATTATATATGTAAATAAATAATTATTAAATATACACCTGTTTTTTAGGTTCTTTAATAATTCCAGATGACAGACATATGGTGGGAGATCTGGGATACGGCCTTAAAAGTTACCTTCTGACACCATATAAAGACACGGGTAGTTTAACTCATGAACAAGGCGTTTACAACAGGGCACATTCGTCAGCGAGGGTAACCATTGAAAGAGCATTTGAAGATGGCGATAATTTATTGCATGATTTTATTATTAACCCTGACGATGGAAGCAGCGACCCAGCACCCGTTAGTACTGAAAGAAACAGTAATTTGAAAAGAAACCAAATTCTACGAATTTTAAATAATTCATTTTTATATATTTTTATTAATTCATTCATAATTCATTTATACATCATTATTCATTTAAACCTAATATTTATTTCATTTTCTTTTTAATATCAAATAAATATGTACACTATAATTTTTTAATTAACTATTTTATTTACTAATTTTTCAAATAATCCGATGAATCGGTCCTGTCTCTCCATCTTCTCAGAATGCCTTTAATTTTTCTCTTCATCGATAATTTTCCTTTTTATATAATTTATATTAACTTCACCTACTTGATTGCTTGCTTGAGTGTCCTTACGATCTTCAAGTTCAAAATTGACCCACTTCCCGTGATCCTCCCGCGCTGAAATTTTGCACATCGACTTTTGTCACCTAACAATACTTTTTGGCAAAATTTCAGTTCGATCAACATACTACAACTAAGTTTTTTCTTTAATTTTCAATTTAAAAAATTCAATTCTAGTAGTGTTCCAAATGTTTCTTCAAGTAAGTTTAAAATTCAAATTTGTGTTTGAATGACCCTTACTCATTGAATTTTAAATTTTAGTCATGGTGAAGAAGGTCGAAACTGAATTGCAATCGACCGAGTCTTATATATAAAGGATATATAGTCAAAAACTTTGTTTTTACGGGTTGTGTGTTTTTTTTTCTTTTTAAGACTGATAGCGGAGAAGTGGTTGTGTTTTCCTCGTAATTGCTAGCAGAAGGAGTTATTTCTGGCCTTTTATTTAATAATTCATTCATTAGATCGTAATATTCCCATTGCTTGTGGGAATTTCCACTATTATTGTTGTGGTTTTTGATTTTTTGTACATTGTTTTAAGACCTCTCCACTTTCCGTCACACTGTTCACCACTTACCTTTTTTAACGTACGGTAGATAATTTTTCTAAAAAAATAATTACATACGAGTACATACATATTATAAATTATTAAGCATGTACTCGTAAAATAAGCTACCAGCAATCTCGCTCCATACTATTTTTTTTGGTTGGCGGTCGAATATTGTGAAATATTCTGTATATAAATAATTTAAACATCGAATGTCACCTGGGCTCCACTTTAAACTATTTGAAATAAAGAAACATAACCACAGTTTTTTTTTAAATATTTTAAACAAATCAATAAATTTGCAAATATTTAATAAATACACACCTTCACTATAATTATTATCCATTTTTTTAAATTAATATAATATCAAGTTCCAAAAAATCAATAATTAATTGAAAACGCAACGGCGTATATTATAAAAATGAGAGAATATTCTTTTTATTCTACCTATTGATGTAGATCGAAAAGAATGCATTTTGAAAATTCCGGATAAACAAAAGAACAGACAAAAAAAAGAATAGAATACGAAGAATGAATAAAAGAACGACTAATGTCAGTTTTGGAATATTCTGTATATTCGGAATGAATAAAAGAAAATGCCCAGTGATGGAAAAATTGACATTCGATCTATCACATTGCCATGAAAATTTCGATAAATCGGTTGCATTCAGAAAACATCATGATTATTTTACTCAACATGTTGCCAACAGTTGGCGGAGTTGAAAGCTCCCATTGATACATAATAAAATAATAATTTTGAAATTATTTAATCGGTACCCTCTAAACATGACGAAACGCAAACGTAAACATTTATATATGAAACTCTTCACAAAAGTAACGGCTAGGCGAAGCAAAAATATATATTGGTGGTTCGCTTTTCTCTTCATTAACGTAACACTAGCGAGCCAAGAGCGAAGATTAAGCGAAACAGAAACGTAATGCAAGCGAAATAAAAATGTAACACTATCGAACTGCTTTTTTATTAGGTTTACTTCATTTAAACGAATAAGTGTATAAAAATATTCGTAGAAATATTGGGTTGACAATTATGTTTATTATTAAAAACTAATACAAAAGGATTTCAATTTGTATATGAGTAAAATTCTTAGTCCAAATAAATTATCTCGATAAAATTAATAAAATAAATTAATAAAATAATTAATTCTAAGTTTTGTTTTTTCCTTTGCTTATGCGGTTCTTAGCGTATTGAAACCATCGTTTTATGACGTAGATAATTTCATGCGTTCGAGCAGCAGGAAACATTTCAGTTGTTGTTTCTAGAATAAGTAAAATATTTTCAATCGTCGTATTAACTAAGAGAAAGAGAAGTTTGTCTGTGCATTAAATCAATAATATTCTTTCGGCTTTATCTAGACAAAATATATATTATTTGTTTTTTATTTTTTTATTTTATGTAATTACAATCTAGTCTCCTGGACTAATGAGGAATTTGTTTCTGACTTAATTTACTAACTTAAATTAATCTATGGCTTCTTCCCATTGGCGTTCCATAGTGTCTGGTAAATTGAAGTCAACCACATCTTTGTAGTGGATTTTAGATCAGCACAATGCTGTTTAAACTGACAATAACACCAGCTCAAAAGATTTGGTTCTTTTAAGTCTGCTTACTAAATTCGTGATGCTTTGGAGCTGAGTTGCCTCAATGTTCACATGTCGGCGGAGCCTTTCTTCATGTTCAAGGTTCACTTTAAGGTCCCTATGAAGGTCATGGTTCCTGACTTACCAAAGTGCATCAAAAACTTAAAACCATATTCTGAAATCTTTGGATGATATTTACATTGCTCTGTTTGGTACAACCACAAAGCTGAATACCATAAATCCAAATCGGTTTCAATATTTGCTTATAAAGTAGAAGTTTGTTGTATATTGATAAAGAAAAGTTCCTTCCCATCAGCCAATACACTTTTCTGTATTTAAGACTTAATTCTTCATTTTCCTTCTTGACGTGTGGTTTCCATCGTAGTTTAGCATCCAGGGTCATGCCGAGATACTTAGCTGTGTTCGCATGCGATATTATTTTCCGATTTATGGTAATCGGAATATATTCGAATCATCTGTTTGTAAAGTACATGTGAACTGATTTAGCTTCATTTAGTTTTATTCTCCATCTTGTCCGTTTAAATATTTGAGTTATAGCTGATTGTAAATTTTCTGTTGATTCTACGTCACTCTTTCCAACACCTAAGATCACAGTGTTATCTGCAAAAGTCGCCACTGTGTTGTTTTCTAATGTAGGAAGATCATAAGTGTATAGTAGGTATAAAACCGGCCCTAATACACTGCCCTGTGGAACTCCTGCGTTGATTTCTTTCAATTTAGAAAAGGTGTCATCTAACTTAATCCTGAAGAACCTATCTTTCAAGTAAGATTCCAGTATCTTAGCAAATTGCATTGGTAGAAGATTTCTTAAGTTGTGGTTAAGTCCTTCATGCTACACTCTATCAAACGCTTGAGCAACGTCTAGAAATACTGATGAACAGACTTTTTTCTCCTCTAATGCTTTCTCAATTATACTGGTAATTCTGTGTACTTGATCAATTGTTGAGTGTTGATTGCGAAAACCGAACTGATGATTTGGGATCAAGTTTTTACTCTCGATTATCGGATTTAATCTTTTACCAGAAGCTTCGGAAAGAGTTTGAACATAACTGGCAATCGCGAAATTGGCCTTTAAGACGATGTTATGTGTTATGGTTTCCCAGGTTTTGAGATCATAATTACTTCTGCAATTTCCCACAAGCTTGGTAGAGATTTGATTTTAAATGCTGCATTTATAAGATTGGTGAGCTTCACCAGAGCTTTCCTCGACAGTTCTTTCAAGATTTCTGCAGTAATAAGATCGTACCCAGGAGCTTTTTTCGTATTCATATTAGCTCTTATCTCACGCATGACTTCTTTTGGTGTTGCGGGTAGGATTTCTTTACTTTCTTGCACAGCTTGTTCAGTTATTATCTCGGCTTCTAAGGTTTGGTCTTCATGTGGCTAGTCTTATTGGAGGATCCCACATTATTAGTCTTTTAATTCTTTGGGTTGCTTTCCAAAGGAATAATCAGTACTGTTATAATTGTCTCTTCTTAATTGTGGGGTGATATTGTTCAAATGAGTTATGGGGGGTTGTTGTTTTTTGTCATACTCTTCTCGCTCTTCTTTTTTCTGCTAGGAGTTCCCTAACTTCCATAGGGTACTTGTTTCCCTTGATTTTTGTTTTAATTTCAGGAGTATTTTCCCCAGCTGATTGCTGTATATCGTTTACAAATTTGTGAACTTCTTTATCTAATTGCTCTTCGGTCTTTAATGGAACCATCAAATTAATTTTTTCTTCTAGCAATATGGATTTCTTTCTTTCTGAATGATTTTTTCAATTAACGTTAGAAGTATTGGTGAATGATCGGAGTTTAAGTCATAGCTTTCATCTACTTGTACATAATTTACAGATCTGGTCTTTTGTTTGTATCGGTTGGCCAGTAGGTTCGGTTTCCAGTTGAGAGGGCTTCATAACTGCATTTCCTGATAGCTTTTAGGAGTTCTTTACCCTTAGTGGTTGTTGATCTGGAGCCCCAGTGGACATTTTTTGCATTAAAGTCTCCTCCAAGTACAAATCGATTTCCTAATTTACTGAGGAACTCGAAATAATCTTTTTCTTTCATTGAGTGCTTCGGTGGGCAATAAATACTAAGTAGCAATATAAATAGAACTATTTTTGGTTTTGACAATAACAGCAGTTGCTTGTATTTCTTCCGTTTCATATTTTAACTCTTCATGATGATGAATACTATTTCTAATTATAACAGCATTATCTCCTTTAGCAGTGTTTCCAGGAGTGAATAGTGTGATATATTTGATAATTTTTAAATTTAATGATTGATTTTCTAGCGAAGTGTGTTTCCGTTGTAACAAAACAAAAAACAATAACCAAGGAAATTTCATCGGTGTTGGCAACACCAAGTTTCAACCGATGACAAAAAGGAGGTGGACGAACAGTTGTATCTAGTATGTCGTCTGCGGTAAACCATTCAACAAATTATTATTATATCTATATACAATCCCATGGAGGGATTCCTATTATTTTTATAATTAATTAAATCAATATGTAATCCAATCAAGATATGTAAAATAAAATAAATAATAATAAACTAAATGAAACAGGAATAGTGAAATCATAAACAAATAAACATTTAATGCAGGTTGTGTATATAAATTTTGGCCCTTAAGGAAAATGAAAAAACCCACGCCACACCGTGATGAGACATTCATCGATTTTTTCTGTGTCCAGGACCACTTGATTGGATATCATTGACCACATCATTGGCCATTTTTCTATTTAGGGATGTCTCCCTTAGTGCTGTACTCTAGTTTCTGTAATCGCTCATCAAATGTATTTAGTCTGCTTAAAATTAATTTAAGTGTTTGACTGGATTTCCGTTGCTCATCATTACTTGAGCATAAGTCAATTTACCAAATTGTCCTTGAGTAGTTCCCGACACTTTACGATTTACTTCGGGTCGGTTCATCGTAACCGCTTGCTTCTTGAATAAACTTGGATTTTTAGCAATCATATTCTTATTTATTTATTTATTTAAAGTATTTTATAAATAATTTAATATTAAAAGGAAAAGCACACATGGAAACAAAGCAATCGAAACAAAAAAAAATAATGAAGTTACTTCCATTAGGCATAAAAACCTCTTAAATTTTTTCAAACAGTTTCCACCTCATGCTTACACATTCTATTTTGAGCAGTAGCTCATTTACAATAAAATGTACAGCACAAGGTGAAATAATATTAAAAATTAACAAAAATAACATAGTTAATAAAAATAAATTAAAAAAATTACGTATTGCCCATCAATCACGCCACTCCAAACATTTTGACCTAAATAATTTTGCCGATCCTAATCTCTTAATTTCCAATGTAATTGAATTCCAAAGGGAAACTCCCCTACATAAAATGACGTATTTAGCGACCTACAACAATTTTTAGCCGGAATTAGGCGGAAGTTAGAGGAATGAAACCTACTAAATATTAATTTCCTATATAGATAACAAGGCTCCTTAGCTTTGAGAAGTTTAAAAATAAAAAGACAAACGCGAAATTCGTAAAAAATAGATAAACTACATTCTAAAACAAGGCTAGAGTAGGCAGAAATATGATCGAACTTCCTAATACCAAAAATAAACCTGGTACAAGCATTGAAACATCTTTGGAGAACATTCATATTTTCCTGAAGCATACCGAATAAAACTATATCACCGTAAATAAAATGAGGAAGAAGATAAGACAAAAACAATTTTTTCCTAAACTGACTATCAGAAAATCCAACCACTTTATACAAACAACTAAGCATGCCAAAGACCCTCTTATTAATAGTAACTAAATGGTCACCCCAAGTAAGAGTTTTATTAATAACTAAGCCTAAATCCCTAACAGTATTTGAATATTCAACTAGCGAACCCTGCAGAAAAATACCAGGAAAGGACAAGGTATCTAACGGTTTTTTATAAATTATAATCGACTGAAATTTATTCGCGTATATAAACAGTTTACAATAGATGACTGGAAGAAGATAACATGGTCAGACGAAACAAAAATTAATCGTATTGAATCTGATCGGCGACTTTGACATGGTTTGATAAGAATATCGGAGTGACGGATAGAAATATTTGTCAAACAATGAAATTTGATAGTGGCTCCTTGATGATTTGTCGATGCTTTAGGAATAATAAACTTGCCATTTGACGAAGGATTCGAGGTACAATGACAGCTTGTAACTATATTAAAATTTTAGAAGACTCGTACTTAACTAGTCTGGATATATTTCGGATTGGGCCTGGCCAAGATGATACATTTATTCATGATAGCGTCCCAAAGCATAAAGCTAAAATCACTAAAATTTGGTTAGGTGAAAATGGAATCAAAGTTCTTGATTGGCCAGACCAATCCTCGGATATTAATCCCATTGAACAAGTTTGGGCCATCCTTAAACGAAAAATAATTTCTAACAAGGAGCCTCCAAGAACAATCAATGAGTTATAGGAACGCACGTTGAAAGCATGGAATGGTACATCTCTTGACATCCTCAAAAATTGAGTAGAAAGTCTTCCTAGAAGGATAGAAGGGGTGATAAAATCTAAAGCAGGGTACACGAAGTATTAATATAGCGAAAACATTTCATGGACAAAAGTGTTCACATATGTTTGAAGAAAATAATGTTATTCAAAAAAATAATAAGTTGAATAAATTAAAGTGATTACCAGTACAAATAATTTAAAGATTTTTATTTATTTAAATTTTCGTGAACAATATTGTCCGCCACTGTATATGTACATAGTATGTAAATGAAATTGATTTTCGTTTAGATGTCATGCTCATGGTTGCTCTAGTCAGATGCTGGCATGTAGTTTCAAGTTGGGTGCGTCTACTGTGCGCGAGATTATATTAGATACAAGTGACGCGTTGTGGGAACTTAATTTTTTAATGCTTCAGAAAAGTAATATACCATATACTGTCCAAACGATTATGTTGATAGTTCGTAAAATGGTACTGATGTTCGTGCGTGTAGGGTGAGACATTACAACAGCATCATTTTTAGAGGGAATCGTTCAACCCGTGAAGCTTTCGCGTAAGTTACATTCTGAGAAATGGAATCGCAACAAAATAAAGAATTCCAAGAAATTGAAATGCAACAAAGTAAAGATGCTCATAATACAATTTTATACTAACAACATAAAATATTATCATGACCTAAAATTATTATTATAAATTTAATGTATCATATTTTATGTAAATCAAATTATTGTTTTGTCTAACAAAATATTCATTTTTAATTAATAAGCAATAAGCATTATCAGTTATAAAATAACATGTTGAACCATGTTTATAAAATATATTATAAAGAAAAATCATGTAACTAAAAAACTTAAGAAAGCATTCAATAAACTGACTCCAAAGAGCACAGTAACAAAATATTGATTCCCGGCTCTAAAGAGACCGGCTTTTTAAAAAATAAATAAAGTTTAATTAATTATAATAAATGTAAAGAAAATAAAAGTGAAATAAATGTTTTTTTTATATTTTATATTAATTGAACAACATAAATGGCGCAGTTGGTAATTTTCTCCTCCGAAGAAGAGAAAACAGTGTAAAAGAACATTAAAATAGTGAAGTGATAAGATACAAAGAAAAATAAGTAAAAATTGATTTTTCGTAGACACGAAAATCATTTCACGTAAATAATTGAATACCTAGTTACTTAAAAAAAAAAAAAAAAAAAATCAATTAATTAATTTCGTGCTAAATAGTTAAAGTAAAATAATAAACTTATAAAAACGTGATAATATTTAAAAAGTAGTAATAAAAAGTGGGTGTTAATTAAAAGTGAACAATTTAAAATCAATAATCTCAAGATTGCGAGTAAAAGAAGCAAAGTATTCGACTTAAATCGACAGCAAAAAACTACAACAAAAATGAATACATAACAAGTCGAACAACAATTGTTGCAGCAGCAACAACAATTACAAAATCAAATTACAGTGTTGCAACAACAACTGGTAAACCAGGAAACAATAATGCAAGGCATTAAAACCACTCGATTTGATCTAAGTCCAGATCAAATTATAAGAAACTTCAGTGAGATCCAAGCCTTTTCAGGGGAAGATACTTACAAATTAAAATCTTTCCTAAAAACCATCGTAGATACCGAAAGTCTATGCGGTAATAAGAACGAGGAACTTAAACAATATTGCTTAAGAAAGCTAATCAACACAAAAATAATTGGGAATGCCAGAGGAACCATCATGGAAATACCTGAAACTCAACGCACCTGGGAAAACGTCATCAGGCAGCTAAAATTGAGATACAGACCTAAAAACACCATCCATCAGTTACTCTACAATGCCAAGGAAATCAAGGTATTTAATCTTAAAGATATTTTTAATAAATTAAATAAATATAAGAGTGAATGCAGCGAAATATGCGATTTTGACGACGAGGATAATTTCACATATTATTCAATAGATAGGGAATTAGTGCAAATATTAAAATCAAAAATAATTCCTCTAGTTCAATTACAAATAGATTCAACGAAATCGTTATTCGAATTGGACAATATTCTTTGTAAATCGGAAATATACCTGTCAGAGGATATAATTAAATCCGAATTTAGAATAAATAGAAATAAAGAATTTAATTTTAAAACAAATAATAAAACATATTTTCAAAACAGAAACCCTTATAGGAACAACAATATTAACGGTGTTTATAACCAGGAATTTAGAAATGGTAATAATAATAGCTATAATTATAATAACAATAGGTCAGGACAGTTTAGAACACAAGATTACAGAAATAACAATAACTCAGGACAGTTTAGAACACAAGATTACAGAAATAACAATAACTCAGGACAGTTTAGAACACAAGATTACAGAAATAACAATAACTCAGGACAGTTTAGAACACAAGATCACAGAAATAACTCATATAATTCAGGACAGTTTAGACGACAATTTAATGACAATAGAACTGGACAATATAGAAACAATACTCAACAACCAGGACCAATGGAAGTCGATAATATAAATCAAGTAAATCCCTTAAATCAGGAGGTACATTTTTATAAACCCCACACCATCAACCAGCTACCGATAGTAAAACTAACATTTAATGATAAATCTATTAATTGTTTAATAGATACTGGTTCAGATACCAGTTTATTAAAACCAAATACTCTTAATTTTAAAGAAATAGAATTAGAAACCCCTATTATGTATAATTCTTTAGGTGGTCCCAATTTTGTAAATAAAAAAATATTCACGCCAATTCCAAAGGAACTAGTAAAAACTGGTACATTAGAATGGAAAATTTTTCCTCTAAAGAGTGAAAAATATGACGCGATCATCGGAATGAATTTTTTAATTCCTTTTCAAGCTGAAGTTGATATACAAAATGAATATCTGAAGATATTTAATCAGCATAAAATCCCTTTCGAAATAATTGGATATCCCCGTGATCTTACCGAAGTAAATCACTTAGAACCAATTGTTTCACAAGAGGAAATTTTCTCTAAAATAAACCAAAATAGTTTAAACAATGAAGAAAAAGAAAATTTAAAACATTTATTATCCAAAAATAAAGATTTATTTTATGAAGAAGGTGACAATTTGACTTTCACTCACGAAATAACTCACGAAATTAAATTAACAAATGAGAATCCTATATATTGTAAATTATACAGATATCCGCAAATACACGAAAAAGAAATCGAAAAACAAATCAAGGATTTGTTAAAACAAGGAATTATTAGGGAATCGAATTCACCCTATAATTCTCCCCTTTGGATTGTACCGAAGAAAATGGACAATTCAAATACAAAAAAATGGAGAATTGTCATTGATTATAGAAAGTTAAATGAAATTACTATAAATGATAAATTTCCAATTCCTAATATAGAAAATATATTAGATAAATTGGGTAGAGCCCAATATTTTACAACTTTGGATCTAGCGAAGGGATTTCATCAAATCCTAGTAAGCAAAAAAGACCAAAATAAAACAGGGTTTTCCACACCATTCGGACATTACGAATATGTTCGAATGCCTTTTGGATTGAAAAACGCCCCTGCCACCTTTCAAAGATTAATAAATTCAGTACTAAGGGAACATATAAATAAAATATGTGTTGTCTATCTTGATGATATATTAATATTTAGCACTTCTCTACAAGAACACATAATTAATGTAAATCAAATATTTGAAAATTTAAGAAAAGCAAATTTAAAAATACAAATAGACAAATGTAACTTCTTTTGTAAAGAGACCGAGTATTTAGGTCATTTGTTAACAACAGAAGGTGTAAAACCAAATTCAAAGAAAATAGATGATATAGCACAATTAAAACTCCCAGTAACTCAAAAACAAATTAAATCATTCCTAGGTATCACAGGATACTATAGAAAATTTATCAAGGACTATGCCAGAATAGCGCAGCCTATGACAAAATATCTCAAAAAGAATAGTAAAGTAAATAAATTAGATCCATCTTATATTCATGCTTTTGAGCAACTAAAATTATTACTAACTACCCATCCAATTCTCAAATATCCCGATTTCAACAAACCATTCGTATTAAATACAGACGCCAGTCAATTTGCAATTGGTGCAGTTTTGCTTCAAGAAAACCATCCCATAGCATTCGCCAGCCGAACGCTAAATGATCATGAAATTAGATATAACACTACGGAAAAAGAACTATTGGCAGTCATATGGTCAGTAAAATATTTTAGACCGTACATATATGGAAAAGAATTCGAACTTAAAACAGACCATCAAGCATTAAAATGGTTACACACTAAATATTTAGGCAAAGATTTAAACCCAAGACTCCAAAGATGGATACTATCTTTAGGAGAGTACAACATAAAAATAAATTATTTAACAGGAAAGGAAAATAAAATAGCAGATTTTCTAAGTAGAATAAACAATGATAAACACGAAACAAATGAAATAAGTGAAAGTTTTGGAATTAACGAAATGTTCGAAGCTAACGAAGGGAGAAACAATTTCCTACAAAACCCCCCTTCCCAACATGAAGTTAATAATGAAGAAATAGTAAACGAAAACCAAGACAACATATCCATTCAAGCGACAATACATTCACAAGAAGAAAATTTAAACGACGAACTAACATTCTTAGACACTATAGTAAACCGATTTAGAACACAGATAATAATTACAGAAAATTTCACTAACGAACTTGAAAATGTATTAGGGAATCGTCGGATTAACATAAATCCAAATATAAATCACATAGAGTTAATTAATAAACTTAAAACATACATATCGTCAACAAAAGTAGCCATATATTCTGAAATATCTGATCACGATTTACATGTAATATTTCAAGTATTAATCAAAGAATTTCCAAATACCAAATTCATTAAATGCAGACATTTTGCATAAGACGTAGAAACAGAGGAAGACTTAATTAAGATTTTATCCATACAACACAAAAAACAGAAACATCCAGGTATCATAGCACTTTATGAAGATTTAAAGTTTAAAATCTACAGTAAAAATTTGAAAATTACAATAAATAAAATTACGAACAATTGTGACGTTTGTAACACAGGGAAATACGATAGGAACCCAATCAAACCAAAACTACAAAAGACAGAAATACCGACAAACAAAAATCAAATCGTTCATATAGATACGTATATTAATAAAAAACAACCTTTTCTTATTTTTATTGACAAATTTACAAAATTCGCAACGGCTTATCCGTTAGAAAACAGAAATTTTACAGACATTATTGAAAAATTTAAAATGTATATTAACCACAAGAAACCCAGAAAAATAATAGCTGATAATGAATTTAAGCATATCAATATAAAAGAATTTTTAGATAAAGAAGGTATAGAATTACATTTAACAAAACCTAACAGCCACACAGGTAATGCCGACGTAGAAAGACTTAACAATACACTGACAGAAAAATTAAGAGTTTTAAATATAGACCAACCCAGTCCTATAAGGTATCAAATGTTAGAAGCAATAAAAAGCTACAATAATCAGTATCACAATACCATTAAATGCAACCCAATAAAAGCAGAAGAGGGCATTAATCAAGAAGAAATTTACAAGAATTTAGTTGATTCCCAAACAAAAAGGTTAACTATACACAACAAAAATAGAGAGGAATATACAGAAACTAGGGAACAAGGTTACATAAAAAATTATAAATCACTCAGACATAAAGACCAACCAAAATTCAGATTACTTAATTTAACTAATATACATCCTACAAATATTAAAAGACCGTTAAAATTCGCAGATAATAATGACAACATTGCTCTTAATACTAACAATGACGAAACTAACGAAAGCACAAATTCAAGTAGAGAAAATTGAAAGCAACACAGGATATACTATTCTTCGAGAAAGCGAGACATTTTTACCCAAATCTTACAATTATTCATTACACATAATCGACATAGTAGAAATAGAAACTCTAATATTAAACCTGAGGTCAACAGTGAGGGAAATGACAGTAGAGCTTACAAAACACTTTATTAAATCTACATTATTTAAAGACGTAGACAATTTACTTTATAAATTAATGACTTTAAAAGACGGACATCACTCAATACATAAACGAGGTTTAGTAAATTTCATAGGAACAATAAACAAGTGGATATCAGGAACAATGGACGATGAAGACAGACAATTAATTAATAAACATTTATAGATAATTGATCAGAATAACGAAAATCTAGCTGTAAACATAAATGAACAAATTAAAATTAATAATAACTTTAACAACACTATAAACAAATTATATAATACAATGTTGGAAGATAGAAAAATTATTAAGGATTTTATTATAAACAGAGATAACCAAACTCTACTTAGATTAATGATATATGATATAAAATTAAAAATATATGAAATAGATAGAATTATAAGTGAATTACAAGATAATATAGTATTTAGTAATCTTAACATTATACATCCATCTTTGTTAACTCATGGAGAGATTGTAGAATACAAAATAGATGCTAGTAAAATAAAAAATTTAAAAGTAGGATATTCTAAAACTAATAATAATAAATTGATATTTTTAATCAAAATTCCCAGTTGCATGGAAAAAGCGAATACAAAATTAATTATACCCCTGTCAAATATTAATGATTGTAGTTCAATAAATTATGAGATCACTAAAACATTTGAAATTAACAATACCTATTATGAATACAATACAAATAAAGCATTTCATGAATTAAATAATTTAAAACACTGTATATTAACAAAAAATTGTCAAAATATTAAAAACTGTGATACAGAAATTTATAGCATCAATGATAATAGTATATTAATACAATTGGCTAATAAAGTAATTTTAACATCAAATTATGATGAAAGAACATTCGAATTGAATGGAAATTATTTTGTAAAATTTTTTAACTGTAGCATTAGCATAAATAACAAAACCTTTTATAATAATATAAAGGAAGTAAATAATGATTACATCATTCAAAATTTAGATTATAAGTCAGAGAATAACACATTTACATTTAAGGAAATAATTTTGGAAACCAATAAAAATATAAATGAAATAAAATTGTTGAAATTTCATAAAATATTAACATATTCAGGAATAAGCATAATATTAATTATAGTAATAGCATTAATAATAATATTGATTATCTATATAAAGTTTAAACAAAATAAAATAAATATTAAATTTACAAATAGAGTTCAGGAGAACTCTACTCTTAACGAAGGGAGAGTTACATTCCGAGAAATGGAATCGCAACAAAATAAAGAATTCCAAGAAATTGAAATGCAACAAAGTAAAAATGCTCATAATACAATTTTATACTAACAACATAAAATATTATCATGACCTAAAATTATTATTATAAATTTAATGTATCATATTTTATGTAAATCAAATTATTGTTTTGTCTAACAAAATATTCATTTTTAATTAATAAGCAATAAGCATTATCAGTTATAAAATAACATGTTGAACCATGTTTATAAAATATATTATAAAGAAAAATCATGTAACTAAAAAACTTAAGAAAGCATTCAATAAACTGACTCCAAAGAGACCGGCTCTCAAGAGACCGGCTTTTTAAAAAATAAATAAAGTTTAATTAATTATAATAAATGTAAAGAAAATAAATGTGAAATAAATGTTTTTTTTATATTTTATATTAATTGAACAACATAAATCGTATGAAATGGAAACTGTTGTTGTTAATCGTTGGATCAATATGGAGTTTAGGATTATTGTTTTAAATGTATAAGAATCTCTTTGTATGTTATTTGTAGTGGTTCCTCTACAATACCGCTAAACTGCGCGGTTCTAATTTAATGTCTCGGAAACCACTAACATCTACTTGGTTTTTTTATCTGACTCCAATTATTGTAACACAATCACCATTTATAATAATAAATAATAATAATTTTATTTTATTTTAATTATAAGTTTTATTTTTATATTTTCACAATTTTATAAAATATACAAAATTTAGCGTGTATAAATTCCATAAGATGGTCACCGCAATAATGATCTTTTTTCGTTTTTTTAATTCATACCTTTATTGTTTATCCATTATCATTATTGCGATGATGATAGAGATACATACATGAGTTATACAATATTTATTTCTTATTCTAAATAAATGAATCAAATATACATAATATAATTAGAGAGAAATACTGAATAAGCAAGAATTTAATTTCCGTCATTCTATCCATTGTAGCAAGCGATATGGCATACTGGAACACATTGTATGTTATGTCCATAACAATCTCTCATTCGTTTTTGTCATTCCTTTTAAAGATTTGAATTTTTATATTTTTGTTCATTCAACAATAGGGTGCAACTGGGCATGAATAATGCACTTGTTGATTGCACCATATCACTCACCCTGCAGATATAGCTTTATACAGGAATATTTTACTTAAAATTAACATGTCGTGTATTTAATATTTGCGATGACGAAGGCATTAATTTTATTTCGTCCGTTACGTACGCTGGTTTTAGTCGGTCGATGGCGATTGATTCATTTTTACCTTTGTAATCAACAACGAAATATTTGCGGAATCTTCGCTTAACTAAAAATGGCCCTTCATATGGTGGTGTTAATCCTGTTTTAACTTTGTCCACCCGGACGAAAACGTGGTCGCAGTCCGTTAAATCCTTTGGAATGTAAACGTTGTCCTGAGGGCTATTCCGCGTGTCTTTGGGAACGACGTTGCGCATCGACTCACGTAATTGTTCGACCAGTGAAGTTGGATCAGTCGATAACGCAGGATTGGGATGCATTACGAGTTCTCCTGGGACCTTAAGCGGTTGTCCGTAGACAAGATCAGCAGGAGTGCATCCAAGATCAGTTTTAATCGAAGTTCTTATTCCAAGAAGAATGAATGGGAGTTCTTCACTCCAATTAGGGCAATTTGATCTAGCATACAAAGAGGCTTTTAAATGGCGATGTAGACGTTCTACCATACCATTTGCCTGTGGGTGATATGTCGTTGTCCGTATTCTGTGAGAACCCAACACTTTGGTAAGTTCTTTGAAAAGATTGCTTTCAAATTGACTGCCTTGGTCAGTCGTGATTTCGAGTGGGACGCCAAATCTCGAAATGTACTGGTCAACGAAAGCTCTAACTACGGTGGAAGCTCTCATATCAGCCAGAGGTAATGCTTCTGGCCAGCGCGTAAATCTGTCAATTATCGTAAGAATGTAGAAATTTCCGTTTGATGGAGGTAATGGTCCGACCAAATCTAAATGAATATGTTCAAACCTGCCAGAAGGAGTATTGAAATGACCATGTTCTGAACGTGTGTGTCGATTAACTTTCGACTTCTGGCAAGGAATGCAAGTTTTGGACCAGTACCCCGTATCTACATTCATACCTGGCCAGAAATATTTTGACGCAATTATTTTGCGTGTTGCACGAACCCCTGGGTGAGAAAGACCGTGAAGCATTTCAAAAATACTTCGGCGCATTTCGTTAGGAATATAAGGACGTTTTACGTTGGTTGACGTTTCACACCAAATATCTAAGCCTGAACCAAAATCAGGTAACCTCTCCAGTTTGCGTTTCGCGCAGCGCAGGTTTTGACTGTCTGCTATTAGTGACCTAAGCTCGTCGTCCGATTGTTGGAGAGAGACTAATTTGTCTAGATCGAGCGCGGTATGACAAATAGCGGCAATTTGAACTTCTTGTGGTCGTGACAAAGTATCTGCCACCACATTGCTGTCACCTTTGACGTACCTTAAGTCACTTGTAAATTGCGCGATGTAGTCGAGCTGACGACTCTGGCGAGGACTACGTTCTAACTTAGATGAGATTGCGGTAGTCAGTGGTTTGTGATCAGTGTTGATGAAAAATATTCTGCCCTCGACAAAACACCGGAAGTGCTTAATGGCATAATATATAGCCAGAAGCTCCCTATCGAAAGCTGAATACTTCTGTTCGGGAGGGGAAAGCTTCTTAGAGAAGAAGGAAAGAGGTTTCCAACTTCTATCATAAAGTTGTTCCAATACAGCCCCCACAGCAATACTTGAAGCATCAGTGCTGATGCGCAGTTGTCCGTGATCCACAGGATGCGTGAGAAGAGTAGCCCGAGCGAGGGCAGCTTTAACTGCATTTAAAGCCGCTTCGCAATCATGTGGCCATGAAAATGGGTTTCTCTTGTTGACTTTTCCAAGTTTACTGAGATGGCTATGTATTGGAGCTAAATGTTCGGCTAAGTGAGGGATAAAACGATGATAATAATTAATCATGCCTACGAAACGCTGCACTTGCCTGATAGAAGTAGGTTGAGGAAAGGATTGTATTGCCACGATTCGATCCGCAGATGGTTTGATGCCATCCTTGGTGATTTCGTGGCTAAGAAAATTAATGGAAGCTGCACCGAATTCACACTTAGAAGGTTTGATTGTTAAACCAAATTCGTTTAATCTTTCGAATAGAATATTTAAGTGCTCGCGGTGCTCAGATTCGTTTTTGCTTGAGACTAAAATGTCGTCGATGTAAACATAAACAAAATCAATACCTTTCGTTACCTCGTCCATTAAACGTTGAAACGTTTGTGCCGCGTTTCTAAGGCCATATGGCATTCTAGTGAACTCGTAAAGTCCAAACGGTGTAGTAATGGCCGTCTTGTGGATGTCTTCCGCATTAACCGGAATCTGATGGTAAGCACGCACTAGATCTATTTTTGAAAAGACGGTGCAGCCTTGCAGATTGAGGGAAAAATTGTGGATGTGGGGGAGAGGATATCTATCTGGTACCGTAATCGCATTAAGTCGACGGTAGTCTCCACAAGGTCGCCAGTCGTTGCTGTCACGTTTTGGCACTAAGTGCAAAGGTGAAGCAGCGCTGGATGAACTTTGTCTGCACAACCCCAATTGTAACATATACTCAAATTCAGTTCTCGCTATTTTGTGTTTTTCACAGTCCAAACGTCTTGGACGTGAAAATGGTAAGTGACCTTCTGTGACGATATGGTGCACTACACTGTGCTTCACAGGGAGGTCATAGCGAGGATCTTTTGTCAGGTACGGATATTGACGGAGAAGTTCGCCGTATGGCCCATCAATGGTAAATAGACGTGGTATTGAATCAGTGATAACCATGGTATCTATTATGCTGACAGACAGTTTCGTACATGTGTCTATCAGACGCTTGTGTTTTAGATCGACAACTAATCCAAACTTTACAAGAAAATCGGCCCCAATTATTGGTTTAGTGACTGAAGCTACTACAAACGGATGTCGATACTCACGACGCAAACCCAAATCTATGTGTAATAGTCGGGAGCCGTAAGTACTAATTTTAGAACCGTTTGCTGCCACTAAACGGCTTTCAGAATCGTTCAGAAGATTTTTGAAATGGATTTTGGGTACGACGGAAACATCTGCGCCAGTGTCGATCAGAAAACGCAATTTTGTTTTAGGGCATCTAATGGTAAGGCGATGATTTTGAAATGTCCCATCGCTCGTCGCTTGTACTATGGGACGTGTTAGTTTTCCAGATTGGATTTAGCCTGTGCGTTCGGCTTTTGGGCAAATGTGCAACCTCCGCATTTTTTAGCTCGATTTCCAAATTTTCGATGGTACCAGCATAACCAGTAACCACTTCTTTGGCTAGATTCATTGCGGGATCCAGAGCGCTGGTTGTCTCTACTATTCGATCGTTGTCTGGATCGTGACCTGTTATTAAATTCTCGATTGAATCTGGACGTTAGTTGGTCAATCGATTTTTGGAGATTAGCAAGGGTGATTTCTGTTTGACTTAACGTTTTTGGTTGTTTCGAAGGTTTCGATTCCACGGTATTGCAATTGAAATTAGGCTTATTTATTTCAAATATTCGATCTGCGAATTTTATTAATTCATTGATATTATCAGCCTCGCGTATTGCAACTATCGATCTTATCGAATCTGGAAGTCGACCTAACCAAAGAGTTTTTAAAAGCTGAGCATTTACAGCAGTCGAGCTACCTGCTTTCTCTTCAAGATGTCTGTAAAAGTCAGATGGCGTGAAGTCTCCCATATCAGTTGATTTAAGCAGGGTTTCAATTCTCCCTTGCTCTGACATGGAACGCCGTTTAATAACTTCATCCCTGAGTGTGTCGTATTTATTGATATCCGGTGGGTTGCGAACTATGCTTGCTACCGAAGCTATGACATCCACCGGTAGATGAGCTATCGCAAAATTAAACCTGTTCTCGTCAGTATTAATTCTTTTCACCTTAACTAATGCCTCGAGTTGTTTAAACCACAATTCTGGAAGGTCTTTCCAAAACTGGGGTATAGGGGCTGCTTCATTTACCGAATATTTTTTTTCAACGTCTTTTTCTTCGTCCGACATGTTTTTTTTAATTATTTAGGGTACGATTAATGTGAAGTGGAAAAGTAGAAAAAAATAATTTTAATGAAGTAATCGAAAGTAATAACAAACTCGAAAATATAACGAGAAAAAAAAATTTTGAACAAAAAGAAAATGGAGCAAACGAATGAGAAATTACGCTAAACTAAACATACAACTCACCCGTTTCAGTATTGTTGCGATGATTGTTTTATTTAGAATTCGCCTTGCTTCAAGGATTGCGGCACTTCAATTCAATATTTCTTTTCTTCACAATTTATTATAAGCAAAATCTAAAATAAATAAGAAAAAAAATTATGGTAATAAAATAAATCACAAAACCGTATTTAGGATGGAACGATACGTTAACTTTAACTAACATGCGTCCAGTGCAGTTGATGACCTTGACAGTTATACTGATCACAATGTTGTAGCTAGATGTATATGCCTTAGCGAGTAGCTGTTAAGAAGAGTGTCCTTAAAACTTTGATGATTTCCCTTTTTTTTTTAAATCAGATGGTTGATTTCAGCTTGCTGTTGTAAAATGTTAAACGGCAACAGGATGATAAATTTCGTTCAGAGAAATTTCTCGTTGAAATTTTTTTCTGAATTAAATCGTTGGGAATTGAGCTGCGAGTAACTAATACGTATGGCTGCGTTGTATATTTGTGAAATATTTTGCAGGTTGCGGCAACAAATAAATTTTGTTTTAAAATTTTTCGACGAATTTTTTTTGATGTAATTTGTGTGTGGATTTGGTGGTGCAAATTTGATTTTGAACCACGCTATTATGAGTGTTATTTTAATGGTAAAACGCGTTTTTATTAGCACTATTCACGTTACTGTTGGCGTGATTTGAGTAGCGGCATTCAACTCGGCGTCACCAATTGTAGTGGTTCCTCTACAATACCGCTAAACTGCGCGGTTCTAATTTAATGTCTCGGAAACCACTAACATCTACTTGGTTTTTTTATCTGACTCCAATTATTGTAACACAATCACCATTTATAATAATAAATAATAATAATTTTATTTTATTTTAATTATAAGTTTTATTTTTATATTTTCACAATTTTATAAAATATACAAAATTTAGCGTGTATAAATTCCATAAGATGGTCACCGCAATAATGATCTTTTTTCGTTTTTTTAATTCATACCTTTATTGTTTATCCATTATCATTATTGCGATGATGATAGAGATACATACATGAGTTATACAATATTTATTTCTTATTCTAAATAAATGAATCAAATATACATAATATAATTAGAGAGAAATACTGAATAAGCAAGAATTTAATTTCCGTCATTCTATCCATTGTAGCAAGCGATATGGCATACTGGAACACATTGTATGTTATGTCCATAACAATCTCTCATTCGTTTTTGTCATTCCTTTTAAAGATTTGAATTTTTATATTTTTGTTCATTCAACAATAGGGTGCAACTGGGCATGAATAATGCACTTGTTGATTGCACCATATATTAAGTGGATATACAACTGAATAAAAATCGTTTATTGAATTCAAAAAAGTTCATATATTTAAAATATCAAAATAATTCATTATTATATATCTAATTATATGGAATCATATTTTATCACAAAATCATTCATCTAAAAGTAATTCAAATATACTAAAAATATAGAAAAAAAAGTAAAAAATAATAATTTTCGTTAAAAGTATTATGAATTTCGTTTGTGTTCGCGTAATCTTTTATACATTAAATTTGCTACTTCTAACAGAAAGTGGTCACTTTAGTTGGCGCTTTATCTATTTCGCTGATAACCTTAGATGCCGTATTCAAAAAATCAGAAAAATCATTATGAGTTTGGTCTTTACCCGAAACAGACTTCTTTATTTTCGCTGACGTTGAAGAAAATATTTCATCTTGTTCGATATGCTCGGGACCCGCGTAATCTTGATAATCAAAAGAATTATCGTCGTAAGTATTACTGGTATTGGTACTACTTTGATGGTTATCAAAATTTCCCACCATTCTAAAAATGTAAATAAAGTCAAATATAATCAAATTAACTTATTAAAGATGGTTGCTACTTACTCTCCTTGATCGTCTACACTATCCAGAAACCTCATTAGCTGATAATACTTCCATTTTTTTTTTGTGATTCGTTATCTGGGTTAATCGCAGGGCTACCGGATGGCTCGATACGGCGGGCTTTCTTATAAGTGTCCCGTAAACTCTTACATCGGGTTTTGCAAATACATTCTAAAATACGTTTAATAAAATTACGTAAAATTGCGTTACTATATGAATTGTTGTTTTATGAATTGTGGTTTCGTTGAGTTGTGTTTCGCAAAATTTACGGGGTACCATTTTATTTATATCAGCAGGTCAATATGTTGGTTTACCTCCAGAGTGGAACTCGCAGTTATTTACTGGTCCGGCTTCGAATAGCTCTTTTCCTTTTTGGGTTGTAAGTCTTGATCCCCAATAGGTCTTTTTTGCATTAAAATCACCACCAATAATACAATTAGATCCTAGTGATCTTAAGAGTCTATTATAATCTTCTATGTTTAGATTATAGCGTGGAGGGCAGTAGATAGAGGAAATACTGTATTCATTATTATTGTTAGTTTCAACTTTTATGGTTTTAACTTGCATACTTTCCTCTTCTATACTAGGTTCTTCATAGTGTTTGAGATTCTTTTTCACTATTACTGTTGATCCTCCTCTGGTTTTTCCTCCTGGGTGAACAGCATGGTAACATTCATAATCACGTATTTTAATAAATGATGTTTTTGTCAAATGGCTCTCAAATATCTATTTTTTCTAAATTTAGAAAAATTTCTAGCTCTGGAACATGCTGCGCTAGTCCGTTCGCGTTCCAGGTGACAATTCTTAATGTTCTGCTCATTTTAGTATATGAGGGCTGTTGCCTCGTTCAAGGTTTGATGCATATCTAGACGCTTGTATAAAGCTTCTAGACCACGTTCTTGCTTTGCTAGCCTTATATTTATGGCTTCTATGCTTCGACAAATCCTTTCAAGGGGGTTATCATTCATAGCAGTAGATGATTGCTGTACAATTTGTGAATAACTTTTCCGCTCTGTACCTATACCTGGTGGTTTTGGCTCCGCTTGGGTTTTAGTTGGTTTCTCTTCTCTAGTAACCCTAGGGTTTTGAGGAAACTGATGCATTTTATTTCTTAGTCATTGAAGTTCTTTGGCTACTTCACAGCCTCTATAATTTGCAGGATGATGCCCTTTACAGTTTATACGTTTTGCAGGGGTGTTTCTACTTTCTGTACACTCTTTCGCGTTGTGTTTTCCAGCACATTTTACGCATCTTGGCTCCCGTCTGCAATATTTTTGCGTGTGATTGAAACCTTGGCATTTTTTGCATTGAGGTATTAGCCTCGTGTTTTTCTTTAGCGGTTCTATTTTAACCCTCATATTGAGAATTGCTTTGATGTTGAAGATGTTTTCAACTTTCTCCTTCTTGTTAAACGTAAGCATGAAGAGTGGAAGCCCCCTTTTTTTGACTTGATTGTTCTCACCTCTCTCTCGTTTTAGGATGTTTACTGCATCTTCTATTTGCAGATCTTTTGCCTTTAGGTCCTCAATTATGTCCTCGTTTTTACACGTTGGATGAAGGCCTCTATCCTTAACCTTAATTGCGCGTTCGTTTTTATCTTCGTATGTAAACCATTCTTTACCTTCCGCATTGAGCTTTGTTACTAGAGCTCTATAAGTATCAGAATATGGTGTATTGATTTTCCACACGTTATTGTATAGTGACACTACTCTATATTCCTTAGTTGTCACTGATTTTATTATAGATTGTATACTAGCAAATTCTGTTATGCCGATTACATTAATTGGCGGAAGAGCCTTTTCTTTCGGTACAACTTTTTGTTGCCGATTTTGTTGCTGTTGCTGGTGAGCTGGTTTGGTATTAGTATCACCAGTTACTAATACATTAGTTTGTGAATGATCTCCAACTTCAGGGGAGAATTCTGCTTTTCGTTTTTTGGTAGGTCTTTCTTCCTTTTCAGTACCCAATCTGTTTCTCTCATGAGATCCTCTTCATCAGTATGGAACTCATTGTTATAACTGGTGTGAGTACTTGCTTCATTATAACAAGCTAGCGGGTTTTCAGAAATCTCCATTGGTTTGGACTTCTTCAATTCTTCATTTTCTTGTTTTTAGTTTTTCAATTTCGCTTCTTAGTTGGGTTAAAAGTACATCTACTTCAGTGAGTTTTCGACAGAGTTCAGCGTTTTCGTATTTCTACTGATTTGCAGAGTTAGTATGATGGTTTGGTGATCTTGAGAACATTGAACTTCTTTCGAATAGGTTTAGCAATGATTGGCTCACTCCAGAATCCATTGAGCCAGCCTCGTAAGAGGGTGGATTAGCCAACTGGGTAGTTGGTTTACCACCTGGGGTATTATTTGGCACTTACTTATAGAGGAGCATCAAACCAGTTAATTGGCCATCAAATCAAATACGACCTTTTAATTTTAAGAAAATGGTTGCATTTGCATTTTATGGTTCTGTTGCAAACGCAACAATTCACAGCAATATATTCTGGAGCTGGTTGTCATCTATGCTGTAATTGTGAATCTGTAAAACAAAACAAAACAAAACATTAGCTAAAACATCAATCACAACAAATACAATTTTGATACTTCAACCTTGAACTTGAATTATATCCATAATTTGGCTGTGATGTTTACCTGAAATCAAATAGTAAAATTTAATCTTTTAAGCTCTTACTTCTTATATTTATTAAATACTTATCTTATTAATTTGTTAGTTTATAATTGTACATTCCATTAAATAAATCCAACCTGAAATAATTAATTCATTAATTCATATAAAGTTAAAAGTTAATTTAAAAAATTTCTTACCATTTTGAATTGTATCACGTAATTGTAACCAAATGACATTTTTTGACAATCAATTAAATTGAAATTTGTAAAGGTGATCGTATTCGCTTTGGTAGCTCCATTAAAATAATGAGTACGTTTTAAATTTATTGATTAAAGAGATTTAAACATCTACCGGGAATTATATTAACTAAAAATTATTGTAAACTATTTCTTAAAGCTAAAATAAATAAATTTCATTCTCTTTTTCTTGGACCGTCGAAGCGACAACAATTATTAATAAATAAATAAAAATTAAATTGTTAAAAATTCAAGAAATTCTTTTCACTCAAAATTGAGAATCATCAACAACATTTCGTTTTTGGCTTTACGAAATAAAATAGGAAAATTGCGAGACAAATTTTGGAGTTTTATTTGCCGTTCTCTTTGGGATTTGTTTCGGTACGATAATTTACCAACCACGCTTGGCTTGCAATTTTACATGGTCCTTCGAGCCGGATGAGGCTAGCACTATAGATTCAGGAACGCTGCATAACACTTTTCTTCAGTGAATTCAATCAGGAGGAGCAAGTAATTAGCAACCATTTTCTATATCACGCCATCATTCAACTATATGTATATTAAATTTTTACACCGATACTGTAAGTTTACCAATTTTTTATAAGCATTATAAGTGGTTAAAACAATCAAACTATCAATGTGAATGGTAAATAGTTAACAGTGAACATTAAAATTAAGATTTTGTGAAATTTTTATTAAACGTGAACTTTATAAAGTGTGTTTTTTTTTTTTTTCATTAAAATTGTGATTCGCTATTATTTTCGATTACAAAATGGCTGCTACTGCGCTTGTTCAAAAACGTGGTCGCGTTCTAGGATCGCTAACCAAGGCTGCTACATTTGTCGAGAACATTGATCCACGTACAACAATTGAAGAGCTTGAAACTAGATCTGTCAAATTAAGTTAATGGTGGGAAGAGTTTTGCAGCATAGAAGATGAACTGTTATTATTGCCCGACCAAACATCGAAATCTGATGAATTTGAAGCAAAGTATTTCAGTACTCAAGCCGCCTTGTTACGAGAGATAAAAAAGCGGAAATCCGCTGATAATTCAATCAACGATGATCTGAACAGCACTATAAATAACATGTATTTTCAGCAAAAAGCGTATTTCGATTCAATGATGCATAATAAAACCACTAGTAATCACGAAGTGAAGCTACCGAGAATTAATATTCCGCCTTTTAACGGTGAATACACACAATGGCCATCTTTTAAGGACTTATTTGAGGCTACAGTTCATAAGAACGAGTCAATACCAAATGTTCACAAATTTCAACTTTTAAAGGGACTTGTAGAAGGAAGTGCGGCTCAATTAATCAAGCATTTTTTAATTACCGATGCAAGTTATGCGGAAGCTTGGGATAAGCTAAAGAAGCGATACGATAAAAAACGGACTATTGTTAATACAATCATCAAAACGTTTTTTGGACAGCCCAGTATTCAACAAGCATCATCAAGTTCTCTCAGAACACTGACGGAAACCTCAGACGAACTGCTCCGTGGTCTAAAAGCTTTAGGTTCAGCCTGTGAATCGCGTGATCCCTGGATCCTTTACTTGCTATTAAATAAAACAGATGACGATACCAAGCAACAATGGGCATTACATTCAGTGGATATGGATACTCCAAACGTAGATGAGTTTCTGAATTTTCTTCATCGAAGATGTGACGCGTTAGAGAGCTGTAATTTGAACATCAAACCACACAAAAGTTTTCCGAAGCAAGCACTTGTAGCTACGACTAAAATTGAATGCTTATATTGTAAAAAGCCACATCCTATTAACAAGTGCTATAAGTTTCTAAGAAGTAATGTCGAGTTTCGTAAGGGTTTTGCTAAAAAAAATCAATTGTGCTTTAATTGTTTGAGACTTGGACACTCAGCCAATGACTGCCCCTCACTAAATACATGCTTTAAATGTGAAGAGAAGCATCACACACTTTTGCATGAGGACAGGGATAAAGTGGAACCAGCGAAAGATAATGTCAGTGACGCGGTTAGTTCTGAGTCTGCAAAAGTTGTCCAATCAGCCAACTTAGAATCAAATTCCTACACGATCACAAAGGCAAAAGTTGAGACTAACAAACAAACGATATTACCAACTGTAATCATGTCATCAATGGATACGTATGGTAAAAGCCATAACATTCGTGCGCTTTTAGACACAGGTTCAGAATCCACCTTTATCACTGAAGCTCTTACAAAAAAGTTGGGTTTAAAACGTAAGCATGCATGTATAGCTGTTAATGGGTTGTCTTCAATTTCTGCAGGTAAGACCAGAGGACTAATAAATATTAAATTGTCCTCCAGACACGATCGTAAACATTTTGTGGTAGTCGATGCGCTGATATTAAACAGCCTAACTACATATTTACCATCACATGCAATTATACTAGATCAAAAGGATACCAATCGATTTAATGAATTTTGTCTTGCTGATCCTTCTTTTCACGATCCAAATCCCATAGAAATGATTCTTGGTATCAACGTGTTCTACGATATAGTAAAGGAGAGACGTATACCAATAAAACCTAATCTCTATTTACTAGATAGTTTATTCGGTTGGATAGTCGCAGGATATACTGATTCAATTACCAAATCCGAAACGCGGTGTCACACGATCCAGACAAGTTCGGAGGATGTATGTCAACTTTTACGGCGATTCTGGGAAGTTGAAGAAAATTCACTTGAGGTACTTGTCAAAGAGGATGAATGTGAAGAACACTTCTCTAGGACACATCAATATGCAAATGGTCGTTACATTGTTGAATTGCCTCTCAAGGAAAATTTTAAGCAGTTAGGGAGCACTTTGAAACAAGCCAGATCCAGAATGATTGCAATGGAACGGAAATTCCAGAAAGACGAAAATCTCAAGGTGCAATACATCCAATTCATCAGGGAATATCAAGAACTTGGTCATATGTCGCGTATTCCCAGAGAAGACGTGTTTATAGAAAACAGCAATTTCTATTACTTGCCGCATCACGCAGTGATCAAGCAAAGCAGTGTTACGAAGAAACTACGTGTTGTATTTGATGGATCCTGCAAATCAAGTACAGGACTATCATTAAACGACGTACTAAAAACAGGTCCAACCATTCAAGAGGATCTATTTACCATTTTAACCAGGTTTCGCAAGCACAAGGTAGCAATTGTCGCTGACATTGAGAAGATGTATCGCCAGGTAATAGTTCATCCTAAGCACCAAAACTTCCAGAGAATCGTGTGGCGTGAAAATCCTTATGAAGAAATGCAGCACTTTAAATTAAATACTGTGACATATGGTTTGACCTGTTCATCGTACCTTGCTATCAGATCATTGCATCAAGCAGCTGCAGACAGTAGGGATATTTCTTTAAAACTAATAAATACCATTACCTCTGATTTTTATGTAGATGACTTGCTGACAGGTGGCGATTCCGTAGAAGAGGCTACTGCAACATATAGAGGAATATCAGCCATTTTATCAAAAGCAGGTTTTTCATTAAGGCAATGGAGTTCCAACAGCGAGGAATTATTAAGCTACATACCCAAAAACAACCAAGGACAAGATTCGATTTTATTTGAAGATCCTGAGATTTACGTCAAAACGCTGGGGATCTGTTGGTTGACAAAAGAAGACGCATTCACATTCAGCGTGCCGAAAATAAATGCCAACCAACTTACTAAAAGAGGTTTATTATCGGAATGTGGCAAAATATTCGATCCACTTGGATGGCTTTCACCGACGACCATCTTATTTAAAATATTGCTGCAATCACTCTGGTTGACCAAAATAGAATGGGACGATCTATTACCCGATGACATTTTTCGAACTTGGTTCGCCGCAAGAAATGAACTTACCTGTCTAGCGACTATACGCATCCCACGATTCCTACACATGCAGTATATTCATAGCGTCCAATATCACAGATTTTGTGATGCTTCTGAGAAAGTGTATTCAGCCGTCGTTTACTCGAGATCTACCAATGCTGACGGCGAAACTTTTGTACATTTAATAGCTGCAAAGACAAAAGTTTCTCCTTTAAGGCAGTTGTCCATTCCGCGTCTGGAGCTTTGTGGAGCCGTACTATTAACTAAATTGCTTCATAAGGTTGCTGGTATCTTTAAAGCACCCGTACATACGTTACACGCTTGGACTGACTCCAATATCGTTTTAGCTTGGCTCTCTGATGTCCCAAGAAAATGGAATTGCTTTGTAGCCAACAGAACCAGCTTCATCATCGACAAATTGCCAGGTAATCATTGGCAGCACGTGCCAACTAAGTTAAACCCAGCTGATTGTGCAAGTCGTGGGTTATCACCAGAAGAATTATTAAGGCATAAAATTTGGTGGAATGGTCCAGAATTTTTACAACAACCAGCATCATTCTGGCCAATTCCCAAAGGCACTTCAGTTGAACCAACTAATGCTGAAAAAAGAACATCTGCTTTAGTTACAATAAACAACCACAACAACATCAAATCAATATTGCCGATCGAATATGTTGTAAATAAATTTTCAAGCTACATGTCCATTCTCCGAGTTTTAAGTAATTGTTTTCGATTTGCGGAAAAATGCCGAAAAGGGGAGGTAAATTTTATAACAAGTCAACATCTCAAGAAAAGCGAAGATCTTATTATAAAATGGGCGCAGCATGATGCATTTCGCGAAGAAATACAACAGCTTCGGAACAATAAATCAATCAAGCAAAACAGCAAATTACGATCGCTTCATCCATTTGTTGATGAAATCGGAATATTACGAGTAGGTGGACGACTTCAGAATTCGACCGTCAGCTACACCATGAAATATCCAGCCATCCTACCCAAGCAACACCAGTTAATCGACAAACTGGTAAATTACCTGCATATAAAACATCTACACCCGAATCCATCAACACTGCTCTTCATTACGCGGACAAAGTATTGGATCATTGGAGCGAGAGATGTTATTAAAAAAATTTCCAATAGCTGTATCCATTGCATCAGAACGCGTCCAAGATTAAGTGAACAGATCATGGGGAATCTACCGAAGCCAAGAGTAACATTTACACGTCCATTTGCAAATGTCGGTGTTGATTACGCGGGCCCAATTGCCATAAGTTCTAAAAAGGGCAGGGGATCCAAAATAATAAAAGCGTATATATGTTTATTTGTCTGTATGTCCACTAAAGCCATCCACATCGAAGTTGTTAGTGAATTATCAACTGATGCATTCATCGCCTCACTAAAACGCTTCACTGGAAGAAGAGGTCTACCAAGCGCAATATACAGTAATAACGCTACAAATTTTGTCGGTGCTCGTAGGCGATTCGATGAATTCTTCAGCATCATCTCATCAAAAAACCACGATGAAAAGGTGTCTGCATATCTAGGCACACATCAAATAGAATGGCACACGATTCCTCCTTCTGCTCCACATTTCGGCGGCCTATTGGAGGCTGGCATTAAATCGGTAAAAACTCATCTCCGTCGAGTACTGGGTGATTCAGCGCCAACATTCGAAGAACTTCAAACATTATTAATTCAAATAGAAGCTATTGTGAATTCAAGACCACTGACACCGATTAATAATGATATAGATGATTTAGGTATTTTAACACCCGCGCATTTCCTGATTGGTTCCTCAATACTCGAAGTACCTGATCAAAATAAAGATAACGTAACGTTGAAGTTAACTGGACGATGGAAGCTGCTACAAAACATGGCGAGAGGATTTTGGAAAAGGTGGCATCTAGAATATCTCGCCATGCTACAAAAACGGTCCAAATGGCAACATCAACAACACAATATCAAGGAAGGTGAGCTCGTGTTGATCAAAGATGAAAATGCATCATCACTGACGTGGGCGAGAGGCCGTGTCATAAAAGTGCATCCTGGCCAAGATGGTAGCGTACGAGTTGTCACTTTGAAAACTTGCACGGGAGAGCTAAAACGTCCAGTCACCAAGCTATGCAAATTGATGATCGAGTAGTTAAGCAAATAACTGCTTAACCGGGGGAGTATGTTGCAAACGCAACAATTCACAGCAATATATTCTGGAGCTGGTTGTCATCTATGCTGTAATTGTGAATCTGTAAAACAAAACAAAACAAAACATTAGCTAAAACATCAATCACAACAAATACAATTTTGATACTTCAACCTTGAACTTGAATTATATCCATAATTTGGCTGTGATGTTTACCTGAAATCAAATAGTAAAATTTAATCTTTTAAGCTCTTACTTCTTATATTTATTAAATACTTATCTTATTAATTTGTTAGTTTATAATTGTACATTCCATTAAATAAATCCAACCTGAAATAATTAATTCATTAATTCATATAAAGTTAAAAGTTAATTTAAAAAATTTCTTACCATTTTGAATTGTATCACGTAATTGTAACCAAATGACATTTTTTGACAATCAATTAAATTGAAATTTGTAAAGGTGATCGTATTCGCTTTGGTAGCTCCATTAAAATAATGAGTACGTTTTAAATTTATTGATTAAAGAGATTTAAACATCTACCGGGAATTATATTAACTAAAAATTATTGTAAACTATTTCTTAAAGCTAAAATAAATAAATTTCATTCTCTTTTTCTTGGACCGTCGAAGCGACAACAATTATTAATAAATAAATAAAAATTAAATTGTTAAAAATTCAAGAAATTCTTTTCACTCAAAATTGAGAATCATCAACAACATTTCGTTTTTGGCTTTACGAAATAAAATAGGAAAATTGCGAGACAAATTTTGGAGTTTTATTTGCCGTTCCCTTTGGGATTTCTTTCGGTACGATAATTTACCAACCACGCTTGGCTTGCAATTTTACAGTTTCTAAGCACAAAATCAAAAGTAATGTTTTTTAAATTATATGTCCTATAGAGATAAATTTTGAAATTATTTACCATTCTACTAAATGTATGAACTAAAAAACTAACAATATCTGAGCTGAATTATCCAGTTGCTCTAATGAATGTGGCAACATTGAAATTGTCGAAAACTTTAAATATTTAGGAGTTACGTTAGGTTCAAGGCTTGGTTTTAAAAAACATATTTACCATCTTCAACATTACATTTACGCTTGTAATAGAAAATTATATATTCTTAGCAAGCTTTGTTCCGTGTCAGTTCTACTACAATTTTATTACAGCCTAATACAGTCCAAGCTACAATATGCTTTAATTATTTGGGGTGGTGTTTATTCGACATCTCTTCAACCGCTGCTAGTTGTGCAAAACGCATCCATTCGCATAATTTTCAAGAAACCGCGTTTAACATCTGCTTTGCCTTTATTTAAATCACTAAAGATTTTACCGTTAAAATATTTATATGTTTTTAAGGTATTAAAAATGTTCTTTCTTCGTAGTGGTAATCGTAGAGTAAAAATTACGAGATATAACTTAAGGACTTTGAATAATTGTGAATATCCCATTGAAGAAAGAACATTTCAGAAAATTTTATATATCTGCAGCACCAGTAATTTTTAATATGTTACCGCTAAACATGAATGAAATTACTGTTACGTCCAAATTTTTAAATGAAATGAAGAATTGGTTGTTTATATTACTGACATTGAATCTTTGTTTACAGTTTTAGTTTGATGAATGACGATAAATTGAATATGCTAGCTATTTTGTAAATTTATTTTTTATTTTTTCCCATCTTTTATTTGTTGTACCCAACAACAAACATTAAATATTATCTAAGCCTGTGATAGGGGGTTTCCAATACTGATCGTTTATGATCACGGAAGCTACCTAACTCCATCCATTTTAATTTAACATTATTAGTACTTTTTAAATTATTTTGTCAATAATTTCTGACTTTTATATATTAAATTAATTATTAATTTACTATTGTATAATATATTTTAATTTTTAAAAATAGTGTACTGATTTTTTTGTAATTTAATGTTATGTAATTAATGGTTGGATGAATAAAAATAAAATAAAAAATAAATAAAATTTCCTTTTTGTGTTGTATTCATTGCTTTAAAAATGGTTATGTATCAACTACCAACCTAACCAGTACAAGTTGGTAGTGGGTCATTGAAGAGAACATCATTTGCTATGTTCTCGGTGGTCGGTTGTTCCGCCGTATCTCGGTCACCAGAGCCTCGTTAGTTAATTAGCAGGAAGTACCACGTGCAGGTGAGGTTGACATGTGGGTTAGTATATTAAGACCATTTAAACCGGTGCCCCTTACCCCCCGACAGAAATATGACGTATTAAGACAGAAATATGACGTATTAACGACAAATGTCGTTTGATATTGACAATCACAATACCAAATTTTGCAGTCGATGTGATATTGTCGTCGAACCGACAACCACAATAAGGTTGAATATTTCCTAGGATTGGCCATAGTTGGTGCGTTGAACTTTTTGCCAATGGCACACCATCAATACTTATATCAACACATACTAGATTTTTGTGGTATTTATGGTTTCTAAGGAAATTTTCTATATATTTTTAATCCAATGTGTGAATAAAATCCTTGGCCCATTGGTACAATAAGAGATTTTGATTCGTTAGATGTTTTTTTGAATGTCCGGATAATTTTGGCCAAATTTTGGATGATATTTTCGTAAAAACATCAGTAAGCCTTTCTCGGCTGTCTCTGTAAATTGCAAGTCAACAAACCATTCAGCTATATCGTTAGATAAGTTCAAAATTTGAAAATCATTTAAGTGGTCTGATATATCCGTAATGCCTGACATATACGCATTTTCACTAGAATCATTGTAGTCAGAATTTTGAAGATCATTTTCAAAATCACAAAACACATTTTCCGTAATATAAGGTCCTTGTTGTTCTTCCGAGTTACTAGTCTGTGCAGTAATTATTCTCATGCGATCATAAACATTACCGATTTCACGTCTAATGTGGTAAAATGCTTTAATGTCCATCTTCAAAAATTTAGAAAATTTTGCTGGTGAATACTATATTTACTTAATACAACACTTATAAATGATATATTATCTAATTAACTAATAATTAGGATATGTACAGATATACAATTATTAATATTATCTATTACTTACAGTACTATTCTATTATTAATACTAATAATATACTATTTATTTAACTGTTGGAGAATACAATAATTATTAACATTTAAAAAATTTTCAGTGCACTTGGAATCACCTCAATAAAAATTAATGAGAAAATAAAAAGCAAACTGCAAAAAGGCTGTCCAAACAAAAATCAAGAGTAAAATGTGTAGAGTCAATCACTTTGTTCCATTGGAAATAATTTGCTACTGCCAAGTACTAGTGAGTAGATGTTCAAAGGAACGCAAATTTTTGTGACAGTAGTAAAACAAACCTCAATTTAAATAAAACTGCTAGATTTTGACAAAAAATACGTTGTTCTATTAATAATAATTATATAAAAGTATAAAATATTAAACAACAAAATAATTAAAATATTTTTACGATTTAACAATTGCGCGTTGTATCTCAAAAATAAACAAAAATTATTTGTTTTAACCCTAATCGAACAAACTTATTTTTGTTAGGTCAGTAAATTCAATTTCTAATCAAATAATTTAATAAATTTTTGCAGAGAATGAGTAGATGTCAAGTACGTTGTATGGAAATGTTTCAAAATAAAATACATAGAAGTTTATAACTAAATTAACATTATTTTGAAAATCGATGTATTCATCAAACGAGCCAAAAAGGTACACCTTGGTTGTTTATAGTTGGATTAGGGTGAAAAAAAATCACTTTTCACAGTAATGCTGGAAACAGATGTGCAGAAATCTGCATGCATCGAAATTAGAGTACACTATTTTATATGGAATGAAATACATGTATTCTGCAAACCATGCAGAATTCTCCATGTTGCCTCTATTTCTAATTTTGCTGCACATCGGTAGGCTACATTACGTAAAAGTAAACAAATCTAGTACAATTTGTGTAGTTTTTCTTTTTTTCAATCAATTTTTTTAATTTGTTTACAGAAAATATGTTTTATGTGAAAAGTGCCAAAATGGAGGATACAAATTAATTAATTTTTGACAAAATAAGACAACATTCACACAAAAAAATTGTATATTAAAATTAAATATGTATGAAATAAACGTCAAAAAATAAAGAACTGCATGCATTACGTGTGTTTTGAACGCAGATCTGCAGGCATCACTGCATGCATAAATTCTACACATCTGTTTCCAGCATAAAATTGGTATAGAGCCATCTATTCGAATTTTTTAAACTAAAATCCCTCTGTCATTAATTATATGCGTAACTACTCTAACAACTTCACCGTCACTTGAGCATGAGTAGTTGCAAGTAGATACAAGTACTTGTGAGTAGTTTGCTAACGCCAATGGAACGAGCTTAATCTATGTATACGTATACATTAGTAACATACAATTCTGTACGAATGTGAATTTGTAAAAAACGATTCACAGTGTGAAGCTTCGCCAATTTGGTTAAAGGGTATGCTTAATGCAATGCCACTACATAAATAGCCGTGACGGGAGCGGCTCGAAATATTGTTTTCCAAAATCTTGTTATTTATTTATACTTATTTATTAAATATTAAATTTCCAATATTAAATTCCCCAAAAAGCCCCTCGCAGGGCTAAGCGGGGGGAGGGGGAGCGCAGCGACCTCCCGCGGGCGCTTGAGAGATACCGAAGCCGTTAGCCTCTATAATTGTAAGTTAAGTTAGGGGTTGGCCACTTATCACTAATACGTATCATTAATAGATTCTATATAATCCTCTTCTAAGTGCGGCACGCAGTGCGACAAGTTTGCTGATCCCGGCTCCTACGTCCCTGAAGTAAATTCCCCATTTTCCAGAATTTATATTTTTGGTTATTTTCGTTTTATAACCGATATCCCCATTTTCCAGAATTTATAAAAAAACAAGATTTTGAAAAACAAGATTTCGTACCCAACCCAACCGTGATATCAGTCTAAAAATGTCAAAGCACCAATATAAAGAGGGGGATAAAGATTTTTATTTTCCTGTGAAACATAAACCAAATCATATGGGATTTTAAAGTGCATTATTTTGTGTTATTTTGTATACAGCTTGTACACAATTTTAATTGAAATTAATAAAATTTTAATTTACAATTTTGTATTTTAGTAAATTGGTTTTTATTCTCAAACATCGTCAGGCTTCGTGCTTTTTAAAAATTTATTTTCATAGATTACTAGATTAGTTTTAAAAACCTTTATCAATGATACTACATAAATAGCTGTGAATTATAATAAAACCAATCTAGTAATTTATGAAATGAAATTTAAAAAAACAAACACGAAGCCTGACGATGTTTGAGAATAAAAATCAATTTACTAAAATGGAAAATTGTGAATTAAGATTTTATTACCACTACAAATTTTCTTGTCATGGCTTTTTATGTAGTGGCATATCTTAATGCGCTTTGTTATTAGTATTGCTCATGCTGTTGCTGAGGTTGGTTATGCTTTGGTTATTCTTTTTTTAAGCCAAACGTTTGCCCAAATATCATCTACTAAATATAAACAAAGATGACTTTATGTTCATTTGAAGGGAGACAATGGTGACCATCGAATGTGAACCTACACTTCTTAAGGAGGGTCTGTTATGTTATTCTTATAAACAAATGATTATAATTTTTTTTTTAATTATGTACGAGGAGGAGTTGTGAAATTATAATTTGTTTGTACAGTTACTACAAATAATTTTAGATTGGGAGCTTATTTTTTATCATAAATACGTTTTGTGAATTAGCTGTTGGTAGATTCCATTGTTACCAATATACACACAGTTTACATTTTGTGTCAACACTTTTTGTCTCTTGCTGTAATTTTATTTTCGTTTTCGGTACAATTATGTCTCAATGAGGGTTAAACGATAGACCAAACGATGATGGAAAATATAACATTAGTAGTGTTTTTATATTCGCTCCGGAATAGCTGCTATCGAGAGCCGTCATATAAAATGTGGCTCCCGATAGCGCTCCGTATAAATAGGTAGAGCCAAAGATTTTTTATATGAAGTTTTTGCTAAACAATTGAATTAAAAATGATAGTTTGATGTTAAATAAGTATAGTTTACCAATAAATAGCGCTCCAAATTTAAATTTAGGCGTAGAAAAATGACGGCTCTCGATAGCAGCTATCCGGAGCGAATAAAAAAACAATACAATTGAGAACCACGCATATGGCAAAAATAAAAACTCAAAAATACAAAGTAAAGTATCCCGTTAAAAAAGAAGACCGTATACAATTTTAGCAACAATAATATGAAAACAAAAAGGCTACTAGCAGCTACAAAGCGGCTTTGAGGAGTTTTTTATTTTAGCATGAGAAATACAAACGTAAATATTAATGTAAATATGTATAGACGATATTCGATTTCCGGTCATCCTAGTGTAAAGGGTCAAATGCTAACTGGTTTTGGGAATTTCGCTATGTCAGTATTTCAATAATTATTAAAACACAAACATTTTTGAATAAGGCTCTAATTTCTATGATTGTTGGAATTTTAAAACATCGCCAAAGTGGGGGTTTGAGTTTTGGGTAGCTCCCATCCTCTACCCACGATCTTTATAGTATTTGCAAATTGAACTATTGTGTAGTACAAGAGTGCCATGAACATCTGCTAAACATAATAGCTAAGTTCAATTTCTTTTGGTTGTATTTATTAATGGTGAAGGTGATTAAATAGGCCTATGTTTATATCGGGAGCGAATCAAAATCTTAATGTTATCAAATTACGAGCACTACGACATTTGTTAATTTCTTTTTTTAATTAAAAATTATTTTATCGTTATAAGTACAAAGATATAAATAACTATTTTTAATTTCTTATCACTTTTTATCAAATGTTGTACAAATAATTTAAGAAACGATTGATATTCGTCATTTGAGTAAACCACATTACATACAAAAAGTAAATATAATTAATTTTGGGAATCCCCGACATTTGAATTTTCTTAATTTAGAATAATCCCTGACTTTTATGAAACTCACGGTCACGCCAAGCGCGGCGCGTCATGTTCCACACAATCTACTTGTGATTCATTTTCTTTTAACATAATTTTTTATATTAAAAGCATATAAAAAATTATTTGTATTTCTGCTCAAACTGCGATTTTAAGTTAATAGATAAGCAAGTTAATATACATATGTATATTTAAATTTCCCACCGAAGCGCCGAGCTTTGTGTGAATAGTTCTTTATGTTTCAATACTCTCAATCTCAGATAGCCCCTGGCTTTTATTAAACTTTAAATACATAATAATCTCTACAAGCACATTTTATATCCTAGAATTACAATTTTAGTATCATCCCAGTGGAGCGTATCGATATCTTGACTCTCAAAATCTAGGTGTTATCAAAGATGGGTTTTAAAAAATCTTGGTTTCTTGAAATATTGATTCAGAAAATCTTGCCTTCGCAGACAAGAAAATCTGTTTTTTTTTTAAATCTGGGTTTTTCTGAAAGAGCATTAAAGAACTAAAAATAATTGTATAAACCAAACCAAGACCAAAACTAAATTTGCTTTTTAAAGCCCGATACGCTTATGCCTTTTCGAAATGGAAAATTATCGCTTTTGGCTGCAAATGCATGCCCCTTCACAAGCTAATTTATATACATCATAGAATGTCTCGAAATATGCGGCTTGAGTTTTAGAACTCATCACGCAAAACAACAATTGTACTATTGCATGCTCAATTTTGGCATGAATTGTAAACAGTTGTGGCATAAATACTTACTAAGCCAATAATCTTTTTAGATAGATCAAATAGTTCTCCTTCTAAACATTTTAATTGTTGCAGAATACTTATATTCAAAATACTGTCAGATTGTTCTAGCAGTAGAAATTACCTTTGAGCCTGCTTACTCGGTAGATAAGCCCGGCTTTCTTCGAATGTCGCTTTTTCATAAGGAGCAGGATCAAGAGCAAATAGGTTAGTAAATAGGTGCATACTAGGGATTTTGTTTCGGCGCAAACCCATTGAAAAGTTTTACTTTTTCTTTGCAAGTGGTACGCTTTTCCCCTGATAATTAACTTTTGTTTCCCCTTATTTGATTAACGTTGATATTCATAATGGAAATTATACGCTACTCCAATCATATTTATACGAATAACACTTTAGTTTTAGCACCCACCATTTAATTGACGATTGCTTATCGTCATTTAAGTAAAGCACATTACACGCAAGAATTAAATATTAGTTTTGCCTGCGAAACCACAACATTTCAATTTTGTAAATTTAGGGCAATCCCCGACTTTTATGAAACTGCTCATATATGTATATTTTATTATCAGTTAATTTATTAAGCTTTAGTAATGAAATACCCTGTACGAGCACGTTACAGATGTAAAAAATGTGCTTAGAATTTTTATGTTCAAATTGCGATTTTGCATGAAATTGATAAAAGGCCATTAACGGCCATTCCCAGAGATTTGGACTCAAGTTGTGATAGTTCACTAAATAGCTGGTTAAATTCTCCACATACCAAGCTATGAAGGTATCCCTTAACAAGAGGAATAAATGTGCTGCGAATTTTTAACTTTAAATTGCAATTTTGAATGAAATTGATAAAAGGCCATTAACGGCCATTCCCAGAGATTTGCACTTAAATTGTGATAGTTCGCGAAATAGCCAATTAAATTCTCATCCATCAAGCTATGAAGATATCCCCTAACCAGAGACATAAATGTGCTTCGAATTTTTAACTTTAAATTGCGATTTTACATGAAATTGATTAAAGGCCATTAACGGCCATTCTCAGAGATTTGGAGTCAAGTTGCGATAGTTTACGATATAGTCGATTTAATTCCCGATGCATCAAGCTATAAACGCATCTCCTAATCAGAGAAATAAATGTGCTGTTAATATTTAACTTCAAATTGCGATTTTGCATGAAATTGATCAAAGGCCATTAACGGTCATTCTCAGAGATTTGGACTGAAGTTGTGATAGTTGATATTTCACAAAATAGTCGATTAAATTCCCGATCCATCAAGCTATAAACGTATCGCCTAACCAAAGAAATAAATGTGCTGTGAATTGTTAACTACAAATTGTGGTTTTGCATGAAATTGATAAAAGGCTATTAACGGCCATTCCCAGAGATTTGGACTCAAGTTGTGATAATTCACAAAATAGCCGATTAAATTCCCCATCCATCAAGCTATAAAGGTATCCCCTAACCAGAGACATAAATGTGCTTCGAATTTTTAAGTTCAAATTGCGATTTTGCATGAAATTGATAAAAGGCCATTAACGGCCATTCCCAGATATTTGAACTCAAGTTGTGATAGTTCGCGAAATACCTGATTAAATTCTCCACATATCAAGTTATGGAGGTATCCGCTAACCAGAGAAATAAATGTGTTTCGATTTAATCTTCGTATTTTAATTTACGTTTTGACTGAAATTGATAATGGCAAAACACTCTTTGTCACAGATTTGGGCTCAGTTTCTGATAGTTCACGTGACATCTGAATATATTCTCCTTCCATCAAGTTGAAGATTTGGACTCAGGTTCTGATAATTCACGTGAAATCTGAATATATTCTCCATCCATCAAGTTGAAGATGTATTTCCCTGTCCCCAGAAATAAATTTCTACCAAATTTTAATCTTCAAATCGCAATTTTGGCATAAATACTAAAGAGTCATTTATTTAGTTAATAAATTAGCTGACTAAATTCCATATCCGCCAACCCTAAGTAATATTCCCTTCCAGAAATAATTTTTATTTGAATGATTGCAAAGCTTATGAGAGCACTGAAGCGGGAGAATGCCTTGTCTGATCGAAGCCATTCTGGTGTCACTTTGTGCGTAAAAAATTGTGGCAGATAATTTATATTAAATTAATACATATTATAAACGTTATCACGCAAAACACCTACGGTCAGGTAGACGACACAGCCCAACCCGAATTTTTTTTTAAATAACCACAAAACTGGAAAACGGTAAATAACTAAAAATATACGTGCAATAAAACATTTGCTATACTACATTAGTTCGGTAAAAAACCACAAAAATTCAAATTAAAATCTGAATTTCCCCACATACATATGTACGTATCTCCGTATACAAAACAACCCTTAAGGATGGCCATAAAAACAATTATTACCAAAATAAAATTAAAGACGGCGAATTAGCTAATGACCGTGCTAAATTCCAATAGGTAAAGGGGAATTTTAGTAAATATAGGGTAACTTTATTAGTTGATGATTAAAACCATTTTAGAATCCCATTTCCATTGCACTTGTTGAATTTCATCATAATCGGTTAAGAAATAGCCGATTCACATCCATTTTAGAATCCCCTATTCCCATTTTTATCACATTTGCCGCATTTCATCTTAATCCGTTAAGAAATAGCCAAATCCCATCAAAATTGGCCTTACTCCAGATCATAATCGGTTAAGAAACAGCCAAGGTTTGTCAAAATTAGCAATATGCCAACTTACGTATATGTTGAATTTCATCATACTCGGTTAATAAATAGCCACCGTTCCACCCTAATTGGTTATATTTCAGAACTTCGTCTAAAATTCATTTTAGTATTCCATTTTGATTCCAATATGCCTTATTGTAAATACCATATTCCATATTGAAATATGCCGTCGTGTACCTACCATATGTCGTACTGAAATATGCCGTTTTGAAATATTACATAACGTACCGTATGCCACCGTACGCCGTATTGAAATATAAAGTTCTGAAATATGACTTGGTGTACATTATGCCATAATGAACCATATCCCGTATTGAATTATCCGTTTTCTTATATGCCATAGTATACCTTATACCGTAGTGTATGATATGCCGTTGATGTTATTGTTATTGCGGTTGACTGGATATGGAATGAACTTTGTGGTTGGTTTGCGTGGGTTTACGATACATTTTGAAATGATGTTTGTTGTTTATGAGAACCTGGAAAATTATACCTTCATGTTTGATTCCATATTTCAATGTTATTGAATCATTTTTACCTTTTGAGTAAGGTACATATATTGTAGTTTGTATGTTTTGGTTTATAGTTCTATTTATTTTTGCTGGTAGAATGCCGATGTTATCATGGAGTATTTATTTATTTATTTTGTGAATAACGTAAATATGTACATAGTGACTAGTCCATTTCACCACCATAATAAAATATCAGAATAAAGACTAAAATATAATTTTAAAATTCAAATACAAAACAAAACAAAAACATTTATAATAAACGTTTTTTAAACGACTCTCTCGAAATGTGAAAATCAAAAGAATTTAGACTTTTGTCTATTATTATTATTATTATTATTATTATTATTATTATTATTGGGGGGGCCATGCGGGCGATAAGCCACTTAGCACTGCGACCTAAAAGATCTATTGTGCTGGCCCCTGCTTAATTATCCGTCCAGTCAATATTCAGGTTCTTGAGGAACCTGACGATACTGCCTCCCGGTACGTGATACATACTATCTGGGCTTATTGCTCTCCCTCCTAGATGTTTACTACAGCATGTAGTTCCGCTAGAAAGACGGCTGCATTGGAGCTCAAGGACCTCGAGAGGGTTGTCCCACTCTCGTATATTCCTACTCCTGCCCCGTATTCCGCTTGATTTTACTCTTACGAGTTGCTCGGAATTGCAAATCACCTGTAGGTCACCCAGCTTTACTACAGGAAGGCTAAATAAAACGGGAGGGTGCCTGGTATCCAGAGTCCGCATATTTTGGGCTGATTAACCTATCAGCCATTCATCTTTCGGCATATGCTGCTCCACCTTAGATTAGGGTTTTTTGTCAAGGTTTTCTCCTTTAGCGCCGTACTTTAGCCTGTGCCAAATGGCCTAAAATGTGCCAAATGGCCTTAGTTACCAGTGGTTGCCACGAGGAATGCGAATTGTGAACAGGTTACCCCTTCCACAATTGTACCCATCACGCAGCTGCCTAATGACAAGACCAGAACAGCTCACGTGATGCGCACCCTACTGGAAGGTTACGGAGCTGGTAGATTAATCTACTCAACTTTGATCCCCCCCTCCAATAGACGCCAAACCACCTAGACTTTTGTCTAGTGCGATAAGAACTTTTAGAGATGGCTCATATGGAATACGAAGAAAACCTGGACCGATACAATATAACACAACATAATATCGCGACAAAATATGACACAGGCTATTTCACGTCTACAATCTAGCCTTTTGCAAATTTAACAATGAAATCCGATTTCGTTACGGTTCACGAATATACAAATCTCGATTAGGAGATGGTAGCCGTGGCGGTGCATAAATGAAAATTCAGATTGATAGATTATTGTAGTCAACCATAATATATTGCAAAATAATCAGGTTCCGTACAGTAATAATTTATTTATTTAAATACAAACGATATTTATTAACCATATTTAACAAATCATCCCATTTCTCAGATGAAAAGTTGATAAATTGTTCGTAGTGGGTATGAAAATAAGTCCCATTTAGCTGATTGTGTACCTATATAATGGAAAACTTCATTACAAAATGTTCCACACTTAATAAAGTGTATGCTTAAGAAACTTACCACTAACTCAGCCAATCCCACCGTGTTCATGGACATTGTTATAAATTGATAAAATTTACCGTACACAAATGCTAACTGAAATGGTTCTTTGTTGATTGAATTTGGATAAGGGAGTGAATTCAACAAAAGCGGATTCATACTGTATTCTTGAATACAATACAGAATGCAATCGGCCTGTTTGCACGATATAAATTGTTTCTGAAAATATAATTCGTTAATGTACAATCATTTATGTGGCCTTACCATTTATTTACTTCGACCATATAAAACAAAGTTAGTACAGCGGATAAATACAATTTTGGAATATTTTTAATGGCTTTATAGTTTAACTCATCTGATACAATCCAACATGCTAGTTTTAATTTTGTGTTTAAGAGAGCTCGATTGGTCGTTCTGTTGAAAAGGCGCCATAAAGGAGGCACCTTCACTAAAAAAAAAAAAAATTGTATAGGTAACATCCTACTCGAAACCACTACTTTATTGTCCACTATATACTTACACGAAGGATATACGGGTTGGACATGTTCATTTGTAGTGCCCACCGGATCGATACAAACAACCCATCGTCTTTGTTCTGTAGCTGTATGCTGCAAAACCACACCCATTTGACGCCGATGTATCATTAATGCACAATCCATAAACGTTGGATACGTCGTTTCTTGCCAATATAAAGATGACACTAGTATATGACGCTTATTAAGGTATTCGTATGCATATGAGTTATGAATACGTTTAGCAGCTATCGAAATAGTATCATCGTCAACAGGTTCTGTATCGTTAAGATTTGCAAAAAACTTTAAAGTTTCTTCTGCGATTTGAACATTTTTTTCTATGTTATGCGGACTTAACAAGTTTGCTATTTCAACTGGAATTAGTAATCCGGCTTTACTGAACTGTTTTTTTATGAATTTTGCTACATTTTGAAACCGGTATTTACCGTTACCAAACTTATTAATAAACTGAGGGACTAAAGTACCCGGAAAACTGTCTCCTGCCAATACACCAAATATTTGGAGCTCGCTATCTGTTAATTCCAATGAATTTTGGACTTCGGCCTGATCGATTTGAAATATTTCAAATGTTGATTGATTAAAATCCGCCAGATCCCAGAACTTCCAGTGGTCTTTTGTGCCATTAGCTCGCTGAAATTTACTATTAACCAATACAAATTCATAATCTAGTGTTATAACTGCGATGGCATTATGCTGCGTTGCATAGATTGCAAGGTCTCGTTTACATGCATTGTAATATGATTTATGCAACCTACCATATTTTTCAGCCAACATTATTGCGGCAGTAAAATAACTACCATTATTATAGATTGGACAATTTACATGTTTTAGAATATCTTCCGGCCTATTTTCTGGTTTAAGCATATCCAAAAGAGCATTGCTGATATAATTTAAGGAAAGATGTATCGGATTAGAAACTAATTCAGGATTTTTTACAAATCTCGAGGAACCACTGTAGAAAAACTCTAATTTCACTCCCATATTTTTGAAGCGACGTAATACCGATTTGGTTATGTCTAATGAATTTTCATGATTGGCAAAAAGTACGTCCAATTGGCCTTGTTCAGTGTTGCACATTAAACGGTAGAATCCCGCAAAATCGATAACAATTATCGGCGTGACACCAGGATTAGCACTACACATTTGTAGAAAATGGTTACTTATTTAGAATAATTCAAATCTCTTAAACTATAATTGGTTCACTCACCATTTCCATTCCTCGATTTTGTTTTCAATTTTAATCCTTTCACTGGCCTTTGGAACATAATTTTTTATGTACGTTTTTAAACCTCGCACCATTTCACACTTCGTTGTAGTAACCTTTACTTATTAATTCTTAAATGCATTTGTCCCAACATTTCAACATTTGTTATCTTATTAATTTTTTTGATAAATCGAGTTGGGTGGTTTTGAACAAAACATATAATCCCTATTGAATAGATAACTTATAAGTCGTAAAATAACGACTTGTACAATTTGGAAACTATTTGGGAAACCACCGCGATATAATTATTTGATAAACTACAACCAAACTGCTGACTGTTGATTTTGTCGTTACACACATCAATATAAAGCTCATAATTATTAATTTGATTACAATTACATAATACATAAACATTTATTTGTCACATCAAAGATTTTAGAAGAAGTAATATAAATAAAGAAATTATAGATTAGCAAACGAAAATTCCGCGAGCAAACGAGACCTCTCAAAAGAATATCTACATAATTTTTCATTGCGGCAACACATTTTAATAGACATTCGTAGATTTAAGATTGCTTGCTATTTACTATCAGCTTAGTACTATCAGTTCGGTGTATACACAAACTGTCAATTACGCCAATCGATCATTAATTATCGATATCGCTCCTTTGTGCGAAACAATATTTTGATTATGTCTGTACAAAATTTCTTATATTTGTGTAATTGTTAATCGCGTAACTGATAAATTTGACGGAAAACATCTTTGGCGAAGAACTGATCTTCATTAGTTTTTAGTTTACATCACTGGGGTCAAAAGTCAAATATGTCTTTTCGAAAAAATTTCAAAATAAATAGAACAATAAAACTTCGAAAAAAATTAGACCTATCCGACTCTTTCAACGAATCTAGTCCCATAAAGCATCACCTAATAAAAACTTTGTATCACCAAATCTTTCGCAATATCACTATTGGTCATGACAATATAAAACCCCTATCACCAAGCCACCAAATCACAAACTTACAATTAATTATTTAGAACTGCAACGTTTTGAACGGAAATCAAAATCCCATTTACAATTTTTCATCTTCAACCGTTTAGAAGTTAGCTAGCGACAGATTTAAAAAATATTTTAAAAGTAACAAACTAATTTAAATAAAGTAATATGTCCTGAATGACAATCATTGCCCAGCCCAAATCGTTTAACAGAATGCTAAGGAAGGATTTTTGGAAACACCATCTATAAGGGGGTGAAAAAGGGGTAAAGATTTTCTGAGAATACCTTTATTTCCGGAACCGGGCAAGCTACAGATATGAAAATTGGTTATCGGGTGCTTTTTTGAAAACTAAGAAACACATTGTGATGGCTGTATGATACTCACTTTTTTCCCCACTTTTTCAGTAACTAGGAAAGACAAACAAAATATAGATACAAAATATTTGTGAGAGTGACTGTATACACCAAAGATTTGAAAAAAAATATAGAAACGTCAAAAAAAGTGGTAGCTCAATTTTTCTACCAGTTAATCGAGCAAATATAGCAAAAAAAGAATTGGATTTGATTCTTTTTTTTTGACATTAGATACTTTTTTCTGACATTTCTACCAATGAAAATTTGTGTACAAAAGAAAATAGTATATAAATTAACTTAACAGATAAATTATTTCGCTGCAATTAATTGCGGCAACTAATGCAAATTTATTATGCGTGGGCCTCATATTTCTTACGTAACAAATCAATTAAGGCCCTTTCCCAAACACCGACTTATTTGTTTTGTCCGACTTATTTAAATAAGTCTGCTAGCGAGGTGACTTATTTGCTATCTCTCTCTTTCAAAAAAACTTATTTGACATCATGTAAACATGTTGCCAACCATATAAAAGTGTGTGCTTGTCAAAATAATAGTGTTGTTTGTGTGATTTTTGTTTATATTATTAAAAAAAATATAAAATAATTATTTTAATATTATCTTAAAATATTATCTTAAATTTAATTTTTAAAGTAAAAAATGAAAAGAAAACAATATAGTTCACGATGTAAGTATATTTTAATCTTTTATGAGAACTTGAATTTACATACGCATACATAACCTCACTTTAATTAATTTTCACAATTGGGTTTCTTCAAAATAAGTATGTATTTATTATTTTAAATGAATACTGTAAAGGTAATATGTATTCTTATAAATTCAAATTAAATTTATATAGCCATATGTACATATATCATAATTTATTATTTGTGTTACAGGGAGTGAAGATGAAACATTTGCACTCATTGAAGCAAGAGTGGCAAAAGAAGAAGATTTTAAAAGGAAAAACTGCCAGTTTCCTGTTATTTGGGCGTAAGATTTGTGTTTTTTTTTTACATTTAATTATATACCAGATACTTACAACATACGAATATATATTTTTCTCAATTTTAAGAGCAATACATTCTTCATGCCCAGAACTGAAAAATCGGACACCCCAAGAATGCATTAAAAAGTTTAAGAACTTATTGGACATGTACAAAAAGCTGAAAGATCCAAAAACAGGGACAGCTCCTACAACAACAAATTCATCAAACTGGATATATTTCGAAAAATGAACGATCTGATGGGCACGAAACACACAATAGAGCCAAATATTATAGAGAGCACCACGTATGGAAGAAGAAGGACTCTATCAGATAACATCGAATCGGATTATTTGATCGAATACGACCCTGAGAGTGCTGACGAATCTCAACAATTAATTGTAGATGTAACACTACCCTGCACCAGCCATAGCGTCATTGAATCGACGGAAAATAATACAAATAGTCGAAAAAAAACGAAAATACAAGAGCAAATTCTACAGCACTTAAAAGACAGGGATGAAAAAATTTTGAAATCAATTGAGAAAAATAATAAAATGATGCGAGCAGTATGTAAAAAATACTTTCCAGATGTGGAGCTTTCTTCTGATAGTGATAGTTAAGGTTAAGTTTATCGAAATTGAAATGCAATATGTTATTATATACTGAATTGTGATATCTTATTTTATTATTAATAAAATGAATTAAATATATATTAATTAGTTACATAAATTGATTTTTATATTTCTAAACACAATTGGTTTCTGAATTCTGTTGCGCTGGTTTGGGGTTGATAATTTTCATAAAAGGATTCAACATTATATTCATTTTGAAATTCAGAATCGATACTTATTAGATCCCCAACATTTATACAAATATTGTGAAGTATGCAGCAAACGGCGATGACCTTATTGCAATTTTTTAAATTAAGTTCTAGCGAACGAAGGAAAATGCATCTCCATCTGGTTTTCATCTGTCCAAATGATTGTTCCACAGCTATTCCCGCTTTGCTGTGAAGATGGTTAAATTTTTTTTCTTGCTGTGTTAACGTGCGGTTCTCGATAAATGGAGTGATGATCGTTATTGGGTCCCTCGTTAACTTATAACCACTATCACCAAGCAAAAAATAATTTCTAGGAGGATATTTCCTATTCAAACATATATCGCTGTTTCTCAAAACTTTTTGGTCATGAACCGACCCTGGCCACCCAATACAAACATGCAGAAATTTGTATTCAGCATCACACACAGCTATAAAATAAACAAATTTCAATTATGTATTAACTATTTAAAAATATATATACCTTGCACTTGAATGCTGTAATCTAACTTCCTATTAATATACTCGTCATGGCGATTAGTTGGACATTTTATTTTGACGTGTGTCCCATCAATAGCACCCACAGCTTTCCGGAACACGTCTGATCCTGCTCGATTAGCAAACTTCCTGCCTATGCTTTCAAGCTCATTTTCGGTAGGTATTACAATAATTTTCTCCATTAAATTTAAAATCATGTCCAGTGTACGCTGGACAATATTGAAAACAGTTGATGTTGAAATATTAAAAGTTGTGCTAACCACACGGTAGCTTGTTCCTGCTGCCAACCAAAATAGTGTCACGCCAAGTTCCATTTGAGGATCATATCCATGGTGTTTCGATGGATAAATTTGAATTAATTTTTGGAACGCCTGAACTGAAACGCGCAGGTGTTTCTTTATTAAATGTGGCTCTCTGTTTAATAAGGCGTCGTACATAAAACTCCGCTTCATGGAGCAATATTTCAACCCCTGAAAATTGAATGGTTTTAATATGTAACAGATATAAATAATATTTTTGTGTATATATATTTATGAAATGCATATTTCAAAATTAGCTTAAAAATAAAATACATACCTTCCGCATTTCGCGTTTCTCCAGACGCAATAACAAATCTTCATTGCCTTTGAGGCATAGCTTAATATTTTTATTCACTAAATAATTTAATAATAAAAATTGCTTTTTATTGTTCATTTTAAGTTTTGTTTTACTAGTAATAAATTGTGAAAATATTTGTTAGTCGAAAATATTGTAGCTGTCAAAATAAGTCAATCAATCAAGCAAAATCAATTGGGACGACTTGACCGACTTATTCAAGATGGCGTCAAATAAGTCAATAAGTTTGAAATAAGTCGGTGTTTGGGAAAGGGCCTAAGAACCAAAAAATAAATATTCTTCAAAATGGCTACTTCATCAAAAAAAAAATTTTGATTCTATTTACATAATATTTTGTTTATCCGAGACTTCAAAATATTTTCATATAGTATTGTCTACACTATCCTTCTCTGTTTCGCTTTACTAGTTTTGCAGCACTTTATTGCACTTGAAAAAAAGTGAGTATCATACAGCCATAAGCAATTTAAAATAATAACGTAATTTTTTTGAATTATGAATTTAAAATATGACAAGTGAAGTTGGTTGTGATGTTATACCCTAGACACACTGCGATTTAATAAAACCGATTTAGTGAATTTTTCGAGATTAGCAGCAGTGTGTCAACCTCGATTTAGCTATTCCCTTTGTTTTTGCACAGAATACTTTTACTATTAGATCAGTAGTACGATTTTGTTGTGTACATGAAAATTTACTCACAGGGAGTTTTGTATACGTACACCATGTAAAGTATAAAATTTTGTTACTGTGTGTTGTCATTAATTTTATTTGTGTTCGTGTGGTATTTGTACCAGTAAGCATCAAAAATTATTCAATCGGGTGAAATCGGTTCAAATTTTTTGGTGCTTATCTTCCTATGGGAATATATTTCCCCATGCTTTTTAGATTGGGAATATGGGAATATTGACATTTTGAATTGTATGTTTTAGGTTTACAATTTTTTTTTGTCAATATATATATATATATATATATATATATATATATATATATATATATATATATATATATATATATATATATATATATATATATATATATATATATATATGTGTATATATATATATATATATATATATATATATATATATATATATATATATATATATATATATATATATATATATGTATATATATATATATATATATATATATATATATATATATATATATATATATATATATATATATATATATATATATATATATATATATATATATATAAAGTAACAGTGTAAAAGAACAAATACCGAGTAGTAATTTAAAAGTGATAATACCTACAACATGTTTTGTTATTTTACGAAAATTCAATTGTTTTTGAATTTTACTTGAAGGTAACATGAAAATTTTATGAATTAATTGTGTTTTAGATTCGCTTAGTCGGAATTGATATAGGCATTAATTGAGTTTTAGTTGAAAAATTATCTGTATTGAAAGAAAGGTTATGTTGCAAAACGTGAAAATTGTAAATCTGTTGAAAAAAAAAAATTATTATTAGCTCATTTATATTTTATGTTTGAAATGATTATTAGTAAATTTTGGAATTTTTTTTTCTTTTTTTTTTTTTTTTTGCCGAATTTTGACTAGTTTGTTTTGTAAAAGTAGTCTTCCTATAATTGGTAGTGTTAGATGATGATACTTTAAATAAATGAATGATACTTTAGAATCGTGTTTATTTCATTTACTATGGTTAACATTTTGAGATGATACATGCGAGTACTTCCAATTGCAAAATGTAACTTTTTAAGTAAATCGGCTTTCTGTAGTGAACATTCTGAGGGGATACGTGCGAGAACCTCCAATTGCTAAATGGAAACTGGTTAAATTAAATGATTCTTCTATTTATGATTAGCGTTCCACTTTAATTTATTTAGCGGTTAGATTTAGTTTTTTTGGCCCTACTATATCAAACGCTATTCTTTCAAATACTTCTTTTGAGGTCGTAGTTAATTTCAATGGTATTTTGGTGTGTCTAAAGATCTGATAAACGCCTCTCAACATCTTTGGCCAACAATACACCATTCCCATCTTTTTGAATGTCCTGTAGATACCAGAATGTCCACCGCAAGGTGAGTTGTGAAACTCCTCGAGGATTTTAAACTTTTCACTCGGATTAAAAATCACCTGTGGATTCTTTTTAAATATGCTCAAGATATTACTGACGATGTCAGTTATTGTCTGGTTGAATTCTTCTTCTGGATTTTTAGGATGCACTTGCGATCGTTTATTATTATTGGAATTTAAAGGATCATGGAAACTTGTTTTAATGTTTTGTGGATTGTCTTCACCCTTCTTTTGGGCTCTAGTCATGACAAGAATATGATCGTGGTTTATTCGTGATAACGCGTCAGGATCCGTATTTTTAGAACCTGACTTATGCACAACTGTAAAATTATATTCTGCTAATTTTAATCACCACTACAGATTTACATCCATAAAGGTACGGGCGAAAATTCTGTATTGCCCACACCACAGCGAGCATCTCTTTTTCGACCGTGGAGTAATTTAGTTCAGCTTGATTTAATGATCGGCTAGCAAAAGCTACTGGTAAGTCATCACTGTTGTATTTCTTGCTTAATACGGCCCCGAGGTTGTATTCGCTTTCATCGGTAGTAAAAACGAAGGTGGTTAGTTTCTGCTTTAGAATTTGAAAAGCGTTTTAACAATTTTTTGACCATCTATACATTTTTTCTAAGTAACTTGTTAATTGGTTCGCGAATCTCCGAAAAATTTATTATTGTTGTATTTTGGAAGAACAAACTTCTTTCTGTCTTATGTAAATGTGAGTCTCATTTGGGTCAATTAACTTCGTTTTGGTTTAGTTTGAGTCAACAATAAATTTAGGTCTCAAAATTTTCATTATGGATTTTAAAAATTAAAAAAATGGAAGCTATTTATATATTGTTCATAAAATCTATCTTTCGATCTAAATAAGACATTTCTCACAGAAAAATATTTCATGGGCTTTTTTGACATTCTTTATTGAGTTTTAATTTCTCGGTGATCAAACGGGAATCGCGTTTCCTGAGTTTTTAGACCAATAGGATTTTTTATGCAATTAAAACCCATACGAGAAATTTCTCATCGAACGGGAATTGGCCCCTGGACTATGTCGATGAAAGCAAAAAAAAAAAAAAAAAAATTACTTACAGTAGTACGGCTTGTATATTCTAGTAGGCATTGATTATACTAAAACCAACAAAAATGCCTCTCTGTTTTTGTTGTTGTTTAAATATTATATGACAAAAACCATAGGATGTGTGTAAAGAGCAAACGAGACGGCATGTATAAACATTTTTGATGGTTTTGTTGTTGAAAATAAATAATTGAAGTGCGTCGAATCAGATGAAAATAATTCACCAAAATGATCAAATCGAAACAAACGATCAATTCACAAAATAATACGCCGTACAGATTTCCTTTATGGTTAATTTAATTTTATTATAAAATATTTCTTTATTTTATTTGACACATCAAGTTCAAGATTTCGACAAGTAATGGTTTTTTATTTTAGTAATTGCAATAAATTACAATTTTAGTACAATAGCAATTGTTAATTAGTACAATTACAGAAGATTTGAAATTAATGTTTATTAATATATGTCGCCATTAACTGTTTAAAGAATAACAAAATGTAAAATATTTTTGTTTTGACATTTAACAGAGCAGCATTTTGTGGTTACAATAATATAATATAATTTAATTATTAATTAATTCAAGGTAAGTTTAATCAAATTACTAACTATAATGGTAATTATGAATACATATTTTAAATACTTTCCAGATAATAAAGGACACGGATAACAAATGCTACAGTGCCGACTGATTATTATATAAAACAAAATTATTCTGATGTATTTGTGTAACCATAGTTTTAATTGTGAATAAATAAACTTAATATTAAATGGTTTTGTTTGTGTTCTTTTGTGTCCATTCTTAATATTTGTTATGCATCAAGCTTCAAGAATATATTTGTGTCAGTTGTACATAAAATAAAACTCAAGAACACATTCAAGTATTCGTAAAAATAAAATATCAATTTAAGTTAAAATCAATTTTATTACTATCCAATTATTAGATTTTAGTAATTAAATTTCATGTACAACCATACAAAAGTTAAAATCATGCACTTAATCCAGAAATCAAGAATTTTGATTTCTTTATCTATAAATATAAAACATTGCCTGAGAAATGCATCCCGGTGGATTGCATTTTTCAAAATTACACTATAATTATTATTTCACTTTGATTGATTTGAATGCTCGGCCAAGCTTCTGAAGCAAGAAAAATCCCGTGTTAGTGATGTGATCATTAAACGGTCACACCAATTTTATAACACAGGTCAATGCTTTCCCCACTGAAGATACCACTATAATTATTATTTCACTTACACTTTAATTATTATTTCACTAAAATTGAATTGAATTAGAATTAAAATTAAAATGTATATACATATGTATACATAACATTTCACACTAACAACACTTAAATAAAAAATAAAAATAAAATAAAATTAAATTTTGAAGAGGAAAGACAAAGGGTAGGTATCCGCTAGCTAAGCCTAATTGATTGATTGATTGATTGATTGTGAGTGTACGGCCAAGCATTATAGCAAGTCTCCCGGAATCCCGGGCACACACCGTACACCCGTTTACACATAACAAAACCGAAGGATTGGATAGGATTATTAGTTGGGACAGACTCGACCCGGTTACAGACACCAATGCGATCGATAGTTAGTAAATAGACGGCACAAAAGACAACACAATCTAACTACATTTTTAGATGATCATTTCTCTGGAATCCAGGGCCGGATACTCAGGACTCCCTAAACCTAAATTAAAAATTATTAATGTTGTAATTACCCCCTGTTCGCCTTTCATTAATTTACCTCATAAAATAATTAAGAAAATCTAAAATTACTAAGCTAAAATTATAATTATAATTACAGTAGAACTCGCTTATAGCGAACACTCAAGGGACACAATTTTGTTCCCTATAGCCGGTTGTTCATTTTAATCAAATATTCGTTTACGTTTATAAACGTAGTTCTTTGTTTGTAGTGTATAAGAAAAAATAAGTGTTTGTGCAAATTCAAGGCACACAACTATATGACAACACTATATGATCATTATAAGCTTTTGTTCGTTATATACATGGTTTGGTATAAACGGATTCTACTGTATTATAAAAAACATCAATATAACAAAATAAAGATAAATTTAAATAAAATAAAGTTGAAATTAAACTTTCATGAAATACATAGATTTATTAATAATTCAATAAATCAATTAGGTACTATAAGTATATTAAGAATCAATAAATAAAATTAACATACAAATTCTCAGACGACTCGGAAAACTAAATTTAATTAATAAACATCATAATAACCAATTTTATTACTTAAATGAATAATTATTATAACAGCATCTTCAGTATTCCCGAGCACACATCGTACACCCATTTATCCATCCCCAGCCGAAGGATAAGAGTAAATTGTTAGTAATTATATAGTAAAAATAGTTAGCACAGTACAACACAATTTCTACACTACAGCTTATTCACTACTTATTAATCCTGGAGGATTGATTCAAACTAAAATTTAAATTTGAGATTCGGGATTAATTTTGATCCCTATAATAATGATTAATTCTAGAACTATGTTTATTCTGAAAATTGGATTATTTATTAGTAAATTAAAAAAGAGATCCCTTTAAGTATTTTAAAACTAAATTAATTAAAATATATTAATGGACAAAACAGAATACATTACACATTTCAAAAAATTAACATTTTATTGATTGATTGATTGATTGAGAGTGTATGGCCAAGCATTATAGCAGGATCTCCCGGACTCCCGAGCATACACAGTACACCCATATACATATAACAAAACCGAAGGATAGGATAGGATTATTAGTTGGGCCAGACACGACCCGGTTACAGAGACCAAAGTGATCGTTAGCTAATAAATTATTAGTACAATATATAATAAATAGATTAGCACAAGACAGCACAATCTAACTATATTATTAGATGATCATTTCTCTGAAATCCAGGGCCGGATACTCAAGACTCCCTAAATTTAAATCGGGACTTAAAATTATTGTTGTTGTAGTTTGTCCTGTCCGCCGTTCATTAATTTACCTGATAAAATATTTAAGAAAAATTTAAAATTACTAAGCTAAGATTACAAAAACCGCGCTTATTTCATTTTTCATGGTCCTTCTATATCTAATTAATTAATTATTACGTACTGCAACATGAATCAAAATAAACGTTAACAACTATTTTAAACATAAAATTTTACTTAAAACTAATCAGAAATTTTCTACCGATCAAGAAAAAGAGAATAAATAATTAAAAATTCAATTATTTTATAAAATTTATAATAAATAATTAAAAAATGATAATGTTACAGCACCACAACAGCCTAAAATCATCAATAATTCAGTTAGTACTATAAGTAGTATATCAAGAATGAACAAATAAAATCAATATATAATTTCCCAGGCAATTCTGAAAACTAATTTTAATTAATAAATCACCATAATATTAAAGTTAATTCTGAATTTCAGGATTAATTTAATCTCCATATGAAAGATTGATTCTGGAACCATGCTATATTCTGAAAATTGAACCACCCATTAGCAAATTAAGGAAGAGAAACCCTTAAATATTTTCAATCCAAATTAACTACCATACATTAATGAGCAAAACACAATATATTACATAGAAGAATTACAAAAATTAACATTTTATAAATTGCCTATCCAAACTCTTCCACTTCTAAGCTAAAATTCCAGAAGAATGTTTAAAAACTTCAAATTACTAAGTTATAATTTAAATTCACAGCACTTGTTCCAGTAGTTACCATTCTCCTGTAAATAGTTAATTAATTGTTCACCTACTGCAACTAGATTTAAAAATAAAAAGTTGAAAATTTATATTTAACAACACTATTAAAATTAAACTAATCGGAAACTTCCCACAAATCTAGAAAAAGGGAATCAATAATGTTGAAAATAATTATTTATTTATAAAAGTATATAATATAATTTAAACATTGATCATAATAACACGCAAAAAAGTCTAGAATATCAATAATTTAGTCAAGCACTACATGTACCTATATATGATATTTACTAGTAAAACACAATCAGAGTTTCCCAGGTATCCCCGAAAATTAAATTGCCTTACTACATAATTAATAGAGATTAACCTATTCAAATTAGTTAGTGATAAATAAAATAAAATAGATAACACAAGAAAAATACATTTTCTACGCTACATAACTGCTGCTTGAAGTTTCTGGATGCTGAGCGAGAATTCACCAACACTCCTGTAGCTCGGAGACGATCTAACAATTATACATAACTATATATACTTAATATCAACTAGACCATCAGACAAAAATACCCGAACAAACCATGACACTTCGACACAATTAAATTAAATTAAACTGACAAAAAGTATTAAAATATTTTCATCAATACCTCAAATAACCCTGCAATGCAATGCAGTTCACAACATCATATAAAAGGGAACTTCCCTTATCCTAGATAACGTACGATGCTATTCATTTAATTAGTATGTATAATATTTCAATCTATATACATAAATATTTAACGAAACAGCAACATTAATATAAATTACAATTAAATACCAATAAAGTGATTGATTTTAGCAGAAGATAATTTTTGATAATTGCAACGACAAGAAACTTATCAAAATAAATCCCTACAATATGTAATATCAAACGGTAGCATCAGTTTCATAAAAAGTAATTTATTGAAACCAAATCAACACAAATAAGCAACGTTGTAAACGCACACGACTTTAACTAAGTCGACTGAGCGGTAACATGCACGAGTAGCAAAATCAGCTACCCCAAAATCAGCTCCAATGATTAATCCCGGACGTCATCCAAATATTTATCTCTGATAGTGTACATATTCAAATGATTTGCTTCAACTTAGTCATTTTCGCAACCCAAAAATAAAACTTATAAAATATTAGACTACCTAAATAAAAATCCAATTAGCATTATTTACCAATTGAAGAGATCACCGCCACCAAAAACCTGAACCTAATCAATAATTCAGAAATTTATCTCTTTATTAATAAATAAATACAAATATATCCAAAATTTTAACTCAGTTCACGGACCTCATTCCCTGCCAAATCAAGCATGCAAAGTAAATAAAACAATAAATAAATGCAATGAAAATTAACCCTTACTTTCTTAAAAATGTATCGATGTGTCATATACGTAATTATAACGATTATGTGTACATCCCACCATCTAAATTTCAATAAATCCATTAAGACAACCATTAAACTCAAAAATCAAATCTTAACTTAATTTAAACCAACATTTCAAAATTCGCGTTTCATTTATCTATTAATTTATTTATTTAGACAATTTATAATTTATAATATTAATTAAATTAATTAGAAAACAATTTGATTCAGTATGTAATACCCTGTAAAAAAATTTATTAAATTCAAATGAATTGTATAAGACAGCTCCCAATTCCAATTCGACTCAAACCAATTCGATTATACAAAGTATAAAAATCCTATTTGAGTCGAATATACAAAATTTCATTGCGCTTACATAATACATGATTTCAATAATATCATAGTTGTTTCGTGAATACACAAAAAACACAAAGAGGTTAACAACACCTGCATTCAAGTAACAAAATCTTATATACTAAAACCGAAAACATACTAAAACCACCAACACACATTGACGGTAAATATTTTCTACCATCTTTCATGTGCGTAGGCCTTATAGTACATATAAACACACTTAAACTATTACTACGTTTCCATGACAGAGTTAACCCGATTTAAGAGTTTCGTTGAGTTAATAACATGGCCGCGATAATCCATATCATTTCCATGCAAATATAAATTCTAGTATAATTTGACATTTCACAACAATTTAAAGTTATTTTTAGAACTTTTATTTGTATGGCCAAAATTTTTAAATTTAACATTTCTTGTGATTTTTATGATTTATAAAGTATTACGGAGAGAAAAGAATACTCACAATGCCATTTTGAATTGGTATAATTGTTTTTTTCGCTTTTGACAGATAGAATCCCTTCAAACCCTACTACTTTCGTTGAGTTAAGTTGGATTAAGAAACTTAACGAAGATCCTAAACTCGCCATGTTTCCATGATGAGATAATCCACGTTAATCCCGGTTAACTCTATCATGGAAACGTAGTATATGTAACGCAAAAATTCTCTTTTTGTGTTGTTTGTGCATTATAATACATAATCCAACAATATATATTACATTTCCTTAACAGAATCCGTGTAAAGAGCGAACAAACACCTGTACAACCATATTGTTGATCCTGCCATATATAAATCAAGTTGTATGGATGTATTAGTGCCCATTTTACACAACAGTAAAATACTTGTGACGGCTGTATCAAACAAAACCAACGTAAAGATTCTCTTTCTCGTTGTTGTTTGTACTTACCAAATTATAATTATGTATTAGCGTCGATTGTAAAATCTACACAAAATCACACATAAGAATCCAAATAAGTGTGGGTAAAAATAAACTCTAATACCAAATTTATTGCGACTTATTTTATATACCATAATTTAAAATTTATTTCAATACTATCTAAATATTAAACTTTAGTAATTAAAAATTGAAATTTGATTGTATTTACAATTCACAAAATATCAAATCATGCACTTTTGATTTTTCTATCTACAAAAATAAAAACATTGCCTGACAAATGCATCCCGGTGGATTGCATTTTCCAAAATTACACTTTAGTTTAATTATTTTCACTACACCTTACACTAAACTTGAATTTAATTAGAATTAAATTTAAAATTTAAAATTAAAATGTATATACGTATGTATATAAAGTATATACCTATCACTACAAAAGAAACAAAAAATAAAAAGAAAAGAAAATTAAATTAAATTAAATTTTTGAAGAGGATAGAAAAAACACGTCTATCCTCTTTGAATGTTCGCACTACCCTCCAGGTATCCGCTAGCTAAGCCTAATGTAGAAAAATACCTGGAATGACCCAATTTATCGAAAACGTCTGTTATGTTAGGCAGGGGAAACGTATCGCCTATGGTAACATCATTTAACTTCCGGAAACCTATGACGATTCTCCATTGTTTTTTTTCCATTTTTGTCTGGTTTTTTGGGCACCAAAAAGAAAAAAAAAATGAAAAGGACTGGGCCTAGATTCTGATCAAGTGACAAATGACAATTTTTTGTGACTTTGTACTAAAATTTCAACTGCTATAAAACGACAATATAGTTGTGAGTTCTAAAATGTGATTCTGATGAAGTGACTTTTTCAAAATGTCACAAGAAAAAAAAATGACAAATTAAACTAAATTATCATTGATTTGGTTTTCCGTGACAAAAGTCAGCTGCATTTTTAAATAAAATATGAGTTAGTATATTTTGTTATTTTTTAATTATTCTTGTTATAAATTTTAATTGTTTATATTTTAATTAAAATAAAACAATATTTTATCTATTTCTATATATGTATATAATGTGTATGTAGCGTGTAATATCATTGAAATTAACCTTTAAATATAACTGCGGTAAACTAGAAATGCAAATGCTGTTAATGTCATAACTCATTTCATCAGAATCGCAAATTTTTCGTGACAGTATTTTGTACTAATAACAAAATGTCACGAAAAATTGTCATTTCATCAGAATCTACCCCCTGGACGGACATACATATTTTTACTCGATTTATATTTATTTTGTTGATAATTAATTTTTCTGTTCAAATTTTTAGGAATTTGGAATGGGAATTATTCATGTTGGGAAAGAGTTTTTAGGAATGCGAGTTAATGTAGGTTCATTAACTCGCGGTTAGGGTTTCACAACAGGCTAATTAAGAAGCAACCTTTATTTCTTAACCAATTGTGATGAAATTCACCATGTACGATGGAAATGGGATTATAATATGATTTTTCGGTACGGCTTTGAAAGACGGCAAATTCGGAATGAACTTAGCTAATAACCGATTATGATGGAATTCGAAAAGTGCAATGGAAATGGGGTATAATATTTAAAAGATATGTAAAAGAATTACTTTAATGCGCCCAATTAGAAACAACTCGGTAATTAAAAGTACGAAATGAAATTGGTTAAGAAATATTCGAATTCGTTCTTAATTGGCCATATTCCAGAACTTCTTGAAAAAATCGCTTTAGAATTACATTTCCAACATTCGAATTTCATCATAGTCGATTAACAAATAACTTAGTTCCTTCCTAATTGACCGTATTCCAGAAATCTTTCCCATTGCACATGCTGAATTTCATCTAAATCAATTTAAAAATAACCGAGTTCCTTCCTAATTGGCCATATTCCCGAACTTCATTTTAAAATCATTGTAGAATCCCGTTTCCTTTATACACTTTAAATTTCATCAAAATTGGGTAAAACACGACTGAGCCGCTTCCCAAAATAATTTAAAATTATCTTAACTTTCCCAAATAGTCTGAAAAACGATAAATAATTATACTTGTATCCCTTTAATCTGAAGTCAATTAAATCGGAATCCCTTAAATAAAAATTTTATAAATCAAAGTATTTTGTAATATTTTTTCCTGAATAGTGTTTATTTAGACATTTCATGTTTTCCCCCAAAAATTTGTATCCGGCTTGACCCCGGAGTTCAACCTCTTCAAAATTTTAAAAGTAAACACTGACAACTGAGATAACAAGATGTTCAAATTTTCAAGTTCATAACTCAAGTTCATTCTTCTTAAAAAAATTCTGATTACATATTCGTAAAACTTTGGCTTACTTCTCAATTAAAAAATATTTGAAATTAAACCAATAATTCGCCCAATTTTTATTTACAAAATTGCTTCGTTGTCACTGATGATGTACTTGTGCAGAAAAACACGAATTTCAGTCAACGATCGATCCTTCTTAAGTCACAGTACCTTGTGCGTATTTTTTATACCAAAATAAAAGAATGAGAAAAAATGTGTAGACGTTTTATATTATCCTATGGATGGGTGGGTGTTTAGAAATCAATTTTGGGAATATTTTTTTTATTCGTATTAAGACGTCTCTATAATAATAATTTTGTCTATGATCAATTTCAATTCTAAATCTAACTTAAAACTACGGACTTGATTAGAATAGGGTACCCCTCGCTGTACTATGTATTATTAATTTTGCGTTATCGGAAACATAAACACATGCCTACGAAATGTTGCCTGCGATTTATAATATATTCATAGTCTCAAATTATCTTCTATTTAGTTTTATGATAACGACACTTCTTATCAATAGATAAATATACTTATGTGTAGTACCTACATAACCAAATTATATACTTACATACATACATACGTACGTACATGTTTGAATTTAATTCGTATATATGTAAGTTCTAATTTATCGCTTTGAGAAACTTGGGCAATATTCTTAACGTTGTTAAACGTATAAAGTTTAACATAAAATGTTCAAACTTAAGTAAACAGTAACAAGAAGATTTTTCAAAAGATAACACACTTTTTGGAAGATAACACATTTGTTAATGAGTTTTTTTTATAATTATGAACAAATACAAAGTACATGACATTAACTGGTAACTGCTAATTAAAGCTTCTAGTTTTATACAAAAAAAAAAAAAACTTTGGCGTTTTTATAAAATTCATAAATATCATGATTTCCAATAAGAGATACGAGTACGATCTCAATTTTATTATTTTACGTTAAAATTATCGTTTTAAAATTGAATGAATATGAACAATGTATTATACTACTCGTATATGTTGTATTTGGAGTTCTCTACTTTGCATTTTTTTTTTTTTTAATTTTTTTAAACCATTTTACATAATTTATGTTTCTGTTATCGCGGTAACAATTCGTGATGAATGATAACCTTAATCAATGAAATAAATGGTTGCTCAAGTGTCAAGGTGCGGTCAACAGTTCAGCCGATGTGCAGTTTAAGTAACACAAAAAATTGACAGGTTGGCGTGATGCATTTAATTTCGGTTGCATTTTTATAAGATCTTAAATTTAAACATACATTTGCTCGCTTGCCATGCGATTCTAAAGCGTCGTTCTCATTAGTCACACAGTCTACTTGACCAATTTAAATGTGCTATTTTGCTTGAATTCAAGTTAATTTCACTTGGCTTCAAGTTTCAAGTAAAGCAGAATACCTTTCATTTTGTGTATTCAAGTTGAGTCGTCTGAGATGAACCACATTATAAAATTTAGTGATGTGGAGAGCACTTTATAAAAATATTGAGTGTTCAAATAAATTTTGTGGGATTTACAAAAGATGGCGTAACTAGTACTAAACCGCATCGGAGCATCTTGTAACTATATTCATGTTAAAGCGTCATCAATTCCCTCTAAAAATCAGTACGTGTCATTTCGCTGAAGCGTAAACAATACATTTTTTTGTGCTCTAATCATATCAACTTTGTGCCAACAAAATAGAAAATTGCAGCTGATGGACATCGATTGCTTTATGAAGCATATGTGAAACATGATCCATCAATAAAAATAGAGTACTGATTCCAGCGTTTTAAAAGTGGCGGTTTTGAAACATGTGAGAAAGAACGTGAGAGAGGCCAGTAAAATTTAAAGACCCTGAATTGGAAGCGTTATTGGACCAAGATTCTTGCCAAACTCAAAAGGAGTACGCTGAAACTTTGGGAATGACTCAACAAGCGAGTCAAAACCGTCTCAAGGCCATGGATATGGTGCAAAAACAAGAAAATTGGGTTCTGTATGAACTCAAGCCAAAATAAGTCGAACGCTGTTTTTTTTCGTGCGAACAACTCCTCCAAAGACAAAATAGGAAGGGTTTTATGGATCGAATCGTGATGCGGGACGAAAAGTGGATCCATTACGACAACTCAAAGCACAGAAAATCGTAGCGTAAGCCAGTTCCGATAATCGTGGCATAAGCCAGTTCCGAAAATCGTGGCGTAAGCCAGTTCCGAGTGGGGATCAGTTCGGAGTGACCTACTAGCCATCTCCAGCCTAACGAAATTATCACTGGAGAACGTTATCAACAACAATTGATGCAATTAAGCCGAGTATTGAAGCTCAAACGCCCACAATATGCCAAAAAACATGACAAACAGATCTTTTAGCACGACAATACTCGGCCACATGTTACAAAAGTCGTCAAGGAAACTTTGGAGGCGTTTCAATGAGATATCCTACTCCACCCGCCATATTCACCAGACATTGCTCCTTCCGACTACCACTTGTTCCGGTCGATGACTTATGGCCTGGCCGAGCAGCACTTCACTGCTTATGAAGAGGCCAAAAATTGGGTCGATTCTCGGAACGCCTCAAAAGACGAGGAATTTTTTCTACGCGGAATCCGTATGCTGTCTGAAAGATGGAAAAAAGTCAGAGCTACTAATAGTAATAGTAGTAGTAATTTCTCTAAATAAAGCTTCGAAGAAGTTTTTCACAGATTTAACTTTTCGATTTAAATTTAATTTTTCCAACTTATTCTACGACATTTTAAACAACTACTCCATTAACTTATGTTGAAAATATATGAACGCAAACTTCAATTCAAATTACTTGAAATCAAGCAACTTGACTAATGAGAATGAGGCTGAAGCAATTTACTTGAAGAAAAATGGTCGATGCATAATTTTAAATGTTTTTCTTTTTAAATGACAGTTGGGGATTCATCTTGAAACAAATCCTCGAAAAAAAAAGAAAAAATGGGAATGTGTGATTAAAACTCAGTGACCTTCGCAGTTTCAACTTCGCAGTCTTAAGGGGTAACCAGCGAATCAGTAAGAATCGTTACAGAATTTGTCGAAAGTATTTCCTTACAGAATATTTGACATATCAGCCACCGAATCCGTAATAACTGACAAATACAGTGTTAATATTATAATGTGAATAGCAAAATTATTATTTTTAAGAAAAGTGTGCCGTGAAAATTTTTGTGTATTCTGATATTTCCTTCAGTTTGCGCGTTAATTTTCGCTCTATTAAGTGACAGCCGAACTGAACGAACAGTTCTTAAAGATTCGCTGGTCAGTAACATGCACTTTCTGTATATCGCATTCTTACTTAAAGTTGTTACTGACTCGCTGGTTCACCCATAACCCAAGTCATGCTTTAGTAAAACAAAAATTTGGGACAAATTTAGGACAAATTTCACGCATTTGTCGACGGACATGAAGTTTGTCCAAAAATTGTCCTATTTTTTTACGTCTGAGAATGTATTGGTTTAATAAATAAAATATCTCGTTATTATGAATTTTTTTAGCGTATTTCCTTGACAAATTTACAACAACAATTGCATAGGCGAAATCCCCGCAAGAATAACATTAACCCAAAAAAAAATTGGGTTTAATTAAACATAATTCTAATTCTTGGTTATGATACCTGCCACCAGAGTCATAATACATAGTAAATTTATATTTTATTTCGAAAGGTTGGCTTTTGTCAATTAAATCAAATTGGCTATTTTCTTGGAAAACAAATAAACCCAAAATAATTCAAATTAAATTTTGGTCAACAAAATACGCTTTTTGTAAAATTTAAAGCATTTTTATATTTTGTGACTGCTGCCTGTAGTGTATAATGGCTCAACCAGCGAATCAGTAATACAACTTGTCAAACCTTTACGGAAAACAACGAAAGTTTTTTGTTACGGAAAATTTGATAAAGCATTGACCAGCGAGTCTTTAAGCATCCGTAACAAAACCTTACAGAATTTAACGAAAATATATTTTTAAGGAAATTCTGACAGATCGCCCAGCGAATCCGTAACACGATTTGACAACAAAGAACAAGGAATCTTCGTAATTGTATTTTGCAATAATTGTTTTGTCACATTACACTACATAATATATTATGTACATATTTGAAATATGTATAAAACATTATTTTAATTAATAAAACATAAATAGGCGATGTTTCACTGTTTGACGTTTCTTCCTTCAGTTTGGGCGGTAATTTTCGCTCTTGTTAAAGAATGTTAAATGACAATTCAAATTTAACGAAACTGAACGAAAAGTTCTTAAAGTTTCGCTGGTCAGTAACATGCTTGTTCCTATGGTCGCATTTTTACTTAAATTTCTTAAAGACTCGCTGGTCAATGCTTAAGTTGGCTAGTGAACCTGTAACACAACTTGTCAATTTGTCAATGTTAATTTGTTTATACACACACAAATGGTCGTTTTATGGATGATTCATTTTATGAATTAATATGGTCGGAATTACAAAGAGATGACCAAGGAAAAGAAAAATTATGATCAAGATACGTGGAAACAGTTTAAAGCTAAAATTGCCAAGTTTATTAGTATTCGGCCACAATTCAATAAGTATTTGACGAAGAAGAAGCTGGAAGGAAGTCCAGTGAACTTGAATAATGAAAAATGGGCATAGTATAACTCAGATAGTAAAATATAATATTTTGTTTTAAAAAAAAACTTGTTTTATTCAATAATTTCGACAAATTTTTGTTGTTCAGCTCCAAATCGTTCGAGTGAAGTATATCCTCATATTCAGGGTGAATACGTTTGATATGGGCTTGTAAATTATGTTCCTGAAACGAATTTTTTATTAAATTAGCTTCCTCGTCTTGTAACAGAAAAGCTTATTCTTACATTTTTAAAATTAGAAATTTTGACAGAAATTATATGTTAGGTTGCATTCCTCGTGGACCCGCCTGTGTTTGAATGTGGACGAGTATTCGGTAAATGTCCGTGAACAAATTCCGCATTTAAATGGTTTTTCGCCACGATGAATACGATCGTGGCTCTGTAGATGAACCAGGCGTGGAAATGATTTATTACAAACGCTACATAAGAAATTCCATTCTCTAGTATGAGTTACTGTGTGTTGTTTTAGATTGCAGGACGTGGTAAACTGTTAAAAAAACTCTTGGGAAAGGTGCATTTATATCGACGATCCCCAGTATGGGTTCTTAAATGTGTTAGCTGGTCGCTTGATGATTTAAAACTTTTATCACATCCAGTCCATTTACAAGGGAATGGTCGGTCACCCTGGTCAAGTGCACTTGAACAATTTATTACCAGTGCGAACTTTCATATGAGTTTATTAAAGCACTTTCTGCATCCCTCGAACGAACAAGGATAGTATTTGTTTCCGTTCAAGAGAACCACATTAAAATTGTCATTAGTATTCGCTTTAATTTCGTCCATTGGTTCCTTCTTGACATCAATCTCAGATCTGATCGTTCTAATGGTTGTACGACCTGATCAGCGACAAAAATAAATCAAAAATACAATGAAACTCATTACAAAAATGATTAACAATTAATTTTATTAAGAAAATTAATTTTACTTACTGATAAAATGTTTACCGAGAATAATAAAAATATTTGAATAAACAAGATGACTTGACGCGTACATGATCCAATTCCTGGTGAAAAAATGTACACCACGAAGTTAGCAAAATAGTAAAATTTTTTGTTAAAATTGGTTACCCTGGTGAACTTTTTATTCTAGTTGGAAATAATTTAACTCATACAGCTAACTTCGTGGTGTACATTTTTTCACCAGAAATGTATAGCATGTACGCAGCTTGATGGTATTTGACATTTCCTTCAGTTTGCACATAATTTTTCGCTCTGTTAAGTGACAGATATATTTAACGAAACTGAACGAAAAAGTTGTTAAAGTTTCGCTGGCCAGTAACAAGCAAAACCCATTTATCGCTTTATTACGTTAATTTTTTACTGATTCGCTGGTTGAGCCATAAGTTCTCTCTACGGTTCGTGTGATTTTCGAAAATTTTCCATGACGCTATTTCGGGTTATGGTCTTTAGAAGTGATCCTTATGGCAGATTCGCAAGCACTTATCGCATAGCGTTGGATTCGTTGAAGTTTTCTCTATGGTTCGTGTAATTTTCGAAAATTTTCCATGACGCTATTTCGAGTTATGATCTTTAGAAGTGATCCTTATGGCAGATTCGCGAGCACTTATCGCATAGCGTTGAATTCGTTGAAGTTCTCTGTACGGTTCGTGTGATTTTCGAAAATTTTCCATGACGCTATCTCGGGTTTTGGTCTTTAGAAGTGATCCTTATGGCAGATTCGCGAGCACTTATCGAATAGTGTTGGATTCATTGTAGTTTTCTCTACGGTTCGTGAGACTTTCAGTTCCATCTACGGTTCGTGTGATTTTCGAAAATTTTCCATGACGCTATTTCGGGTTATGGTCTTTAGAAGTATTTCTTATGGCAGAGTCGCGAGCACTTATCGCATAGCGTTGGATTCGTTGAAGTTCTCTGTACGGTTCGTGCTATTTTCGAAAATTTTCCATGACGCTATTTCGGGTTATGGTCTTTAGAAGTGATCCTTATGGCAGATTCGCGAGCACTTATCGCATAGCGTTGGATTCGTTGTAGTTCCATCTACGGTTCGTGTGATTTTCGAAAATTTTCCATGACGCTATTTCGGGTTATGGTCTTTAGAAGTATTTCTTATGGCAGAGTCGCGAGCACTTATCGCATAGCGTTGGATTCGTTGAAGTTCTCTATGGTTCGTGTTATTTTCGAAAATTTTCAATGACGCTATTTCGGGTTATGGTCTTTAGAAGTGATCCTTATGGCAGATTCGCGAGCAATTATCGCATAGCGTTGGATTCGTTGTAGTTCCATCTACGGTTCGTGTGATTTTCGAAAATTTTCCATGACGCTATTTCGGGTTATGGTCTTTAGAAGTATTTCTCGAATTGCATCATAATCGGTTAAGAAATAGCCAAGTTCCATCTTACTTGGCCATATTCAAGAGTTTCTTCTAAACATCATTTTAGAATCCCATTTGCTTCGTATTAATCGAATTTTACCACAACCGGTTGAGAACTAACCGAGATCCTTCCCAATAGGCCACATTCCAGAACTTCTTCTAAATATCATTTTAGAATCCCATTTCTATCGGACGTGTCGAATTTCATCAAAATTGTTCAAGAAATAGACAAGTTCCTTCATTCTTCCTTAGAATTTCATCATAATCGGTTAAAAAATAGCTAGTTTTATCCTACTTGGCCATATTCCAGAACTAAATCTAAAACTCATTTGAAGATCCCATTTCCATAATGCAAGTCAAATTTCAGCACGGGTGAGAAATACTATGTATAGTATAGAAATCTAAAAATCAGTTTAGAATCCCACATTTAGTCAGTATCGTATTCAAATTTATATTGCTGGTTGGCCACAATAAATAACCCATAACCCAATGAAAACCCATCGTTAATTTGTTAATAAAGAAAAAAACAAATAAACATATATTCCCTTTATTCACCGGTCGTGATTCAATTAATACCAGTTTAGCTCTAAATATGTAAACAAACGATCATTTTTTGTTTTATGACGACACTCAACTCTAGTATTAAAGGAGACCTTTAAATTACAACTAACAACAAGTAAAAAAAACGAAAAATAAAAACAAACACAAAAATGTTTCATTCCGGCTGTTCACACGCAGTTAACACTGCAACACATCATTTCCTCGTTTCTTACCTCTTTGCCTATAAAAAACTACTTTCCCCCTCCCGTTAGTTTATAGGCAAAGAGGTAAGAAACGAGGAAATGATGTGTTGCAGTGTTAACTGCGTGTGAACAGCCGGATTCGCTGTTTCTCTATTTATTACAAACACGTGGCAGAATTGTGTGACGTCACGAACACGTGACTCGAAACATCGAGCTAACCTTGCTTGAATCATGCTCACCGGTGTAGACCAGCGCATACTAACTAGTTTAACACACGAAAATTTTTCTGAATACATATTTTTGACCTCGCTCAAAACAATCTCGCATTAGTTGAAGAGTAAATTTACTCAAAGAGAGAATTATGTTTTTGTGGTTTTAAGTATATTGCGTAGCGGCTCACTGTATTGTTCGAAATAAAATTTCTACACCCAAATAGGTATTTTCTACACCCAACTAATTTGAATTTTTATTTATTCGACACGAGACGTCTCTATGAAATCTACTATAGTTTTTGGTTCTACGCATCAATTTATTTTATTTTGTTGTTGGTTTGTACATTTTATAAAGTTTGTTGTATTGGCTTTTGACTCATTTTTTTTATGAATGAAATACACCGTAAATTGAAAATATTTGGCTATAATTTGCATTTTCAATAGTTTTACTATATAGCTACTATTTGAAAATCGTAGAAGAAAAGTTGTTTCAATTTTCAGTAAGAACGAGAAAAGCATTTAATTTTAGAAACTAATACAATCAAACAATTAAAATAAGTCTTTAGATTTTTTTACGAAGATTAGTCAAATCGGTAACTTTTAAACAATTTCATTATAATTTGTATCTAATTGCAAATATTAAATTATAAAATAAAAACACAATTTAGAAAATAATAATACGCATTTTTATTTTACCATGACGATATTTCGAGTTATGATCTTTAGAAGTGATCCTTATGGCAGATTTGCGAGCACTTATCGCATAGCGTTGGAGTCGTTGAAGTTCTCTATACGGTTCGTGCTATTTTCGAAAATTTTCCATGACGCTATTTCGGGTTATGTTCTTTAGAAGTGATCCTTATGGCAGATTCGCGAGCACTTATCGCATAGCGTTGGATTCGTTGTAGTTCCATCTACGGTTCGTGTGATTTTCGAAAATTTTCCGGGTTATGGTCTTTAGAAGTATTTCTTATGGCAGAGTCGCGAGCACTTATCGCATAGCGTTGGATTCGTTGAAGTTCTCTGTACGGTTCGTGTTATTTTCGAAAATTTTCCATGACGCTATTTCGGGTTATGGTCTTTAGAAGTGATCCTTATGGCAGATTCGCGAGCACTTATTGCATAGCGTTGGATTCGTTGAAGTTCTCTCTACGTTTCTTGTGATTTTCGAAAATTTTCCATGACGCTATTTCGGGTTATGGTCTTTAGAAGTGATCCTTATGGCAGATTCGCGAGCACTTATCGCATAGCGTTGGATTTGTTGAAGTTCTCTCTACGGTTCGTGTGATTTCCGAAAATTTACCATGACGCTATTTCAAGTTATGGTCTTTAGAAGTGATCCTTATGGCAGATTCGCGAGCACTTATCGCATAGCGTTGGATTCGTTGTAGTTCCATCTACGGTTCGTGTGATTTTCGAAAATTTTCCATGACGCTATTTCGGGTTATGGTCTTTAGAAGTATTTCTTATGGCAGAGTCGCGAGCACTTATCGCATAGCGTTGGATTCGTTGAAGTTCTCTGTACGGTTCGTGTTATTTTCGAAAATTTTCCATAACGCCATTTCGGGTTATGGTCTTTAGAAGTGATCCTTATGGCAGATTCGCGAGCACTTATTGCATAGCGTTGAATTCGTTGAAGTTCTCTCTACGTTTCTTGTGATTTTCGAAAATTTTCCATGACGCTATTTCGGGTTATGGTCTTTAGAAGTGATCCTTATGGCAGATTCGCGAGCACTTATCGCATAGCGTTGGATTTGTTGAAGTTCTCTCTACGGTTCGTGTGATTTTCGAAAATTTACCATGACGCTATTTCAAGTTATGGTCTTTAGAAGTGATCCTTATGGCAGATTCGCGAGCACTTATCGCATAGCGTTGGATTCGTTGTAGTTCCATCTACGGTTCGTGTGATTTTCGAAAATTTTCCATGACGCTATTTCGTGTTATGGTCTTTAGAAGTATTTCTTATGGCAGAGTCGCGAGCACTTATCGCATAGCGTTGGATTCGTTGAAGTTCTTTGTACGGTTCGTGTTATTTTCGAAAATTTTCAATGACGCTATTTCAAGTTATGGTCTTTAGAAGTGATCCTTATGGCAGATTCGCAAGCACTTATCGCATAGCGTTGGATTCATTGAAGTTCTCTCTACTGTTCGTGAGATTTTCGAAAATTTTCCATGGCGCTATTTCGGGGTCTTAAGAAGTGATCCTTATGGCAGAGTCGCGAGCACTTATCGCATAGCGTTGGATTCGTTGTAGTTTTCTTTTCGGTTCTTGTGATTTTCGAAAATTTCCCCTGACGCTATTTCGAGTTATGGTCTTTAGAAGTGATCCTTTCACTTTTGGGCAATTATATAATAGCAATTCTCGAGCCAAATAAGACTTATGTTTAGGATCATTGTCCTGGTAAAATTTAAAAGTGGGCAATATTCTCAGATTTTCGCCTTTTTTAGATTTTGTTTTAGAATAAAAAATACATTTACTAAATACATTTTTTCATTCATGTTTTCATTAATAAAATCTAACACCCCACCCATCCCCACACCATTACATGGCCACCACCATGCTTTACAGTTGGCGTAATATTTGATAGTTTGAGCTCCTCATTACAGTTCGTCCATCTGATCCAAATTGTTATGTATATATTTGCTCTCGTCAGCAAATATTACGTCGTTTCAGAAACTGGAATCTTTTCCAATATATTCCTTGGCAAACTGGATACGTTTTTTTCTGTTTCGCTCAATTATTAATATTTTTTTCTGGCCACGTGGCCTTTAAAACCTTGCCGTTCTAGTGTTCTGCGGATGGTTTGTGGATGTACTGCTTTTCCCAGTTCATCCAACACCTCTGATGCAATTTTTGGCGCATTTAAACGTAGATTTTTTTTTTCTTTTTTTTTTTTTGATTTTTATTAATATCAAACGTTTATCACTTTCTGTTAATTTTTTAGGTTGGCCCTTTTGCTGCTTCAAAATAATCCTCCATTTTTATACTGCCGAACGATTTTTCCAACTGTATTTTTTGTTATATTAGGCATTTCTGCAATTTCCGCATACTTACGACCTTTAGCGTAATGGCAAACTGTTAACTTTCGTTGCTCCAATGTTGAATTCTTTCCTTTACGGCCCATTTTAAATTTTGAAAATAAAAAATATAAAAAAAAATAACTTTACACTACCACGGCCAACTGAGAACTACGTATTATTATAATAATTAACAAAATCCTTCAAAATATCGAAAAACTGTACGGATATTTTACAAATAAATGTATGTATGGTATATATAATGGAGAAAACCGAATGTTGAGGTAGCGTTGAAGTGGTGGTAAAATTGTTTTAACAATTTTATTACAATTTTTATTTAATTATTTGATATGAAATTGTTCGAGTTTTATTGAGGGTTGGTCGGGTTTTGGTTTTTGAAGGGAAAAAATTTGCGGAATTGCTTCAACTATAAAAGTAGTTTGAGCTTAACAATAATTTTAAGTTGCGAAAATGACTAATGTGAAGGAAACCATTAGAATATGTAGCTGTTATAAATTATACTTAATTATATATAATTGTTAGATCGTCTCCGAGCTACAGAAATACTGGTGAATTCTCGCTCAGCATGCAGAAATGCCAACCATCTAGCTGTTATGTAGCGTAGAAATTATATTGTCTTGTGATAACTATTTTATTTTATTTATCGCTAACTAATTTATATAAGTTAAATTCTATTAATTAAGTAGTAAAGGTATAATGGTGAATTATTAATTTAATTTAGTTTTCAGAGATACCTGGAAAATTCTATTTGAGCTTTATTCGTAAATATCCTATTATACAGTACTTAACTAAATTATTGGTGATTCTAGACTTTTTTGTGCCGTAACATAATCAATTTTTAAATTATATTATATAACTTTATAAATAATTAACTTCAACATTATTAATTTCCTTTTTTCTAGATCTGATGTAAACAATTAATTAACTATCTACATGATAACGGTAACTAAAGAAACAAGCGCTGTGAGTTTAAATCGTAGCTTAGTAATTTAAAATTTTTAAACATTCTTTTAGAATTTTTAGCTTAGAATTGAGAAAGTCTCCATATTCGATTTCATAAAATGTTAATTTTTGTAATATGTAATATATTGTGTTTTGCTCATTAATGTATGTTAATTAATTTAGTTTAAAGAATATTTAGAGACTTCTCTTCCTTAATTTGCTAATATATAATTCAATTTTCAGAATATAACATAGTTCCAGAATTAATCATTATTATAGGGATTAAAATTAATCCTGAGTTTCAGAATTAAATTTGAGCTTGAATCAACTCTCCAGGATCATTAAGTAGTGAATAAGCTGTAGTTTAGAAATTGTGTTGTCGTGTACTAACTATTTTTACTATATATTTACCAACAAGTTTACTAACTATCGATCGCTTAGGTGTCTGTAACCGGGTCGAGTCGGTCCCAACTAATAATCCTTCCCTATATCCCTCGATTTTGTTATATGTAAACGGGTGTACGGTGTGTGTCCGGGAATCCGGGAAATCCTGCTATAATACTTGGCAGTACATCCTAATCATTCAATCAATCAGCAATAGGTTATCCCCAGCTAGAAGGTATGTTGAATGTTCTTTTGGTATTCTATTCAATAAATGGAGAATATTCCATAGACCAACGGATGTTACCGTTGATTTTGCTGTTGATATTGTAAAATGTTGTTGTGTATTAAACAATTTGGTTCGAGATCGAAATGGCTACAGTCAAAAAAAATATTAATACCGGACGTCTGTTAGTAAATCGAAACACAAATTCTTACCGAGAAGCATTAACAAACTATTTCATGAGCGACGTTGGTAAATTACCTTGGCCACTCGAAAAAATTTAAACATTATGACATAAACATTATGTTATGACAATGATTTCTTAACAAAATAAAACTTGTTAATGTTTTCTACTTATTTTTTTGTATCAAAATCTTGAAATAATCACTTTGTCCTGCACCCAAGAATTGTTATTTTTTGGTATAATCACTGTTGGTAGTGTCCCACAAAACCGGGTGTTCTTGCACTCACAGCACTAATTAATAACACAATATCCATCAAAACCTTTAAAATATCCAAAAAACACATGTTTGCTATACAGGGTGTCCGGGTTTGGGATGCTGATCTGTCATGGGGTGATTCCTTGGTTCATCCTGAGAAACAAATCGTATGTGGAGGGGGGATCCATTTTTGATATCCTTTGAGATACAGGGTGTTTAAAAAATTTGGTTCAGAAAAAAAGTACACCCAAATATTAAACTGTAACTTCCAAAATATTTATCGGAGAGCAACCAACTTAGTCTTATTTGGTTGGTAATCGTATAGGCTATTATTAAGGTTTAAGTATTGATCTTGTATCTGCATCCGTTTGAGAGCTATGGTGATTTAAAGTAAAAAAAAAATATTTGTTTTTTATAAAATCGAGTTTTTCTCCAAAAAAACCGTTATAATTTTTTCTTTTGTTTATTTAATTTTATTTTGTCATGATCTTCTCTACAATCCCTCAATACAAAGTTTGGGTCGAGGAGTTATAAAAGATGCTCAAAATGTCCTCCTTGTGATTGAATACATGCTAATATTCGTTTAAGTATGCCTTTGGTTATTTCAATTCTTGGTAATTCTTCCCTTATCTGTTGTGCTGCTGTGTGTATTCGTTGTATAAGTTCTTCTTTTGTTTCAATTTCTTTGGAGTATACAAGCGCCTTCATCCTTCCCCATACATAAAAATCCAATACCGTAAGATCGGGGGATCTTGCAGGCCAATGAATTGGACCATTTCTTCCAATCCAATTATTTGGATAATTTTCGTTAAAAAAATTCCTAACATTATTATGGTAGTGACTAGGTGCACCATCATGTTGGTATGTATGCGAGAATCTTTTTAAAATGGGAACATCATCAAAAAGGAGTGGCAAATCGTTTTGTAAAAATTGTAAATAACGTTCACCATTTAATCTAGGTGGTAATATGAATGGTCCAATTAATTTATCGCCAACTACACCAGCCCATACGTTTACACTGAATCGATGCTGAAATGATATTTGTTTTTTCGAATGAGGATTTTCAGCAGCCCACGTGTGTAGATGGTGAAAGTTTGTTATGCCATCTCTTGTGAATTGAGATTCATCCGTCCATAGGATACGTTTCACAAAACTTGCATTGTCCAAATTCCTTTCCATCAATAAATTACAAAACTCCAATCTTGTAGTGCGGTCTTTCGGTAATAGTTGTTGAACGGGTGTTGTATGGTATGGATGAAGATTCTCCTTGTGCAATACTTGATGAATTCGATAGCGAGAGACGTTTAATTGTAAAGCGAGCCTCCTTATGCTAATAGAAGGATTTGCTGTTATATTACGGATTATACTTTCGTCGACATCCAAATGGTTTGGTGAGACTGAATGGGGCTCCGCCCGGGAATTCGATCTTGTTACGATATTTGGCAGTCTCCTATGAATATTTATAAATACTCTTGCGTCAGGAATGCGACGTGTTGGAAATCTGAGTTGATATTCATTGCGAGCTCGTGCTGCATTACCATCGCAAAATCCGTAAACAAAATGGATATCAATGTACTCCTCACCTGAGAACTGTGCCATTATAATATTAATTTTATTAAATTAATTAAAATTTTGATTCACAACACTGATACAACACTAGATAATATCTCGAAACTAATGACTGAATCTGAAAATATTTAGTTTTTGTTTTTTCAACATTTAAACAAATGAGTTGATAATCATCGCCTACTGTTTTACAGATCAAAATAAAATTGGTAAAATATTAACACTTTAACATCTCTTAATTAGATTGAGAATAAACGGAATACGAAGAAAACTATGGCACGTGGGTACAAGTAATGTATTGGGGGATTGTAGAGGAGATCATGACAAATTAAAATTAAATAAATAAAAGAAAAAATTATAACGGTTTTTTTTGAGAAAAACTCGATTTTATAAAAAACAAATATTTTTTTTTTTACTTTAAATCACCATAGCTCTCAAACGGATCTAGATACAAGATAAATACCTAAACATTAATAATAGCCTATACGATTACCAACCAAATAAGACTAAGTTGGTTGCTCTCCGATAAATATTTTGGAAGTTACAGTTTAATATTTGGGTGTACTTTTTTTCTGAACCAAATTTTTTAAACACTCTGTATCTCAAAGGATATCAAAAATGGATCCCCCCCTCCACATACGATTTGTTTCTCAGAATGAACCAAGGAATCACCCCATGACGGATCAGCATCCCAAACCCGGACACCCGTATAATAAACAATTTTTAAGAGTTTTTGTCAGTGTGCTGTGTATACAACTATTAGGTATCACACACAGTCATTAAAATTCATTAGTTGAAGTAAAATACGCTTGCTACATATTTTACTATAAGCGAAAATTTTGGAAATATTTCCGGAACGTTTGATCAAATTTTTATTAATTTGGAAAAGCGATGTTTTAAAAGACAAAATAGAAAATGGTTTCTCATAAAGCTTTAGCTACAATAGATTCCACCCCATGAGAGCCACAGGCCGCTAGTACTAACAACTAGAGGATGTTGAATAAGCGCTCTCTTGTTCTCTCTCATTCAAACATACAGAAAGCAACGACTTCCGTTGATTTGTTTTTACGTACGTTAGCATAATAAATTCATGTTTTGTCTGGTATACAAGTCTTCATAAAGCTACGATTGACGGCACGAAGCGCGTTACGACGGCCTAATTCCGACACACTATCGCCACAAATACTACCTGCGTTGTTTTATTCGCTCCCGATAGCTGCTACCGAGAAGAGAGCCAAATATTTTTTATATCAAGTTTTCCCTAAAAAATTGAATTAAAAATTATAGTTTGATGTTAAATAACATTAATTTTACAATAAATGGCGCGTAAAATTTAAATTTAGGTATATAAAATTGACTGCCCTGCATAGCATCTAATGAGAGCGAACAAAAAAACACAACTATTGTCTGCTTATAAAACCGTAATAGTTTTTAAATATATAAATAATAAAATAATGGCGTTTCACGAAAACGAAAACCATATTTGCTTTAAGTACAGAAACATGTTGTCAGTTTGTCAATTATTTCTAAATAACTACTACTAACTAAGTATAAATGTATGTATGTTCAAAAATGTTTTCATTTATTCGTACAATTAAAAAATATAAAAGGGAATAATTTGTTCCAAGGATTTGGAACTTCTGGTGAATACTGAACCAGTTTATGCCATTCACACGCATAAGCCAATTTGATTTTGTACTAGACTATTTGTTTCACGCATTTTTGTTTCTACAAAATTTAATAACTGTAACCCGAGGAGAGGCTATTGAAGTACAGTGGTTCTTAGATTAACGAGTAAAATTCGTTCCAGCATCTTAAACGTTAATTTTGTTTATTTAAATAACGAATTACATTACGTTTGTGTCAACCGCTGTACTGTCAAATATAACAAAAGTTACCGGTTGAGTCCTGCCATCTATCGAAATTACGAGAATTCTTTTTAATATGTGCTTCACACTAAGTAGTCGATAAAACAAAGGTTCTTATTGTGAAATAAAAATTTGTTTGAAAAAAATAAAGAAAAGAAAAAACACGATTACATCTTAAATGTGTGTTAATCATTCCTAGAAAAAAAAAAAAAAAAATTAATACAGTCCACAAATAATATCGCCTCGAAGCTCGAACAGTTTGTATATTATTACGGGTTTCCTCCTCTTATCGTCACTCGTTTTATAAAACGTGTTGGCAAAATTCCACTTTTTCAGCAAATCTACTTAGTTGTGGAGAAAGAAACAAGAAGGTTTTGGATTTTGGAAAAGAGGAGGAGTTTTGTTTTTTTTGTCTGAAGAAGAAAAGAAATCGTACCATAATAAAATCGTAAAATATAATCAAGATACCTAAATAATAGGTATGGTTCGTGATATAATATGATAAGTGCGAGAAAAAAAAATCCGAGATACCAAAAATAATCAGTACTGGCAAAGTCGAGTTGCAAATAAAATAAGTACGAAAAAAAAAAAAATCCGAGATAGCAAAAATAATTGGTACTGAAACAAAAAAAAAAAAAAGTTTTTTTTTTTCATTGAGAGGAAAAGTCGAGATACCAAGCTAAGGGATACTGAAAATCAAACGTACCAAACCAACGGGGATTTGGAACAAAAAATATATCCATACGACGGGAGAAGGGGGAGTTCTTCTTCCTCGGTCAACTGATGGAGGCCTGACGAAGCACGCCTACTAGGTCCATCCCCTATCATCTGGAGGTAGAGTGTTGTATACAGATATATGTAAATTCATTCAGTTGCATTCATACTTTTAAGAGTAATCCAAAAACAAAGTGAGACATCATCCCAATAAGGGGATAATCAGGTCGATTATAGAATCGGCGGGAGCGAATCAATGGCGGGTCGAAAACTAGAAATAACAAAAACGGGAAACCATAATTTTATATCATAGTTTCATTGAAATCCCTTTGGATTTTTTTACAAATCGTCGACAAAAAATTGTTTTAGAAACGCTGCAAAACTATTGCGTTTGTATGGGGAGTCAAAAAATCGAAATTGCGTATAAATCAATAGAAATTTCCAGAACACTTTGAATTTGCAGCAATTGTTTCCTATTTTTTTTATATGCAGTTTTTGATCCGCGATTAATTCGCTCCCGTGGATTCTATAATCGACGTGATTTTATGAACAATTTAGCTCCTTACAGGTAACGGGAACTGACAAAGCGCTTTGGAAGGATCCGGAACCAAATTAAGCTTTTGCACATTATTTTTTGGGTTGTCTCATTCTATTCTTATTTAATATTTATGTTGTTTTATTTCCAACTATATTTTATTATTTTCCATTATACGTAAATCAACACTAATAATTCCAACCTAATTGGTTGTAAATTGGGTATGTGGGTATTACCAAAACTATAATATTTTTTTTGTTTATTGTTATTTTATTTAAATAAAGTTACGTTACCATATTACATGTCTCATGAGGTGATCAGAACTTCGGTCCTGCAAATTAACTCAACTTCCAAAACAATCCCTAACTGAAACTCTTAACTCAATCTCAGCTCAACCTCCCTCCCAATTTACAACAGCCTCCAACTTAATCGCAACGCAATCCTAAACTTAATTACCAAATTAACTGCCAACCTAACCCTCAACTCAATCAACCTCAAATCGACTTTTAGATCAACTTTTAACTTAACCCCAAATAATTCCTCAATCGAACCTTTTACTTAACCCCAACGTAAGCTAACTAAACCTAAACTCAATTTCAACTGAACTTAGCTCAAACCAAATCTCAACCCTTTAATCAACTCTATACCAAATCTACATGCGTGTATGAACTCAACTATAATCAATTCAATATATCCTTCCAGTAAACCCTAAACTCGACCCCAAATTAAACCCTAAAACCGAACCACTCACTCAAATTCAATTCAACTTCAACTCAAACCCTATTCAACCCTAACTCGACCTCAACTTAAGCCAACCCTAAACCATAACTCAACCCAAACTCAACCTTCAACTCAACCCCAATTCAACCTTCAACTCAACAGAAACTCAAAGTTTATATCAAACCCTAAAGGCGGCCGCATGTATGCAGATAATTTGCGGATAAATATTTATCCGCGTTTTCAACCAAAGAAATCACTGAAAACCAAGTTAAAAAAATTTTATCTTTGAGCAATATTATCCGCAATATAGCTCAAAGATAAAATTTGTTTAACTTGGGAGGGGAAATTCTCTTTCGTTTTCAGTGATTTCTTTGGTTGAAATTTCAACCAAAGAAATCACTGACAACGAAAGAGAATTTCTCCTCCCAAGTTAAACAAATTTTATCTTTGAGCTATATTGCGGATAATATTGCTCAAAGATAAATTTTTTTTAGCTTGGTTTTCAGTGATTTCTTTGGTTGAAAACGTGGATAAATTATTATCCGCAAATTATCTGCATACATGCGGCCGCCTTAAATCAACACTGTTCGAAAGCTAGATGAGTAGATGATCTCAACAATCAAATATACAACGCAACTTCCGATTTAACCCTCAAATAAACCCCCAACTGCACTACATCACTCCACCCCAACTTAACACTCTACTCCACAACTTAACCCTCAATGCAACCATTACCTTAACGCCTAAGCCAATCCTCAATTCAACATAGTCCAAAAAATTAAATGCGTATGTGAGCTCCTGTTCATAACAAGTCAAGCTAACTTAAGATTGAAATCTCAATTCAACCTCCAAATAAAGCTCAATAAATGTCACTCAATCCCTAGTCCGAAAAAATAAATGCGTACATGAACTCAACTCAAGCTAATTTCTAACTTAACCCACAACTCTCCTAAAATAAATCCGTAACTGGACCTCAGTAAACCTGAAATCAACCACAATTCAACTCCCAGTTCGACTCTCAACTCAACCACAAACTTAATCCTTAAACTAACACGGTCTAAAAACTGCTTGTGTCCTAACTGATCGTCTAACCGACCCCTAACATAACATCATCTTAATCCCAAACTAAACGTTCAACCCATTCCTCAAATGCGGCTCGAAAAATAGCATACCATTATTCCATCATACTAACATTCCACTATACCTTCATTGGTATAGTGGAATGATAGTATGATGGAATTACCTATTACGGTATACTATCGATTCATCTTTTTATCATATGATCATTCTATCATAATATCACACTTTATTCCATCATTCCATCGGTCCATCATACACCATTATACCATTACACCATTGCACGATTACAGTATTACACCATTACCATTATACGATTAATATTATATCATTATACCATTACAATTATACCATTGCACCATTATAGCATTATACTTATACCATTATACTATCAACCATTATATTATTATTCCATTACCATTAAACCATTACATTTATACTATTGTACCGTTATACCATTATACTACCATTACCATTACCGTTACCATTACAATTACCATCCACATAGATAGATTAACAGATCCATAGATTTCTCAACTGGTCACTAAACCCTAATCCAACTGTAACTCAACTTCAACTCAGCGTCAATTCAATCCGCATATCAACCCTCAACTTAACTGCAAACTCAACGCTCATCTCAATCAGCCAGCGTATATAAAAAACGTTAACTTCAACTCAACCCGCAAATTGACCCCTAACTTAACGTTCAATTCAACCAAAAATTCAGTATCCATCCTCAATATTAACACACCTGGTCCAGAGTATCAACTCTTTCTTTTGAAATGTTATAGTACAAATGAATGTTCGATTTGTTCCTCGAAGTGGATCGATAAAAATAAAATTACGAGACGGTTTTTTTTTGGAACGTAGCTCACCAAACTGACGTTTTATCGGAAACAAGAAACGTTCTATTATAAACGTTTCTATTACACTTCGCCCACGGAGGACAATTATTTCTTGTCTTCCAGATTTCTGCACGTTTTACGTAAGCGTACAAGTTGGAAGAACTTACGATAACTTGAATAACTTAATCGCTCATGAATAGCGACAAAGTTTTCGGTTTCGAATACTGTAGAATATTACAAAACGTTATGTTTTTATTTGAACAATTTACACACACAATACACAAACTTACCTTGTTCTTCACTTGTTCAATTATTGTTCACTATATAGATAGGTAAATTAGAACTACAAGATAAACGAACGAGTACCAAACAATGCTAAAACACTTAATATTATTTGATAAATGCACTTGTACAGATAACACAAGGCAATGGGAGCGTCCGAAATGGAAAATTCGCGTTTAGCGAAGACACATTTCAAAAAGTTAGATGCGGTGTAGTTTTTATCTGCATTTTTGATACATCTAAACCGTGTGTTTAAATTCGCATTTCGGGCGCACCCATAGAGTCTATCAGACTCATCATTCAACGGACTCAACGGATTTGTTTTTATTTTGAAAATGATGTCTCGGGACATTTACTGTTACGAGTATAAATTTGACATTGCAATTTTTTTGATCACATATATTAAAATACATTTGGCCCAATTTATCTGAAAATAGTTTTTAAGGTGGTTTTTTATAGATCAAACTTAAAATAAGTCTTCGAGTCTCAACCCATATTGGGGAGGATTGCCGGATTGCCATAATTATTGAAAAAAGATATCAAATCGAGATCCTTTTATAGTAGTTCAACCAATGCATCTACATAAATTTAGTGTACGATGGCTCAATCGATCTTTTACTTTCTTTTACTTAAGTAAAATAAAGTATGTATAGTAATCATGAAAATTTTATTAAGATTTATCCTTTTTGAGGTCCCCTGAGTCCAAAAAATTGGGTTTCGAAATGGTGTCTGTCTGTCAGTCTGTCAGTCTGCCAGTATGTCAGTCTGTGTCCTCTCTACAGCCCAGATGGTTTAACCAATCGAACTGATATTTCAGTATTTAAGCTTTTTTGATAAATTGAGATGTTTCAGTTAATTTTACTCCAAATCGGCTAACCGGAAGTGACCACTCCTTTGGTCCAGAAAATTTATTTTGCAAATATCTTAAAAAGTATTAGGTTTACAAAAAACTACTTAATACAAAATGTTTCCAAAAAATAAAAAGAATAAAAAAAAATTTTAAAAAAAAAATTAAATTTCTCAAAATTCTCTGTTCGTAAAAGAAAGTCGTGTGTGTGGCCAACCTCCATTTTTTATTAAGAATCATATGAGAAAATAAACAAAATAGAACGAAAAAGATCGAACTTAATAACTTCATTAGGTCTTAAGTTTAGTTGTTGTTGAAATCACCACAAAATCAATCATATCGTATATTAAGCAATACTGCACCAAACAGATCATCAGTAATCATCTGTTGAAATTGTAAGGATTTTATTCATTAGCTTTCACTGTCTTCATATTTTACTTCGTATCTAACTGTTTTTTACTTTTTCCACTATAACAAAGTTATATTGGGTAAGTATTGTAATGGCGAAAAATTTTGTTCTAGGTTTTCATATTTCTCGAATAATTTTTCAGTGGTTGCCAAGACTCCAAAACGCCCACTAGAAAAATTTCGTGTCCGTCCTTCGAGTCATACATTTCTGTCATTTTATTTTTACCTTCTGTTGTCACAGATATTGATAGTTTTGGTTGAAATTTTGTACATACTAATAAGTTTTTGTGGTAAACGTTGTGTCCATTCAAGTCTAAAATAGAAGGGGGTCGTAGTGGAAGAGAAAACTGCCAAACAGATTTTCACAGATAATAAATGTAACAATCCATAATCTATCTGTTCACAAAAACTTTTCAACAAAAAACAGTAATAAATCCTCTTGATACTAAAGGATATAAATGATATAAATCTTAATAGCAAATTACTATAAAACGCCCTTAAATGATAACGCGCTATTAGGGTAGAGAAGTTTGAGCAAAGAGGTGGTAAGAGATATAGAAAATGTAACAATTTGTGACAAGGAAGATAACTGATAAATGACATTAAATCTGATTTTATATTGTTTGTGTTCCTCGAATGGTCCGCAGCAATGCTTCATCGAGACTACCACTGAGTAAATAATGTGGTGATCTGAACAAACGCCACAAATTTTCAGAAGAGAAATTTTAAACATTGTTGATGGTCTCTGAACGGAATAATTTTACATTTTTTAGGATTTTCAACAGTATACTAGATACGTATAGTACAACTGGAGTTAATTCTCAAAGGTAGAAGATGAAAAATGGCAAATGCGATTTTGATTGCGGTTCTACACGTCTCGGTTCTAAATAATGTAACATTATTTGTGAGTGTGATTTGGCGGCATGAAAGTAAAAGATTTATATTGTCTTGACCAATGTGGTGTTGGAGAAGGGGTCTCCAAATTTAAGGAAAGCCACGACATCTTTTAAGGATATCAGCTTCACAAAATAACGGAAAATGTTTGTAAAATATAAATGGTTGGAATGTATTTGAGTTTAGTGGTGGGGTCCAGGATGGAGTAGAAAGTTGCTGCCTGATCGAATCGGGAGGGGTATGAGCTAGTTTCTGCTTCGTGTCTGTTCCATAATATGTCCTAGCGTGTCCGCAAGTCATGGGTGAGGGATCGATAGAGGACATATGTTTCTTCGTGGTGGATGATCGCCCACGTACGCCCACTCTCAACTAGCAGGCCTGATACTCGTCATACCGGACACACGCGGTTTTTTATTTTCTTTATTTTTCTTCTACAAGCGCGATTTATTCAAGCACGGATGTGAATAATTTAATATAATATAATAAAATTTCAAGCACACTGGGGACCGTAGGGTTCCGTTATAAGTCTCTGCGTGGCCTCTCTGGATCGGATTATTAATGTACATCTCTGCGTTCTATATTTGAAGAGCTTCATCTACAGTCTCTGACACATGTTGAATATTATTTTTCATATGTCGAGTCTCGCATAGATATTACCCGGGAGGTTTCGATCCCTGGAGTACTCACCTATGTTTTCACATATAAGTCGGTCTGATTTTTGTCAGCTATAGTATTAAAGAACTCTTGTCAGGTCTAGTACTCTTGTTGGCCTAATATTCGTTCACAATTGAAGCTCGGTGTGATCGCGCGTTATCGTCGTGTAAAATCTACGAGTTTATTCCTATAATTCCGGTCACATTTTTCGCATCAGCACGAGACATTTCGTTTGCAACCCAAAATTTAAGGTAAACTCTTTGTTCAATAATTTCATTCATCGTAAAAATCGCCGTGCACTAATGAGGTCTACTGACTTAACCAAATGCTGTAAACAAACTGGTTGTCAGATCGCGCTCAAAATTGGCATCATAATGAAAGACAGTCCTACCAATCTAGAAAATGTTAAATCTCTCAGTGCGTTTTTGACAAAATTTACATTCAATTTAATTCACAAATAAATTTGCCAAAATTAATTAAATAAAATTTTTCCTACCCATAATAATAAAACTGGACTCCATTAAATTTTTACTACCTGTAGAAATAAATTATTTTTCTTTTGTTTTGTTTGTATTAGTGCATGCATAACTCGATCAACAAAAAATTTTTGTCTAATGCCGCGGCTACACGAGTGGAAAATGTAGACCAACGTTGGAGATTTGTCCAAAAAACCAATCGTGTAGACAGAAAAAAAATAACAATTACAAATGAAGGTTATATTGGTCCAACATTGGTAACCATTCGCTCAATAGGCGGTTTTTATAAAAATATCAAAGGAAACTACCAACGTTGGAGTGTATATTGGTACTTCGTCTACACGATTGGTGAGAAAAAATGTATTTTTGAATACTTAACGGCAGATGTCACTAAATACAACTGTAGATGTCATTATATTTTGTTATTTATAAACAAATAATTCCAAAATGGAATCTGACTGGTCGGCTGAGTTTGTGCTAGAATTTATAAATTTATATCAAAATTATCTCGAAATTTGGTATTTAAAACACTGTAAACATAAAAATAAGCTCGAAGTGCATTTAAAGCAATATGTTTGCATTGGCTTCCAACTTGTGGGAGATATTGTAATTAATGTATGACTAGTAGTGACAACTAGTGATAAATATCAATATATAAACCACCAAATTTGGTTATACATTGGTAGCCATTCGAAAAATGAACATTGGGCAAATCGTGTAGACAGTCAAATTTTATTTCACCAACATTTGTCCAACATTTTACAAATCACATTGGGCCAATGTTGGTCGAAATTTTCCATTCGTGTAGCCGTGGCTTAACTTGGTTCAACAAAAGTACCCCCACTCCAAATTAGTTTATAGGTAAACAGGAAAGAAACGAAGGGAATACCGTAAAGAAACGACTCATGTAAATAGGCGGGTAGATTGGAAATACATTTTTGCCCTAATACAAGGTCTTCTGTTTTTTAAGCGTGGACAGTTGGAGAGGGACGTATATATATATACAAAATATATGGTAGGTGCTGCTTTTTATCGTAAGAGCATAAACAAACGGTTTAGCTTTTAATTATTTATAGCTTCAAAGTTTTATATTTTCAAAGTGATGTGCATACGGAATTTACAACCCTTTGCTGTTGCATTTCGAATTTTAGATACTTGCAAAACTATAGGTGTGTATTTATGTGCATTTTTAATACATCTGTTTGATGTCAATTTATAATTTTAACAAACCATATTTATGGATTTATGAATTTGGATTAATCGAAAAGTGCGCATTGTAAAAAATGTGCATTTAAATTCCCATTTCGGACGCACCCTATTTATGTGGGCTCTTTATCAAAAGGTGTTTGTAAATGTTTATTTACATTATTTGATCTATTTTACGTTAATCAAATAATGCGGGGATGATTGTAGTTCACTTCCAAAGACATACCGATTATTTTGCAAAAGGTTATTACGAATTTTTTTGTTTCACAGTCAGTATCTCTCTTTTTGGGATTTCAACAATGATTGTTTACAGAAACTGAATTACTAATCTCTGCATCGAGTATTGTTTCTTCGTTATCTAAATATTCGATTTTGAAGTCGGGCATACTAGAATTCATATAGAATGAAAATAATTAGACATAACGATATAAAGGGTTTTCCAATAAGAAGTTTTATTTTGATATTCATTTTGGAAAATTGCGATTGTGTTGTTGCTTGTGTGGCACGTAGCGCCGTCTTGCTGAAAATAAACGTCGTCCACATCAATATCTTCCAATTCCGGCCATAAAATCATTAATCATAGCTCGGTAGCACAATCCAGTCACCGTAACATTTGCACCAGCCTCATTTTCGAAAAAGTAAGGTTCAATCACACCGCCAGCCCAAAAACCGCACCAAACAGTGACACGTTGAGGATGGAGAGGCTTTTCAACAATCATTCTTGGATTTTCTGAGCCCCAAATGCGACAATTCTGCTTATTAACGTATCCTCCGACGTGAAAATGGGCCTAATCACTGAAGATGATTTTTCGATGAAAATCCGGATCATTTTGATGCATTTGAAGGACCCAATATACCCAAGGTATCGTACCATTTTTAGTAATGGCGTAGTTTTTACTTGTCAAATGTCAAAAGATGACAGCTTCAAAATAGACAGCTGCCCAAATAGCAGGCTATTCAAAATGAAAATTCTTATTGGAAAACCCGTATAATATACAATATACATACATATATCAATACTTTCGGTACTTACATGTAATTTTATTTTAATCTCAAAATGTTAATAAAATGAAAACAATAGGCCCGATTCTGCCTTACAAAATTGTATGTTATGTTATGTTATTTTTGTTTTTTCAATACAAATTCATACAGGAAGCGGGGAAATAAAATAACATAACATGAATTTTATCGTTTCAGGATCGGGCCCAATATATTATGTTTTTAAATTATTTATTATACAGCAATAACAAAATAGTCAACAAGAGAACTATCATTCATAAGTGTAGGGTTGAACATGATTTGCAATTTTTCTGAGGAAATTTTACATTTTAGTACTAATGTAAAAATAATAATCGAAAAACATCTAGGCATTAGTACTTTTTGGTTGTTATTTTGAATGTTTTTTTTTATTTGTATAGGTTACAAATTTTGTGTCGATAAACACTTTTTTTGTATATGTATGTTGCAAAAATAACAACGAACTTTGCTGTCGAAAAGTTCACTAAGCCAAAAGAAAAATTACACGACACCAAAATAAAATCGAATATTAAACATTTTGCATTATTGAGCCCGATTCTGGAACGATATAATTCAGGTTATGTTATTTTATTTCCCCGCTTCCTATATGAATTTGTATTGAAACAACAAAAATAACATAACATAACATAAACATTTGTAAGGCAGAATCGGGCCTAATAACTCTTTCGTCAATTCCTATTTCTTGACCAAAATCAGGTACTGAATTTAAAATTCAATTCTCAATTTTAACCATTGCCGTCTTACTGTAAATTCTAATGTTTATCTTCTAAATTTTTCTGATAAACGCTTTTTTATTTTATTCGCAATAATAAAATTGATGAACAAATATATGAACAAATTGTGCGGTTGTGCGTGAACTAGAAAAAAAATTTACGTATTTAGAGGTATACGGTCACATCATATCGAACAGTTGAGGTGACAAAATTACGGTGAGTAAATAAAAAAAATAAATAAAAAATTGGTAAATTTGTTGTCGGTGAAAAGTTTTGAAATTTTAATGGAATTTGTGATGTACTTAAATTCCACATAACAACAATAAAAATTATTTAAACAATAGAATGGAATTTAAAAAATGTGTCAATCGATCAGATAAGCGGCATAAAATATTTATAAAACTGTATTAAATCTGAATTAATTAATTTTTTTTATCACGAAATTCAATGATTTGCGAATGAAACGTGAAGTGTGATATTTAGTAAAAAGTGAGTTTTTGAACTTTAGAAGTTGCATTATGCAAATCATCTGAATTAATCTCATAATGTGACAGTGATTTTTATTTTTATTTGTAAAATCTGTTGTGAAATCAAGCACAGTGCGTGCGTATGACGGTATTTCGTCTGTGCACAAGAAGAGTTAAGCACTTTACCCGTTGAAAAATGAAAAGGAAAATCGGATTTAGTTTTTTCGATATAATTCCAAAATTATTGCTTTGTTTTCGTTAAAATCTTCTGGTTCTTGACCGAATGTACCAATACTATTTTCAATTTAAAAAGCTCAAAAAAAGTTTAGTTGGTTGAGAAAATAAAAGTTAAATTTTCTCGGTTCCAAATAATTTTTTTCGAACGAAGAAAATTAAATGTTCATTTTAGTCAAGAACCAGAAAATTTTAGAATGAAAAAACAGTCAGATTTTTCTTTTCGTTTTTCAGTGCGTAAAGTGCTCAACACAACTCAAAAATCATCGCTAGAGTGTTTATTCGTTGTGATTCTCCTAATAAATCATCTTTTTTGAGTTGCGTTACTAATTGTGCACCAACGACTTACGCATGTTATATTTAAAATTTTAATTTACAAGACAAGACGCCAAGCGAAAGTAACAAAAAAAAGTGCGGATGAAATTGTATATTTGCGATGAGTTAATAAATTTAATCTTATCACGCACCTAAATCAAATAAAAAAACTTACTTTGCGTAAATATTTATTGTCGGTTAATACTACTTAGCGTGGGTGTAGGTAAAACAACTCATTTTGTTTCACAATTTTCCTATCTTACGATAAATACTCGGTCAATGTTGGATTATCTAATTATTAATTACACATATAGATAAAATAGTACAGGAATACCTAGTACATCGTTGGATATACTTTCGCATTCCAAAAAATTCACCTTTGTAATATAAACAGTATTTTTTGAACATTTTTGTAATTTCGGTGAAAGTTTTGTTTACAAGCTTTCGAAGATCTTCTATTGAAGAAAAAATCTAATGTCTATACGTGTACATGGTAAAATCTCCAATTCTTAAATGGTTTAGGGTTTTAAATCGTGTTTTAGGTCTCAGATTCGGTTGAAAGTTTTATGATACCCAGGTACCCAGGTGAAGCGTATACCCATGGAAACGTACTCGGGAAATCTTTAAGTGTTTCTTCACTTAACATTTGAATAATATTCGGATTGTGTGATCGCGTAGTATAATGTAGTCGCTTGAATTTACCAAAGCATTTTTCCATTACTACAATAATTTATAATAATTTTGCTTACTTCGGAATTTTGTAGAAAACCTAAAATGAGCCGTCTAGAACTAAGATGCCTTTGAACAAAGAGCATATATTATGATAGTAAGCCTTATTCTCATCAGTCAAATTACTTGATTTCAAGTACTTGAATTCAAATAACTTGAATTCAAGTTTATGTTCAAATATATTCAAATAGTTGTTTAAAATGTCGTCGAATGTTCCACAAAACTTCACATTTTAAAAAATTATGATTTCTATACCACTTCACTTCATTTTTGTAGATGTCAAAAATTCTACTCACTATTTCGATAAAGTACTTTCCACACTGCTAAATTTTATAATGTGGTTCATCTCAGACGACTCGACTTGAATACAAAAGTTGAACGGTTCTCTACTTTATTTGTATATTGGGCCCGATTGGTTTGAACTCAACTTATTCATTATCCACATAAATGTATAGTATTCGGGCACGTCCAAAGCACATAATATAAATTACGACATTCTATGTATCAATTTTGTAATCAAAGTGAAATCTGTCTGTCTTTATAGTTTGGTCCTAATCTACTATACGCATAGTACTATTCAAATCTCTCTGGAATTCTGACACCACGCGCAGAAAAAATACATAGGTTCCTTATTTCGTGACAAAATTTTTCCAAAGACGTTATTTTCATAGGTATGCAATTTTTTCACACTTATTAATTTTCACATGAAATATGATTGTAATAACATAAAATCATAATCATTGTGAATGTTTGTGAATTAAAACTGAATATAATTCATTTTAATCAATATTTATTGTTTTATTCAGGATTACTATCAAAATAAATACAACCCATCAAAGTTTTTATAATTTTTTTATCTGCATCAGTGAAGGCGCAAAACTACTAAAAACAAAATGTTTTAATATCTAAATAAAGTTTGATTTACATATGCGAGGTGCGACGTGACGGGAGCTTATAGCCAATTAGAAACGAATATTTTGACATTCGTCACACGGCACACGCTACACTCCCCGAGACTTGAAACTATTTTATCTTTTTCGTGACGGTTTACACATACACTTACAAATTTAGTGTAAAACAGGGCGGCAATTTTTTTGATACATATTTTGGGAGATTCATTTTTGATCAAAGTCAATATTAGTAAAACTTTCAATTTTTTTTTAAATATTTAATTAGTGTGCGGGGCGCCACCTGTCACAAATGTAAATTGTTGTCGAAAAAGCGTCTCGTTTATTTCCAACTGTCACACGTCGCACGTCGCATATGTATGGTCAAATAAAATAACTATGGAATTCAATAATTTTTTACTTTTCATTGCAAAATAAATAGTCAAAATAATAAAAAATTTCACAAAGCCAACCTATAGTAGGCAAACTAAACGTTGAATTCGACTTTGAATTCCATCAATTTAGCAGGAATTCGATGAATTCCTACTGAGGAATTCAATAGTGCAATTGTTGTTGTAAATTGTCAAATAAAATACGGCTTATATTTACCTTTTCCGAATCGAATATGAAGAATGATCGGTCTGCAGAGTAAACGATCATACAAGATTCTCCCTGTCTGTTGAACTCTCTCTTTTAGATTGAATAGTTCTAGGTAGTACGGTGAGTAGAACGCTTACTTTATCATTCGAGGGTCCCGGGTTCGATCCGGGTGGTGACAAGAAAAATGTCACTATTGGGTGTTGTGTTGTAGATATATGTGCGCGTGTGTATATTGTGAATGTATTCGAGCCTCATAAATTTTCCCCTCCTCAATTCTCCTTTCACCTGTATGTCTGCGTTAGTGCACGTACAGAAGCATACCAAAAAAAATGAAGTTGAGATCTTCCTCATCCAGTGAAATTTTGCAACATATATTTTAAAGCTGTAGAGATGTAGATAGATGTTCACTTCAATTTTTATTGTTTTATTTTTATTATTTTTCTAATTTTGTTAAGTAATGTACGACTTTTAAAAATCTTAGTAGGTTACGAAACGACAAGTTTGTTACAACTAGTTATGAAATGAAGAATATTTCACTTATTTTGGCGACGAAATATTCATTTCACCAGAAGTTTGTGCCTACTTGATTTTGAAATTCAATAATTTACTGTTTTTTTACAAAATTAGAGAAAATCTTGTATGCAACACGTTAGGAAACATTTTGTGTAACTTTTGTGTAACATTTTGTGTAACTTGTATGAATTTGCACAACTTGGTTCGCTCGTTTCGCAAATATCCCCACTCGTTAAACAAAATGAGGCATTTCCTAACTGGTTGCATAAATAGCTATTTTCAATATTGGTTTAAATTTAAAGATAAGAGAAAAATATAATAATTATATAATAAAAATGTTAAATACTTATTTACCTTTTTCAAGCCAAATTAACTATAATATTGGCGGTACAAATAAGTTTTGAGATTTTTTTTTATAACTTCGAAGCGTACAATGCATTTTATTCAAAATATTGTCCATCGTTAGCTACGACATTTTACAAAAGGTAGTCGGAAGGAGCAATGTCTGGGTAGGACATCCCATTAAAGCGCCTCCAAAGTTTCCTTGACGATTTTTGCAACATGTGGTCGAGCGTTGTCGTGCTGAAAGTTCACTTTGTCATGTCTTTTGGCATATTGTGGGCGTTTGAGCTTCAATGCTCGGCTTAATTGCATCAATTGTTGTTGGTAATGTTCTCCAGTGATGGTTTCGTTAGGCTGGAGTAGCTCCACAGTTGGGCAAATTCGTGTAAAAAACCATTTTTTACATTTTACATGTAAAAAATGTAAAAAACTGTGTAAATTACATAAAAATGTAAATTATATGTAAAAAACTAATACTTTTTAAAAATATCAAACAATAATAAGTTATTAACTGAAAAATTAAAGTATAAAGTTAATAAAAATCATAACTGTAACAATTAAAACCTTTATTCAAATATAAAATGAAATATAAGTTACTCTTTTTAGATTTTAGTTAGACTCTAGTTTTTTACATTTAAATTTGTTTTTTACATGACAATATTGCAGTGCCATCTGTTTGATAATATTAACAAATTCGACTATTCGATAAAACTAGGTAATGTCATCTAGCGACATTTTTGATAAATATTAAAACTATTTAAGAGTGTGAACCTTTTAGACGATATTAAAATACATAGATAGATTTTTATTGATAAAAACAAATTAATTATTATTATTATTTCGCCTACATAATATTAATGGCGCTGTTGTAGTACGATTTCGTCCATTTTTAAAATATTGTATGTGCGGAAATTAGTTTATTACATAATTACATTTATTTAATACCAACAATTTATGCCTAAATTTTTCCATTTAATTTGGCTATGTAAATGTAAATAAATATTTATTGCCATATTTTTTGATTTTCGAGAATTGTTATGTAAAAAACAAATTGTAAAATTTAACAACGCCATCTCTTATCAAATTTATTAACTATACGTGTTTTTATTTTATGTGCCAATTCAAGACGTCAAAAAATTGGCCAATCAAGAAATTTATATTATTTTTATGCGTGATTTACACGTTCCAACAATAGCTGTATTTTGTTGAGAAATTTATAACAACAATTGCACGTGACAGGAATTAAATAATTCGTACAAAAAATTTGAGTTATTTAATTCTAGCTCGAACAAATAAAGTACGTAACTGCTTGAATGAAAAACAGAAGAAATACCAACATAGAATATAAAAATTAAATCGACAAAATATTTCGCGGCTTATTCTGTTAAGAAAAAAATAACTCCAAAATAATTCGAATTAATTTTTTCTCAACAAAATACAGCTAATGTTTTTCCAACTTTTTTTTTGTTGAGACTTAGAGCTACACGCAGTAGAAAATATTTACATGCGATAAAAAGAGAAAAGTATAAAACGAAAATGTCGGTCATGCTATAACTTTTTGGCGGTATAAAATCTATGATGTCGAATAGGGCGATAATGCAACTTTAATGTTTCAAAATTACAACTTTTCTGGCTAAAATAAAGCTTTTCGAAAGTAAACTTCCATTTTTAAACAAAAATTTATAAAAAATAAAACAAAAATGTCGGGCATGCTATAATTTTTTGGCGGTATAAAATCGACAATGTAATTTTTGACGAATGCCGCTGCGATACCACTTTATTTATCAAAATTACGACTTTTCTTGGCTAAAAATGAAAACTGTTCGAACGTAAATTTTAATTTTTAAATAAAAATTTAAAAAAATAAAAATAAAGCGCTATAAAAATTTTACAAATCGCCATTTTTTATGTGTTTGTTGTTGTTTGTTTTCATAAAATATACTCGGGTCGAGTATATTTTATAGTCAAAAAAAAATTTTATGGAAACAAAGTTGAAAAAAAAGAAAAAAAAGTCCAACAAAATTTTGTTTGTTTATATATTTGTTCTTGTCTTTCAAATGGAATTCGCGATATACTAATCTCTTCATTTTTTGTTGGGAAACATTGTTGGAACGTGTAAATCACGCATTAGCATTAACAACAATTGGACGCGATAATATCGATATGTCATTTTTCCATCGGGAATACTCAACAGTTTTTGACAAATTAACAGAACAAGTGTAGTCTTACTTTGGGAATTTTACAACAACAATTCCGTGTATTTTCATTTCGGAATGAATAGTTTCAAACCAAGTTTTTGTTGGTATAGAATTATTCTAGTAATAATTTTGAAATTTTATTTTTGTTTTTTATTTAATTTTTAATGTCAATTGATAAAAATAAAAAGAAAATTATTTTCGGTTTTTATTTTGAGTATAATTTGCATTTTCATTTGTATACCAATAAATATTCTTGTGACCAAAGTAAGACGGCAATAGTTTCTTGCGCCTCGGTTTTGAATCCTAAAACGATTGTTCTGTTAATTTTAATTGTTGAATAAAGCATTCGACTAAACCCTACAAAAATCGATTCGAAATTTTGTAAACGTCAAATATTTTATATTACCAATACAAACACAAAACTGTATAAATTTTGGTTTTATGTACTTTTCACATCACAAAAGAATTCGACATTAATTTTCTGATTTTATGTATATTTTTGGCGGTGAGAAACCGATTATGGTAGATAGTAAAATAGTATTATACTATTTTGCTATTATGGTATCTACGGTGGTATTTGCTACGCTGTAAAGCCAGTATGAGTTTTGTATTTTTTGGCCAATCGAAAACAACATAAATGTAGTCAAACATTGAACTGTTCAACCTAGATTAAACTCAACTCGACTAGCCAATTAGGCATATAAATCCGAAGTTGTTTTGTATAATAGTTTATTATACCAATTATACCATCGAATACCAATTAACTTATTAGAAAAACCAAAATCCCTATACATTGATTTCTAATTATTAAATACGCCATTCATGAGCATAGTTATACATATGTGTCGTCACTTTGATCACTGGAATAGTTATTGGTATAAAAATAAAAATGCAAATTATAGTACAAATAAAAAAGGAAAAAAAATTTCTTTTTATTTTTATCAATTAACATTAAAAATTAAATAAAAAAACAATAAAAATTTTCAAAATTATTGCTAGAATAATTCTATACCAACGAGAACTTTGTTTGAAACTATAGTCATTCCTATGTGCCTATAGTCATAGAATGAAAATACACGGCATTGTTGTTGTAAAATTCCCAAAATAAGACTACAATGTAGTCTTATTTACTTTGGGAATTTTACAACAACAATGCCGTGTATTTCGTCATTGCGAAGTGAATATTTTCAAACCAAGTTTTTGTTAGTATGTATAGAATTATTCTAGCAATAATTTTGAAACATTTTACTGTTATTTTATTTAATTTTTAAGGCCAACTGATAAAAAAAAATAATTTGGTTTTTATTTTGAGCATAATTTGCATTTTTATTTTTATACCAATTACTATTCCTGTTACCAAAGTAAGACCGCAATTATAGCAGGAAATTCATTCCGGAATGAAAATACACGGCATTGTTGCTGTAAAATTCTCAAAGTAATACCCCAAACACATATGTAGTCTTACTTTGGGAATTTTACAACAACAATGCCGTGTATTTTCATTCTGGAATGAATAGTTTCAAACCAAGTTTTTGTTTGTATTGAATTATTCTAGTAATAGTTTTGAAATTTTTGTTTGGTTTTTTTATTTAATCTTTAATGTCAATTGATAAAAGTAAAAAGAAAATTATTTTCGGTTTTTATTTTGAGCATAATTTGCATTTTCATTTTTATACCAATAACTATTCTTGTGACCAAAGTAAGTTGCGCTCTACGCCTGACTTCGCTTCTCTTCGTATTTATGATTTTTTGCAACCACATAGACGCCGCTAATTTGACATTTATTTAAAATGTTGTTTGGGTTATTACAACAAAATATTTTCATAAAAAACTATTTTGTTTAATGACTACAAACAAATTTTAAGTTCAAATTTAGATTTTTTAAAAATTGTCTTTCTCATATACCCAGTTGGATGTAAAATTCAGCTAGGGGTTTCCAAACATTTACCTTAAAAACAATAAATATAAATGACATTCATCGACTCCAAAAATACAAACTGCTAGTTTGGCCTTGTGATTATTCGATTAAGAAATGCATTTTCAATTTTTCAAACACTAAAATCAAATAACCAAATGAAAAATATGTACTATGTATATTTAAACTGGCAACGTTTCACATTAGTGTTGTTCTCTGCATACTATCATATTTGTTTTTGGTATTGTCAAAACCAACAAAAATGTCTATACATAAACATTTTTGTTGGTTTTGGTATTGTAGATGCTTCTACTTTAGTAGTATTGTGTTTTATTTCGACTTGAACTTGATCTTCACAAATCAAAAAATCCAAATAAATTTTATATTTTTGTTATTCTGTGAAGAACAAAGACGGGTTGCACTTAAACAGTGCAGTTAGAAAGGGATAAACAGTTTCTTTATGTACATATTTGGTTTTTAATGTACTAACAGTAAAATCATATGGTTGAAATGGTTTCGTCTTTCTACGCTTTATTGCAGTCAAAATAATAATACATCAGCTGATTTTGTTTACATTTCTATTGTGTTGATACCAACATAAAGAAAATTGTAATGTTTCGTTTATCGTTTTCCATTTATTGTTGATTTACAATATTATTAACTGTTGTTAGGTAAAATATTGTTACGTTTTTGCCTTGTCAATCAAGGTTCGTATCACTGGATTGTGAATAATACAAACTCAATTTAATTTATCACCAACAAATTTATTTATTTCACAAAATTTATTACAACACAGTTTATCAATCAAAATTCACAAAATCACTTTATATAAATTATTCTCAAATTTTACTAATCACTTTTACTTTTTATTTCCACAAAAACACTTTTTAAATCACTTTTTAATTCCTTTTTAATCTTTATACTATCGCTTTCCAAATATTACTGATAATCTTACAAGTTTACTCTATCGCGTTCCAAATACTAATAATCCAATTCGATCTTGTTCGCCTTTTTATATACACAAACCAAGCTTCTCGAAAGTTCACGACTTTTCCAGTTGGAATAGCGTAGAAACATTACGTAACAATTTTTATCATGGAAAATTCCATTTAGTACAGTAAACATTGAGCTATTAGTTTTACTTATTCTATTACACACTAGGTGTCACCGTCACACTACCCCTCACCTAAGCCTGTTCGTCCCGAACAGGACCCAAATCACCTCCTCTGTAGATGGCCAGCCTCTCCAAATGCACCACCTTTGGTTTACCTCGATGTCCCTTCCGTATCCGATAAACCACGTCGTTCATCCTTGTGATGACAATATAAGGTCCTTCCCATGCTGGTTGCAGCTTCGGTGATAATCCCTTTTTCCGTTGCGGGTTGTGAAGCCATACTAATTGCCCTTCCTGGAAGCCCTGGTTATTTGCTCGTATGTCATATCGAGCCTTCATCCGGTCACTTGACATCCGTATTTTCTCCCGTACAAATTGATGAATCTCATTAAGTTCCTCTTTCATTCGGTCTACGTAATCTTGTCCACATAAAGCCGATGATGGTACAGCCCCAAACTTTAGATCTCCAGGTAACCGTAGATTATCTCCAAATAACGTTTTAGCTGGTGTCATTCCGGTTGTGTCATGTATAGCTGATCGATAGGCCATCAGAAACATCGGTATATGTCGATCCCAGTTGCGTTGGTTTTTCTCAACGACCTTTGCTAGATATTCCTCCAATGTACCATTGAATCTTTCCACCATACCGTCAGACTGTGGATGCAAAGGCGTTGTTCTCGTTTTATTTATACCGAGCATCTGGCATATTTCTTGAAACACCACCGATTCAAAATTCCGTCCTTGATCGGTATGAATCTCCATCGGCACTCCAAATCTGCTAATCCAGTTGTTTACTACGGCATCAGCTATTGTTGTCGTCTCCTGATTGGGAATGGGGTACACCTCCGGCCATTTGCTGAAATAATCCATTATTACCAGCACATATTTGTTGCCGCTCTCGGTGGTGGGAAATGGCCCCGCTACATCCATTGCAATTCTTTCGAATGGTGCTCCGACGTTATATTGTTTCATGATTCCACGACTTTTGCGTGCGGGTCCCTTCACCGCCGCACATTGGTGACATTTTTGGCACCATTCTATCACTGACTGCCTACATCCTGCCCAGTAGAATCGTTGACGTATCTTTGCTAGAGTTTTATTAATTCCAAGGTGGCCCCCACTTGCTCCTCCATGATACTCCTTCAGAATTTCTGCAATCCGGCACTTTGGTATCACCAGCAACAATTGCTTCACTTTGCCATCCGTGCTTTCCCACAATCGTTTTAAACAGCCATTCTCAAGACGGAGGCTATCCCATTGAGCCCAATAAGCCTTGACAATGGGAGTTTTGTCCGCGATCTCGCTCCAAGTTGGCCGGTGTTCCTTTTCCTTCCATTCCATTATAACTGATAAATCCGTATCATCCAATTGCTCTTTCCTGATCATTTCGTCGGTCCACTCCTCATCAGGCAGCACTTGGGTAAGCCTAACGTCGATGATGCCTTCCTTTGCTTCAACATGGCCACAATGTTTACATTCTACTGGACACGGCCGTCTTGATAATGCGTCGGCATTTCTGTGTGCACTTCCCTTCCGATGTTCAATTTGGAAATCATAGCTTTGAAGACGTTCGATCCAGCGTGCTACTTGTCCCTCTGGATTCTTGAATTGTAACAGCCACCGTAAAGCGCCGTGATCTGTCCGTAAATGGAATTTTTGGCCATAAAGATACTTATGGAAATGCTTGACACACTCCACTATAGCTAACAATTCTTTCCGTGTCACGCAGTAATTACGCTCCGGTTTTGATAATGTTTTGGAGAAGTACGCAATAACTCGTTCTTGGCCATTGGTTTCCTGTGATAACACACCTCCTATACCGTCATTACTTGCATCGGTGTCCAAAATAAATTTCACGTTGGGTATAGGGTACGCGAGGATTGGCGCGACACATAACCGTCTCCTTAATTCCACGAATGCTTCCTCCTGGTCATTCTTCCATTCGAATGCCTTGTTCTTCCTGGTCAACTCATGTAAACTCTTGGCGATGTTGGCGAATCCTGGCACGAAGCGTCTATAATAGGTGCATAATCCCAGAAAGCTTCGTAATTCGTGTAAATTTTTAGGTCTTGGCCAGTTCTTTACTGCTGCTATCTTTTCTTCATCGGTGTGAATTCCATTAGTCGTTACGAGATGACCCAAATATTTGACTTCAGTTCTGAACAGCTTACACTTCTTTGGACTTAACTTCAATCCGGCGGCCTGTATCCGATCTAAAACTTCCGCCAAGTTGCTTAGATGCTCGTCGAAATCCTTCCCCATAACGATGATGTCGTCCAGATATATTAGACGGGTCTTCCAATGTAATCCCTTTAGCACGCGCTCCATTAATCGTTCAAAAGTCGCAGGGGCATTACATAATCCGAACGGCATAACATTAAATTGCCAAAGTCCGTTACCCACACTGAAAGCCGTTTTCTCGCGATCTTCCTCGTGAACTTCCACCTGCCAATAGCCGCTTTGTAGATCTAATGTCGAAAATATTCGAGCACCCGATAATGTGTCTAATGTATCGTCGATCCTTGGCAATGGGTAGCTATCTTTTTTAGTCACAGCATTGAGTTTTCGATAATCAACACAGAATCTCAAGCTACCGTCCTTCTTCTCGACCAATACTACCGGTGAGCTCCATGGGCTGTTAGATGGTTCGATTACTCCTGCTGCCTGCATATCTGTTACCATCCGGTCGACTTCTTGTTGTTTGGCCAATGGTAATCTCCTGGGTGGTTGACGAATTGGCATCTCTGCTCCCGTATCAATGCGGTGCTTTACCATTGCGGTCCTTCCGTTATAATCCGATGTACTGCAGAATATGGACGTGTACCGTTTGAGTAGTTGATGTGCAGAATTTTTCTGTGCCTCGGTAAGATCTTCGGTCCATTTCTGCATAAGTTGTTCTACCATTTCTTTCTGCCCTTGCATGTCGGCTTTTTCAACCGGACTTCTCTGTTCACACTTTACTATAGTTGAAACCTCGTTACATTTGCCGATAACTGTCCCTTTCTTGATGGTTTTCGTCTTATCCTAGAGATTTAGAGTCCTAATTGGTACTCTATAGTCGTTGTCTGGTTTAACTAGGGCTTTCCCGATTATAATTTCCTTGGCTCCGTTCTCCTCTTCGTTAGCTTCCACAACCCACAACCTGGGTGACCCAGAACCTCCCTCCAATTTTCCCCATAGGATCGTCTCCGAATTCGGTGGCAGCTTCTCCCGATGATCAATAATAATTCGCCTGATAGTTGCTCCGGCACTGCTAGATTGAAGTGGCAACTCGATGTTATCGTAACTTAAAACTCCTCGTCCAACATCCACCACGAAGCCATTTGCCCTCATGAAGTCCATCCCCATTATGACTTCATCCACAATATCTGCAATCAGCACTTCGTGTTGGAAAAGAGTTCTCCCGATTTTTATTTTCACGATCTTTTTGCCTTTTATTATTGAACTATCTCCAGTTGCTGTTTGTAACTTCAATCCATTAGCTGGTTGTACACCTCCATCGATCAGATCTTTACGGACAATCGTGCGATTTGCTCCCGTATCCAGAGTGATGATGCAATCCGTGCCGTCAATGTCGCCTTTGATTGTTAAGCTGTCACCGCCTCTTGCTACTTTCGAAACGCGGATGGAGGTTATGGGGCAATCGGTTGTGGGAGTCAGCTTCTGCCCCTTTAAGCTGACTCGTTGTAGTTTAACGGCTCCGCCGTCATTTGGCCTTCTTGCCTAGCCAACGCCTGCTCCCCGCTTGGTCGTCGCTGCATAGGAGATGGTGATCTTCCCCTTTTTCTTCTTAATTCCCAGCAGTCGCGAGAGATGTGACCGACCTTATCACATGCCCAACATCTGATTTTGCCGCTTCCATCTCGGTATCTTGGTGTTGACCGCTCGTTGTTTATGCTTTTATCGATTTCTACTCGGCGTATTTTCATTGACGGTTTGGTGATGGCTTGTGCAGTTTCATTTGTTAACGCACAAGCGATGGTTTCCGCAAAGGTTGCTTTAGGTGACAACATCACCGCCCTGCGTGTTTCTGGATCTCGAATGCCGTCAATGAATGCGTCAATTTTAAGCCTGTCCATATAATCGGCCGACGTACTGGTATGTGCTAGATGTACTAATCGCTCGATTGCCGATGAAAATTCCTGAAGTGATTCTCCTCCCTTTTGGTAGCGGCTTTTCAATTCCATTCGATAGATTTCACGCTTGTGGTCACTGCCGTACTTCCTATCCAGCGCCTTCATAATTTCGAGATAACTGTTGCGATCTTTTTCCGGAATTGTTTGTAAGGCCTCCGCTGCTTCACCTTTAAGGGCCACTATTAACGCTGCGACAAGATGTTCATCATTCCAACGGTTTTGATTGGCTGCCGTTTCAAATTGAAATTTGAAAATGCCGAAAGATGATGTACCGTCGAAGTTTGGTGGTTTTAACTTAACTAATTGAACGGTCTGTACCACTTGCGTCGTTGTTCCACTTGCCTTGACATCAGTTAGATCTTTCTCGAGACGTTGACATTTTTCCACAACTTGTTGAATCTCCGTTTGCAATTTCTCTTCAACATGTTGAACCTTCGTTTCTAATTTTTCGTCAACCTTTTGAATCTCCATTTGTAGCTTCTCTACTTCGCCGTGTATGTTAGTAGATAATTCGAGAAGTTTCTCGTCCATTCTCTTTTGCCCATCTGCAATTTCCTGGATTGGTTGTTCAATTTTCTCTATTTGTTGTTCCATTTTTAGGTTTGACTGCTCTCCTTGTTGCACCATTTGATTTTTAATTTCTCCTAGCTGTCGTTCGTTTTGTTGTTTCATTAGACTCATCTGTCCTGTCATCTGGTTCATAGCAGCTATTAACTGCGACAAATCGAAACTTCCAGAATGTTCTTGTGTCTTTTCGACCAACGGTTGTTTATCTTCTGCTTTCTCTACAGTTGCCGCATCCGTTACTTCTACGCCAAAATCATAATGGTCAGCGTTCAGCCCTTCGTTCTGCATGGCCTCACGTAGTCGCGCTTGTAAAGCTGCTTTAGCACCATCAGTGGCCAAACCCCGTTTCTCAAGTTCCCTCTTTAATTCTGGAACTTTTAATTCGTTGAAAATCATTTTCTTGATCTTTTTATTCACAATCCCACCGCTGTCACCAATTGTTACGTTTTTGCCTTGTCAATCAAGGTTCGTATCACTGGATTGTGAATAATACAAACTCAATTTAATTTATCACCAACAAATTTATTTATTTCACAAAATTTATTACAACACAGTTTATCAATCAAAATTCACAAAATCACTTTATATAAATTATTCTCAAATTTTACTAATCACTTTTACTTTTTATTTCCACAAAAACACTTTTTAAATCACTTTTTAATTCCTTTTTAATCTTTATACTATCGCTTTCCAAATATTACTGATAATCTTACAAGTTTACTCTATCGCGTTCCAAATACTAATAATCCAATTCGATCTTGTTCGCCTTTTTATATACACAAACCAAGCTTCTCGAAAGTTCACGACTTTTCCAGTTGGAATAGCGTAGAAACATTACGTAACAATTTTTATCATGGAAAATTCCATTTAGTACAGTAAACATTGAGCTATTAGTTCTATTACACACTAGGTGTCACCGTCACAATATGTTTAGCAAGCGAGAGGTCACCGCGTTCAAATATTGTTATTATAGTCCTCGCCGTGATTAACAAGAGTCATGCTGAAAATGTAGTTATACCTAACATTTCTGTCCATCAATACGTTGTTGACAAATAAAATAAACAACCTTGACAAATAAAATAAACAAAATATTCGGACACATGATTCGCTTATGACTATGACCTATCCCAAAATTTTGATCATTACATAAATTCGGTACACGCTATTTTTGGGCTAATATAAACTTGCATACTAAATTTCACTTCAATCGGTTAAGAAACACGGCAAGTTGTAGAAGAAACGTAGATTTTCTTATACCAAGCGCTATGGGAATATATAAACAGCCGTATAATCGGAACGAGATACGTTATAATATTGAAATTCGGTACACGCTATTTGTGGGCCAATATAAACTTGCATACTAAATTTCACTTCAATCGGTTAAGAAACACGGCAAGTTGTAGAAGAAACGTATATTTTCTTATACCAAGCGCTATGGGAATATATAAACAGCCGTATAATCGGAACGAGATACGTTATAATATTGAAATTCGGTACACGCTATTTTTGGGCCAATATAAACTTGCATACTAAATTTCACTTCAATCGGTTAAGAAACACGGCAAGTTGTAGAAGAAACGTATATTTTCTTATACCAAGCGCTATGGGAATATATAAACAGCCGTATAATCGGAACGAGATACGTTATAATATTGAAATTCGGTACACGCTATTTGTGGGCCAATATAAACTTGCATACTAAATTTCACTTCAATCGGTTAAGAAACACGGCAAGTTGTAGAAGAAACGTATATTTTCTTATACCAAGCGCTATGGGAATATATAAACAGCCGTATAATCGGAACGAGATACGTTATAATATTGAAATTCGGTACACGCTATTTTTGGGCCAATATAAACTTGCATACTAAATTTCACTACAATCGGTTAAGAAACACGGCAAGTTGTAGAAGAAACGTATATTTTCTTATACCAAGCGCTATGGGAATATATAAACAGCCGTATAATCGGAACGAGATACGTTATAATATTGAAATTCGGTACACGCTATTTTTGGGCCAATATTAACTTGCATACTAAATTTCACTTCAATCGGTTAAGAAACACGGCAAGTTGTAGAAGAAACGTATATTTTCTTATACCAAGCGCTATGGGAATATATAAACAGCCGTATAATCGGAACGAGATACGTTATAATATTAAAATTCGGTACACGCTATTTTTGGGCCAATATAAACTTGCATACTAAATTTCACTACAATCGGTTAAGAAACACGGCAAGTTGTAGAAGAAACGTATATTTTCTTATACCAAGCGCTATGGGAATATATAAACAGCCGTATAATCGGAACGAGATACGTTATAATATTGAAATTCGGTACACGCTATTTTTGGGCCAATATAAACTTGCATACTAAATTTCACTTCAATCGGTTAAGAAACACGGCAAGTTGTAGAAGAAACGTATATTTTCTTATACCAAGCGCTATGGGAATATATAAACAGCCGTATAATCGGAACGAGATACGTTATAATATTGAAATTCGGTACACGCTATTTTTGGGCCAATATAAACTTGCATACTAAATTTCACTTCAATCGGTTAAGAAACACGGCAAGTTGTAGAAGAAACGTATATTTTCTTATACCAAGCGCTATGGGAATATATAAACAGCCGTATAATCGGAACGAGATACGTTATAATATTGAAATTCGGTACACGCTATTTTTGGGCCAATATAAACTTGCATACTAAATTTCACTTCAATCGGTTTAGAAACACGGCAAGTTGTAGAAGAAACGTATATTTTCTTATACCAAGCGCTATGGGAATATATAAACAGCCGTATAATCGGAACGAGATACGTTATAATATTAAAATTCGGTACACGCTATTTTTGGGCCAATATAAACTTGCATACTAAATTTCACTACAATCGGTTAAGAAACACGGCAAGTTGTAGAAGAAACGTATATTTTCTTATACCAAGCGCTATGGGAATATATAAACAGCCGTATAATCGGAACGAGATACGTTATAATATTGAAATTCGGTACACGCTATTTTTGGGCCAATATAAACTTGCATACTAAATTTCACTTCAATCGGTTAAGAAACACGGCAAGTTGTAGAAGAAACGTATATTTTCTTATACCAAGCGCTATGGGAATATATAAACAGCCGTATAATCGGAACGAGATACGTTATAATATTGAAATTCGGTACACGCTGTTTTTGGGCCAATATAAACTTGCATACTAAATTTCACTTCAATCGGTTAAGAAACACGGCAAGTTGTAGAAGAAACGTACATTTTCTTATACCAAGCGCTATGGGAATATATAAACAGCCGTATAATCGGAACGAGATACGTTATAATATTGAAATTCGGTACACGCTATTTTTGGGCCAATATAAACTTGCATACTAAATTTCACTTCAATCGGTTAAGAAACACGGCAAGTTGTAGAAGAAACGTATATTTTCTTATACCAAGCGCTATGGGAATATATAAACAGCCGTATAATCGGAACGAGATACGTTATAATATTGAAATTCGGTACACGCTATTTGTGGGCCAATATAAACTTGCAAACTAAATTTCACTTCAATCGGTTAAGAAACACGGCAAGTTGTAGAAGAAACGTATATTTTCTTATACCAAGCGCTATCGGAATATATAAACAGCCGTATAATCGGAACGAGATACGTTATAATATTGAAATTCGGTACACGCTATTTTTGGGCCAATATAAACTTGCATACTAAATTTCACTTCAATCGGTTTAGAAACACGGCAAGTTGTAGAAGAAACGTATATTTTCTTATACCAAGCGCTATGGGAATATATAAACAGCCGTATAATCGGAACGAGATACGTTATAATATTGAAATTCGGTACACGCTATTTGTGGGCCAATATAAACTTGCAAACTAAATTTCACTTCAATCGGTTAAGAAACACGGCAAGTTGTAGAAGAAACGTATATTTTCTTATACCAAGCGCTATCGGAATATATAAACAGCCGTATAATCGGAACGAGATACGTTATAATATTGAAATTCGGTACACGCTATTTTTGGGCCAATATAAACTTGCATACTAAATTTCACTTCAATCGGTTTAGAAACACGGCAAGTTGTAGAAGAAACGTATATTTTCTTATACCAAGCGCTATGGGAATATATAAACAGCCGTATAATCGGAACGAGATACGTTATAATATTGAAATTCGGTACACGCTATTTTTGGGCCAATATAAACTTGCATACTAAATTTCACTTCAATCGGTTAAGAAACATGGCAAGTTGTAGAAGAAACGTATATTTTCTTATACCAAGCGCTATGGGAATATATAAACAGCCGTATAATCGGAACGAGATACGTTATAATATTGAAATTCGGTACACGCTATTTTTGGGCCAATATAAACTTGCATACTAAATTTCACTTCAATCGGTTAAGAAACACGGCAAGTTGTAGAAGAAACGTATATTTTCTTATACCAAGCGCTATGGGAATATATAAACAGCCGTATAATCGGAACGAGATACGTTATAATATTGAAATTCGGTACACGCTATTTTTGGGCCAATATAAACTTGCATACTAAATTTCACTTCAATCGGTTAAGAAACACGGCAAGTTGTAGAAGAAACGTATATTTTCTTATACCAAGCGCTATGGGAATATATAAACAGCCGTATAATCGGAACGAGATAGGTTATAATATTGAAATTCGGTACACGCTATTTTTGGGCCAATATAAACTTGCATACTAAATTTCACTTCAATCGGTTAAGAAACATGGCAAGTTGTAGAAGAAACGTATATTTTCTTATACCAAGCGCTATGGGAATATATAAACAGCCGTATAATCGGAACGAGATACGTTATAATATTGAAATTCGGTACACGCTATTTGTGGGCCAATATAAACTTGCATACTAAATTTCACTTCAATCGGCTAAGAAACATGGCAAGTTGTAGAAGAAACGTATATTTTCTTATACCAAGCGCTATGGGAATATATAAACAGCCGTATAATCGGGACGAGATACGTTATAATATTGAAATTCGGTACACGCTATTTTTGGGCCAATATAAACTTGCATACTAAATTTCACTTCAATCGGTTAAGAAACACGGCAAGTTGTAGAAGAAATTTCACTGCCACTGTGACAACTTCGGTTGTCCGGAATAAAACTCTATATATTTGTATATTTGGTTATCTTTATATATATTTCATTAATACACTTTACACGTGTATCTTTGTTCGTAGTATATTTTCTTATACCAAGCGCTATGGGAATATATAAACAGCCGTATAATCGGAACGAGATACGTTATAATATTGAAATTCGGTACACGCTATTTTTGGGCCAATATAAACTTGCATACTAAATTTCACTTCAATCGGTTAAGAAACACGGCAAGTTGTAGAAGAAACGTATATTTTCTTATACCAAGCGCTATGGGAATATATAAACAGCCGTATAATCGGAACGAGATACGTTATAATATTGAAATTCGGTACACGCTATTTTTGGGCCAATATTAACTTGCATACTAAATTTCACTTCAATCGGTTAAGAAACACGGCAAGTTGTAGAAGAAACGTATATTTTCTTATACCAAGCGCTATGGGAATATATAAACAGCCGTATAATCGGAACGAGATACGTTATAATATTGAAATTCGGTACACGCTATTTTTGGGCCAATATAAACTTGCATACTAAATTTCACTTCAATCGGTTTAGAAACACGGCAAGTTGTAGAAGAAACGTATATTTTCTTATACCAAGCGCTATGGGAATATATAAACAGCCGTATAATCGGAACGAGATACGTTATAATATTGAAATTCGGTACACGCTATTTTTGGGCCAATATAAACTTGCATACTAAATTTCACTACAATCGGTTAAGAAACACGGCAAGTTGTAGAAGAAACGTATATTTTCTTATACCAAGCGCTATGGGAATATATAAACAGCCGTATAATCGGAACGAGATACGTTATAATATTGAAATTCGGTACACGCTATTTTTGGGCCAATATAAACTTGCATACTAAATTTCACTTCAATCGGTTAAGAAACACGGCAAGTTGTAGAAGAAACGTATATTTTCTTATACCAAGCGCTATGGGAATATATAAACAGCCGTATAATCGGAACGAGATACGTTATAATATTGAAATTCGGTACACGCTGTTTTTGGGCCAATATAAACTTGCATACTAAATTTCACTTCAATCGGTTAAGAAACACGGCAAGTTGTAGAAGAAACGTACATTTTCTTATACCAAGCGCTATGGGAATATATAAACAGCCGTATAATCGGAACGAGATACGTTATAATATTGAAATTCGGTACACGCTATTTTTGGGCCAATATAAACTTGCATACTAAATTTCACTTCAATCGGTTAAGAAACACGGCAAGTTGTAGAAGAAACGTATATTTTCTTATACCAAGCGCTATGGGAATATATAAACAGCCGTATAATCGGAACGAGATACGTTATAATATTGAAATTCGGTACACGCTATTTGTGGGCCAATATAAACTTGCAAACTAAATTTCACTTCAATCGGTTAAGAAACACGGCAAGTTGTAGAAGAAACGTATATTTTCTTATACCAAGCGCTATCGGAATATATAAACAGCCGTATAATCGGAACGAGATACGTTATAATATTGAAATTCGGTACACGCTATTTTTGGGCCAATATAAACTTGCATACTAAATTTCACTTCAATCGGTTTAGAAACACGGCAAGTTGTAGAAGAAACGTATATTTTCTTATACCAAGCGCTATGGGAATATATAAACAGCCGTATAATCGGAACGAGATACGTTATAATATTGAAATTCGGTACACGCTATTTGTGGGCCAATATAAACTTGCAAACTAAATTTCACTTCAATCGGTTAAGAAACACGGCAAGTTGTAGAAGAAACGTATATTTTCTTATACCAAGCGCTATCGGAATATATAAACAGCCGTATAATCGGAACGAGATACGTTATAATATTGAAATTCGGTACACGCTATTTTTGGGCCAATATAAACTTGCATACTAAATTTCACTTCAATCGGTTTAGAAACACGGCAAGTTGTAGAAGAAACGTATATTTTCTTATACCAAGCGCTATGGGAATATATAAACAGCCGTATAATCGGAACGAGATACGTTATAATATTGAAATTCGGTACACGCTATTTTTGGGCCAATATAAACTTGCATACTAAATTTCACTTCAATCGGTTAAGAAACATGGCAAGTTGTAGAAGAAACGTATATTTTCTTATACCAAGCGCTATGGGAATATATAAACAGCCGTATAATCGGAACGAGATACGTTATAATATTGAAATTCGGTACACGCTATTTTTGGGCCAATATAAACTTGCATACTAAATTTCACTTCAATCGGTTAAGAAACACGGCAAGTTGTAGAAGAAACGTATATTTTCTTATACCAAGCGCTATGGGAATATATAAACAGCCGTATAATCGGAACGAGATACGTTATAATATTGAAATTCGGTACACGCTATTTTTGGGCCAATATAAACTTGCATACTAAATTTCACTTCAATCGGTTAAGAAACACGGCAAGTTGTAGAAGAAACGTATATTTTCTTATACCAAGCGCTATGGGAATATATAAACAGCCGTATAATCGGAACGAGATAGGTTATAATATTGAAATTCGGTACACGCTATTTTTGGGCCAATATAAACTTGCATACTAAATTTCACTTCAATCGGTTAAGAAACATGGCAAGTTGTAGAAGAAACGTATATTTTCTTATACCAAGCGCTATGGGAATATATAAACAGCCGTATAATCGGAACGAGATACGTTATAATATTGAAATTCGGTACACGCTATTTGTGGGCCAATATAAACTTGCATACTAAATTTCACTTCAATCGGCTAAGAAACATGGCAAGTTGTAGAAGAAACGTATATTTTCTTATACCAAGCGCTATGGGAATATATAAACAGCCGTATAATCGGGACGAGATACGTTATAATATTGAAATTCGGTACACGCTATTTTTGGGCCAATATAAACTTGCATACTAAATTTCACTTCAATCGGTTAAGAAACACGGCAAGTTGTAGAAGAAATTTCACTGCCACTGTGACAACTTCGGTTGTCCGGAATAAAACTCTATATATTTGTATATTTGGTTATCTTTATATATATTTCATTAATACACTTTACACGTGTATCTTTGTTCGTAGTATATTTTCTTATACCAAGCGCTATGGGAATATATAAACAGCCGTATAATCGGAACGAGATACGTTATAATATTGAAATTCGGTACACGCTATTTTTGGGCCAATATAAACTTGCATACTAAATTTCACTTCAATCGGTTAAGAAACACGGCAAGTTGTAGAAGAAACGTATATTTTCTTATACCAAGCGCTATGGGAATATATAAACAGCCGTATAATCGGGACGAGATACGTTATAATATTGAAATTCGGTACACGCTATTTTTGGGCCAATATAAACTTGCATACTAAATTTCACTTCAATCGGTTAAGAAACACGGCAAGTTGTAGAAGAAACGTATACGACTTGAGGAGAACGGATTATATATATGTATGTAAGTATGTAATATCCGTTATTTGTTTATTTGACTTTAGTGTTTGGAAATGCGTGGCTTAAGTGAATAATCACCACGTTCAAGGTTACCCCTGCCTTGTTGCTAAACATATTTTAGATAACCACAGTTAATAATATTGTAAATTAACAACAAACAGAAAAAGCGAAAACGATTTACGAAACATTACAATTTTGTTTATATTGTTTAACATCCATTGGATGAAAAACCCAATCCGTTAATAATTTGATCAACATAATGAAAATGAAAACAAAATCAGCTGATGTATTATTATTTTTGACTACAAGTTAATGTAGAAAGAGGAAACCGCATTTCAGCCAAATTGTTTTAGTGTTAGTAAAACCAAATATAATAATTTTTTAAATTTTATTTGTTTTTTAGCCTTGACACTATGACTTTTCCGGAATCATAAAGAATTAAAATTTGTTATGTGACAATTAATTAAAACACAAAAAAAATTGTTAATAACAAATTAAAGTTACATATAAAAAAAATGGCGATTTTTTTATTTTGTAAGTCTGGCCAAACATTATGTTACACATAAAAACGTATTCGAGTTAACACAATTTATTAATATAAATCAAATTATTTTAATTTCTAATTTGTTACAAACAACAAAAAAACTATTGCTATTATATGAATTAGTTTTTGAAACTTTAAATTTCAAAACGATATTGCAATTCTTTATATAACATAATTAATACCCAAACCTTAAACATTTTATTAATGAATAACAAAATTGGATTTGTATACAAAAAATATATTAACAATAATTTTTAAAAGATTAACGATCTTCATTACACCTAAATTATATATTTTCGTTATTTTAAAAAACTGATATAAAATACATACAAAAAATATTAAACCTTTAAATCAAAATAAAAATAAATCGATTTATTTATAAAATAATAAATGAAATTATAAAGTGTTCTTCAACATAATTAATTATACTCTTCTTTTGAAACTATTCACATTACCATGTCCAGGTAAACTTAATGGTTTAAAATATGCCCGACAACATATTGCGCTCAGGGATGGAGGAAAATCTTGACTTTTATAGTATGTATTACATTCTTGTTCTGTTAATTTGTCAAAAACTGTTGAGTATTCCCGATGGAAAAATGACATATCGATATTATCGCGTCCAATTGTTGTTAATGCTAAAAATAATATATCACGATAAATTGAATGGGTACGATTGACACCACGATGTTTTAATAGTTTATGTCGTTCGGTAGCTAAACGCCTAACCGGTGTAATTAAATCATTTAATTTGATTGCTGATATTATGTGTTGGATTGTACTGCAAAAAAAAAAAAATAAGATAGAATCCAATTAAATGTTAATTAATTATTTTACATACTTTCGATTAAGGTAGTTTGATCAGTCAAAAGAGCTTTAATTAGCGGACTAAGTAGTTGGTTGATTTTGTCGCCATAACATATACATTAGTGGGCCAGCAGCAGAATTTAGTCTCACATTATCCCACAAAAATCTATCTTTATTATGCGGTGCCCAATTAAAGGATTGCTTGTACCCTTTTCCTAGAAAAGAAAAAAAAAAAAAAAAAAAAAAAATTATAAACCATCATATTTTTTATTATACCTAGGTCAAATCATTACTCACCAGCTTTGGTGAACACAAATGTGTGATCATCCATTTTGTCATCTCCTTGTGATATTTCGATACGGGAGCAAGTTCAGAAGCATCAACAATTTCTAATGCCCCCTCAGATTCTTTCACCAAGCGATAAATGACTGCCTCATTTACGATTGGATACAATGAACATGTTGAATACACCAATCTACCACCTACTGCAAGTAATTCAGCGCCACATTTAGCTACTCGATATTGAATTCCATGTAAATTCAATGCTTGAGCGCATTCCATTTTTTCCATATCGGCGGTTTTTGATCCTGGAGCGGCACACATATCCAATACCTTGCGGTGTGGTTTCACGTCTAGCAAAATTGGAGGAATCATAGAAACGACTTCTTGACGACTAATACTACCAGCACTAGTTTCGGAAATTAAAAAGTTATGTAATCTAAATAATGATTCGGAACGTCAGATATCCTTTCGTGTCAGCTCCCGCTGCCAAGCCAATCCATTTGGGTACCAAGGAAGGCACATATAGGGTTTTCGAATTCTTGATCATCATTTTGTAATTCTTTAGCCCCGTTAATATAATCATCAAAGAATTCGTGCTTGGTAATATCTAGAAGAGCTTGCGCTCGAACCGGTCACCCGGAATATTACCGGCAAATTACCTCGAATAGCTTTTAAAAAACTTTCCCACTCTTCTTCTGAGCAAATATTTTGCATTTTATGATACATTATCGCACAAACAATCTATCTTTATTATGCGGTGCCCACTTAAAGGATCGCTTTTACCCTTTTCCTAGAAAACAAAAAAAAAAAAATTATAAACCAACATATTTTTTATTATACCTACGTCAAATCATTATCACAATGGAGCATAAGCAGCCACTCCAACCTAGGTCAAATCATTACTCACCGGCTTTGATAAACACAAATGTGGTAAATGTGTATTCACAATTATCCGATTGGTAATCCACACTAAATTCCAATAAATAATAGTCTCTTGATGCAATATATTTTCAAGCTCTTTACGCAATACCAATGTACAAATTTAATTGTATATTCCAATTGAGAAAAGCGACGAATTTTTTGACGTCTTGATTTGTCACAAATACAATTGCCGTCTTACTTTGAGCATTTTACAACAACTGCCGTCTTACTTTGGTCACTGGAATAGTTATTGGTATAAAAATAAAAATGCAAATTATGCTCAAAATAAAAACCGAAAATAATTTTCTTTTTACTTTTATCAATTGACATTAAAAATTAAATTAAAAAACAAAAAAAAATTTCAAAAATATTCCTAGAATACTTCTATACCAACAAAAACTAGTTTTGAAACTATTCATTCCGGAATGAAAATACATGGCATTGTTGTTGTAAAATGCTCAAAGTAAGACGGCATGTATTTTCATTCCGGAATGAATAGTTTCAAAACTAGTTTTTGTTGGTATAGAATTATTCTAGGAATATTTTTGAAATTTTTTTTTTGTTTTTTTATTTAATTTTTAATGTCAATTGATAAAAGTAAAAAGAAAATTATTTTCGGTTTTTATTTTGAGCATAATTTGCATTTTTATTTTTATACCAATAACTATTCCAGTGACCAAAGTAAGACGGCAAATATTTAACTGTACACAGTTAATATAAAATAAAAACTCGTATAGTAAATAAGTAAATAAATTTAATAAGAGATGGCGTTAGTAATTTGTTTTATACATTTTATACATGTAAATAATGTATAAAACGGCTCATGTAAAATACATGTTTTTTACATGTAAAAAACTATGTAAATTACATTGTGTAATTTACACGCCCAACTGTGAGTAGCTCATAGTAGATCACTTCGAACTGATCTCACCAGATGCACACCATTATCTTCTGGCCATGAATATTCGGTTTGGCCGTTGAAGTTGGTGCATGACGGGGCTTACCCCACGATTTTCCGCGCTTTGTGTTATCGTAGTGGATCCACTTTTGGCCCCCATCACGATTCGATGCAAAAAACACTTCCAACTTTGTCTTTGGAGCAGTTGTTTATACGGAACCCAATTTCCTTGTTTTTGCACCATACGCATGGCCTTGACACTCCGTGACAACTCAGCGTCTTCAAACTTTGCTGGCCGTCCTTCGCGTTATTTGTCATTGATGTCAAAATCGCCACTTTTAAAACACCGGAACCAATCTTTTAAGGTTTTTATTGATGGAGCATATTCCCCATATGCTTCACACAACAATCGATGTCCATTAGCTGCACTTTTCTTTAAATTAAAAGTCACAAAGGTTGACGTGGTTAGAGCACAAAAAAATATGTTGTTTACACTTCAGCGAAATGACACATACTGAAATGATGACGCTTTAACATGAATATGTATTATAGCATTATGTGTACACCCAATAAATACCAACCTAAATTGACCAATTTTTATTTTCAATTTAAAATAATTTTCAAACCAAATTAACAATTTTACGTTTAGTATTTGTTTGAAAATAGTTTAACTGAATTGAAAACAAGTCAAACTGGTTTCAAAATCTATTTATCAATTTTGTAAAATTGTTAATGTGGTTCGAAATTAAGTTGTTTTAAATTGGAAAAAAAAATGGAAATTTAAATTGAAGAAAATATTTAATTTGTTTTAAATAAATGTTAACTTTGTTTTGAAAATAGTTTAAATTTAATTAGAAAAATATTAATTGCTTTTGAAAGTGAATTCATATGTTATGTACATAATTTTTAGGTCATTCGAGCAATATTAAAAAACCTTTAAGGTCGCGAAAAAAAAGGGATCTAGATTTTCACATTTATTAGAAAATAATCCGTCCGTCCTTCCAATCACACATTTTTTATATTTTTTATTGCTCATCGATATTTTGCACAAAAATAGGTTTTAGTAATGAGCACTTTGTGTTAACTTTTGGGTCCGTTTTACTCTAAAATAGAAGGAATTGCAGTGGAATACTGCTAAAGCCATTTGCTCTAAAACGGCACTAACGATTTACTTTTATGTTGTTTAAATGATCTTTTCGCTACGCTCGCCAACCTCTGAACACACATATTCACTACGCTCACAAATCATGAACTAATCGTATATGGAAAAAGGTTTTACTGCATATACGTAATGTAAGTTTGATTCTACAGAAAGCACGTGAGCACTCCATCAGCAAACCAAAAACCGTATAGACATTTTTCGGTGTAGCATACATAAATGTGACAATCCAGTATCTACCGGGCATGGAGTGGTTTAGAAAAACAAAAAAAGAAAAGTTGTGTAAAGTAAGCCGGAGAGACGTAGAACATTTGCCAGCGACGGTACTTCAAAGTAACATTTTTAAAATTATGGTTTTATTAATTATTTGTTATAAGATGGATTACTTTAGATAGAGAAAGTAAGCGACCACGAAGTTCATGTAACTCACATTCTCTCTACATTCTAACGTCCCTTGTGCTCCATTCTTTTCTTTCTCCTTTTGTGATCGCTTCTGTCTCTGTACTATCTCAATAAATGTGTTGCATTTTCATCTCTAATTGTTTGCATAGTTTTAGATTCAATTTAACATTTTTTACATTTATTTAGCAGATCTCATCGCGTTCAATCGACACCTCAAACATCCATAACGGTTAAGAACTCAAGTAGTGGCGTCACTAAAATAGCCACCGGCCATTAACCGGTACTTTTGTCTATATAAGAAGGCTTTTTGTTTCGTTACCAAATCAAGTTCAAAAGTTATAATTTATTTTAATGTAACACCTTTTTGTATTTCGTAGCGATGGGTGTGGGCTAGTTTGATTATTCTTAGGACATTTTTGCTGTTTAACTTATCTCTGCTTTTGCATTCTCATAACTTTTGTATTTCGCGGTATTTTGAAAGTCACAAATATGTACAGAGATCATAATGTTCTGTTTTTAATTAGTTAAATCTTATTGCAGTCATTCGATTAATGTCTCATAAGCCCGTATTGTTATCTCATCGATTATCCGCACCGATTTCAAGCGGATATTTATAGTAATTGGTAGTACATATCGCGTTTCGCTATGTTTACTTGATAAAAAGGTACAAAGGAATCTAATGAAACACACGTTTCATAGTTCTTGAGCCCTCTCTGCCTTGGTTAATACTTCGCAGCAGTGCCGTAAGGCTTTTTTGTTTCTTTGCTTTTTGCTTGTCCTCCTACTTTCGAGTTCCCTAAACATTTGATTTTCGGAGCAACTTACAAAATTTCGGCTATTTTTTGAGAAGTGGTTCAATTTACCCCGGTTCTTTTATTTTTATTCATACGATCGACATGTTCAGCGGCCGAATTAGTTATGCACTTAAATGGTCACCGTAATGCTGTTTTCGAGGTGGATTTTGTACCATCAAGCATCCATCCAGCCAGTCTTGATGGTCCCACAGATTTCGCACGCTTATTTACGCTAATTGGACTTATTTATTTGTTACAAAATTATAAGCGATTAGTTTATAATATTTTTTATGGGCAACGTTTCTGAGCGATTAGTACTCCATAAAAATTCCAAAAAAAGAAATAGTTCTACGTCAAAACAGTAAATATATTTTGGTAGAACTGTTTCCAAGATAACATGAAATGTTTCAACGAAATATTTTTGGACGGTTAATACACCTTGCAAATTCCAATATTTCTTCCATTACATACTTTGCAATACTTTGATGACAGCAAATAATACATGTTTACGTTTCAACGGCTAAATTAGAGACTTTTATTTGTTTATTGTAAATTTCGATGTTGTGCTTTTTTTGGGCTAGGTTGTGCTAAATTGTGTTGTGCTAAGTATTTTTTTTTCCGTACAAACAATTTCCATCCGTACAAACAAATTAAAAATAAACACAAAATACTATCTTTCACATCCAAAACATTGCAAAAAACAATGAAACAAAAAAACTTCCGATCTACTCTTACTCTCAATCCTCACACAATTTTGTTTTTGCTTCTTTTGTATCTTCGTTCTTTTACATATGAGTAAAGAGTTAGACAAAAATTATAATTTACTTTTACTCTTTGAATTGCGAATATTTTTCAACTCGTTCTATAAGAACTTATGCTGGAAGCACATGAGCAGAATTTCTGATAGCAGCGGTGCAGGCAGCTGGCTTCTTTTTTGACAAGCAGATTTTTTTTTGTGGCATTTATTTGATCATATTTAATTTTAATGTACAATTTTTTTTAATGAATGATGCCTAATATTATCGCAAATTAATTAATTTTTGTCCTCCATTTTGGCACTTGTCACACAAAACTTATTTTCTGTCAACAAATTAAAAACATGATTGAAAAAAATGAAAAGCACACAAATTGTACTATATTTGTTTTCTTCTACGTAATGTAGCCTACTGATTCGTAGCAAAATTAGAAATAGAAACAACTTGCAGAATTCTGCGTGGCAAGCAGAATCCATGTATTGCATTCCATATAAACTATTGTTTTTTAATTTCGATACTTACAGAATTCTGCACATCTGTTTCCAACATTACTCGTCGAAAATAAAAATAAACTTATTCTCAATTACTCAGTTTTTCAAATTAAAGTAGGCGATTTCCGTTAAGTATTACAAATTATAATACGATCAACCTAAACGATAGATCAGACTATAAAAAGAAGAAGAGAGTAAGAATAGCAAAAAAGAAGATTGAAATTTGTTATTTGAACGAAGTTTAATCAGAAGTAAAGGAGAGAATAGAAAAAGTTAATAGAGCCTTTTCCTTAACTGCAAACGAATTGAATTGATAACTGAAGGCATATTCCAAACATAATTGTTATTTATGGTACTAGTGAGCAAAACGAGATATTATCCATGAGGGATAAGTTTTTCCCACGAGGCGATAGCCGAGTGGGACAATATCCCGAGTGGATAATATCTCTTTGCTCACGAGTGCCATACAACTTTTTATCCACTTTTGTTGAAATAAATTTCGTAAATTAATAAGAAATAGTTCCATTTTGTGTTTTCACATATTAGCATTGAATTTTGAAATCCATTTTATCATAGTGGCCGTTCTTTAAATTATCATGGTGTACTTTAATTTAACTAATTTTTGGAATATAGTTTTTCATTCAATTCGACTACGAATAATTTTCTAATGACTACTCAACATTTTGTTATACCAAATATAACTCACGTTGCCCCTAGCAGCGTGGGTTATACAATAACAATGGGTTATTTTACATTTTCTTTATTTGAAATGAGCATAGTTATCGGGCTATTATATATCAAAAGTGGATAATAGTATATTATTCAACAAGCATATAATGATAGCTGTTATTCACGAAGATGAAGTTTACCGACACGAGCCGATAGGCGAGTGTCGTAAATCATCAGAGTGAATAACAGCCATTATATGCGAGTAGAATACGATACTTTGTCCAAGACGTAAAAAAATGGTATTTTATTATCAAATCCTTTAAATAAACCTAAAATAATTTCCGTCGACATTTTGACGTCTCAGTTTAATAATAATGAAAATGACAAGAGACTACTAGATAAAATTTCAAAAATGAAACTTTTATTTGGTAGTAGTGAATAATGGAAGAAGGGACTACTAGATGTGAATAATGGATATCATTATGATTGAAGAAACAAACGTATAATGAGTATATTATACGTTAGTCGTGGACAAATACTATTTTTTTGTTTCCGTGATTAAAACTTAAGAAACGCTTATAAACCAAAGTGATGTTATTTCTCAAACAATAATTCCTAGGTTCGCTATAATCTCGTTTTTACGAAACCTCGGTTTTTCAAAATCCCGGTTTAACAAAATCTCGGTTTTTATAAATTCTGGAAAATGGAATATTTAATTTTAAAACGCATATAAATAAACCCGAGATTAAACCCGAGATTTTGTAAAACTGAGATTTTGAGAAAAAGGATTTCGATATGCTCCCTAATTAGTATTTAATCGGAATATTGCAATAATTCTTATTTGCTTGCCTACGGCTTCGATGACTTTAAGAGGAATAAATCTTTTGAAATGTCATCAACTCACTCCGTATGGAATCAATTTACATATATATGTAGATTTAAAGAGCAAGTTTTATTTCGCTGGAAAAAACAAAATTTTAATTGACGAATGGTAACGTTTAAAAAGCGTCTTAAGCTGACAAAAGTAAAATAAGTCATGTGGAAAATATACGGAAATAGTGTCTATTTAATTTAAATTTTGGTTTGGATAATTGGAATTTTGGATTTAATCCAATATATAGTTTAAATTGGGATTTTTGTGTATCTGATTCATTTGGAACATTCTTATCATTTTAAATATCAGAAACTCGTACTTAAAAAGTAGAGAAATTTCAAAATAAGCTGTGACGAACAATGAAAAGTTATACAACTGAAAAAGCTTCTAAAAAATTATGACGTATGATTTTGTCTCTAGACTCTAGAATGCTCTGATACATGTTATAATAACTATTATTTTGGATATAGATTTTTTGAATTACGAGAAATAAAAACGGAAATAAATGAAATTATCAATCAAACGAGGCATGCGTCAGATTTTTTGTTTTGGTAAAGTCTATGTCTGTCAAGTAGTACTGTGATCAAAAAGTAGTCAGACTTTTCCATTTAAATCGCGCGGGCTAATCCAAGCGGGTAGTGTTTTTTCTTAGGTTAGTGGCATCCTAACAAACATCTGTGTAAAATTTCGCGTCATTAGATGCGCTTGTTTACTTTCATCTAAAACCGTGGATTTTTCGATTTTTAAAAAGTTCCGCAAAGAAGTTGCATCAAATTTTGCTTCAAAAATGGAATTTCGGCTTCCAAAACGATGGAAATGTTGGAAAAAGCTTTTGGTGGCAATGTACTGTCCAGAGCGTCTGTTTTTGATTGGTATGAGTTGTTCAAAGAAGACAGAGAACGCGTTGAAAACGTTCTTGCCATTCTTCGACCGAATATCGTTCCCCAACCACCTGACTTATGGCTATTCCCGAAACTCAAAAAACCGCTCCGAGGACATCGTTTTGACTCGATTGAAGAGAGATACAAGCCGAATCTTAAAATGTTTTGAAGGCCATTCCGAAAATCGAATTTAACAACTGTTTTGAACACTGGAAAAACGTTGGCATAATTGTATTCTATCCGAAGGGGATTACTTTAAAAGGGATGAAATAAATTTGAATGTTTGTATTTTATTTAAAAAGTCTTACTACTTTTTGATCACCGTGTTAAATTTTTTTTCTTTTCTTATTGCTATTTTATTACACACAAACTAGAGATCAGTTTTTCTGTCAAACCTACACTTCTAATATTACAAACTATAGTAAAAACGTTATTTTATAATGACAAACAAAATTGTTTTATGAATATTTAGATACATAATTAACATCTTTATAGAAAGTTAAATAAAGTTAAAAAAACCTTAATATTCTAAAAAAATGATTAGCCTTACTCTAACATACAAATTAATTTGCGCTATGTAATTATGATAATTATGTAGTGATAATTGCTGTTACAATATTTTTTTGATCTTTAAGCGTTGGCATATATGCCATTTCATGTAGTTGTCTGGTTGAGAAGTCCCATGGAACTCAATAAATAATTTTTAGATATTTATTTTGAATGAGTTGCAATTTTTTCTAATGTGTGTTTGACAATTTTGCACAAGATTGTATTATTAATTTGTATATCAATTTCTTGTTCCTAATTCGTTTATATCCTAATTAGTTTATATGATTTCTCTGTTATGTGACGAATATATTTTTGATTGTCAAGTTTGTTATCTAACACTAAACCTAGATATGTAATATTGTTTTTTCATGTTACTATCACATCTTTAAGTATCATCATACTGCTGGACGATAGCTGCCTATAAGCTCGTCTCCGCGTAAAATAAAATGCACTAGTTTTGGAATTATTTAGAGTGATGGCCCATTTATTGTAATATAGATCAAGTAAGTTAATTGCACTTTATACTGTCGATTCAACAGCTATAAACAGAACAAGAGCAACGACGACAAGCGATAACGTCTGTCAAATTAAAATACACCGAAATTATACGATGCAACAGAACCAATGTCGTTGCCGACGACGAGAATATGGCCGAACTTTTTTTAGATTCTATTTCTAATTTTGTCGCCAGCTTTGCAATGTTATCAACTGAATTTGCGCCTTTGTGTTGGTAGTTACAAATTTTTGGTTATATTTTCGTGTCAACACAAACAACATAATGTCATTTGAACTGTATTTACTAAGGCGACATCGCCGGCAGGTAAATGTATTTTGTTGTCGTCGCTTAAAGAGTAGGAGACTCCTTGTGGTACTCCCGCTATTTATATTCTTTACATGTGACTTGATATTTTGTATTTAGACAACAAATTTTCGATTAGATAAGAATGAATTTATTATTTTAATTATATTTGGTGAAAATTTATTTTTTTTATTTTTTGATTAATTTGTAGATTAATGCTTAAAGCCATACTTTGACGAAGGCTTTTTCAATGTCAAACAGAACCGTGCCTCTTGGTAGTTTATTATCTAGACTATTTTTGATTGATGAACTTATACATTTCAATTGATGTGTTGTTGAGAGTGAGAAACCAGGTCTAAGCCTGTATTGTTAGTCAGGTATTAATTGCTGGAAGCTTAGTATATCATTGATTCTTGATAAAATTATTTCTTCTAGTATCTTGCCAAGTGAATTAAGCAATGTAATTGGACTATATCTCTCAATTTTGTTACCATCTTTTCCAGATTGAATCTTGCATTTTTCCAATCATTTGGGAAATAACTGAGTTTTTTACGGGTGTTAAATACATTTTGGCTTTTTTTGGATATAAATACTTTTTAACATTTTATTGTCTATTCCATCCAGTCCAGGTCATTTGGTTAATGATGGATGTTACTTCTTTAGGTATTATTTTGAAAAAATCTAATCCGTTATAATTGCTATTTGTGAAATATGAGGAAACTGTATCAATTACCCTGTCTTTGTGGTGGGATTAATCGATTTCATAATTGTGGATGTTACCGAAATAATTGACTAGAGCTTTCGATTTTTCCAAGTTAATAAAATGGTTTTCGTTTCCATTTTCCACGGGCAACGGAGGTATTTTTTTTTTTATTTATACGCAAAATTTGTCAGTCGTGTTATATGTCAGTTTTTGTTGCTTATACATATTTTGGCGTTCTTTTCTTTCAAGTAGACAGCGTGATCTGTTGTTTTGAATTTTGAATTCATCTTTTTCTATCTTGTATTTGTATTAAATCATTTTTATGATAAATATTAATATTAAGTTTTAAACTGGTTTCTGATATTAGAGCTACATACATATGTACTACGAGTACATACATATTTTTTAAGCCCCTAATTCCAAATTAGAATTTTCATGGTAATTTGTTGTACAGATATTAGACTGAAAACTGTTCCGATACTGTAATTAGATGTTGCTTGAACAACTGCTCACGATCGAATCCACCGTGTTAAATTAATCTGTTTATAAACGTTGATGAACTTTTTATGAACCATGCGCAACATTTATTTTCATCTTATATGGATGAACCGAAACAAAATTTAACAATCTGAAGCCAGTTTACACCATTCTGTTTTAATTTGTTTCTGTCTGTATTGTTTTTAGTGAAAGAACGAAACAGATTATCCTAAGAACGAGTTAAGGCATTGCCCCATGTAAAGCGGAAAACCGGCATTTAAAATCGTCAAACTCAATTTTTGGCTAAGTTGCTTTACTTTACAATATGAAAATTATTAACAAATAGTTCAAAATGAATTTAATTTCATTCAAAAAACCGCAATTTTATATTTTGCCAGCCGTCAAGCAAAAATCCGTCCGGCGAAATATAAAATTGGGGCTTTTTGAATGAAATTAAATCAATTTTAATAAAATGGAACTTATAAATTCGAACTATTTTTTAATAATTTTGATATAGAAAATCAAACAATTTTATCAATAATTAGATTTGACGGTTTGAAATGCCGGTTTGCCGTTTGTGCATGGGGCAATGCCTTTATTGTCTTAATTTTCAATAGTGAATTTATGTTTATTGTGAATTCACAATGTAAAAAGTACGTAGCTGTAACTTTAAATATATTGATTACAGATTACTCTCAAACAACCAGTTGCAGAGTACTAAAAATTTCTGTTAAATAACGTTAAAGATCTCGTACTTGTTACTAAATGCAAAATAAATTGCCACTATGGTAAAATTAGTAGAAAAATGAACACCATTTTAGTACTAATCGGAAATTTGACGGTTACAGAGCTGATTTACATTTTGCGAATCTGGGGGTTAGATTAGGTAGTGCCCAAAATAATGCCGTCGCGTCGATGTATTTGTAAATGAAAGTTGGTTGTTTGTTAAGTAGTGGTAATTTTTAACTAAATAATTTTTCTAACACGATATCCGCCAAAATTAGGGACAAACATTGTTGTACTCGATTGGGAACCTAAAATTTGGCCCGAAACTCCAAGCATAATTTCCGAATGTTGGTTTACTAATATCTCGAAACCGTCTTGAAAGTAATTTACTTACATCATATTTCAATTTTTTGTAAAGAGAAATTATAAGCTTTTATCTGTAAGATTAACATCTTGTTGAGGCAAAACATTTTCGTACGTTGAATTTGCCCCGTTTTCGTACGTTGAAAATTGTTGACGCTCCTACATAGTAAAATAAGAAAGACCTATATTATACTATAATTAATCTGCAAATAATATTGTCAATATTAATTATCGTAAGTATTTCTGTGACGTATTATTGACATTTTATTGATTGTAATTTGAATGACACATTGATCGATAAACTATTTGTGAAGTTTGAATGAAGAATAATCCAAAATCGATTATTTATTCAGCGATTACTCCCTTGACAGCATTTAAGGTCTGTCCTGTTCAAAATGATGGAAAATTATAATAAAATATAAATTGTTGGTTTGGTGACATACAAATAAATGTTTATTTGATGACGCTTTGTGGGAAAAGTGTCGCCCGAGGAGTCGGATAGACCTAATTTTTTATATTAGACCTTTATAGTCGACCAATTTATATAAAGGTAGGATCTTCTCTGAATATAGCTCTTTAAAAAGTGTACCTTTCCTATATAAATATTTTCCAAAACGCTTTCTGTAATAAATTTGCTGGTATTTTGGAAGACGCTTGTTTAGGAAGTGTAGTTTCTTTATATTCCGTTTATGATGAGACCAGTTCAAACGAAGACTTATGTCAAAAATTCGCTCTGTTCTAAAGCAAATTCACAAAATATTAAGAACGTGTGAAAATTGTGTGATTTAGGCCGAAATTTGCCCGAAATCAAATCATTTCAAAACCATGTCAAAAATCTGATATGAATTTCAAACTTATTTTGTTGTTTTCCATATTTTAATTCCACAAATTTTATAGTGAGTTTTATAAATATGAAAACTGTTACTAAAATATGAGTTATAGTTCTTGTAACGACTATAAATTGGGGCATAAATTGTTTATTTTGCGAATTTTCTGTAAACAACTAGTAAAACTAGTGATAACTACAGCCACAAATAAGAATATCCACAAATAATAATAAGAGTCTATTGAACTGGAACCCAATGTTAAATGTGTCTGTAATATTTTATCATGGACTCAAAATAATACAAAAATGATTCAAGTAACACCATCTATCTTAGGGAATAAATATAAATTATTTTATTTGTTATATTATATTTTAAAGTTAAATTATTAAAGCAAAAAATGTAGTTATAATTTTTTACAAAATCACCTAAAAAATAAAGAGCTCAATAAAATGTGTCTTTACTAACTGTCTTTCATCTATTAAAGGTTAGATGGAACCTCAGTAAAAATAATTAAAATTGGTTTGGGTTTCAGGTTACGGGTTCCAGAATGAATTGCCAAAAATTTGTTCGGCTTGAAACCTCTGATATTCTTATCTGTGCTACAGCAAATAATATTTTACTTCGTCAGAGCCAAAACTTTGATGGATTTTTAAAAATGAAAGTTCGACAAATACATTTTAGTCATAATTTAATTTGAATATTCCTGTAATTAATATTATTTAGGCTATGATTTAGTTGGGCTAGCCATGTGCTGCAGCTCCAATTTGTATAATAGTAGAAATATTTTGAACTAGAATATAGCTCCATATTTATGGAGTTAACTTTTTAAACTAAAAAATGTAATAATTTAAAAAGTAGCAAAATTATGAATTAAATTAAAAGACAAATTTTCCAAAAAAAAATACTGTGGTTATTTTCTAAACTGCATTCTCGACATTTAAAATGATTTTTGGATACATTTTTGGAATATGGCCAATTAGCCTGTAATTGGGTATTTCTTAACCGATTATTATGAAATTTGACGGATAAATGGGATTCGTAAATGATTTTCAGATGAAATTTTTGAATAAGGCCAACCAATATGGAACTTGGCTACTTCTGCACCGAATTTGATGAAACTCGACAAACACCATGGAAGAGGGATTCTTAAACGATTTTTAGATGAAGTTTATGAATATGGAAAATTACCCTTGTAACTTGGCATTTTTTTAACCCACTATTATGAAATTGGTTTTTGCATACATTTTTAGAATATATGATAATGGAGAAAGTGATTTTAAATTAATAAAAGTATTTCTGGAGCATTTTAACACAAAATCTTCCTTTTCCAAAAATTCTCTGAAAGAAAGATTTAATTCTGAAATCTTCTGGATATAATGTTGGAATTCCATTATATTTTTAAAATTAAATCTTCATTTTATAGAATTTAAATTTTTGTTTTCAAATCAAAATATTTTTACTTGAGACGAATTGAATATGAAAATTAAAATGGAAATGTCCATTTTCCAGAATATTTCAACACGGAATATTTTGTATTCACAATTATCATTATTGTTATCAACAATCAACATTATCATTACATGATGCATTGTATTGTGATGATAAATGGTTTGTTAATGATTTTTAATGGTAATCCCATTTACGATGCCTTGATGATAAACATAAACCTTTTTGCTGGCGCGAAATCAATTCGTTTGCACAAACCAAAATAAGTCTATTTTACCCCAAGACTCGAACCATAATAAGTTATTTTCTGTCATTTAGTAAGGTTTTTTGACCCAAGACTCAATCCAAAATGTAGTTTACCCTTAATTAGACGTAATAAACGTGTTCTTTTGGTTGTCAATAAAACTGTATTTTCCACCAGTTTTTATACCTAAAAACTGTTGGCGATATTTCTTTGTCGATTCTAATATTAAACCAGTTTATTCTGCATTTAATTTGTATGCAACCTCTAACCGCTAGTAATTTTAACATGCAACCTCGCCTGAATAATCCTATAACTAAACCTGATTGTATCAGTGTAGTTTACTCTTATGTTATCGTCACTTTTGCGGTTATGGAAAGCACGCAAAAATTGAAGAAATTAAGTTGTTCCAAGTTTAGATTTTGGTTCTGACTACTATTTAGTCTGTCTAAACAGTTTGTCAATTACAAGCATAACTCGGGTTAGTAACTGTCGTTAACTTAACGATTTTGTGTAAAAAAATGGCTTTATAATATCAGCGAAAGAGTAGACGCATCACATATGTTCTTGTTCGAAAGGGGACTTCAATTTATTCCCACCTAAGTATGTCTAAAGCTAAAACAGATGTGTTGAACATGATTATAGGTGAAATGTGAGAAATTTTGCTTTAGTTAAACGGCATAGAATTTTCAAGGGCGTTCGCTCAAAAGGCTAAAAAAAATCAAATATTCTATCTTTAAAAGGTGGAGTCGAGTTTTATATTACCGTAAATTATCACCTACCTGACTCTTCACTGCTTGATAACTTCCGCCTCATTGTAATTATTAATATGAACAACCTCTCCGAGGAGTCTTCAGTGAATTTTACAAATATCTTCATGGAATATGTTCGGTGGAAGCTTATGAATTTGTATATGGTCGAACCAGGGCCCTATTCCACAAAAAACACTTATCAACCTTTCACTTTGCTTTCACTTAGCATTTATTACAGAGTGCAAAGTAAAACTATCCCTCAAATCATTCATTTTTAACATAATTTGTAATTATCACATTTATCATAACACACACACACATAAAATGTCATCGAATTGCATTTGAAAAGATGGAAAAGTGTTTGACAGTGCTATCATAACTTAAAGATATTTCCGATGCCTTATCAACGGATCGAATATCCATTAACACAACTTTACCACAATCATTTTGTGAATTTCGAGTCAATCTATGTTTGATGGATTAATCTTAGATCAAATTAATACACAATAATTTCACTCAGATTATTTAACCACTGTAAAGTGTTGCTCAATTTGTCTAAGAATTGCAGCCACTAAAAGTCAAACGCTAATTATTTAGCTTTCTCCTTAATTGAGTACCTAAAGTGCTTCAAATGTCTCTCTAAAAAATCCGATTCTCATTCCAAATTTTTTTGGGGCCATAATAAACACAATTAGTACAGATAGCGAAAAAAACGTGAACCAATTTTCAGCCTGTAAACGGTGATTTCGTGGAACATATCTGCCATGTGAGGGATTAAAATGTCCCTTTTTATTTAAATGTCTTGGTCACCAGAGGTAACCGTGGCAGCCATATATCATAATTTCACATTCATAATATCATCACATAAAATTTTTCATCTTCGAAACCTTCAATACTAAAAAGACCTATTAGCAGGATGAATTTTTTCTTTGTGAAAATCACTCACACTTTGCAAGTATTAATTTAGCAATTGCACAACAGAACGATTTTGCGGAACCAAACAGAATATTTATTAGAAAAGTTTTAGCAAATTACAATTTTCATTTTGCACTTCGCATTTCGATAATAAAAAAAGTAAAATTAAAATTTGCAAAATATTTGCACTTTTCACTTATCACTTTCCATTTAGCATTTGATACACTTTTTATTTCTGTGAAAAGTGGATAAGTTTTTTTGTGGAATAGGCCTATACTTATATTAAAACAGACTGCTCACAGGTAAAACCTTAAAATAAAGTTTCCAAGAACTAATAAGTTCCAAAACTTTTTCTTCCTTCGAAATTCGGAGGGCGCCTTTGTAGAGTAGGCTAAGATAAATGAAAATTGAAATTCAATATCAGAAATAGGATTCTGGAATAGTGAACTCCCCGTCTCATTTAATTCTCATCTGTCATTCTTCCCTTATTCCCGACCCTCTTTTGACCCTAAATGGAACCCGTAAAAAAATTAAAAAAAAATAAAAATGACTGAGACACTAACGTCTATTTGTAAATTATGCCCATAATTGCTGCGCAGTAGTTGGTCTGATTTTGCAGCTCCGGATACACTTTTGCACTTCATCCCTTACAATCATGTGTGGGATAGCCACAGAACTAGCTTGAATTGCTTTTTCCTTATTTTGGTCACCAATTTTGCAAGAATATGAACAAAGCCTTATTCTAACCTAGGCAATAATATTTACATAGTTCATCCAATCTTCGTGTTTAATACGAGTAGTTCCGGTTGAATACATCCGTTGTCTTCCGCTGAATAGGCTCTTTCGTATATCTGCAGATACTTTTTATTTACGATTCGATGTATTTTAAGTTCTATTTCATGAAGTTCTGCTTCCAAATGATTCCAAATTACTGCGATTGCAACGAGTAGCTCATCATCCCAGTCTAGTTTTCTTAACCATTATTTTTGGTGGAGTATTTTCAGTATGATTATTTACTGTAAAATAAACCAAGCGGGGCAAAAATCTTAGACTCATTCGAGATTAATGTTCGTTTCGTGCGTTTTTCTTTTGCCGGTATTGTTATAATTTAAAGGATAGATGGCCATCTGTAGAATTCCGCTAGAATATCTAATACTTATGTCATCGAACTCGCGTCGATGAGTTTAGGAGTCTATTATCGTTTCACTTTTATTTTTTCAGGTTATAAATTCCCTTTGTCCGAGTACGAGGTTTAATTTATCTAGTAGACATTTTGCTTCTTCTAGCAAGCAATTAGTTGTCAAGAACGAATCGCTAAAAATGCTGAACTACCCATTCCAATGGTTGGTCATCTTCAACTATTAGAATTTGCCGATTCATTTTGGTTCTGTCAGCAACTAGCGAATTTCGCATAACCTTAAAGTACTCACCATTCAGTTTAGGTTCACCGTTCAGTTTTGCATCTAAATTAAAAAATGTTCGATAACGGTAATCTCACGATGTATTGCCACTACTTTGCCGTGGCAATTTGTTTTGAAAGATCCTTCACACTCGCTTCTTCCTTTTGATAATGATTTAACGGTGTTTTTAGGCATGTCATCAATCACCCAGAATGACAAAATCCATTCAAACATAGAATTTTGTGCTATTAGATTGTGACTTAAATTATTTATATTACTGTCTCTTAATATGTCAAAAAACTGATCGGCTAAAATTATTGTGACGGGTTTACATCCTGGTATAATATGAGGTGCACCCGACATAAACCGCCTCAATAACGCAAACGACAATTTTCCGATTTACCATTTTTAAAAATAAAAATAAACAGAATTTATTATTTACTACAAAACCTCATCCCACGTTTACGGATAACTGCAAAAAAATCATCGCAATTCTGCAATTAATGGTATTGGTCACATTTTAAACCGTTGGGAGAGTGTCGAGATGCGTCCTTTTCATATTTGAATTTGGAGATCGACGAATGATTCAAGAAATGCATGCCTTTGCTGAGCAATATATAACCTGTAAACCAAACACGATCACGAGAATGAGCTTCATCAGCTTAAACTTAACTTCCCCCGTTAAACCTCATCTGACACATCTTCCATATGACGAAGAGCCTCGTCGTTGTTAGTAGAAATGGGGAGTATTCGGAATAAATACCAGTAAAATATGGTATGTTGACACGTGGCTAGTGAATGTTACTATCCCCTCTGATGGTTAAATTGGTTACCTATTGTAAATTGTAGCTGGTAGGTTAACGTCTTTAACGCCATTTTCGCTATGTTGTTTCATGTGAGACTCCATGTTGTTCCTAATCTGTCACGCGCATCCATGTGTGACGATTATAAGTATTTACCATATTTGTATACTCTCTCAAGCAATCTTGAAGGTTTTGGCTCCAATCCACATATTGCAAATATATGTCTGTTTAACGAAAACGTCATCAAGTATAGTTATCAAAAAATAAATAAAATATTGTGTGGTTAGCTGCTTAAATATAAACCGTTGGCATTCAATAATTTTTATTGCAGAATTCGCATTGCGTACATATAAATATTTAATTTTCAATGTATCACTTACATAGTTTTGATATTTTCTGTATAAGATAACAAATTGTAAACTTAGGTTTGAAGGGTATTTCCTCAATCCTCTCTATAAATCGATATCATTTTGAAGAACTGATAAAATATCAATGGAATGACAATAATTACTGATAGGCAAAGTGCGATAGGAAAAATATGTCATGTTCATTTGAGGCTATTCATAAATTTAAGCCCTATAACATTATCAGTTGATAATATTTATGTCAAATTATATTGCATCAGGGAAGCGCGAGCGATTGTAGCAAATGAACAATACCCACTTTGTAATGTTTTGTATTATTGTAGTTTAATTGTGTAACATGTGTTACAATCAGCTTACATGATAATATGTCATATAATATATTATCAGAAGTCTGCCGCAATATTGATAAAATCTCTTAATTTCAATTCCAATACCAACACATATTAATTCCAAATCATTTTTTTTTATTTACAATTTTTCAGATGAAGGTGCTATCATTATTATTGTTTTTTGGACTAATAATTGCACATGCAACATGTGAAGAGGAAGTCGCGATCGAAGATCCATGTGCCGAACTAACAATTGATGATTGTGTGCACACTGAATTTTCGGCATATATGAAATGTCTCGAAGAGACCAAATCGAAGCGAATAAAACGGCAAGTGCAGTGTCCCTTTCTAATAAATGCGCAACAACCTATGCAACAACAAGTTGCCTACTTTCCCGCTCAACAACAAATTATTCAAACTCCTGCAGTAGTACCATGTAACACATTACCGTGCCAACAACCAATTATTGCTGGAACTCAAGTGGGTGTTGTACCCCAACCATACGTTACTATTGCTCCTATTCAAGAGGTTATAAATCCAGATATTGATCCGATAACCGAAAATCACGTTGAATATCTACCACAATCACCTGGTCATCGTAACATAATTGTAGTGCCGAATAAAGATGATACGCCCATAAGATATTCAAATAATTTAGTTCCTGGACATAATATCACAACGGTGATTAATTTGAATAACATTATTAACAACACCAACATTATTGACAGTCCGACCAACATAAACAACACAAACATCAATAATATTCATATTTATCATAATAAAACGTCGACGAGCGGTGGCAAATATGGTCTCGGCTATACGGAAAAAGGATCGTGTTGTTTTGCGGTGCGACCGAAAACGTGTCGTAAAACGTCGAATGGCCCTAAATGCCATCACCATCGACATAAAACGTGCGGAACCAAATGTACAGCACGTATTATCCATGCTCAAGTGAGACGTCGCTGCGAATCACACGGTGGATGTCATCGGCGTACCGTGCATGTACCACAACCACAACCGCCTAGATGTATCTCATCGTATTATTGGCCGTACACGTCGTGTGGTGGATACCAAAGCAATTCGTGTGAAGGTTGCTATGATCACTATGGTTATGGATATGAAAATTATTACGGAGGTAATGATAATAGCAGATGTAACGGTTGCTACGATGACGGTTACGATCACGGTCCCTTATATCGTCGCGGGCCCGTCCTACGTCCAACTCACTATCATGAACCGCCTTGTGATTTAACTGGTTCATGTGATGGTGACTACTACAGCAATTCAAATGGATATTTTGGGCATGACCGTATTGATCCGGCGTTTCACGATGACGAATTCGCCATTTTTGAAGGTGATGAACGTGATTTTGCACGTGTTTTTAATATTTCGGAAGTTAATGGGAGTGGTGAAGAAATAAACGATGAGGAGGGTGGTGACTGGGCTATGCAATCGAGAAAATGTCGTGTGGTTGAAGAATCCAAAGGTACGATTATTATACGAAATTGTACGATCGCCGATTTAGAAAATCAATATGCGGGGTCCCCACAATCCGATACATATGATGAGCCGGCACGACGAAACGTTAGACGTTCATCTGCCCCATATTACAACTATCCACCTCCACCACCGCCAATGTATTATCCAGCGCCATTACCCTATATGTCACCCTATATGGCCCCAATACCACCACCACCAGTTCAATATATGCCACCGATGGGACATAGGCGTCCAAATTATTACGAAAATGATGAGGAACAAGAGGAGGATGACAATGAGTATGATAATGAGGTGGACTATCGACCAAGAACCAAAAGTCTCGTTAATAAACATAATAAACAACGCGGAAATCGTTTCCCAATCGACGAAGAAGATTTAGATTCATTCAAAGAGGATGACCGCGATTTTGGTGTATATAATGGGAACGATTTTGATCAATAGATGTCACTACCTGACACTTTTTTATAATTTATATTAAGATTTTACTAATTAAAATATGATTACCAAAGACCAAGATGCTTTAAATATAATAAGGAGTCGTATGCGAATCTGATTGCTTGATTTTTTTTCGACTCTATTGTTGCGGAGTCCGCATACGAACAAGAGAAATAAAGGTAAAATTTTATTTATAAAACTTAAGCAAAGCAAATTAAGAAAAATATTGTGAAAAATATTGTGTTCAAATATACATATGAGAAAATTAAATTTTTATGTTGGCATTTTTATTTGAGTTTCTCTCCATTGTCAGGTCCAAACAAAGTTAAAAAGATAAAAAAAGTCGGCAACGAACAACTCTGAAATACAAGAAAAATTTTGGAAAATCTGAAATTCTCGTTTGGCGGGGTCACCGCTAAAATACATGTGTAACCTCTCATTTTTGATTTCAAACTAGTGGCTCTCTAGAATTAGTAGAGCCTTAATGTGAAATATTATATACAATATGTATTTTAGTTCATAATAACACTTAGAAATATTTATTTTGGAAGATTTAGATGAACATAATGCGTCGATCACTTTCTCTGCTTTGAGCTCGTTCACAAAATACACTCCGTACGTATTTCAAATGGTGCGTAATTGGCATCACTCGATGTGACAAATATGTACTCCAAACCAGTTGTGGAAACAATTCAGATCACCATGGCATTATTCAAAGAAAATAAAGTGGAAGCAAAAATTCAGAACGGGCTCCGCTTTCAGAAAAGCTTACAAATATATGCCTTAACCACATCCAAAAAATCACTTTTTGAATGCATAAAACTAATACAAGAACAACATAATATATTGGCCGATGTACGTTGATGACAGGATCTCACAATCACCAACATAGATAATAAACATTCGTCTTTGTGACAATTCAAGACGTCAACAATTCGAAATTTTTAATCGCTTCGGAATTTATCACGAGTTCGTTGTTTTACTAATAAATAAGTTGTGTTATTAAAATAATTATTGTGACATAATCTGTGTAATTTTGTACATAATCAAACTAAAGATTTACTGAAGGCTAACATAACCTGAAAAAAACATTCACATATTTATATTCACCAATTCGACGATTATTCTGCTTGTGCGTTCGATTGAGCATCAAAAATTTGGTTATTTGATTGTTTGAAATTTTACGTTGGTCAAACGGCTCGTTCATTTGCAGTTATTTCTAAAGAACATGCAGATGAAACACACATACAAAAAAAAACCTAAATCAAATTTTGCACAACATCTGGCGGACGAAGATCACACTTATACAAACATGGATGCAAACCGGCATATAATTCACAGAATACCAAAAGGTGGCGCCTTAGGTAGGTTAGAGGGAATGGAAATAGATGTACAATAGAACGTAATAACTTTCTAGTGCTCAACGATAAAATCAATACAAAACGAAACAAATTGACAAATTGACAAATAAACTGCGGCAGGACTCCACAAGACAGATACGATATAGTTAACAGAGTCTTCCATTTAAAAGTACAGAAACTCCTGCACCTCATTAACAAGTCTCATATATTCGGTCTGCCGCACTGTCATATGTACACAATAGAATGGCAGAAACGTGGCTTGCCACATGTACACCTGCTGGTGTGGTTAGTGAACAAAATTAGACCAAACCAAATTGACAGGGTTATTTCAGCTGAATTACCGGATAAAGATGAAGATCCTATCCTGTACGAAATCGTAAAGAAACATATGGTACACGGCCCTTGCGGGACTTTAAACCCGAATTCTCCATGTATGCGAGATTCTAAATGCAGCAAAAAATTTCCGAAGTCGTTCCAAACTCAAACAAGTACTAGCGATGACGGATATCCCAAATATCGTCGACGATCGCCAGAACAGGGTGGGCAAAATGCTACCGTTCGAAACCATGATATTGATAACCGATGGATCGTTCCCTATAATCCGCTCCTTTTGAAAATTTTTGATGCCCACATCAACGTAGAGTTGTGCAATTCAATAAAGTCAATCCAATATGTTACTAAGTACATTAATAAAGGCAGTGATCAAGCTACTTTCAGCATTCAATCACCAAATGAAGTGGAAAAATATCTGTCTGGACGTTACATCTGCAGCTCTGAAGCTGTATGGAGGATTCGAAGTGCACGACCGGGCTCCCACAATTGTCCACCTTGCAGTTCATTTAGAAAATGGACAAAGAGTATATTTCACTGAGAACAATATACAAGAAGTTGTTAATAACCCGCGGGATACAACATTGACAGCATTCTTCAAGTTATGTGCTCAAGATCATTTCGCGAAAACACTGACATATGACAGAGTTCCAAGTCACTATACATGGAACCAGAGTTCTAAAACTTTTCAACGGCGAAAACAAGGTATTGCGGTTGATGGTTTCCCCGGAGTAAAAAAAACGGATGCTCTTGGCAGAGTCTACGTGATTCATCCCAACAACAGCGAATGCTTTTATCTGAGAATGTTACTGCATATTGTAAAAGGCCCGACATCCTTTGCACACCTAAGAACTGTACAAGGTGTTGTTTACAATACTTATCAAGCAGCATGCAAAGCTATGGGGCTCTTGGAAGACGATTCTCACTGGGAAAACACATTATCAGAAGCAGCTGTTTGTAGTTCAGCTACATCATTAAGATATTTATTTTCCGTCATAGTAGCGTTTTGTCAAGTAACTGATTCTGTTAATCTATGGAATAAATTTCAAGAAAATATGGCCAGTGATATTCTGATTCGGCGACGGCGAGAGTTAAACTCAGATGATGTACAATATGATCAAAACATATTTGACGAAGCATTATTTGAATTGAACAAAGTAGTGCAATTACTTTCGGGTAAATCGATCAAGGATTTTGGGCTGCCGATGCCAGCTAATACTACTAACTCAGATTTAACTAACAGTGCCGAATACACAAGAGAAACATCATACGATCAAACGAGACTTTTACAAAATATAGCTCAAGATGAGCCACGATTAAACATCGATCGGAAAAAAGTATTCACTGCATTACTATCAACAATTGATAACAATGAAGGGAAATTGTTTTTCCTTGATGCCCCAGGAGGTACAGGAAAAACATTTTTAATCAATCTGCTTTTCACAAAAGTGAGATCTACCGGAAAAATTGCGTTAGCTGTTGCGTCATCCGGCATTGCCGCTACGCTTTTGGAAGGAGGCCGAACCGCACACTCTACATTCAAGCTCCCGCTGAAAATCGCAACATATGATAATAACAGCGTCTGTAGTGTTTCTAAACAGAGCAATACAGGAAAATTGATGCGTGACTGCTCATTAATAGTCTGGGACGAAGCTACCATGTCAAACAAGACGTTTGTGGAAGCACTGGATAGGACAATGCGCGATTTGCGCAACAAAAATTCACCTATGGGTGGATGTACAATTCTGTTCTCAGGAGATTTCCGTCAAATCCTACCAGTTGTGACTCGAAGAACACGTGCTGACGAAATAAATGCTTCCCTAAAAAGATCCAACCTTTGGCCACATGTCAATAAATTAGAGCTTAAAACTAATATGAGGGTTTCGTCATCTTCACGTGAGAACAGCCTATTTCCAGAGATGCTGCTAAAAGTTGGCAATGCAGAGTTAACACAAAGTGAGGGAAGGATTAACCTAGAAAACCTTTGTGTTTTGATAGACAACATCCAAGAGTTAGTCAACAATGTCTATCCTGACATTGATAACATAAGTTATAAGACAATATCTTGGTTTAAAGAAAGAGCGATTCTGTCACCAACTAACGAACAAGTAGATAAGGTAAATAACTTGATTCTTTCAAAGATTGATGCGCCGACGAAAATATACTACTCGGTCGATACTGTTATCGATTTGGAAGAAGCTGTTCATTTTCCTACAGAATTTCTAAACTCTTTGAACCCGTCTGGACTCCCTCCTCACAAAATACTGTTGAAAGTAGGTTGTCTTGTTATTTTATTAAGAAACCTGAATCCACCTAAACTTTGCAATGGTACGCGTTTGCTGGTAAAATCACTGAAAACTTTCATAATAGAGTGCACAATACTCACAGGATGTGGTACCGGAAAGATGTATTGATTCCCCGAATCCCTCTGATACCATCGGATTTACCCTTCCAATTTAAACGTTTACAGTTTCCGGTAAAGACATCTTTTGCAATGACCATTAATAAATCGCAGGGTCAAACCTTCAACGTTGCAGGCTTAGATTTGAGCGTTGACTGTTTTTCACATGGCCAACTGTATGTCGCTCTTTCAAGAGTAACCTCTAGAGAAAACATGTTTGTATTGTCTAATGACAAGAAAGCTGTGAACGTTGTATATAAAGCAGAGTTTAAATTTATCGCTCTTTAAGAGCTCTTTATAAAATTTTTCGCTCTTGCTCCCAATAAATTTTTTTTTCAGTTTGGTTTTACGCTCTTACTCTCTAATGATAAACACAAAAAAAAAATTATTTCGCTCTTTCAAAGTAATTTAAATTTTAATTTTTAATTTTGCTCTTAAAACAGAGAGCGTAAAAGCTAAAAATATCGCTCCCAACCCATTCTACAGAGCCATTGTAGAAAATACATTAGGGAGCAAAATTTTTTGTAACACAGGAATTGCTCTTTAAATATCAATAAATAAAGAAAGTTTGATAAACGATATTTAGATAAATTTCTGGAATATGGCCAATTGTGATGGAACTTGGCTGTTCCTTAACCGATTTTAGAGAAATTTGACATGCGCGTTGGAAATGGGATTCTACAATGATTTGTAGATGAAGTTCTGAAATATGGCCAACTAGGATGGAACTTGGCTATTCCTTAACCGATTTTAGAGAAATTTGACATGTGCGTTGGAAATGGGATTCTAAAATGATTTTTAGGTGAAGTTCTGGAATATGGCCAATGGGGATGGAACTTGGCTATTCTGTAACCAATTTGAGTGAAATTTGACATGTGCGTTGGAAATGGGATTCTAAAATGATTTTTACATGAAGTTCTGGAATATGGCCAATTATGGTGGAACTTGGCTATTTCTTAACCGATTTGAGTGAAATTTAACATGTGCGTTGGAAATGGGATTCTAAAATGATTTATGGATAAAGTTCTGGAATATGGCCAACTAGGATGGAACTTGGCTATTCTTTAACCGATTTGAGTGAAATTTGACATGTGCGTTGGAAATGGGATTCTAAAATGATTTTTAGATGAAGTTCTGGAATATGGCCAATGGAGATGGAACTTGGATATTCCTTAACCGATTTAAGTAAAATTTAAAATGCGCAATAGAAATGGGATTCTAAAATGATTTTCGGATGAAGTTCTGGAATATGGCCAATTATGGTGGAACTTGGCTATTCTTTAACCGATTTGAGTGAAATTTGACATGTGTGTTGGAAATGGAATTCTAAAATGATTTTTAGATGAAGTTCTGGAATATGGCCAATGGGGATAGAACTTGGCTATTCCTTAACCGATTTTAGTGAAATTTAAAATGCGCAGTGGAAATGGGATTCTGAAATGATTTTCGGATGAAGTTCTGGAATATGGCCAATTATGGTGGAACTTGGCTATTCCTAAACCGATTTGAGTGAAATTTGACATGTGCGTTGAAAATGGGATTCTAAAAGGATTTTTAGATGAAGTTCTGGAATATGGCCAATTATGGTGGAACTTGGCTATTTCTAAACCGATTTGAGTGAAATGTTATATGTGTGTTGGAAATGGGATTCTAAAATGATTTATGGATAGAGTTCTGGAATAGGTTATATTCCAGAACTCTATCCATAAATCATTTTAGAATCCCATTTCCAACACACATATAACATTTCACTCAAATCGGTTTAGAAACTAGTATGGAACTTGGCTATTATTAAACCGATTTGAGTGAAATTTGACATGTGCGTTGGAAATGGGATTCTAAAATGATTTTTAGGTGAATTTCTGGAATATGGCCAATGGGGTTGGAACTTTACTATTCTTTAACCGATTTTAGTGAAATTTAAAATGCGCAATGGAAATGGGATTCTAAAATAATTTATGGATGAAGTTCTGGAATATGGCCAATTATGGTGGAACTTGGCTATTTCTTAACCGATTTGAGTGAAATTTGACATGTGTGTTGGAAATGGGATTGTAAAATGATTTTTGGATAAAGTTCTGGAATATGGCCAATTGTGTTTGAATTGGCTATTTCTTAACAGGTTTTAGTGAAAATTTGTCATGTGTGATGGAAACGGGATTCTACAATGATTTTTAGATAAAGTTCTGTAATAAGGCATATACGGTCAATTAGGTTGGAACTTGGCTATTTCTTATAGCCTATTCTGATGCAATTTGACATGTTCGTTGGAAATGGGATTCTAAAATGATTTTTCTAAGTAATCTATAATAATTATTATTTTATGTAACTCATATTGATATATTTAAATATATCCAGTTTCCGTAATCCATGCAGCTTTCGAGGTTTATCTGCTGTTGGCCATATTCCATAACTTTATCTAAAACCTATTTTAGAATCCCACTTCCAACGCATATATTGAATTGCATCACAATCGGTTTAGGAATAGCTAAGTTCCATCTAAATGATTCATATTTCAGAAACCCATCTAAAAATCATTTTAGAATTCCATTTTGATCGCACATGTTAAATTTGATCAGAATCGGTTAAGGAATAGCCAAGATTAATCCTAGTTGGCCTTATTTCAGAACTTCATCTAAAAATCATTTTAGAATCTTATTTCCAACGCACATGTTACATTGTATCACAATTGTTTAAGGAAGTTGACCATATTCCAGAACTCTAAAAATCATTGTAGAATCCCGTTCCCATCGCGCATGTCAAATTTCTCTAAAATCCAGAACTTCATTCATCCCATTTCAAACGCACATGTCGAATAGCATCACAATCGGTTAAGAAATAGACAAGTTCCATCCTAGTTGGCCATATTCATCTAAAAATCATTGTAGAATCCCATTTCCATCGCGCGTGTCAAATTTCACACTCAAATCTGTTAAATAATAGCCAAGTTCCATCTTAGTTGGCCATATTCCAGAACTTTATCCATAAATCATTTTAGAATCCCATGTCCATTGCGCATTTTAAATTTCACTAAAATCGGTTAAGGAATAGCCAAGTTCCATTCCAATTGTCCATATTCCAGAACTTCATCTAAAAATCATTTTAGAATCCCATTTCCAACGCACATGTCAAATTTCACTCAAATCGGTTAAAGAATAGCCAAGTTCCATCCTAGTTGACCATATTCCAGAACTTTATCCATAAATCATTTTAGAATCTTATTTCCAACACACATGTCAAATTTCACTCAAATCGGTTAAGAAATAGCCAAGTTCCACCATAATTGGCCATATTCCAGAACTTGATCCAAAAATCAATTTAGAATCAGATTTCCATCGCGCGAGTCAAATTTCACTAAAATCGGTTAAGGAATAGCCAAGTTCCGTCCTAGTGGCCATATTCCAGAACTTAACCTAAAAATCATTTTAGAATCCCATTTCCAATGCCCGTGCTTCTGTTCTCAGAAATCAGTTAAGAAGTAGCCAAGTTCCATTCAAATTGCTTACATTCCAGAACTTTATCTAAAACTCGTTTTAGAATCTCACAATTGGTTGAGGAATAGCCAAGTTCCATCCTAATTAGCCATATCCCAGAACTTCACCTAGAACTCAATTTAGAATCCCATTTAAATCGCGCGTGTCAAATTTCACTAACATCAGTTAATGAATAGCGAAGTTCCATCCTAGTTGGCCATATTCCAGAACTTCACCCAAAAATCATTTTAGAATCCCATTTCCAATGCCCGTGCTTCTGTTCGCCAATTAAACAATCTGGCTTTCTAAAGAAATTTAGAAGGTTTTGAATGTAACCGTTTGCTGTAATAATAAGAGCAAGAGCAATATAATAATGACGTTTTTATTCATCAGAGCAGAGCGTATTTATTTTCTCAATATAGCGCAATAACAAAGAGCGAAAATATGATAACACAAACGCAATAGTGGAAGAGCAAGACACTTATAATAAAAATAATGCTACAGTTCTTCAGAGCGATATTTTTTTTTTTACAATATCGCTCTTTATAAAGAGCTTTTTAATAGTTTTTATTAGCGCTCTTGAACAAAAAGGAAGAGCGAAGAGCAAAATGAAATCCCATTTTAAACTCTGATATAAAGACATTCTGTAATATATTAATTGTTGTAAAAATAAAATAAATAGGTAAAAATGTAAAAAGTAAATAAGTAAAAATGTAGTGTATGAATTTAGATATTCCAAAGATAGAAGGAAATCTTCATGGTATAGGGAAAGGGGAATTGTTTTACTCCAAATTTAACGAGTGCGGGCCACGGGCAGTAATGAATCAATCAAAACTACTGGATCGATTTTAATCATTTTTTCAGTGAGTGACATAGGCTATATATTTTATACCCGTGCGAAGCCGGAGCGGGCCGCTAGTAGATTATAAATTGAATTAGCATTTTGAAACTCAATATTGTCCTGTTTTAAAATGTCATGTATATATTGTGTCTCATTGTCATTTAATAAATGTCTTGAAATCAAATTGTGTCTTGTTGTAGGCAAAATGTCTAATATATTGTCTAAGTGATTTTGAAGAAGTTCTATAACATGATTTATTTTATAAAAATGTTGGTCAAACATTATAAGCATAGTTACTGAATTTGTCGCTTGTATGGTTTTATTTACTTCATAATTTAATCTATTTAAATTTATATTGACAAAGTCTTGTATGTAGTCCAATCTGTGTAATATTTGTTTATTTTTTTGTCCGTTTAATAGATCCTGATTTGTATTTATTTCATTAAGGGCCGTTTGTACGTCTAGAAGGTTTTGATTGTCTAAATTGCCAGTTATGTCTTTTATTAGTGATCCTAAGCCGTTGGATAATCCTCTTTTAAATCTTTTGGGCAGTAATTCTTTAATTGTTTTCCGTAAATGTTCATTCTTGTAGTCAGTTATTGCTTTTCTATCGTTTAGCAGGATTAAATAATCTTTATTTTTTGAAATTTCTTCTGATATAAAATGCACTTGTTCACTAATTTGGTTTACCAACAATTGGTAAGATTGGAGATTAATGATATGGATAAGTTTTTTAAAACCGTTTATTATTCGGGCATTGCCTTTTTTTATTGGTATAACACCTTTATTGTTCTGAATTGATGTTAGCTTGATTTCCTGTGCTGGGATTCTTAGGCACCTGTAAAATACGTTTGATTTTATTTTTATGTACTTTACCTTCCTGTGTTTCTTTTGTTATTCCTTTATCTTCTAGTACTTTTAATTTTTTATTTTCTTTTACTCTAGTAAAATAAAGTATAGTAATCATGAAAATTTTGGACCTTGAGATTTTTAGAGATTTATTTGTTTTGAGGTCCCCTGAGTCCGAAAAAGTGGGTTTCGAAATGGTGTCTGTCTGTCTGTCTGTCAGTCTCTCAGTCTGTCAGTCTGTCAGTCTGTCAGTCTGTCAGTCTGTCAGTCTGTCAGTCTGTCAGTCTGTCAGTCTGTCAGTCTGTCAGTCTGTCAGTCTGTCAGTCTGTCAGTTTGTCAGTCTGTCAGTCTGTCAGTCTGTCAGTCTGTCAGTCTGTCAGTCTGTCAGTCTGTCAGTCTGTCAGTCTGTCAGTCTGTCAGTCTGTCAGTCTGTCAGTCTGTCAGTCTGTCAGTCTGTCAGTCTGTCAGTCTGTCAGTCTGTCAGTCTGTCAGTCTGTCAGTCTGTCAGTCTGTCAGTCTGTCAGTCTGTCAGTCTGTCAGTCTGTCTGTGTCCTCTCTACAGCCCAGATGGTTTAACCAATCGAACTGAAACTTCAAATTTAACCTTTTTTGATAAATTGGGAGGTCCCAGTGAATTTTACTCCAAATCGGCTAACCGGAAGTGGCCATTCCCTTGGTCCAGAAAATTTATTTTGCAAATATCTTAAAAAGTGTAAGGTTTACAAAAAATTAGATAATACAAAATGTTTGCAAAAATTAAAAACAAATAAAAATAAAAAAATAAAAAATTAAAAAAAATAATTTAAAAATTTAAAAATTAAAAAAAAAAATTAAGAAAAAAATAAAATTTCTCAAAATTCTCTGTTCGTAAAAGAAAGTCGTGTGTTGGCCACACCTCCATTTTTATAATTAGCTTTGAGTTTTCCTCTTCTTAATTTCTTTACGTATATATTATGCTTCATTACATAGTTGTTCATACCGTGCTTTATGCTGTTCTGTATAGTCTAGTTCGGAATTAAAGTCTAATTGTTCTTTGACGTAATGTCCTTTTAAGAGTTCGAAGGGTGTGCGATGGGTTGTCGAATGGATAGAGTTGTCGTAGGATAACGTGGCTTGAACCATTACATTTTCTATGGATAGGTTTTTTGTTTTTCAACAATACTGCTACAGAGTTCTCTTAGGGTTGAATGAAGTCTTTCGACAGGAGAGTTTCCTGTGGAATTGTATGGGGTTGTGATATGAATCAAAATATTATATTAATATTATATTTCCCTGCGAGATTTTTAAGAACTTGGTTTACAAAGCATGTTTCATTATCAAATATTATTTTCTTTGGGATACCGTGGAGGCTAAAGAAATGTGTTAGATTTTCTGCAATCGTCTTATCTTGTTTATTTTTGAGATGATATGTAGCGGCGAATCTGCTAAATGTATCTATGATGGTTAAGAATTTATGGGATTGGAGTTGGAATAAATCTAAATGTAAGATTTCCATGGGTTTCTTTGGGGTTTCCGAAATTTGAAATTCCACTCTAGGTGGTTGTCGATTATATTTTATTTTATTGCATGTATCGCATGCATTTATGTATTCTTTTATTTTTTGCTTCATGTTAGGGAAGAAATATTGCTTCTTAATGTGCTCATAGTTCTCTATGATTCCTCTATGATCATTTTGTTCATGAGTTTTATGTATTTCTTCATTTTGATCAGCTTCATTTTGAATATCCGTTAGGAATTGAAGTGATCTAACGATATTTGTTCTAGGGTTTGTTTTTCGTTGTTTTCTTTGAATTATACGTCTGAATGCTTCTAAGACATATTCGAATCCTTCGTTAGTAGTATATATACACAACAGTCACAACAGTCATCGTTCTATGCCTACCAAGTTTTTAAGTTTCGTTTGGATTTCTGTAATAATCCTTTTGCATCCTCTTGGAAGATTTATTGTTGTCCTTTTTTTATTTTCGAAGAGGGTCTCGATTTTCCGATATGTTTATTAATAGTTGTTGATTAAAACAATTTATACTATTCTTCGTTTCGGGTATTAAGTTTTCGGGAAGTGATAACATACTTCTTGTATCTTCTTCTGAACTTTCATCGTTATTGTAAAGTTCGATATTGTTTGTATTTTGTTCGATTTGAACGCGGGATAATGCATCAGCATTAGCGTTTTGTATAACTTTTTTATATACAATGTCGTATTCGAATTCTTCGAGCCTAAGCCGCCATCTGACTAATTTTGAATTCGACTCCTTTAGTGAAAATAACCAGGTTAATGGCTTGTGATCGGTTACGATGGTAAACTTTTGACCGAAAAGATAGGGTCGAAAGAATTTTGTTGCCCATATAATGGCCAATAACTCCTTTTCGATAGTGGAGTAATTTTGTTCACTTTTATTTAGGGTGCGTGAAGCATAACATGTTGGTAGATCTTTACCAATTTGTCCTTATTTGTCCTTGTGAGAGTACTGCGCCTATAGCTACATTACTACCATCTGTGGTTACGATGAAGGGTTTTTCAAAGTCTGGATATTGAAGAATGGGTTGTTTACACAACAATGTTTTGCACTGTTCGAAACATTCTGTGTATTCTTTATTTATAATTATGGATTTATCTTTCCTAACTTCGTGATTTTTGCGAAGTTAGGTATAAATTTCCTATAATATCCTAATAAGCCCAAAAAACGTTTTATTTGTTTTTCGGTAGTAGGTATTAGCAATTTCTTTATTGCGCTGATTTTGTCGGGATTTGGTCTTACACCTTGTGATGTTACAAGATGACCAAGAAATGCAAATTCTTTATGTAGGAACTCGCTCTTGTTGAGTTGGACTTTCAAATTTGGCTGTTGTAATTTTTGGAATACTTGTTTTAAATTTATTATATGCTCTTGTAGCGATGTCGAGAAGATGATGATGTCGTCCATGTAACAGAGACAGGTCTTGCCCTATAATTCTCCTATTACATTGTCCATAACGCGTTGGAATGTGCTGGGTGCGAATGGCATGCGAACGTATTCCTAGTGGCCATATTCTACAGAAAATGCGGTTTTTGAGATATCCTTTGGACTGACTTCAATTTGATGGAAGCCTGATGCAAGATCCAAAGTGGTAAAATAGGTACATTTGCCTAATTTATCCAGAATATCCGTTATATTCGGTAAAGGGTAACGATCGGATATTGTTTTTTCGTTTAGCTTCCTATAATCAATAACCAAGCGCCATTTGGTTTGTCCAGCGGCGTCTTGTTTCTTGGGCACAATCCATATTGGAGAGGACCATGGAGAGAAACTTGGTCGTATGATACCTTGATTAAGCATTTTAATAATTTGCCTTGCTACTTTTATGGACGTAGGGGTATCTATAACTCTTTGTGAATATAGGTTTGTCATCATTTACATCGATATTATGCTTGATAGCGTTTGTAAATGTTAATTGATCGTTTTCTTTTTGGAAAATATTTTCGAACTGAGAACATAATCCTTCTATGTTCAATTTTTCCTCTCTATTGAGATGATTAGTTCGAATTAACTGCCTTATGTCGATTCTTTCGTCCCCATATGTATTTGGTTCCAACACTTCGAGTTTGTTTATCTCAGAGTGATTTTTATTAAATAGTTGACATTCGATAGGATGTTCGATTACGAAAGTTTTTGCTTGAGGGCTGTAATCAATTACTTCGAATATAGCGTAATTTTTCTCGGCAGTGTATTATCCTTCAGGAATGATTAATTTTTCATTTATTAAAACGGGTTTGAGATATATTTCTCCATTTGAGATAGTTACAGGGATTCGTGCAATTAATTTGCTGTGTGGATTGATTGTGTAAACTTTTGACATAAAGTGTAATTTGAATTTTAAGGGAATTGTAACGGTAGGTGTCTTTAGAATTGATTGACCTAAGTCGAGGATTATGCTTAGGGAATGCATTACTTCTAAGCCTATTAGACGAAATTCTATATCTTGTTGAAATTTTAATTCTTTTAAACCTTTCATTTTTATAGCTTTGTCAATGGTGTGTTTATTGAATAGGGTGGTGACAATAGTGGGTTGAATTTTATAACTTTGAGATTGATCTATTATCTCGGGTTCTATGAATGATTTTGTAGATCCTGTGTCTATAAAAAATTTGTATGGTTTACCGTGTAGGTTTTTTTCAATATAGGGTAATTGATAACCTGATTGGTGATTATTTAAGTTTATATAGCCGTATGTTGCTCCGAGGCTTCTAGGAGAAAATCCTCGCCGCTAATTTTTACATCGGGTGTCTGTTGTTGTTGTTCATAGGATTCAAAATAATCTTCAAAATATTGTTCTTCATGTGGATATTCCACTTGATTACACACAGTATTGACTTATTTGATTTTGATTTTGTTGTGTGAAGGGTCGGTGATTATAATATGCAGGTTTTGGGGAGAATGTTGAAAATTGGTTTCTTTGTAGAAGTGAATTGTATGAATTGTTCATTGGAATTGGGGGTCGGTATAGATTGTGATGAAATGAAGATAATGGTTTGTTAATTGTTATGTCTTGCAGCGGGATACGTGACTGTGTACCGCCGATCACTGGAGTTGCCGCGATCGCATTTCTCGACCTAACTGTCTGTCCGACATACATTAAGCAAAAATTTCGTAGTCGTGTTATTCGACATTCGGCGATAACATGCGGTCACCCAGATCGCCCGATTTGAGTTACTGAGTTGCTCAACTAACAAATCGTTCATTTAATTACAGCCTACCCTGTATATAACAAAAGTTTGTGGATTTTTTTTGGCATGCCATCTTGGCATTTCGGCATCTCCATTGGAGATAGAAGCGAAAAACAAAAAATACATTACAACAAAGCATTGACGGTATATAGCTCCGTTATCAATTCCTTATGCGAGACGAAGGTATACATAAATAATCTTAGTAGGATTGAACCCAATTTTATTAGAAATAAAATCCAATTGAAGGATGAAAAAATTTGCAAAGTATTTAATAAAGTACTCTGTACTTCTACCAATCCAGTTTTTACACGTTTTCGGGTAAACAGCGAGCAAGTGTTCAATTTTATGAGAACCCAAAACAACATTAATCACTTCTTATATAATAAACTACAATAAGCCGTAAAAAAAAATGTAAATATCATAGTCACAGCCAATATTAAAACAACGTGCTTATAAGTATACTACTGCATGAACTGGAACCGCCTAAATTTGATAAGCAAGTCCTAATCGGTTATTAGAGTGTTAGAAAAGAAAGTCTCTTGTTTTTGTTTAAAATGTGTCAACACATTCTTGTTCAGTTATCACTCTCGCTCACCGCATACATATACTAACAAAAGTTGTAAGGATGTGTTAAGAAACTGTATGATTGACATAGTTCAAGATTACTCATGATAATTCGCGCAGCTAACAAATATTTTGCGACCAAAATCTTTTTAGTTAAATGATAATTTCAAATATACGTAGTTGATTCAGAGTGTTAACGATTTTGTTTGGTGTATTGTCTGCGCTGTGATTAAATTTAAACTATTCTTTAAGTGTATACATTTAAAATGAAAAAAGTGGGAATGAAAATAATTACATCAGTAGTTTGTATTGTTGCTGTATGTACGGGGCTCGTACAAATTAAACCGGATCAAACTTCATCACAAAATCGGCTCACTGAAGAATGGCTATTTACTGCAGGGAATAATATTACCACTATAATTAATTTAAACACAATTATTAATATGACCCAAGTTGTGGATGTTACGCCCGAACTTAATAATTCAGTTATCAATAATTTTCCAATTTACAGTAAGAAAACAGCAAAACATGACAATGGACCATGTTGTACGGTGGTTCGACCGAAATCATGTCGAAAATCATTGAATGGTGCAAAATGTCGTCATCGGAGGCATGAACTTTGTGGCGACCGATGTAAATCTCACACCATGCATGCAAAAGTAAAGCGAAAATGTAAAGCACAAAATGAATGTCGACGGCATACTGTTTACATTGCCGAACCTATAATACCATCACGATGTATTTCGATTTATCGTTGGCCGTATACACTTTGTGGTGTATTTCCAGAAAGTTTGGGTTGCGACGGATGCTATGATGACTATGAATATGGTGGCTTTGGTAATAAAGGATGTTATGGCTGTTACGATGATAACTTTGACATTGGTCCATTGTATCGCCGTGGCCCAATTTTGCGTACATCCTATTACCATTTGCCACCCTGCGAACTCATTGGAACTTGTATTGGTTATATTTCATTTCGTCTGGAAGATGAATATAATGAATTGGATGAACTGTACACCGAAAATTTCGATGACAGTAATTACGAAGGAAGCGGTGGATGGGAGGAAAAAATTGATGATACTGTAATTTTATTAAATTCTTCAAAATTTGATGCTCACTGGGATAAACAAAAACCATTTAATATGAGACATTCTCGAAACTTAAAAAGACTTGGAAAACCACCTCGTCTATTGTTGGGGAATCCCAATGCATCGTATGAAAGAGCACAGCGGTTTTTCCAAGAAGTTTCAAAGCCAGATTACATGAAATTTGTTGATGATTATGATGATAACTACAATTTTAATGATGAAACAAGATTAAATAAATATGCCAAAAAAACACTATCCAGACATCATCGATTTCCAATTGACGAGGAGGACCTGAACCCAATTGAGGACGACATATTTTAAGGTTGATTGAAATAAAGTTGAATTTGTATTAACCAAAATATTAAACGATTTGTTTTATTTTCAACTTTCCACATTTATGTACTCAGTTCTGTATTGTATCCTCTTACTCGTCTTTTATTACTTATATTAAACAAGTTTCTTTATATTCACTTTGTTATTTATTACTTAACTATTACATAATACATAACTCATTATTTTTATATGTGCTTCAATGCACGTCTTATACTATATTGGATACAATGAATAATGTGTTGAATGATCTTTTTCCATGATGGCTGACCACCAGGGACGACGACACAACGTGATCGAGTGTTGCCTGATTTACATTTTAAGTTTCAAGATATTACACGCTTTGTTCACATTTATTCAGACTACGAGACGCATACGCTATCGGCCGACCCTCTTGAAGAAGGACAGATCCCATTCCATCTTTTGACGCATCAGTTTGAATGATGCAAGGAATCTTGGGGTTAAAAATTCTTAGTACTGGGTTTGAGGTTACAATCTCTTTTAGTTTATGTAACTCATTGTCATGCGACCCTTCCCACTTCCACTCCACTTTATTCTTTGTTAGTTCCCTGAGATTGGCGGTTACCTTAGATAAATTGGGAATAAACCTTGCCAAAAATTTTGCTATTTCCAAAATTCGTAATAATTCCTTCTTATTGTTTGGAGGATTTATACTTGCTATCGCTTTGACATGTTTGTTTGTAGGTTGCACTCCCTTTTTCGAAATGACATTCCCCTGGAACGTTACCTCTGGGACCCTAAATTGCAGCTTTTGTGAATTAAATCTTACATTGTATTGCTCAGCTCTTTGCAACACCTCTAACAATATTTTGTCATGTTCTTCCGGTCCTTTGCCGGCCACAACCAGATCATCAAAATATATTTCCAACCCTTTTATAGACCCGAAAATTTCGACACATTTCCTTTGAAATACTTCTGGAGCCGAATTTATACCAAATGGCAACCGCTTAAACTGATACCTCCCAAACGGTGTAGTGAACGTACATAAATCAGAGCTAGGTTGGTCTAGTTTCACCTGCCAAAATCCATCTTTAAGGTCTATTACTATAAAGACCGACATTCCCGAAAGTTTTGATATGATATGATCGCTACTCGGAATCAAATAATGTTCTCTCTTGATATACTTATTTAATGACTTTGGATCCAAACAAATTCTCAGATCACCATTAGGTTTTTCTCGGATCATTATATTATTAATCCACTCCGTAGGATGACTAACTCGCGAAATGACACCCCTTTCTTCTAGGGGATCAAGCTTATTTTTCAGTTTATTATACATTGAGATCAGTTTATTATACAGGTTCTCCATAAAATTCTAAGCATTCCGAATATTTTAACCCCAATAGTTGAAATATGATCAACCCATGATAGAGTTTGATTCATAACCAAGCCTAGATTCTTAACCGTTTTGGAGAACGGAATAATTACATTATTTAAATAAATTGGCGGAAAACTGCTAGTGTCAATCACAGTACACTGAAAAAAATATTACCATACCATTAACGAAGAGATTTTCGTTATTTTTTAACAGAAAAAAATCGTTATTGTTACAGATTTCATTTAATCTAATATAAACTTTATTAATAATATTAAAAATTAAATTTTCAAATAATTAATATTCGTAAATGTTATTTACTTCGAATCGTTATTTGTTAATTTGATAAATGAGAGAAAAATTGTTACCTTTAAAACTTTTATGCTAATATAACGAATTCTTTTTATCAGTGTTGTTTTACATTAAAGAACATGAATGATATTTGAATTATAAGAGTTGTTCTACTACAAAAAAAAAAATTAAAAAACTTTTTTAAGATTTTAGTCAATAAATGAAAAAATAAATAAATTTTTAACTGAAACAAAATTAATAATCTCTATATTTAAGAAATAATCATTAAATTTTCGGTTTTTTTGGTTAAGTTGATCTAATGAAAATTATATAACTAATATGAAATATAATTTTAAAAAATGAAACGGAATTCATGTTACATGTATTATATAGCGTACTATTGACAAATTATGTATAATAATTGCATATATTTTTAAAGTGTTCTGGAAACAGGGAGGTATAATCATGAACCGTATTACATATTTATTTAATTATTCATACACTAAACTTTATTTCGGTTGCACGCTCTATTTTGAGCATTGAAGCTCATTCCTTGAAAGCACAGTCCACGAAATATCCAAAAACCCCTAAATATTTGGGCCGTGCAGTTGGGTCTCTCCCACAACCCGATTTCCATCCATTTCATCATACATTCGGTTTTTATCGATTTTTTTTGTCAGGTTTTCGTTTTGCGCTTTACTATACTTTTATTTAGAACACCTCGGTCATAGTTTGCGTCTCATATAAAATAATTTTACAAATACAAAAAAAAATTGAAAAATTGGGAAAATGTGCATCTGACACCCACGAAACTCAAAGCCAACTCTATTAGTTTTGCTACTACAGTAGAATTCGCTTATAATGAACGGTCATGGGACAAATAATTTTGTTCATTATAAACGTGTGTTCATTTTAACCGTAAATACTTGGTTTGTGCATTCGAAACTAACTTATATATGTAACTTATGTAACTGTGATTTCCAAAAATGTACGAAAGTTAAAAAAAATACATAGACACCAGAAAAAAACTCAAAATATTTCCCTATTTCCGTTACATTGTTTCTAGTAATCTAGTATATGTATGCACTATACACGATTGCAAGCCGATAATATAAGTCGATTGTTATATAATTTACAGTTTTTCAGAGTGTTACCGTTTGTTATACAATTTAGTTTTTCAGAGTGTGTGAAGAAACAGCAAATTGGAAAATATTGTTTAGTGTTTAACTTTGCTCGCTCTCTCATTCTCGCTCATTCGTTATACAAAAAATAAATACGATTTATAGATTGTTTTTTTTTTTTTGAATTAAGTTGTGAGCTTAATTTTGCCGTATGGGTAAAAATAATTTCAATCTAAGATGGACTAGCACCACTTTCAAAATAAACATATTTACAATACTGTTAAGTGCTAAAACTTCCATCTTTCATATATTAGGATTCTGAATTTTTTTGACTGTAAATTGTTTATAGATAAAATGACCATACTAAGTTTTATCTATAACTACCATTATCTTCATTTTTTTGAAAAATGGACTTGCCCCACTTTCAAAATAAACGGCTCATATATGTATACCTACGCCACTGAGACCAAGTAAGTATTATTTTAAATAATATACTATCAAGATAATTTAGAACTAAATTATTTTACAGATCAAACTGATACGTTACCTACTAATATGCGTTTAAACCTTGTAATTTATTTAAAGTGATTCCTCAACTTTATAATTTGGTATAGAACTTTTGTGATTCTATTTCTGTTAACATGATCTGTTTTGTTTGTAACCTTATTGTAGAAAATTTCAAAAATCTATTAATACATTATAAATATTTTCATGGTCTTAAACATAACTCAACTTATAAATGTCCCGGAGATTCGTGTAGTAGAACGTTCCAAAACCTTTCAAATTTTAAAAAACATTTCAATAACATTCATGCTAGTGAATTGTCTGATACATCCAAAAAAGCGAATATCACAAACGATATAAATAGCCAAATAAACTTTGAGAAGAATGTAGCACAAAATAATATTTTGCCTTGTGATGAAATAGATTCTATTGTACCAGATGATGATGATCCAGATGATGATGAACTTAATAATAAAATTGCTAACAATATTTTAGTATCTGCTGTGAAATTTTCAATTAATTTAATACAAAAAAATAATTTTACAACCAAAGATGTAGTCGAATTGCAAAAGAAAATTAAACAGTTTATTTTAGTTCCTCTTTTAGCTGCATTAAAAAGTTTACTGACCACGGTGAAGTTTCAACAATTTACACCACTTTTAGAAGCCTGTATAGATCCATTTATTTATTGTAGTACCGAATATCGTTTAAAAGAGTGGTTAAAGGATAACAATTATTTAAGTGAACCTAAAATTTTCACTATTTATAACGAAATCACTCACGTATATAATATAGGACAGATTGAGCTAAACGAAAATGTGAAGACAGGTGTATTATTACCTATAGATTTTCAATTCCGTACTTTTTTTTAAAAAGATGATAATTTATTAGTAGCAATGAAATTTGCAAAAAAAAAATTATTAGATAAAAATCTTTTAGAAAATTTTATTGATTGTGAATTGTGGCAAAATAAAACCAATATGTTTGATTCCAAGAAAATATTAATTCCATTTTTTCTTTATAGTGATGATTTGGAAATAAATAACCCACTTGGATCCCATGCTCAAACGCAAGCATTGACTTTAGTTAAATATATTTTAAACGAAGAAACTATGGGATTTATTACGTTAAAAAATGTCTTCAATAGAAATATGCCGGATGAATATTCAATCGATGCTATCAATGATGAACCTGCATTTTTAGAAGTTGATAGTCTTTTAAAAAAATGGAACATGAAAGACCTCATCGGTACGTTCAGAGGTAAGTAAATTATAAAAATTACGCTCCAAATATAATTAACATGGTAATTTGTTTTTCTTTGCTTTACTCTTAGAAAATGACATTGACATCGAAGCATTAAGGGTAATGCAAATTCATAATATTAAGGAATTGTTGAATAATTATAAATTAGGGAAACGAATCAAATTCGAATATAATTTACGGGAGTGGCAAAAAGAACAGGTAAATTATATTTATAAATAACGTTCGATTACCACCATGTTAACCTATCTAAGTAATAAGACAGTTCAACCTCTATATACGTCCAGAGTCTCATTAGAGACTAGATTTATCGACTATAGATTATTATGTATATACACTATCAAATTCCGGTATTTCAATCGACAACACATGTGTAGGATGTTCGTCATCACCATGCAGTAACATCACCAAGCCATCCATTAAGGTTGATCTCAATAATAGAAATGTATTGCTTCGAAAACCAGTAACTATAGTGTCATTAGGCGATATTTTAAATTCAACATTTGAGGGGAAATATATTCTACAATTAGCGTATGACAATAAAAACATATCTGATTCAAATAGAGCAGTATTTTTAACTTTAATAGTAAATTTTCAAAATGAAATTAAAATGGGTGTACATGACTGCGAAACAATTAGCAAACAAATTGTGGATTATTTTGCTAACGAATCACAGGTAAGCAATTTTCATGAACAAATTTAGTTTTCAAATGACTAATTAAACCTTTTTTTATTATTACAGGCTGTTTATTTTCAGCGTCGAAAAAATCAGAAGCCCAAAGGCCAGTTATACGATAAGTATAATAATTATATCGCAAAGCTCAGATCAAATAGTTTTCTACCTAAACCAATTAGGTATAAAAACAGCATACTTCTAACAGGTAATAAAATTGTTTAAATGAATAAATAGATATGATGGCATTTCTGATTTATTTTTTGTTAAACTATTCGCTAGAACAGCATCTGACAATAACATATGCTTGCTTAAAGATATAATTTTGCATAAGAAACAATATTGTAACGTTTCTAGATCAATTTGTAATAAATTTATTTTCGTATGCTTCTCCTAATTTACAGATAACGATTCATGCGACATTCCAGAACCTGATGGTGAAAGCATTCAAAAAGAATTAAAATACAATCGGGATGATTCTAATATAGATCTAATTGTCAAAAAATGGCACGAAACCGTTATATTCCGTAAAATATCTATAATGAAAAATAATAATAATAATATATGTCAAATATTAGAGGAATGGCCTGCCTATACGCAATCTTATGTATGGACCAAAACTTTTTGAAGTGGATTTTAAATATATCTATCCGCATAGTGGCAATATGTTATTAAATTTCGACCAGTTCATGAAAAATATTAAACCGATAATCGAAGAAAAGCTTAATGATGCAGCCTGCAAATTATTGCTAAAACAAATGAAGCAACAAAAAAATATTTCTATTGGTAAGCTTTTATAAGAAATTTCAGAAAATTTTAAATAATTAAAATTTTTTGTTTGTTACAGATGCCAAGAATTTTATAACGTTAATTTTATTACATGGAATTCTAAGGCCATCAAATAAAAAATATGCTATAAATTCTAGTGGTAAAAAAATTTTGCTGAAATATACCATAAAGGATTCTCAGGATTCTTTTATGTTATTTGCGTCATCCGTCTATGAATGCGATAAAATGTTTACGGATCTAAAGCTAAAATGTGCAGCAGACAAAAAGCAGATCCAACCATTTGTTTTCGTCATAGGAGACAACGAGTTCGCTCCGAATACTTACTACATTTATTTTGACGACATCAAATACAAAATGCCATCAGTGGTTTCTGCGTTAGATTTAGTTTTTAAATTAATTCAGGTATTTAATTTGAAATACCCAGTCGAATCCGAAGTTGTATGGCTTTTCCTCCAAAAGTATTTCTATCACATAGAAACGCAATACGATCCAGTATTTCCGAGTGTGGATTTATTAATTTCAAAATTATCGAAATAAGAGTTTTATATTAATATAAAATATATTTTATATATTTGTTTTTCAATTGATTTATTTAATTTAAAGACTGAAATCTGTTTAATTATTTGTTTTTTTTAACCTAAATCTAAACTTCGAATTTAAATTTAAGATAATTATTTTATATGTGATTTTTTATAAACAAACTGTTTTACGAGTATATATACTTTTTATATTGAGATTAATGTTAATTTTATTCAAATTTTAATATTTATGAAAATAAAAAAAAATGAATTATCTAAAAAATTTCTTTTATTTTCTACATTGTTGTATTTACTGCCGCTTTCGTTATTTTGTATTTTTGTAAATCAGTAACTATTATAGTATTATTAACGAATAATGGTTTATAATAATTAATACGGGTAACCATTAGTTTGTTATTATTATGACTAATTCTTTATTCTACCGATTGAGGAATAATTAACATTTTAATATTATTAACGAATATTGGTTAAGTATTATTTCTGATAGTAACCGTATATTCGTTTTTAACAATATTATTATGTTATTTTACTTTTTAAGGATTAATAAATTTATCATTATTTTAAAGAATTTTCGTTTTATTTTTATTTTTATTTTAACTCTTTTCTATAATCTTAATTTCATTTTTAATATTAATAACGAATAATGTTCCTTTAGAGTATATTATTGTCTCTGTTGTATTAACAAAAAAGTGTTATACATCAAAGTGAATCTTTATTAAAATTGTATGTTAGATAAAAACAATATGTTATTAGATTAATTCCATTTTAATTATTTAGGTATAAAAATAACAATTAGTTTGTTGATAGAATTTTTGATGTTTAATTAAATAATTTCTGTCATAATAACGAAGAAATCGTCGGATCAATAGTAATGGAAAATTCGTTAAAACAATGCACAAAATCGTAATTAGTATACAATTTTTTTTTTCAGTGTATTATAAATAACAATGCTTGCGATTCAAGACAAACAATTATCAGATGCCCACGAAGAAATGGCTGATAAATCCTTATTTATATTATCTATTGCAACATCCACACTATTAATTGTATCTTTTAAATAGATCTGTAAGTCATCAGCATAAAGGTGGTACGATGCATAATTAATGACTGACGAAAGACTATTAATATATAATAAAAAAAGAAGAGGTCCCAACACGGAACCCTGTGGAACACCTGAACTCAATGGTAAAACCTTTGAAAACTGTCCAGCAACAAAAACTGTCTGTTTGCGATCAGATAAATAGGACATTATTAAACTGACCGCACTCGATGAAAACTTGAATTCATTACCTAATTTATAAAACAATTTCATATAATTCACAGAGTCAAACGCTTTGCTAAAATCCAATAATACAAGAACAGTGAAAAATTTGGAATCACAGTTCCTACGAATGTCATTACAAATACAAGTCAAAGCACTTGAAGTGCTATGGTTAGGTCTAAAACCGGATTGAAAAGGACACAACATTTGTTTATCATTTAAATATCTCATAATTTGATTTTTCAAAATTACCTCAAAACACTTAGAAATACAAGGTAATATACTTATAGGTCTAAAATCACTTAACGATTTTGGATCTGAAACCTTCGCAACCGGCAACACTTTAGAGATTTTCCAATTTATCGGGAAAACAGATGTTGTTAAAATACAATTAAAAATATCGACAATAAACGGACAAATGTAAGGTAAAATTATCTTAATAAACTTTAATTGAACACCATCAAGGCCAACAGAATTAGACCTAATACTCATAAATGCTTTCAAGACTTCTTCAATGTCAACATTATAAAAGGAAAAACTGTCATGCGCATCATTAAACCAATTAAAACTATCGAGAGGAGGACTAGTTGTAGAGTTGCACGTCAGTGTTACATAGTCATTAAATTCATCAGGGTTAGGTACAAAACTATTAATTTTAGCTTTGGTGATACCAAGATCTTTGCAACATCCCCAAAAACCTGAGGGAGAATTTTTACACCTCATAAATTTATCACTATAGAATTTAAATTTCGCTTTTCTAATTAAACTAGATGTTATGTTACGGATCTTAATATAAATTGCACGTAATTCACTGGTACCTTTAAGTTTCAGATTTCGTAAAGCAATATTCCGCTCCAAAATGGCCGATTCGATTTCATTATTAAACCACAGAGGCTTACTTTTCCTGGAAATTTTAACAGTCGATGTAGGGACAGCATTCTCAAATGAATATGTAACCAAGGAATTGAATAGATCAATTTTTAAATTAACGTCTGTTATTGAATACAAATTATCCCATGGTAACTTATTAACACACTCTAACAATTTATCAAAATTCAATAAATTAAAATTTCTGAAAGAAATTAATTTAGGTTCCAATTCAATTACCATATCATTGACATTATAAGAAAAAGCCAGTAAATCATGATCTGAAGTATGACCCAAACCCAATTGTAGCAAATTTAAAATTTTCAAATTATCACTAGAAGCTACAACATCCAGAAGAGAACTGCTATGCGAAGTAAAACAAGTGGGTTGATCATTTAAAATTTTAAAACCAAATAAATCCAAAATATTTTTGAATTTATTGCCACCCCCCTTACAACCATTAAGATCAAAATTGATATCACCACAGATTACTACATTATCATACATCGAACTAAATTTCATTAAAACATCAAAAAAATCATTCAAATTATAACACGCATAAAAAGCAATAAGCAAAAATAAAGAGGATTTGAATCCAACTTCAAGTACCATAAACTCAAAATTTAATCCCTTTGACACGCTCTTATCTAAAATTTTAATTTTCAAACCATGCCGAAAATATACGCATATTCCTCCACCCAGCTTGCCCAATCTATCGTTACGCAGAGAATTAAATCCATTAATAGCAACAGCTCTATCAGAAAAGCTTTCATCAAGCCAACTCTCAACTATACAAACAATATGCACATTAGCGTCATTTAACATAAATCTAATTTCATCCAACTTGTTAAACATACTTCGCGAATTGAAATAAACCAAATTAAAATTTGAATATCAATTATCACCGTATGAAACCAATTCTATGTGTGCGCCTTTCAACTCGACCACCCCCTTCCTATCAGATTTTATCTTGTCATAGACAGACCTGGCTATAATGTTGCAGTCCGACCCCGAATCTAACTTAAACTTAACTACCTCATTTTCTACCCATATGTTTTTAAACCAGCCATTTCTACATGCATCTACACTACAAACTTGTAACTTACAGCTATGATTATAATTATTTAACAAATATTTTGCACCTGTTTCTGCTAAGCATCTATCGTCCTCTTCCGATGTATCCTTTTCTCCAACATTTGATTGCAGCATGTATACATTCTTTGATTTGCAAACGGCTGCAAAATGATTTATCCTTCTACACTTATTGCATCTTTTGCCTCTCGCCGGACATACTTGTTTGTCTCCATGACCATATCCACAATGATTGCATTGCGTTTTTATATTTTTGTGGCCATTTTGATTTTTATTCCACTTCGCTTCAAATTCTTTACCACGTTGCTTATAGCTGTTTATGTTGACCGCATCCACTTTTTCCATTTTTATGTTCGGATTGTTTAACATTTGAACTTGTGCTTTAACTATTTCTCCCGATTTACACATCTCGATGGCGTTTTCTAATGTTAAATTTTTTTCCGCTAGCATCATGCTTTGTAAGTTGGTATCACTAACTCCAAATATTAGCCGATCACGAATCATCCTATCTTTGAACTGTGTTCCGCACGTTAACTTAGCACATGTAAAACTACACAACGACGTTTGATTTTTTATTTCTACCACAAAGTTTTCTATTGATTGAAATTATTTTTGGCAAATTTTATGAAATTGATATGTCGCCATTATAACGTTTTCTTTTGGAACAAAATGTTTCTCAAATTCAGCCAGCACTGCGTCAATTGTTTCATTCTCCCCGATTTCAAATGTATTGAAAGTTTCGAATCCTTCTTCGCCCAACAAAAATAGCAGCACTCCAATTTTTTTCTTATCGGTGTCTTCTTTCGCCCCAAACGTTTCCATATACCACATGAATTTTTTCTTAAACACACTGAAATTTTTTTCTGCGTCACTATATGTAAGTCCAGCCGACATTTTGTTTAATATTTTTTCCCTTTTTTTTTGTTTTTTTTATTTATTAACATCTGACACCATGTATTGTATCCTCTTACTCGTCTTTTATTACTTATATTAAACAAGTTTTTTTATATTCACTTTGTTATTTATTACTTAACTATTACATAATACATAACTCATTATTTTTATATGTGCCTCAATGCACGTCTTATACTATATCGGATACAATGAATAATGTGTTGAATGATCTTTTTCCATGATGGCTGACCACCAGGGACGACGACACAACGTGATCCTCCGCTGTTGTCATTGTTACCAACTATCAGGATTTTTAGTGTTGCCTGATTTACATTTTAAGTTTCAAGATATTACAAGTTCCAGATGTAAAAAAATATGATGATGAACATTATCCGCCCTTTTGTATTTATTTATTTATTTGGAAAACGAGGAATAACAAGAAATTCTAAAAATTCCGGAATACAATAAGAACAAACTATGCTACAAGATGCGACTAAATTAAATTAGTACCTTTATGTGTATTATATCAAATCAGTCGTCTGCCAATTACAAACGGAGGGGATGAATATCATTTTTTTGTTGCTGTGCGTCATACCGGTTTTTAACATTTGAGTATTTTTCCATTCGCGGTGAATAACAAGCAATCTTAAGAATCCTAGAGTTTGTTGTAAGATACGACTAAGTTAAATTAGTAGCTTTATGTTTGGTGTTTCAAATGGGCCATGTGCTATTTCCGGGCCGATTCCTGATATTTGAGTAGTTTGATGGTATACATTTGATACACTAAACATAAACCTACTCGATTAACTTAGTCGCATCTTACAACAAACTCTAAGATTTTAAAGATTTCTTGTTATTTACAAGAAGAAAAAAAAGAAAGTGTGAGTCCACAGTAAATTACTCAAACAAGCAGAATCAATATGACGTAAAAAAAAAAAAATTTAATTTCGGATTTCTCCTCACCGTTAAAAAATTGCACACACCATATGATTTGTGGCACTTTAAACTGTTATTGCCAATCGTTTTCGAATATATATTGTTACGTTTTTGCCTTGTCAATTAAGGTTCGTATCACTGGATTGTGAATAAAACAAAATCAATTCAATTTATTACCAACGAATTTATTTAGTTAACACAAAAATTATTACAACACAATTTATTAATGATAATTCACAATTATAATTCATTATTTTTAAATCACTTTTTAATTCCTTTTTAATCTTTACACTATCGCTTTCCAAATACTAATAATCCAATTCGATCTCGTTCGGCTTTTTATATACACAAATCAAACTTCTTAAAAGCTCATAACTTTTCCAGTAAGAATAGTGTAGAAATATTTAGAATAATTTTATCATGGAAAATTCCATTTTAGTACAGTAAAACATTGGAGCTATTAATTTAACTTGTTCTATCACACCCTAGATGTCACCGTCACAATATTTTACTGTGAAACGGAGTTTATGGTAGTAAAGCTACTTTACAAGCGCGACTACGTGAGGCCATGGATAACGAAGGGTTAGACACGGAACATTATGAGTTTGTAAAGGAAGTAACGTATGCGATAACCGTAGAGAAGACAGAAGCTGAAACACATGGATTGGTCGGAATAATATAAACATTTTCTGGAAGTTTCGATTTGTCACAGTTAATGGCTGCTATAAACCAGATGATGGAGCGACAAATGGAAAAAATTGAGCGGTCAAACGAAATGATGGCACAACAAAATGAGCAACAGTTGGAGACAATAAACTTCTCGAATTACCTACTAACCTACACGGCGAAGTGGAGAAGCTGCAAATGGAGATTCAACAAGTTGACCAAAAATTAGAAATGAAGGTTCAATATGTTGAAGAGAAATTGCAAACGGAGATTCAACAGGTTGAAGGAAAATTAGAAACGAAAGTCAAACAAGTCGTGGAGAAATTTCAGCGTCTCGAGAAAAAGTTAACTGATGTCAAGAGCAATGGAACAACGACACAAGTAGTTTAGACCGTTCAATCGATTAAGTTAAAACCACCAACATTCGACGGGACAACACCTTTCGGCATTTTCAAATTTCAAATTCAAACGGCGGCCAAGATCATTGGAACGATGAACAGCGTGTCGCAGCTTTAATAGTGGCTCTCAAATACGAAGCAGCAGATGCTTTAACTATTCCAGAACAAGAACACAACAGTATCTCGAAATTATAAAGGCATTGGATCGGATGTACTAAGTATAATCTCGCAGGACTACTGGGAAATAAGAAGGAAACGGGGAATATCTCGATCTCCTATACAGTGACGACCAAACAACAGGGACCAGGCAATGGCCAAGCAAGAGAGCCAAATGGTGACGGAGTTGTTAAACTTATAAGAGTCAGCTTAAAGGGACAGAAGCTGACTCCCACAAGCGATTGCCCCATAACCTCCATCCGCGTTTCGAAAGTAGCAAGAGGCGGTGACAGCTTAACAATCAAAGGCGACATTGATGGCAGAGAATGATGAACGATTCTCCGTAAAGATCTGATCTATGGAGGTATACAACCAGTTAATGGATTGAAGTTACAAACGGCAACTGGAGATAGTTTAATAATAAAAGGCAAAAAGATCGTGAAAATAAAGATCGGGAGAACTCTTTTCCAACACGAAGTGCTGATATCAGATATTATGGATGAAGTCATTTTGGGGATGGATTTCATGAGAGCAAATGGTTTCGGGGTAAATGTTGGATGAGGAGCATTAACTTGCTATACTTTTTCAATCTAGCAGTGCAGCTGCAACTAGCAGGCGAATTATTGTTGATCATCGGGAGAAGCTGCCAACGAACTCGGACCCGATGGTGTGGAGAAGATTGGAAGGAGGTTCTGGGTCACCCAGGTTGTGGGTTGTGAAAGCTAACGAAGAGGAGAGCGGAGCCAAGGAAATTATAATCGGAAGCCCTAGTTAAACTAGACAGCGATAATAGAGTACCAATTAGGACTCTTAATCTCTCGAATAAGACAAAAACCATCAAGAAAGGAACAGTCATCGGCAAATGTGATGACAAAACCGACATGCAAGGCCAGAAAGAAATTATAGAACAAGTTATGGAGAAATGGACCGAAGATCTTACTGCGGCAAAGAAAAATTCTGCGTATCAACTACTCAAACGGTACATGTCCATATTCTGTAGTAAATCGGATAATAACGGAAGGACTTCAATGGCAAAGCACCGAATTGATACGGGAACAGAGGTGCCGATTCATCAACCACCCAGGAGATTACCATTGGAAAAACAAGAAGAAGCCGAATCGAGTGCAATCGAACCATCTAATAGTCCACGGAGCTCACCAGTAGTGTTGGTCGCAAAGAAGGACGGTGGACATGAGATTCTGCGTTGATTACCGAAACTCAATGCTGTGACGAAAAAATATAGCTACCCACTGCCAAGGATCGATGACACGTTAGACACGTTATCGGGTATTAGATCTATAAAGCGGCTATTAGCAGGTGGAAGTCCATGAGGAAGATCACGAGAAAACGGTGTTCAGCGTGGGTAACTGGCTTTGGCAATTTAATGTTATGCCATTCGGATTGTGTAATGCCCCTGCAACTTTTGAACGATTAATGGAGCGCTTGCTAAAGGGATTACATTGGAAGACGTGCCTAATATATTTGGATGACATCATCGTCATGGGCAAGGATTTCAACAAGCATCTAAGGAACTTGGTAGAGGTGTTGGATCGGATACAGGCTGCCAGATTAAAGTTAAGCCCAAAGGAATGTAAGCTGTTCAGAACTGAAGTAAAATATTTGGGTCATCTGGTAACGACCAATGGAATTCACAAAAAAATTTGATGCTTTCTAAGATTGTGCAACTTTTATAGACGGTTCGTGCCAGGATTCGAAAACGTCTCAAAGAGTTTACACGAGTTAACCAGGAAGAACAAGGCATTCGAATGGAAGGATGACCAGGAAGAAGCATTCGTTGGACTAAGGATTAAGCGTCGTGGCAATCCTCGCATACCCTACACCCAATGTGAAATGTATTTTGGACACCGATGCTAATAATGGCGGTACAGGTAGAGTGTTATCACAGGAAACTAATGGCGAAGAACGATAATTATTACGTGGCACGGAAAGAATTTTTGGCTATAGTGGAATGCGTTAGAGGGACAGGTAGCACGCTGGATTGAACGTCTTCAAAGCTACGATTTCCAAATCGAAGGTCGGAAGGGAAGTGCACATGGAAATGTAGACGCATTATCAAGACGGGAATGTCCAGTAGAATGGAAGCATTGTGGTCACGTTGCAGCAAAGGAAGGCATCATTGACCATAGGCATACGCAAGTGCTGCCTGAGGAGGAGTGGACTGATAAAATGATCAGGAAAGAGCAATTAGATGACACGGAAATGGAAGGAAAAGGAATACCGGCCCACTTAAAGCGAGATGGCGGACAAAAATCCCATATAGCCTCCGAATAGAGAATAGGTGTTTAAAACCAATTGTTGTTGGTTTTACTGAAGAGCCGGATTGCGGAAATCCTGAAAGAGTATAATGTTGTGATAGAATGGTGCCAAAAATGTGACCAATGTGCGGCGGTGAAGGAACCCGCACGAAAACGTCGTGGAACCATGAAACAATATAACCTCGGAGCACTATTCGAGTGGTAATGGTTTATTTCAACAATTGGCTGGAGGTTTACCTCATACCCAATCAAGAGACAACAACAATAGCCGATATCATGGTAAACAACTGGATTAGTAGATTTGGAGTGCCGATGGAGATTCAAACCGACCAAGGGAGGACTTTTGAATCGGAGAACAACGCCTATGGATCCACAGTCTGACGGTATGGTGAAAAGATACAATGGCACATTGGAGGAATATCTAGCAAACGTCGTGGATAAAACCCAACCCAACTGGGATCGACATACACCGCCGATGTTCTTGATGGCCGATCGATTAACAATATATGACACAACCGGAATGACACCAGCTAAAACCATATTTGGAAAAAAATCCACGATTACCGAGAGATTTAAAGTTTGGGGCTGTTCCATCGGCAGCTTTTTGTGGACAGGATTACGTAGACCGGATGAAAGAATAACTTAATGAGATACACGAATTTGTACGGAGGAAAATACGGATGTCAAGTGACCGTAAGAGGAGATCATGGTAGGATGAACTTCCAATATATTTTGTACTTAAGGTAAGATAGTTTTTTGCTACTAAATTGCTCTACGTGATGTAAATCTGCTTATGGGCGATAGAAAGCTCTTTGTTCTCAAATCACGAATCGCTTTCAGGTGAACTGAATTGAAGATTGCGAAATAGTTAGCCTTAATTAACCAGTATATGCACGTCTCACGATACCCGTTAATATGCTTGTTCCGGCATCCTGGTACAGGATACGTGAATCTCATACTATATATTTGGTAAGGGGAGAATGTCCAGGCAAAATAATTGGATGCTTGACGAGAAACGGTGCCAATAACTTCTGGATTCTTCCAACAACGCAGAAGATGTGATTCCCATCTAAAAATCACTTCGCAGTTTGCTTTTGTTTTCGAAGTGGAGATTGGTCCGGTTCCACGATTGCAATTTATTTCTGATGGTGTTTCATTGGCTTGAACTCTTCCGTTTTTCTTTTTGAGAACTTTGTCACCTTGAAGCAACTTGAATGATTTTCAAAGTATTGTTCAATGAATGTGTTCTCAGTTTTGGACAACGCAGATTTGATAGTTGGTTCGAGTTGTCCATATTGGATCATTCCACCAAAGTTGATTGTCCATTAATTTTTGGAATATTGCGTCCTGGTTGTAAGGTCTGCTGGATTCACGCCATAAACTTCTTGGGTAAATATCGAGTATTTCGCTTGTTCGGTTGCCAATGAACATTGCCCATTTTGAGGGTTACGTATACAACCAATCAAAGATAATGTTTCAGTCGGTCCATAAAACTCGTTTATCGATTTCTAGACGCAGAGAATACTCAACCCACTTTATCAACTGTGTCAGCATGACTGCACTATCGGATCCAATCGTAGCAGACTTTTTTGTTTTAACGGAGCAACACGACCCTTGACGGTTATGATGACGGAGCTTACTTTATTTCCCTTTGTTTGGCTAATGGCATAAACCAGCGCTGCATATGCTTGCTGGTACCCAACCATCTCGGAATACGTAAACAATTTAGTTGACACGGATCAACATTTTTGCTAGCTTTTAATAGCAAAGCTTTTTGGATGACTGTTTCGTGGCTGTTGCAGGAATCATAGAAAGTAGATTCTCGTATGTCACTCGGCAGGATGCCACAGTGAACCTAATAACCTTTATTTCTGTGCTTTTGTCTGATAGGAGTTTTATACTTACTTCTATTTCTTGAATATGGGATTATACGTACACTAAGGTTGTTTGCAAGCATCTTCCGAAGATTAAAGCCACCTTTAACGCTTCTCGTACAACAGTCATCAATAGTACAGCATCTTCGATGGTTTCTGCGCCAGTTATGTGGTAGTCAACATAAATATCGTTCATAATTTCCTTTGCTGCTTTTGGGGAATCATTTTGTCCCAAGTGACTCATACTCCTTCACGAAATTCATAAACGGCTCTCGGAAATCTAATTTCTTTATTACAGCGTTTCCTCCGTTAAGTCGTTAGTTCTGAAAAACTGTCAGGGATGCCGGTTGTGGGGGAGGGGAGAGATTTGTATTCCATCATGATCTTGACTTTACTTCTGCATGTTCCCATGCAGTCACCCAAATTTGTATTTACCAAGCCAATGTTAACAAATGTTGTTTGACGTTGTTGCGACTCTTCTTTGTCGTCTATACGCCCCCCACGTCGGGATAGTGTTGATGTCTGTTTATTAAAAAGTTAAACGCCGATGTCTTATGTTGTTATGGGTGGTTAGATGATTTGGTTATCACATAGTCTGTTTGTGTATACATATTGTACTTCGTGTATATTTTTAATGAATGCTTGTTGTTAACATTTGGTATTGTCAAGTCTTTATTGGTTTAAGTTTTTTGAAGACTGCGTCAATGTTTTTATGCCTTACTTGAATATTTGGTTTTTGTTGTTCGATTCGAGTATATATTAGCTAAAGTTCCTGATAGTGAATTTCCGACTGTAAGTCCAACTGTCATGGTGAATACAATTAGTTGTTGTGCTGAAAACAGTTTTGTTCTGTGATTGTTGTGATCAGAGTACAGAAAGGTAGTTCAAAAAAGGCGGCTTAAATCCATAAAACCAACAGCATCAAAAGCGGTTGGTTTTGAACCAACTAAAGAAATTTAAATAATCGAAGTGAGTGTGAAAACGGATTATATCTACTTTGTGTTTCAAAATTCAAAGAGAATTATGTCCAATTTAAAATTTGATGGAACGTTCTGGGAATATTTTTAAAAAATTAACGATTATTAGTGTTGTATAGTAAATAGTAAGCGTATTTTACTACCAAGAATGAATTTGACTTGACTGTCTGTGTTGTTAAAAGTAGAAATCACTAAAAAAAAATTTAAATATTGTGTATTATAAAATAGACGTTTCACAGATAAAGAGATGCAATATTACATTTATGCTGCAACGAAAACTATATTTGCTCTTAACAAATTTTCAAAAATTAGATTAGTTTTTAATCCGATACAAATCATTTTTGCAAATTGTCTTATTCAGAAGGCCATTTAACATTACAAAAATAAAGTCGGGGTACATCATTCCGGAAATTAATTTGATTAAAACCTATGATGCTGATTAAAGCAAAAACACTATTATGCCTTATCTCTTATGCTATAACGTTTTATGTAAGCTAGACTCAAAATAGGCTAAAAAGTTCAAGTTTAGATTATACGAGTAGTGGTTAATAAGTGATAGGAGCTAGAAAAATTGTATAATATTTTAAATGTGGGAAAAATTTTCAATTTATTTCAATACAAATAAGACCACGGGTTGTGATTAACGTGTGTTTTAAAACTCGTTTAGTTTCAAAATTAAAATGAAAGTAATTCTAGTGTGGCTCAGTGTATTTTTAAGTTGTGCACTATTGGTGAAAAGTGCCATAGTATGTCCTCCAGGGCAGAATGGGGAGCAGTGCATTTCATTAGCTGGTGCCAATACACAAATCGTACAACAGCCAACTATTTGCCAGCATGGTTTTATACAAGGGAATGGGGGGCAATGTATTCAAGTTGCCGCTCCTAACACACAAATTGTACAACAACCAACTATTTGCCCGCAAGGTTTTATACAAGGGAATGGAGGGCAATGCATTTCATTAGCTGGTGCCAATACACAAATCGTACAACAGCCAACTATTTGCCAGCAAGGTTTTATACAAGGGAATGGGGGGCAATGTATTCAAGTAACTGCTCCTAACACACAAATTGTACAACAACCAACTATTTGCCCGCAAGGTTTTATACAAGGGAATGGGGGGCAGTGCATTTCATTAGCTGGTTCCAATACACAAATCGTACAACAGCCAACTATTTGCCAGCAAGGTTTTATACAAGGGAATGGGGGGCAATGTATTCAAGTAGGCGCTCCTAACACACAAATTGTACAACAACCAACTATTTGCCAGCAAGGTTTTATACAAGCGAATGCGGGGCAGTGCATTTCATTAGCTGGTGCCAATACACAAATCGTACAACAGCCAACTATTTGCCAGCAAGGTTTTATGCAAGGGAGTGGGGGGCAATGTATTCAAGTAGCTGCTTCAAACACACAAATTGTACAACAACCAACTATTTGCCAGCAAGGTTTTATGCAAGGGTATAGGGGACAATGCATTCAGTTAGCTGGCGCCAACACACAATATTTACAGCAGCAGCCAACCATTTGCCAACAAAACCAAGTACAAGGAAGCTTATGTGCTCAACAGGCTATTTATATGCAACACCAATTCCAACAAGCACCATGTGCCCCAACATGTCAACCTATTATTCCACAAGGCCCCACCCCTACAAGACCAACAGTTCGCCCTTCCAGCGTTCCAGTAACCAGGGTCCCGCCTTCTGAACGACCAATAGAAGATACAATCATTTACGTAAATACAACTAGACCAGAGCGAATTGAAACAATAAATCGAGATGCAAGTGATAATAGTGTAACAGTAACTCTAACCAACATAGTACACACAAATAATACAATTCGTGCACCTGTTAACATAACCAACCACAATGTTATTAATACTCCAGTGTACATAAGTGAAAGCAGTCATACAGTAGAAGAACAAACGTCAGCACCACAACCCGAAATTGAATATCGTCCACGTCCACAATCACAACCAAAGCAACAGAAATGTTGCTCAGTTTTTTCGCCTAGAATATGCCGTACAGTAAATGCTGAATGGAAATGTTCTCACCAAAAATACCATCGCTGCGGTAGTTTCTGTGTCGCACCAAAAATCTATTTGCGTACACACGCGATGCGATACCGTGAATCTCGTTTAATTGTGCCACCGCTTCGCACACGGCCACATTTTGCTCAACGTGGACAATTAAGTAAGTACAAAGAAATCAAATGTAATAATCAGGGTTTTGTTTTCTAATAGGACGTTTAATTTTTAATAGATTGTTCTGGATGTATGTCGGGCCAGTCACAACATTGTTCGCAAGGTTGTTACACATACGATTGTGCGCGATCCCGTGGTTGTCAATATCAAGATCAAGAAGAATTTTGTATGGAATATGGTGGGGAGGGATGCACCGAGGAAGATGGTTACGAAAGTAATACCAGCTTTCAAGAAGAAGAAAATGATTTAGAGTATCAAATAAATTAAGTAAAGTGGCAACACCACACAATAGATACAATAATTACGACATATTTATGTATTATGCGAGATTAAAGTTCTAATTGATTACAATTGTAACATATTTCTGGATTGTCCGCAACCGCTATGACAGCATCAAGATGTTTTTGCAGTATGTCTTTCCACCCTACCCTAATCGAGTCTAAAAGTTCATCGTTAAAAACCAAGTTCGTCATCTGAAAAAAAAACAACAACAATTAAGCAACAGTAATTTATAAAACGCGTATACCCGAACACGATCTTACCTGCTTATTAATTATTTGTGTGTAGCCATTATATGGATACTGTTTCGATTCTATACCTTTCACTGTAATTGTTGCTTCTGGAAATTCTAAGGTTTTCTCGTTCGTTTTAAAATAATGGAATGCAACCGGTAGATATTGGATATTTGGTATTGAAATTAGTATGCTGCCTGTATCAGTGTATTCAGTAAATTCGATGTCCATTTCATAAAATAAACGAATATTTTTGAAATTAAACTGCGAATGGAGCCGTACATAATCCTCCATTATATTGTAGCTTGATATGCGATCATCAAGCGAGGCCGATTCAATACTATTCACAAATCCAGAATGAAATTTAACCTTACCCAAAGCTGTTATCCCATATAGAGTTGTACTGAAAATTTAAAAATGTATCATGGAATTTATTAAAACCACGATGAGTTTAACTATATATACTTACTTAAGAGATCCAGTCCAATCAGAAAGCGGTAACCCATTCCCAGTAATTTCAGTTGTTTCCAAAATTTTAATGAATTCTCCCATCAGTTTTTCGAAATATTCGGGGGCATTTTGTACTGTAAAATTAAACTAAGATGAGAGATTGCAGCTAAATTATAATTTAAAATAGATCAGGTACCTTGTGCTTTGGCATCAAAATTCAGCACGATTAAACCAATAAAAACTATTATTAAAAATTTCATAATTTTAAAGATGTTCACACAAACTTAACTTTTGAAATAAGCAAATCACAAATTTATTTTAGCCCTCTCCTTATCTGGTTGGTGGGACTCAAGTGGCCCGATAATTTGAAGTTCGTATATTTGGTAAATTTATTCGATTAAGTAATCTGTTATCGCTTTCAAGTATTACCTTGACTTTGTACATACATAAATCAGAGTTGCTTAGTCTTTAGGTAATTATGGAACAACAAAAATCAATATAAAATTTCAACAAACTCGTAGCTTGGTTAAATCAAACCCAACTTTATTACAAAAGTATTTTAGCTTTTTAAGTTAACCGCTGCCTGTACATAATACATACACCCAAAAAATTAGAGAATTTATAGAGATTACAGAATTTAGAGAACCTATTAGAGATTAGAGAAGTTTTATAACTTTCAGAATTTACAGAATTTATAAATGTATGCAATTTACCCAATTTATAGGCTCATCCAATTTATAGAATTGAAAGAATTTATAGAACTTCTAGAAATGAATAGTTACTAATTTAATTATTATTTTGTAGTGATACAGATGGAGTAGGCAGTTATTCTTGAATAAAAAAAGGGTTTTCCTAAAATTTATAAATTTCATTAAAAATAAAGTTATTGAATAACGATTCAAAATGTACAATTGAAAAATATCGTAAATATAATTATTTAGACGGTACTTATATCTATAGTGATTATAGGGAAAAATAAACAGTGAATCGTACAGTATCAATAAAATTCAATAGCGATTAGTGATTAGTGAATTTTGTGAGAAAATGTTAATAAACTATCATTAATAAAAACCAATAAACAAATTAAAAACTAATTAGAGTACAAGCGGCACAGTAAAACGAAGATTTCCAACCATTGGGTCGGAAAATAAGAATACAAAAGGCAACAATAACAACAGTACACAGGTTATTGCTTTAACCAGTTAAATCAAGCTAATAGAAGGGACGCAATGGCAGACGAAAATGAAACCGAAAATCAAAACCACAGTTACCCAACCACGGAAAACGCAAAAACATTAAAATTCTCGGAAGATACAACAATAAATCCAAACATATCACGAAGACTACAAAAAGCACCAAATCTTATAACAGCGGAACAGCGTTCCTAGAATAAAAATGTCTGTGAAGTTAGCCCGAAAATTATCCCAGAAAAGTGTGTTGGCAACACTAATATATAATGGATACAACAATATCACAATATTTAACCTGTCATCCCAAAAAAATTTATCTATCCTGACATTATTTAGTGTCAGCCCGGAAAAAACTATCATGCTATTTTTATGTCATCCCGAAAAAAACTATCATGACAGTATTTATCCCAGAAAAATATTTTTACAAGATATATAACTTAATAACATGTAAAAATATTTTTTGGGATAAATTTATACGGATATTTTTTGTGTTTTCTAGCCAATAGCTGCACATTTTCAATACGAAAAGCGGAGCAATAGTTAAACGTAAGTTGTAATTCCAAGAATTGGTGCAAGAAACCATCATAACCACAAGTATAAAAATTCTAGATCCAAATAGAATTCTTAAAAGTCAAACAAAATAAAAATTAACGAGCACGGCTTAGTATAGGTTTTGTAGGCCATAGATACAGCTTGCTTATGGATACAGCTTGCTTATTGGCGATTGTAAAAGTAGGGAAAGCGCCTCTCGAGGAAAAAATTTAAAATGAGGCAACTGACAAAATATTTCTCATAAATGCAAAGAAAGAAAATTTTGCAATCCGGTAATTAAAAATTGTTTTTATAATCCAAAATATGAATTATTTCCAATTATTAGCAATCTGGTAAGTAAAAATTGTGTTTACAGTTCAAAATTGGAATTCTTTACAACAATTTCGAACGTCAAATTATCAGCTAGTTCAGTTTAAAAAATGTCCGCTAGGTGGAATCTATGATGTTCCAATCGTCAATAATGCTGTGTGCCTTAATCGACTAAACTAACTAACTAAAGTAGAACGAGTTAGTTAATGTAATATTTAAATATATGGCGTTAGTATAAAAGTCTCTGTCTGTGCTTCAATTTACACTAAACTAAATTTAATCGCCAGCAAACAAGGTAAATACCCAACGTAAAATTTAAAAAAAAAAAGTAAAAAGTAAAAATTTATTGATATTGCCGCATTTTTTATTTACCAAAACACTTCTGATGTATTATAATCGTCTTTTAAACAAACAGAATTCAAGAAGAAAACGGAAATATCAAACTAAAGTAATTTACAACACAATATATTTACGAGGTTATGTTATGTTGTCCAAAATTGTTGTCCAAAACCTATACCAAGCAGTACTCGTTAATTGATATCTTATATGACTTCAAGGGACTATATCTACCTAACGGCTAATACAATTTTTATTTACTGTGGCCATAAGTAAGCTGTATTCATGGCCTACAAAACCTATACGAAGCCGTGCTCGTTAATTGATATCTTATATGACTTCAAGGGACTATATCTGGCTAACGGCTAATACAATTTTGTTTTACTGTGGCCATAAGCAAGCTATATTTATGGCCTACAAAACCTATACAAAGCCGTGCTCGTTAATTGATATCTTATATGACTTCAAGGGACTATATCTACCTAACGGCTTATACAATTTTTTTTTTTGCTGTGGCCATAAATAAGCTGTATTCATGACCGGTGTGAAGTTTTTGGACACTTTTTTGGACAAAAATTTATGCGAGTATACATTGTGAATTTTTTGGACAAAATAAAAAATTAGTTTTTGGACAAATGTTTATGCGAGTGTACATACGTCTTTTAACAATCTATTAACCAAAAATAAAAGTATTCAAATAAAAGAAGCCTCAAATAATTTCTAACACTCATTTCCAAAATGCTTTTCAACAAATCAGTCCAGCACCACTTTCATATTTTGATATGAGTTGTAGGGCTCTTGCAAAAAAATTTAGAAAATTAACGAATTTCGTTTGGAATAAGAACGTTGTTCTCTATTAAACCAAATAGCATAAATCTCAGAGATTGGCTCATCACTCAGTGCCATTTTGATATGAGCCGTAGGGCTCTTGCAAAAAAAATTTGAATATTAATAAATCGACGAATTTCGTTTGGAACAAGGACGTTGTTCTCTAATATACCAAATAGCACGAATCTCAGAGATTGGCTCATATAGTGACTATATAGGTTGTAAAGGGCATACATTGCGAAATTTAAATCACTCAGTGCCTAGAAAATCAACGAATTTCGTTTGGAACAAGGACGTTGTTCTCTATTATACCAAATAGCACGAATCTCAGAGATTGGCTCATATAGTGACTATATAGGTTGTAAAGGGCATACATTGCAGAATTTAAATCACTCAGTGCCATTTTGATATGAGCCGTAGGGCTCTTGCAAAAAAATTTAGAAAATCAACGAATTTCGTTTGGAACAAGGACGTTGTTCTCTATTATACCAAATAGCACGAATCTCAGAGATTGGCTCATATAGTGACTATATAGGTTGTAAAGGGCATACATTGCAGAATTTAAATCACTCAGTGCCATTTTGATATGAGCCGTAGGGCTCTTGCAAAAAAATTTTGAATATTAATAAATCGACGAATTTCGTTTGGAACAAGGACGTTGTTCTCTATTATACCAAATAGCACGAATCTCAGAGATTGGCTCATATAGTGACTATATAGGTTGTAAAGGGCATACATTGCGAAATTTAAATCACTTAGTGCCATTTTGATATGAGCCGTAGGGCTCTTGCAAAAAAATTTTGAATATTAATAAATCGCCGAAATTCGTTTGGAACAAGGACGTTGTTCTCTATTATACCAAATAGCACAAATCTCAGAGATTGGCTCATATAGTGACTATATAGGTTGTAAAGGGCATACATTGCAGAATTTAAATCACTTAGTGCCATTTTGATATGAGCCGGAAGGCTCTCGCTAAAAAATTTTGAAAGATAATAAATCGACGAATTTCGTTTGGAACAAGGACGTTGGTCTCTATTATACCAAATAGCATAAATCTCAGAGATTGGCTCATATAGTGACTATATAGGTTGTAAAGAGCATACATTGCGGAATTTAAATCACTCAGTGCCATTTTGATATGAGCCGTAGGGCTCTTGCAAAAAAATTTTGAATATTAATAAATCGACGAATTTCGTTTGGAACAAGGACGTTGTTCTCTATTATACCAAATAGCACGAATCTCAGAGATTGGCTCATATAGTGACTATATAGGTTGTAAAGGGCATACATTGCGAAATTTAAATCACTCAGTGCCTAGAAAATCAACGAATTTCGTTTGGAACAAGGACGTTGTTCTCTATTATACCAAATAGCATGAATCTCAGAGATTGGCTCATATAGTGACTATATAGGTTGTAAAGGGCATACATTGCAGAATTTAAATCACTCAGTGCAATTTTGATATGAGCCGTAGGGCTCTTGCAAAAAAATTTTGAATATTAATAAATCGACGAATTTCGTTTGGAACAAGGACGTTGTTCTCTATTATACCAAATAGCACGAATCTCAGAGATTGGCTCATATAGTGACTATATAGGTTGTAAAGGGCATACATTGCAGAATTTAAATCACTCAGTGCCATTTTGATATGAGCCGTAGGGCTCTTGCAAAAAAATTTTGAATATTAATAAATCGACGAATTTCGTTTGGAACAAGGACGTTGTTCTCTATTATACCAAATAGCACGAATCTCAGAGATTGGCTCATATAGTGACTATATAGGTTGTAAAGGGCATACATTGCGAAATTTAAATCACTCAGTGCCATTTTGATATGAGCCGTAGGGCTCTTGCAAAAAAATTTAGAAAATCAACGAATTTCGTTTGGAACAAGGACGTTGTTCTCTATTATACCAAATAGGACGAATCTCAGAGATTGGCTCATATAGTGACTATATAGGTTGTAAAGGGCATACATTGCAAAATTCAAATCACTCAGTGCAATTTTGATATGAGCCGTAGGGCTCTTGCAAAAAAATTTTGAATATTAATAAATCGACGAATTTCGTTTGGAACAAGGACGTTGTTCTCTATTATACCAAATAGCACGAATCTCAGAGATTGGCTCATATAGTGACTATATAGGTTGTAAAGGGCATACATTGCAGAATTTAAATCACTCAGTGCCATTTTGATATGAGCCGTAGGGCTCTTGCAAAAAAATTTTGAATATTAATAAATCGACGAATTTCGTTTGGAACAAGGACGTTGTTCTCTATTATACCAAATAGCACGAATCTCAGAGATTGGCTCATATAGTGACTATATAGGTTGTAAAGGGCATACATTGCGAAATTTAAATCACTCAGTGCCATTTTGATATGAGCCGTAGGGCTCTTGCAAAAAAATTTAGAAAATCAACGAATTTCGTTTGGAACAAGGACGTTGTTCTCTATTATACCAAATAGCACGAATCTCAGAGATTGGCTCATATAGTGACTATATAGGTTGTAAAGGGCATACATTGCAGAATTTAAATCACTCAGTGCCATTTTGATATGAGCCGTAGGGCTCTTGCTAAAAAATTTTGAAAGATAATAAATCGCCGAATTTCGTTTGGAACAAGGACGTTGGTCTCTATTATACCAAATAGCATAAATCTCAGAGATTGGCTCATATAGTGACTATATAGGTTGTAAAGAGCATACATTGCGGAATTTAAATCACTTAGTGTCATTTTGATATGAGCCGTAGGGCTCTTGCAAAAAAATTTTGAATATTATTAAATCGCCGAAATTCGTTTGGAACAAGGACGTTGTTCTCTATTATACCAAATAGCACGAATCTCAGAGATTGGCTCATATAGTGACTATATAGGTTGTAAAGGGCATACATTGCAGAATTTAAATCACTTAGTGCCATTATGATATGAGCCGTAGGGCTCTCGCTAAAAAATTTTGAAAGATAATAAATCGACGAATTTCGTTTGGAACAAGGACGTTGGTCTCTATTATACCAAATAGCATAAATCTCAGAGATTGGCTCATATAGTGACTATATAGGTTGTAAAGAGCATACATTGCGGAATTTAAATCACTCAGTGCCATTTTGATATGAGCCGTAGGGCTCTTGCAAAAAAATTTTGAATATTAATAAATCGACGAATTTCGTTTGGAACAAGGACGTTGTTCTCTATTATACCAAATAGCACGAATCTCAGAGATTGGCTCATATAGTGACTATATAGGTTGTAAAGGGCATACATTGTAAAATTTAAATCACTCAGTGCCATTTTGATATGAGCCGTAGGGCTCTTGCAAAAAAATTTAGAAAATCAACGAATTTCGTTTGGAACAAGGACGTTGTTCTCTATTATACCAAATAGCACGAATCTCAGAGATTGGCTCATATAGTGACTATATAGGTTGTAAAGGGCATACATTGCAGAATTTAAATCACTCAAAGCCATTTTGATATGAGCCGTAGGGCTCTTGCAAAAAAATTTAGAAAATCAACGAATTTCGTTTGGAACAAGGACGTTGTTCTCTATTATACCAAATAGCATGAATCTCAGAGATTGGCTCATATAGTGACTATATAGGTTGTAAAGGGCATACATTGCAGAATTTAAATCACTCAGTGCCATTTTGATATGAGCCGTAGGGCTCTTGCAAAAAAATTTAGAAAATCAACGAATTTCGTTTGGAACAAGGACGTTGTTCTCTATTATACCAAATAGCACGAATCTCAGAGATTGGCTCATATAGTGACTATATAGGTTGTAAAGGGCATACATTGCAGAATTTAAATCACTCAAAGCCATTTTGATATGAGCCGTAGGGCTCTTGCAAAAAAATTTAGAAAATCAACGAATTTCGTTTGGAACAAGGACGTTGTTCTCTATTATACCAAATAGCATGAATCTCAGAGATTGGCTCATATAGTGACTATATAGGTTGTAAAGAGCATACATTGCAGAATTTAAATCACTCAGTGCCATTTTGATATGAGCCGTAGGGCTCTTGCAAAAAAATTTAGAAAATCAACGAATTTCGTTTGGAACAAGGACGTTGTTCTCTATTATACCAAATAGGACGAATCTCAGAGATTGGCTCATATAGTGACTATATAGGTTGTAAAGGGCATACATTGCAAAATTCAAATCACTCAGTGCAATGTAGATATGAGCCGTAGGGCTCTTGCAAAAAAATTTTGAATATTAATAAATCGACGAATTTCGTTTGGAACAAGGACGTTGTTCTCTATTATACCAAATAGCACGAATCTCAGAGATTGGCTCATATAGTGACTATATAGGTTGTAAAGGGCATACATTGCAGAATTTAAATCACTCAGTGCCATTTTGATATGAGCCGTAGGGCTCTTGCAAAAAAATTTTGAATATTAATAAATCGACGAATTTCGTTTGGAACAAGGACGTTGTTCTCTATTATACCAAATAGCACGAATCTCAGAGATTGGCTCATATAGTGACTATATAGGTTGTAAAGGGCATACATTGCGAAATTTAAATCACTCAGTGCCATTTTGATATGAGCCGTAGGGCTCTTGCAAAAAAATTTAGAAAATCAACGAATTTCGTTTGGAACAAGGACGTTGTTCTCTATTATACCAAATAGCACGAATCTCAGAGATTGGCTCATATAGTGACTATATAGGTTGTAAAGGGCATACATTGCAGAATTTTAATCACTCAGTGCCATTTTGATATGAGCCGTAGGGCTCTTGCTAAAAAATTTTGAAAGATAATAAATCGCCGAATTTCGTTTGGAACAAGGACGTTGGTCTCTATTATACCAAATAGCATAAATCTCAGAGATTGGCTCATATAGTGACTATATAGGTTGTAAAGAGCATACATTGCGGAATTTAAATCACTTAGTGTCATTTTGATATGAGCCGTAGGGCTCTTGCAAAAAAATTTTGAATATTATTAAATCGCCGAAATTCGTTTGGAACAAGGACGTTGTTCTCTATTATACCAAATAGCACGAATCTCAGAGATTGGCTCATATAGTGACTATATAGGTTGTAAAGGGCATACATTGCAGAATTTAAATCACTTAGTGCCATTATGATATGAGCCGTAGGGCTCTTGCAAAAAAATTTAGAAAATCAACGAATTTCGTTTGGAACAAGGACGTTGTTCTCTATTATACCAAATAGCACGAATCTCAGAGATTGGCTCATATAGTGACTATATAGGTTGTAAAGGGCATACATTGCAGAATTTAAATCACTCAGTGCCATTTTGATATGAGCCGTAGGGCTCTTGCAAAAAAATTTAGAAAATCAACGAATTTCGTTTGGAACAAGGACGTTGTTCTCTATTATACCAAATAGCACGAATCTCAGAGATTGGCTCATATAGTGACTATATAGGTTGTAAAGGGCATACATTGCAGAATTTAAATCACTCAGTGCCATTTTGATATGAGCCGTAGGGCTCTTGCAAAAAAATTTTGAATATTAATAAATCGACGAATTTCGTTTGGAACAAGGACGTTGTTCTCTATTATACCAAATAGCACGAATCTCAGAGATTGGCCCATATAGTGACTATATAGGTTGTAAAGGGCATACATTGCGAAATTTAAATCACTCAGTGCCATTTTGATATGAGCCGTAGGGCTCTTGCAAAAAAATTTAGAAAATCAACGAATTTCGTTTGGAACAAGGACGTTGTTCTCTATTATACCAAATAGCACGAATCTCAGAGATTGGCTCATATAGTGACTATATAGGTTGTAAAGGGCATACATTGCAGAATTTAAATCACTCAGTGCCATTTTGATATGAGCCGTAGGGCTCTTGCTAAAAAATTTTGAAAGATAATAAATCGACGAATTTCGTTTGGAACAAGGACGTTGGTCTCTATTATACCAAATAGCATAAATCTCAGAGATTGGCTCATATAGTGACTATATAGGTTGTAAAGAGCATACATTGCGGAATTTAAATCACTTAGTGTCATTTTGATATGAGCCGTAGGGCTCTTGCAAAAAAATTTTGAATATTAATAAATCGCCGAAATTCGTTTGGAACAAGGACGTTGTTCTCTATTATACCAAATAGCACAAATCTCAGAGATTGGCTCATATAGTGACTATATAGGTTGTAAAGGGCATACATTGCAGAATTTAAATCACTTAGTGCCATTTTGATATGAGCCGGAAGGCTCTTGCAAAAAAATTTTGAAAGATAATAAATCGCCGAATTTCGTTTGGAACAAGGACGTTGGTCTCTATTATACCAAATAGCACGAATCTCAGAGATTGGCTCATATAGTGACTATATAGGTTGTAAAGAGCATACATTGCGGAATTTAAATCACTCAGTGTAATTTTGATATGAGCCGTAGGGCTCTTGCAAAAAAATTTTGAATATTATTAAATCGCCGAAATTCGTTTGGAACAAGGACGTTGTTCTCTATTATACCAAATAGCACGAATCTCAGAGATTGGCTCATATAGTGACTATATAGGTTGTAAAGAGCATACATTGCGGAATTTAAATCACTCAGTGTCATTTTGATATGAGCCGTATGGCTCTTGCAAAAAAATGTTGCAGTTAATAAATCGACGAATTTCGTTTGGAACAAGGATGTTGTTCTCTATTATACCAAATAGCAAAAATCTCAGAGATTGGCTCATATAGTGACTACATAGGTTGTAAAGGGCATACATTGCGGAATTGAAATCACTCAGTGTCATTTTGACATGAGCCGTAGGGCTCTCGCAAAAAAATTTTGAATGTTAATAAATCGACGAATTTCGTTTGGAACAAGGACGTTGTTCTCTATTATACCAAATAGCACGAATCTCAGAGATTGGCTCATATAGTGACTATATAGGTTGTAAAGGGCATACATTGCGAAATTTAAATCACTCAGTGCCATTTTGATATGAGCCGTAGGGCTCTTGCAAAAAAATTTAGAAAATTAACGAATTTCGTTTGGAACAAGGACGTTGTTCTCTATTATACCAAATAGCACGAATCTCAGAGATTGGCTCATATAGTGACTATATAGGTTGTAAAGGGCATACATTGCAGAATTTAAATCACTCAGTGCCATTTTGATATGAGCCGTAGGGCTCTTGCTAAAAAATTTTGAAAGATAATAAATCGACGAATTTCGTTTGGAACAAGGACGTTGGTCTCTATTATACCAAATAGCATAAATCTCAGAGATTGGCTCATATAGTGACTATATAGGTTGTAAAGAGCATACATTGCGGAATTTAAATCACTTAGTGTCATTTTGATATGAGCCGTAGGGCTCTTGCAAAAAAATTTTGAATATTAATAAATCGCCGAAATTCGTTTGGAACAAGGACGTTGTTCTCTATTATACCAAATAGCACAAATCTCAGAGATTGGCTCATATAGTGACTATATAGGTTGTAAAGGGCATACATTGCAGAATTTAAATCACTTAGTGCCATTTTGATATGAGCCGGAAGGCTCTTGCAAAAAAATTTTGAAAGATAATAAATCGCCGAATTTCGTTTGGAACAAGGACGTTGGTCTCTATTATACCAAATAGCACGAATCTCAAAAATTGGCTCATATAGTGACTATATAGGTTGTAAAGAGCATACATTGCGGAATTTAAATCACTCAGTGTAATTTTGATATGAGCCGTAGGGCTCTTGCAAAAAAATTTTGAATATTATTAAATCGCCGAAATTCGTTTGGAACAAGGACGTTGTTCTCTATTATACCAAATAGCACGAATCTCAGAGATTGGCTCATATAGTGACTATATAGGTTGTAAAGAGCATACATTGCGGAATTTAAATCACTCAGTGTCATTTTGATATGAGCCGTATGGCTCTTGCAAAAAAATGTTGCAGTTAATAAATCGACGAATTTCGTTTGGAACAAGGATGTTGTTCTCTATTATACCAAATAGCAAAAATCTCAGAGATTGGCTCATATAGTGACTACATAGGTTGTAAAGGGCATACATTGCGGAATTGAAATCACTCAGTGTCATTTTGACATGAGCCGTAGGGCTCTCGCAAAAAAATTTTGAATGTTAATAAATCGCAGAATTTCGTTTGGAACAAGAACTTTGTTCTCTATTTGGTATAATAGAGAACAACGTCCTTATTCCAAACGAAATTCGTTGATTTATTATCTTTCAAATTTTTTTTGCAAGAGCCCTTCGGCTCATATCAAAATGGCACTGAGTGATTTAAATTCCGCAATGTATGCCCCTTACAACCTATATAGTCACTATATGAGCCAATCTCTGAGATTTATGCTATTTGGTATAATAGAGAACAACGTCCTTATTCCAAACGAAATTCGTCGATTTATTAACAACATGCCAAATTTTTTTGAAAGAGCCCTATGGCTCATATCATAATGGCTTTGAGTGATTTAAATTCCGCAATATATGCCCTTTACAACTTATATAGTCATTATATGAGCCAATCTCTGAGATTCGTGCTATTTGGTATAATAGAGAACAACGTCCTTGTTCCAAACGAATTTCGTCGATTTATTAATATTCAAAATTTTTTGCAAGAGCTCTACGGCTCATATCAAAATGGCACTGAGTGGTTTAAATTCCGCAATGTATGCTTTTCACAACCTATATAGTCACTATATGAGCCAATCTCTGAGATCCGTGCTATTTGGTATAATAGAGAACAACGTCCTTGTTCCAAACGAATTTCGTCGATTTATTAATATTCAAAATTTTTTTGCAAGAGCCCTACGGCTCATATCAAAATGGCACTGAGTGATTTAAATTCCGCAATGTATGCCCTTTACAACCTATATAGTCACTATATGAGCCAATCTCTGAGATTTATGCTATTTGGTATAATAGAGAATAACGTCCTTATTCCAAACGAAATTCGTCGATTATTTATTAACAACTTTCAAAATTTTTTTGCAAAGTCCCTATGGGGCTTAATTCGTTGAATTGTTGAAAAGAAAATTAGAAATGATTGTTAGAAATTATTTGAGGCCTATTTTATTTGAATAACGTTATTTTTGTTAAATACACTGTTAAATGATGTACACCCCGCATAAATATATGTCCAAAAACTTAATTTTTCTAAAATCTTAATTTTGTCCAAAAACTTCACAGTACACTCGCTTAAATTTTTGTCCCAAAAAAAAAAGTGTCCAAAAACTTCACACCGGTGTATTCATGGCCTACAAAACCTATACGAAGCCGTGCTCGTTAATTGATATCTTATATGACTTCAAGGGACTATATCTACCTAACGGCTAATACAATTTTTTTTTTACTGTTGCCATAAGCAAGCTGTATTTATGGCCTACAAAACCTATACCAAGCCGTGCTCGTTAATTGATATCTTATATGACTTCAAGGGACTATATCTACCTAACGGCTAATACAATTTTTTTTTACTGTTGCCATAAGCAAGCTGTATTTATGGCCTACAAAACCTATATGAAGCCGTGCTCATTAATTGATATCTTATATGAATTCTAGAGACCAGTAATCTATGCTTTGTGCAACTTCAAAATACTTTTTCGAATAGTTTGTATAAGTGAATATTGTAGTGATTACTCAATGTGAATTTTTGACTACTAATTTATTTATAATATATTTTACGTACCTAATAGTGATTTCATTAATCACAAACAAACAAGTATTTTATGATTTTTATTTTGCATATTTAATTTCTACGACAGATTATATAAATATATTTTGTTTCGTTACAGTTTTCATAATACGCTAGTTATAATATATTAGTATTACCATATTTAACTATAATCGTTTTCTGGGATTTTTTTCTGGGCTAATTTCACAGAGGTAGAATAAAATAAAAAGATTACAAGCAGAAAATGGACATCTACGAGATCGGCTAAATAAAATGGAAGAAATAATGAAAACACATGGATACGAAACATATACAAGTAACACGGAAATGGAAAAGATTTTAAATGAAAATCGGTTCGTAAGTATAATGGACATTGAAGAATTGTCAGAAATTGAAAAAACAATCGAAACCAGAGGTTGAAGCAAAGTGGCCAAATCAATCCAACTCACACAACCACCAACGATTAATAATATTCAAAATAATTACGAAGTTAGTGTTGATGATGAAAACGCACACTGCAGTGAAGAACAAGCTGCAATGGCGAAAAAAAACGGGCAAACCTCCACCGTTACACATTCATAACCGGAACGTAAAGAAAACCTTAAGGCAGGTTAAAGAACTACAAATGGATAATTTTGAAATATGGTGAGTGAGTAGTGACCATTCTACATAGTCCAATTTGTACCTAACACAAATATGACGAACATATTACAAATAAAAAATCTCAACTACCAAAGAGTAATATGGGAAACTATTAAAAAACAAGTTGAAATAATGCAGTGCCGTAAATGCCAAAGATTTAGTCACACCGCTACCAATTGCCATCTACCATATAGGATGTGTTCGGTCTGGCCAACATGAAAAAAAAAGTCACGATATTTTAGGTCAAACTCATTTCCTGCTAACTTCACCTCGTTAAATATTACGTCAAACCTGATCGAAAAGCCAAAAATGAAAAATTTGCTTTTATACGACAAACTCTACTTAAAACGCCGGTTCATTCTTTCTCGAAACTTTATTGTGTGAGCGTCTATTTTTGGTGAAGTGTTTTATAAATTTTACTATTTTCTTTTGATTTTAATTAATTTGTATTTCATTTACTAATATCTTATTAGTTTATTTTTGATTTGTTTGTTTTTTATCAGTCGGATAAGTCTTTTCATAGTCTTTTTTCTAACCACAAAATAATAAATCCACATAACACAAGCAAGGAGGGACAAAGTAGATCATAGCACTTCCGTGACTTTCACGTCATCAAACAGAAAACGGCCGGTACGGTAACGCCGTCAATCTTCGCGAAAATTGTAAATAATTTACGAAATATAGATGGAACAACATCAAATGTGCCACCCATCATCCAACAGTCTGCCTTTTCTAATATTCGCAGGGTCTTAACAGTTCCCATAAGGATGATACACTCACTGTCAAACCGTTTTTCTGCTAAAATAAAAATTTCACCATCTACTAATCTCAAATGTTCTGGAACACTGATATCACGGATGCTAGTTAGCTCTTTAATAGCAGTCGCTCGAATTCGTTTTATCTTAGCCGTTTGGGCTTAACGTTATTGCACAGTTGACAATACTATCCCTTATGATCGCAGCTGGATGTACGTTGGTAGTTTTAGCGGTCTCTTTTAATTTATTTTTGACGCAGCATACTGGTAAGTCACTCATTTTCAAATTTGGTTGTAGTTCGTGCATTGCATTGGTGGTTGCGACGTTCCATGCAACCCCAATAATATCGATTTTGCTGCACTGATTTCACATCCATGTAGTAGCTATGTATATCCTACGGATTGGGTACGTTTCTCCAAAAATCGTTTCCCCAAAAACATTTGTCCAAAATTGTTTCCCCAAAAATTATTTCCACAAATAATATTTTCCCAAACAGCATTTCGTCAAATATCGTTTGGCCAAAAATTATTTCCCCAATAATCCTTTGCCCAAAAAAGATCGCCAAAAATCCCAAAATGGTGGATTGGACATTTCGCGCGCGCGAAATTCCAATCCACCATTTTGGGATTTTTGGTGATCTTTTAGTTGTAAATTTTTTATAAATTTTTTAACAACTATGTTCGTGATTATTATCGTTATAGAGTTAAAGTGCCGATGGAGGCGCGTTATACTCGTATTAGAATACAATTCCATTGAAAGATATTTTTTTATTCAAATTAAAAAATATTTTAATGTTTTTAGAAAAAATACTTACATTACTCAACTATGGAAATACTGCTGTGTGCTCAGTATAGTAGTCTGTTTAATATTAAACGCAAAATGATTAGGGAATGCGTTTGTTTGCAGTTCGGTTTTATTTCATCTATTGTTTGTGAATGGCAAAAGATTTATTGTGTCATTGTAAAGGCAAAGATTTATTGTGTCATGTAGGATATAGCTACTACATGGATGCGAAAGCAGCGCAGCAAAATCGGTATTATGCGGGTTGTGTGGAACGCCGCAACCACCAATGCAATGCACGGATTACAACCAAATTTGAAAATGGGGAACATCTTATAGTCAAGGGCCCTTCAACGCACGTGCATGGTATGACAGCGAGAAACTTACCAGTACACTGCGTTAACAATAAATTAAAAAGGACCGCTAAAACTACCAACGTACATCCAGCTGCGATCATAAGGGATGTCAACTGTCCAATAACGTCAAGGATGCATTTACCGCATAAAGAATCCCGAAGGCTAAGATGAAACGAATTCGAGAGACTGATATTAAAGAGCCAACTAGCATCCATGACATCAGTGTTCCAGAACATTTGAGAATAGTAGATGGTGAAATTTTTACTTTATCATCCTTATGGGAACTGTTAAGACCCTGAGAATGTTAGAAAAAGAAGACTATTGGATGATGTGGCATATTGATTGTTCCATGTATATTTCGTCAATTATTTACAATTTTCGCGAAGATTGACGGCGTTACCGTACCGGCACTTTTCTGTTTGATGACGTCAAAGTCGCGGAAATGTTATGATCAACTGATTTACGAAATATTGAAGATTCCCTGCGAACATTTTGAGCATTTGAAGCCCAGTTTAGTGTTTCCGGATACACGGTTCCGTGGTTGCTATTTTCATTTGGGCCAAATTATTGGGCGCCGCGTTCAGAAAGAGGACTTCACAAGTATTTGCGGTACAAATCAAACTGTAGCACTTAAAATTCGAATGATCCAGCCCTTAGCGTTCATTCATCCTGACGAAATTCCAGCCTTTTTTAAAGAACTATTAAAGCACGTTGATGCACTCACGCGAAAGATTGCTGTCTGGTTTGGAAATAACTATGTTCTACCCGACAATCAAACCAACAAATCTTCGTGCTATGCACCACATTTTTCGTATGTGTATGATCGAACTTGTGAAAGTCTGCCGCGGACCACTAACAACGCCGAAGCGTGGAATCGACAACTTCAGGTAATTACTGGAAAATCACACGTCCGAACATACTGCTTAATTGGGCACCTGCGGAAAGAATACATGTATGCTGTATTTGAGGATGACAAGCACGCAGCTGGTCATACTTGGCCAACGAAATGGACTGTTAGATGGATTGTCAGTATATTAGTTTGATTAATTGACATTTTAGTTGAATTTTGAAAGTGTGATTAATTATTATAATAATAATAAATTTAAATGGAATTAAATGTAATAATATGTATATGTTTGAATTTCAAATAATAAACCATATTTTTATAATACATTCCTATATACTAAATTTTTGAATAATTGACGTTTGGGGTTATGAGTTTGAGCAAACGCCTTTTTGGGAAAACGCGTTTTGGGGATAGGATTGTTGGGGAAGTGTGTTTTGGGAATTTTTTTTTATATGTTTTGGGGAAAATAATTTTCGGTAAATATATCTCTCCCATATCCTACATGACACAATAAATCTTTGACTTTGCTGGACTTCACTTTATTAATTTGTGTAAATAATGTAATCATTTGGAATTGTATTCTAATAGGACGTGCATCCATTGGCACTTTAACTCTCTAACGATAATAATCACGAACATATGTAGTTGTTAAAAAATTTACAACTAAAAGATCCCCAAAAGTCCCAAAATGGTGGATTTGGGCAAAGGATTTTTGGGGAAATAATTTGACGAAATGATGTCTGGGAAAATATTATTTGTGGAAATAATTTTTGGGGAAATAATTTTGGGCAAATGTTTTTGGGGAAACGATTTTTGGAGAAACGTACCCAACCCCCCACCGGCACAATATACTAAATTTTAATATTATATACTCGATACCAGATGACGCAAGAAAAAAAATGGCGGATCGATGATTATTTTGGAATATACCTGTATATTTTTGTATTATGGAGATAGGAAACATGAGAAATAGAAAGAGGCAATTAAAATTTATATATTCCTTTCATAACGTCCAAACAAAACAGAAATTATTTTTCCTTGCATCTTTTAGCCATACAAAATCTCTCTCTATTTAAAGTCCTTACTCAATGGTATACTGACAAAATTTACTCAAAAAATCCCGTACTGGAAAAATATTTCAATTTGTCAATGAAATTTTTCAAAAAAAATTAAAAACAAAGAATGAAATGATGATCGAAAAGTATAAATAATGGTTTTATACAAACTATACAATAACAAAGAATGGTCTGTGTCACTTTAATGAAATTTTCGACTTGTATGTTTTAATTCAGTAAAAAATACTGTCAGTATTTGTTTCGTAATGGAAACCAGGTTAGTGGTTTTTATAGTTTTTGTACATTGATCGCAGTCACCACTCAAAAAGAAAACGTTTATGAGAAAGCCGAAATGACAAAAAATGGTTGTAAATCGGTTAATTACACCAGAATCATCTTGATATGAATAGAGCCGGCATGTAAAAAATGAACTTAAAATAAAGGACGTAGAAACACTAAAAAATTATTTATTTTCATAGAGTTTGTATGAAAAAACGCAATTTCGATTGACGAAAAAATATGAATTAAAAATTAAACCTAGATAAATAATTTTTTCTGAAATCACTAATAAATAACTTAATGACTAACTCATTTAAAGCACAGATTCTCAGGCTTCCCCATTTTCCAGATATAATCAAAATAAAATAAGGGAATTAAATTAAAAAACGTTCTACAACAACAACAATATGTATTAAAAAGAGAATATTCTATTTAATGACGTCATCACTTATTCACAACTAAAATCAATGGTAAAAAAAGGCAATACGTTGAACAGCCAAAATTAAAATAAATCAAAGAGAGTCAAAGAGAAAAAATTATAATAATATGCATTGAGCGAAAAGAAATCAAAAAAATAAAATCAACAATCAACCCAGATTGTTATGCATCACAAATAAACCACAATTAATTGTAATATAAATGCCTTATTTATTTCTCAAGTACTAAAAATATTATTTAAATTAAGTCACAGCTGAAAATAAATACAATATGATTAATATTTGGCATCGATTTTTATTCCCAAAAAATAATGACCCATTCAAAATAAGTTTTTGTTTAGAATATTTGAATTGTTTTAACATTTGAGAGCGTTGTATAAAATAAAATAGCTCTTACTTATTATTCCCAATCCTAGATGTCACTTAACACACAAATAAAAACAACAGGGATTCGAGCTGAGTAAACGATTTGAAAGAAAACTTTTTACGTAAAATTAACATAATTTCTTTCATAGCAATGGTTTAATTTTAGTAAATTTATAAAAAAAATTGTATTAAATTAATTATTATTACAATTTAGTTATTACTATAGACAAAAGCCACCAAAAATATGGTTAACCGAATCAAAAATCAGACCGATTTTAGAATCCGACCGGTTCGATCACCTATTTGATTTTTTGTATATGTTTTTAATTGTAGGCGACATCTATGGCTTAAACAAAAGTCGTTAATAAAGCATTGCCCAAAAACATCTAATTATAGATGTTTTTGCATTGCCACATGATATGAAACTGTATTCGGGTAGATTTTTGTCATGTGGCAATGCTTTTAGATGGAGACTAAAAAGAGATGGTTATAATTGTTTATAAATTTTATGTTGTGACGTATTTTACAACAACAACATTCCATAAAAGTTTAGCAATAGTTTATATTCCAAGAGGATTTTCACTAAGAAATAAACATTTTCATGGTTCGATTTTTCAATCAAGTAAAATTACATGTTTTATGAACATTTTCGTATAAAAATATTGTAAAACCTCATAATTCTTATAGACTTAAAATGTAAATGAAAACAATCGTTTTCCCATATAGTTTCATAGTAAAGAAAAAATGTTATGTACTTTATTTTAAGCTTAGTAAAAAATACAGTCAATGTGGAGGCTCTTATTTATAGAGTAGGCTCTGATTACACAAACAAAAATCACAGGTATGAAAATAAATTAAAAGTTAAGCGTTGTGAAAATAACTTTTTTCACAACCGATTCAGAAACAAATGTGAATTTGCTGCCCTGTAACTGATTCACATTTTTGTTTAGTTGTGCAAGTTCCAAACCAAACCACTGCACAAAATTGTGTTATTCGGCTGGTTCATTTGACCATTTTGCTCCTTAAAATTAATTTTTTAATTTATTAAACTTACATTTATTTTCTTCAAAACGCAGCAATCAATCAGATTAATTAAAATATGTATCTTCTCTATCATTATTTTAAGTTTATTCTTAAATACGAGTATGTTCTTAGATTGTGACATAAAGGTAACAAAGTATTGTTTTAATCCGAAACAACTGATTAGAAAAATTTTATTTGAGAAAATTTTGTTTAGCTCCTTTATTGACCAGCAATATTAGTTATGGAATATGTAACGATAACATGTAAACATACCTTAAGTAACCAATGTGAATCCACCTAACCATAAACAACGTATGTATCTCTACTGTCAATAAACAGATTTAACCTAACATCCGAATGGAAGCGTTGTGTATTAATCTTACATGGTGTCAGAAGTGAAAATTAACTAAAAAAAAAAAAAAAAAAATAGAGTAAATTAAAAAATCGATTAACATCCAGATTATTATAAAATAGAAAGTAGTGTTAAAAATTAAAACACGTAAAAAAAAAATAAAAACTAAAATAATATCTGTGTGCACTAAAATCATCGATTTGAAGAAAAAAAAAACAAAACACGTGCAAAATAAAATCGAAGAAAATAGAAGCTCGACGAAATGAAAAATTAAATCGATAAGCATCACAATAATTATAAATCCAAAGGTGTTAAAAATTAAAATAAAACACGCAATAATAATAATATATGTGATAAAATCATCTATTTCAAAAGGATAAAGTAAAAAGCACGTGAAAATAAAATCGAAAAACAAAAAGTTCGACAAGACCGAAAAATAAAATGGCAGAATATCTTAGACCACCGAAACAATTAACCATCTCGGAAAATATCGCGGATGATTGGAAAATTTGGATTAAACAATTCCAATGCTACAGCACAACAACAACGTTAGACAAAAAAGACGAAAAAATTCGAGCGGCCACGTTGATGACGTGTTTAGGCATAGAAGCCGGGAAAATATTCGACACATTCCAGCTACAAGAGGACAAAATAACATACGACGAAATAGTAAAAAGATTCGACGACCATTTCACACCGAAGAAAAATGTCACATATGAACGGTACTCATTCAACAAAATGTCACAAGCTGAGAATGAGAACTTTGACGAATACTACACAAGAATCAAAACACAGGCAATGAAATGTAATTTTGATAAGTTAGCTGACGAGTTACTAAAAGATAAAATCGTGGTAGGTCTATATTCAAATAAAATCAAGGAACGTTTGTTGGTTGATACTGAACTAACGCTGAATAAAGCCATAGAAATATGTAAAGCGAGTGAATCGACCAGCAAGCAACTATCTGAAATAAACAAAAAACAAACCATACATGTAAACGCAGTTAACAAATCATTTAAGTCAGAAGTCATGAAAAAATCGAGAAACGATCAAGCTCCAAGCACAAAAGCAAACACAGATAATACTAAAACGTTTTTTTGCAAACGTTGCAGAACAACACATGGTAAGAAAAGTTGTCCAGCATATAGAAAAAAGTGTGGAAAGTGCGGAAAACTTGGTCATTTGGCGATTGCATGTATGACAAACGATAAAAACTATAAAAGAATTAATGAAGTTAAAGAAAATTCTGACGACGAAGAATTATATTTAGACACGTTGTGTAACAGTGAGAAACGAGAAAACTCAGATGCGTGGTTCGAAAAAATTACAATTAACGATCATGAGATAGACTTTAAGCTTGACACTGCTGCCCAATGCAACGTAATAACGAAAAAGTTAGCGGATAACTTAAATCTAATGATCGATAGATCAAACACAAAAAATTTAATTGCATTCAGCGGCCACAAAATTAGCG